>JANDEH010000022.1:6649781-7383319 GCA_024610705.1 Tetragnatha versicolor
AATTTAAATGGTATATCCGTATTCAGCACTGAAAAATAGCCTATAAACATGTATAATAAGTCTCGATTACTATAATTTGATTTTTTGAAAAATTTTTTCGGCCATTTTTTAAAAATTTAAAAAAAATTAAACTTCCCGCGAACCGATTTTGTCCGATTTTTAGTATTTTATTATTTTGGTCATTCCCAAGTGAAAATCGTTGAAAAACTAAATGTATCAATTTGTTCCTGGTTAAGTTACAGATTGCCTGGACTAATATTAATACTTCGCATTAAGACTATCTTTTAAAAAACATAAAAATATATAACTTACTTAAAAAAAGTTTGCATTGTTTTACCTATTTTTATTTATAAACATCTATTCTTCAACTTTCTTCTCAAATTTAGTAAGGATAAAAAATTTAAAATTTGATCTTCTCTCATTTAACACATCTTGCCTTAATTTTGGAAGTGACTGTGCACTCTAAAATAAATCTGTTGGTTTAGGAGGAAACCCTGTCATCTATTCTAAAAGAAATCAACTGTAATTTGTGCAGGGAAATCCTGTTGTAACGACACTGATTCCATAAGTCAGACTACACGACTACGGAAAAACCGTAAAGCATGTAAAGACACAACCTGTGTCTGTTACGATTTCTGCGTAGTCTGACTACCGACGGATTATGCACAAATATAACAGGATTCCCAATTTACAGTTGTTTCCTGGTAGCATAGATGCCAGGGTTACTGCAGGTTTTTAAAAAAAGTGTAGTAAGGAGACTGATGAAATCGCAATTTTAAAAAGCTCCAGTTAAACAAGATTCAGGTCTGTAGATCTCTTCGACTCTTTGATGAGTGTCCCTTCACAGCCGACTGCACAGGTAACGCGGGGGCTGGATGGCTCCATTGGCGTTTCTGGGGAGGGGTAGGGTGACTCGACAGGACCGAGACCGGGTGGAGCAGGTGAAGGTGGCGGTTTTGGGGATCTTCTGGTGCTCCGTGCACCAGCCCGACCTCCGGAAACCACGTTTTGGCAGACACAGCACCGACCGAAAGTAGTCTCGGAACCTGGAAGGAAGAGAGCGGTTGGTTAGATGCATAGGCACTGGACCGGGTCGAAATAGGCAAAAGTCAAAATTTCAAAAAGCAATCATAAGGAACAGTTGTATCACATTAGCCCTTTCAGTCCCAGTTGCACCGGATTTTTCATAAGATTCTAGGATAATCTCGGGCAGCTGAGAACTGAAAGGGTAAATACATGTAGAAACAAGAATATTTGAAATCGGTCAAAGTTCACCCTTGCGCAACGTGGTCGAAGTTTCGATGTTTTGGTTATTTTGGGGGGAAATCGGCAAAGCACAGTACATGCACAGTTTTAAGTGTGTGACTAGTTTCAATACTGCTGTTGTTGCCTATCCCCCTTTCATGTAAATTTAATAACACCAAGTCCAAGAGATCCCTTCGCAGTAGAAGATCTAATATCTCCTCCCCCTCACTTTCCAGCTGCCTCGTAGAGGCGCCAATACACTCTATATACTCTGTTTCAATACTTTGTGCCTGAAATATTTAAAAGAAATAAATTTTTGAAAATCTTATAAATTTTACGTGAAATTGTTTTCTCTGCATTCTTATACTAGCCATGAACTATAGAACAACTATACCTAATATACAGAAAATTGCAACTTGAGTCATTTTATTCATATTCTTTTTCCGTTTAAAATGGTACAGGGTGTTCCAAAAAAAGCCCCTAACTTTAAAAAATCATAGAAAATATACTATTAGAGATAAAAAATATGCCGTTCGCTGCATCTTTCTTCAAATGCCCGTAAATTTTTGTTCCCAAATTTTTGAAAAACCGTAGTTCTCACGTCAATTCATAGATGGAAGCACTGTTCCCTCGAGAAATTTAGGGAAAGTTATCCTCCAAATCCCTTTTTCGTTCATCGTAGGGAAATCAAATTTGGGGATAGAATCGATTCTAGAATCGAATGATAATCAAGTACTTTGAAATCGAACTTTGGTTTCCAGTAGACAGGAAGGGATCTCGGCAAATTTTTTTTTCGATTACAGGTCACGCGCATTAGATTATTCTATTGAAGGGGGAAACTAATTAATAATGTTCTAGGGATCTGATAAAAATACATTTTCAATACTTCATCATCTTTCCCGCAATAGAAACTACTTTTTGCGTGATAATCTGACAATATACTAATAAAATTGATTAAATGACTGGGGCGTGCAAGAAAATTCTCAGGGTTCGTAAGAAAGGGTCCGCAAATTGATCGGAGTCGTCCGCAGTTTTACTGGGATCGCTTCGCAACTTCACTGCAGTGGTCCGTAGCTTTATTGGATCGCTTCGCAACTTAAGCGGAGTGGTTCGTAACTTACCGGAAGTTGGCCGTAAGTCACCGGAAGTAATCCGAAACTTCACCGGAGTGGTCCGCAACTTACCGGAAGTGGTTCACAGGTCACCGGAAGTGGCCCGCTACTTACCGGTAAGTTACGGACCACTTCCGGTAAGTTGCGGTCCACTTCCAGTGACTTACGAACCACTTCTGGTAAAGTTGACGACCACTTCCAGTGACTTACGAACCACTTCTGGTAAAGTTGACGACCACTTCCAGTGACTTACGAACCACTTCTGGTAAAGTTGACGACCACTTCCAGTGACTTACGAACCACTTCCGGTTAAGCTGCGGACAACTACGGTGAAGTTGCGGATCACTTCCGGTGACTTGTAGACCACTTCCGGTGACTTACAAACAACTTCCGGTAAGTTGCGGACCACTTCCAGTGACTTAAGAATCACTTCCGGTAAGTTGCGGACAACTCCGGTAAAGTTGCGAAGCGATCCAATAAAGCTGCGGACAACTCCGTTGAAATTGCGAAGCGATCCAGTAATGCCTAATTAGTTGTCATGGAGGCATTAAGAATTACGATTTATTTAATCTTTAATGGTAGGTTCTCTCACAATTACAGTTGAATTAATTGTCAATCGTCTTCTCCGCATTGAAGATTAAATCAATCGTTATATACCAAATCCCCCCTCAAAAACATTATTACTTAATTTTCCCTAATAGAGTAATCTGCAATGCGCGTGACCTGAAATCGAAAAAAATTTCACTGAGATCCCTTGTTGTCTACTGGAAACTAAGGTTCGATTTCAAAGTACTTGATTATCATTCGATTCTAGAATCGATTCTATCCCCAAATTTGATTTCCCTACGATGAACGAAAAAGGGATTTGGAGAATAACTTTCCCTAAATTTCTCGAGGGAACAGTGCTTCCATCTATGAATTGACGTGAGAACTACGGTTATTCAAAAATTTGGGTACAAAAATTTACGGGCATTTGAAGAAAGATGCAGCGAACGGCATATTTTTATCTCTAATAGTTTATTTTCTATGATTTTTTAAAGTTAGGGGCTTTTTTTGGAACACCCTGTACGTACCTTGACTAACTTCCTGTCATCAAGCATTCAAAATCTTAAAAAAAGTTGAATTAATTAATTAAAGACACACCGTTTTTAATTTTTTAATTTAAAATTTTATTGCAACTGATCATATTTAATGATTGTTATTCAATTTTATTTTTTCCTCATGGTCATCCTTTGCGAAGGTGACACATTATTTTTAAATTTAATTTTGTATTATTTCGATAGATTAAACTACATTAAATGATAAAAGTACAAACATTACTTGCCGATTCAATTACACTATTTCAAGTTCCAAAATTTTTGATTGGTGTTTTATTTTTAGAATCAACCTTATAATATTATTTTATCTTGCAAGGTGTTAATTTAAGTAAAATATTTTATTCATATTTATAGTAATATTTTTTTCAAATATGTTTAGTGAAAAAAATATTAAGAAAAAAATGCACGATCTCTATTGACTTAAAATAATTCCGATCTGTAAAGAGAACTTTGGAAATTATTTTGAATACATTTATTTTGTTTATTTTATTTGTTTGTTCATTTGTTTACTTCATTTCATTAATTAATTTTCTGGAACATTTTAGTTTTCTTATTTATCAAATGGTCATAGACTGAGTTTTTTTTTATTAGGTTTTTAATTGTGGAAATAACTGAATAACATTGTAATATTTATTTTTAACTACAGAAGAGCACAATAGTTATTTTGGGAATTTTATATTGAATTCATTATTGCTTTTTAAAAGGCATTTTTATAAAAAGGACTGTAATTATTTTAATGAAGATACGGATCTCGCTGATCACGTGACTCTTTACCAGGTTAAAGTAAGTTTGCATATGAACGGGGCTATATAACATTTACTCGGATATTCTTTGAAAAATCCTTTCTCCCTCCATATTTACTCTTTCATCCGATTAAAAAGAATGACCATGTGAACGGGGCCAAAAAAACCTTGAGTTTCATTTTGAACGTTTTTTCCGTTACCTGTTAGAATATACAGGGTGCCCCAAGATAACTGTCCACCCCTTTAACTTTTGAACCCCTAGAGATAAAGCTATAAAAGTGGTGTCTAGGTGTAGTAAAGTGAGAATTCCCTATCTGATGCGACAACTTTCAACGCCCCCTAGCGTCAATTTCAGGAGTTATATTTTTTATTTTAAAAACTTTTAGAGATTTGCTAATTTAATCACTTGCAAAGTTGTAGAACAGCATCGATTTAGTGGGAAAATTCACCTACACTAAATTAAGTTAAGTTACACTAAATTAATTTACATAGTTTCTTCGTCTTAACACGCTTCTTCTACGGCCAAAATGAGAAACCTTTGTTTTTATGATCTAAGAACACTTTTAATCATTTACCGAAGTAACAAAAATAAAATTTCTCATTTTCGCCTAGTGAGAAGCGGTTTAGAACGCAAAAACTACGTAAAATCAACTTTATTGAGCGTGAGATTTAGGGGTTACATTCAAGCCATTTTACTTCAAAGGTATCTTCTCCTATTAAATCAATGCTTCTCCACAACTTTTTAACTGAATAAATTAGTAAATCTCTAAAATTTTTTGAAATACAAATTTATAACTCCTAAAATTTATGCTAGTGTGTTGAAAGTTGTCGCATTGGATAGGGCATGGTCACTTAACTATACCTAGATACCATTTTTATGAATATATCTTTAGGGGTTCAAAAGTTAAAGGGGGTGGACAGTTTATCTTGGGACCCCTGTATAATTGACAACTATTTATTAAAAAAACCCAGCTAAATCAACACATGGATAAACAACAATATTGTAAATAAAACGATTTTTTGGTTTCGATAATAGCTCTACATTTGAATAGAGTTTATAATTGGGGAAATACTTTTGTGAGAATAAAGTTCGTGATATTAAAAGTATACACCAATACCGTTATGTACTGAAAATCAAGAATTGAGGTGCTTGCATCAACAGTGAGCTAACTTCAACAGCTTTCCATTGAAGTTAAGTAGCTCCTTGATGCTGAAAACACTTCAATTTTCAGAGTATTTTAATCTGTTAAAATTTCAAGAAAAACTGCTTAGTTTTGGAAAGAACTACAATAATTTTTTATATAACTTGGAAAACACACAACTTTCAATGTTTCACTTTTTGCATCTGAAGGAAAAGGAAATATTTAAGGAAAATTCTATTTCCTTAAAGGAGACAAGAAATCTCTTAAAAATAAGAAACAAGGGATGATATTTTCATATGGAATTCCGTTTAAATGTATTTAAAACTCCTGGGGAAAATTTTGGTAGTTTCAAAAATTGAACGGCATTTCTTTGTATCTCCTTATAAAAGAGATTTAAGTGTGAAATACAGAATCCCAAAAGCAGAAAGAGAAATTCTTGTAAATTACCGTTTTGATGAAATATCCTCCAGTTTTATCGTAAGGAACACCCACTCGCTTTTACCTAGGTTTGAGAACTTGTAAGCATGAAAATTATTCTTTTAAAATTCATGCATTATTTTTGAAAGAGGTATGGAAAGCTAAGTTTATCTCAAAATCGTATAAGTGTCATAGCTACTTATCTTGATAAAGTGTTGCTGGAAACTATGTCCTTTCATGCACCTTAAAAATGCGTAAAGTTAAACTATTTATACTTTCATTTTCAAAAATTCGCATTAGAATTTTAAAGTTAGATCGATATTATTTGAGCAGCGATGGAAAGTGATCGTAAAAAAAGGAATTAATACTATCTAGATATAACTAAAATCTTGTGGGTATTTAGGTGTGTGGGTGGAGGAAAAATCTCATCCTCAATTACGCCACAGACGCGAACAAAACTCGGTATATAGACGTATCTCAAGGCGTCGATTATCACTGCAAAGTGTTTCGAAGTTCTTGCAACAATTTCTAAATTCCAATCCTCTTTATTCTTAAATTATTTAATTTCTTTGATAATTTTTTTATCACTCATGAGAGGTTTGGGGTACCTCTTAATATATCCCAAGGGTACCCCACCTTGACACTTTGGATATTAAACTTAATTACTCTTTTAAATTTAGCAATACATTTTCTTTTTCTTTTCTAAATAATTAATGGATGCACGTACTTTACTCTGAATAAAGTTGTAATGTCATAAATATATTTATTTTATTTCAAAAATACTTTTGAAACTACGAGGAATTGTAGCTTTGCACCACGAAAAACAAGAAAAGTTTTATAAATAATTATCTAAACCCACCAAATGTTCTAAAACACGTTGAAGAGTAGATTTTAGTCTAATTTATTAGTACAGTCGGCTGCAAAAAAATCGAAACAGAGACTATTGTGAGCGATTGGTTGGGGTTAGAAGGATACTGTAAACTCCAATTTCCATGATTTAATGAAAACAAGCTATAATTTAAGTCCTTAAGGGGCAGTCTACACATTAAAAGAAGCACCAACTTTCGTTTTTCCTATGGGTGACACCAAAGATTATTCCTGTTTCTGAAAGAGCACCCTCTAAAACCCCCTAAAACCAATTTTCATGTCATTTGGTCCCCAAATAAAGCCAGGAGTGGGGGTTGAAGTTCGTAGAATTTACGTTGAAATATCGTTCTTTACGTTGAATTACAACCATCAATCCCGCGTGATCAAAATCGAGAATTCAACGTAAAAAACGAGATTTCAACGTAAATTCGACGAACTTCACCCCCACTCCTGGCTTTGTTTGTAGGTCAAACACCACAAAACGTGGTTTTTGGGGGTTTTAGGAGGTTCTCTTTCAGAAACAGGAATAATATTTGATGTCACCCGTAGGAAAAACGAAAGTTGGGGCTTTGTTTAATATGTAGACGGCCCCTTGAGGACTTAAATTATAGCTTCTTTTAAAGAGGACATTAAATCATGAAAATTGGATTTTACAGTATCCTTCTAACCCCAAACAATCGCTCACAATCGTCTCTGTTTCAATTTTATTGCAGCCGACTTACCTACAAGCACAAGTTCATATCTACAGGGTGTATCTGAAATGGTGCAACAAACTTTCAGAGATGATAGTAAACACCTAGACGAGTCAGAATCACATAGGATTTGGGGGTCCCAGACCAAATTCCAGGGAGTTAAAAATGGAGCGACACCCCAAAAAATCATTGAAAAATTCAATTTGTAGAAGAACTACTATTGGTAAAAATTTAAATGTGGTCTCAAAAATTGTAGTTTAATATGATCTTTAAAATTATCTGAAAAGTCTTCACTTTAAAATTTGTTTTATTATGAAAAAAGTTAAAAAACCACAAAAAATTTTAAAACTGCCAAAACCTTATTTTGTATTTCGAAATCCTTTCTTTTGATTTGATAATCTGAAAGATCATAGTTGAAAACCCTTAAGCCCAAAGTTTCACTTAAATACCATAAATATTAAACGCGTGAGATCCTTTTAAAGTTTGTTTTTTGTGTGCGCAAACGGCTGTTCTGGAAACAGCTCTAGAAAACTGTTATCGCACGCAAAAAACAAACTTTAACAGGATCTCAAGCGTTTAATATTTATTCATTAATTATTTAATATTAGGGTTTTCAACTGGGATCTTTCAGATTATCAAATCAAAAGAAAGGATTTCGAAATACAAAATAAGGTTTGGTAGAGTTTTCACATTTTTTGTGGTTTTTTTAACTTTTTTCATAATAAAACAAATTTTAAAGTGAAGAATTTTCTGATAATTTTAAAGATCATATTAAACCACAATTTTTGAGACAATAATTAAATTTTTACTAATAGTAGTTCTTCTACAAATTGAATTTTTCAATGATTTTTTTGGGGTGTCGCTCCATTTTTAACTCCCTGGGATTTGGTCTGGGACCCCCAAATCCTATGTGATTCTGACTCGTCTAGGTGTCTACTATCATCCCTGAAAGTTTGTTGCACCATTTCAGATACACCCTGTATAAAATTACGTTTGAAACATTGAGTGTCCCAAGGTGGGCCATGCTCCACTCTCCCCTAATTAACGAATTTATAGCTAAATGTGCTTATTTCTCTACTAGAGTGAATCTCTTGACTCACTATTGTAAACGAGATGAAGACCTCAAACTCGTGAATAGAGATAGAGATTGACTAACATTTTGAAGTTTACCTTGAAGTTTATAACCTTGAAGTTTATGTGAAATAAATAGTAATAATATATTAGGAGAATTTTAGCTTCAAGACTGTTTTTTTTTGTTCCAAAAGCTTGAGAAAAGATAAAAAAAGAGTTTTGAAGACCAGTTTTGTAGTCAATACAATTATGTGAAAAAGTCTTTTAAGTGTTTTTTTTATTTATGTGACACATTATAGTTATTCAGAAATGATATTGGTGAAATATTTTTAAGTGTCTAGTTCACACCTTGTTTCATTGTTCTAGATCACGAAATGAATGAATCTTAATAAAATTTTCATAAGGATATCATTCAGTTATGATGACATTGTCAAGTGCTTTTTTCATTTATTGTAGCTAAAGAATATTTATTAGGAGGAATGACTTGAAAGAAATTATACGAACTTGTTCTGATAAATATAGATTCAACATGGCTGATTTATTAATTTCAATTTTAGTGTTCAGTGTTTTCATATTTTAAACGTGTAAATTTATATATCTTCTAGTTCGCTCTCTTTATGCTATAATAGTTCGTAAATTTAAGGTTGAATTTCTTATTTAAGAGTAATTTTCAATAACAAAATTTTAGTCAAGTCCTTTAAGTAAGCGATTAATTTTTCGTTTACTTTTAGTTGTAGTTACTTTAACTTGACGTATTTGGTATAAGCGCTGTGCTACACTGTAAAAAATAATCCTGCAAAAAAACAGAAAATTTCTGGCAGCAAAAGTTGCCAGAAAAAATCTGTAGGTTGAAAAATCCTGTAAACAGAAAAAAGCTGTAACCTACAGGTAAATGCTGTAAAAAGGAACTTTCTGTCAAGTGGGCTACAGATTTTTCTGTTGCCTCTCAGTAATTTTCTGCTTGTGCGCATGCACTTATTTTAGTAGAGTTTTTTAATTTTAATTAATTGATATCCGGGGATAGAACCCGCGACCTACCGCATGCTAAGCACGCACGCTACCACTGAACCAAAGAAGATTCAGTATAACGTTGCCAATAGCTGTATTGGTTTTCAATGCAGTAAGTTTCTGTTTAAGTACAGGTAAGCTAAAAAACTAGGTAAAAGCTGTTATTTTACATAAAATAAATAGAAGTGCGGTGGGAATGTTACATGACAGAGTATCTCTGTAAACATAAAGTCACTGTTATTGAAATTTCTGTTTTTCTACAGTTTTTTTTACAGTGTACTAATGTTACCAAATTTTTGTGGTCCTGTACTTCCACAAATATCTTTGAATTATTTTTGACCTAGATAGAATGTATTTAATTTTAAAGAGTTTAAACAAAGCATTTCAATTGTTTTAGATCCAGTTCTGTGCGTAATGTAGTATTTTATTATATGTGACTCCAATTTAAAATAATTGCATAAATACTAAGCATTTTTAAAAAAAATTGATTCCAAATAAATTCATGAAGTATATTTCAATATTTAATTTACTTTTATTGGGCTTTTATAATGAAGCTTGGAAATTGGAACGTTGCATTAATGCTGCACTCAATGATGTGAGTAGTTTCGCAGAAAGTCACAAATTGTGTTTTAACCCTTCCAAGTCTACAGTTAGTTTCTTCACAACAAATAGGAGACTATTTAACTATCAGCCTAAAATTTATATGAATTCTCATCCACTTGAGGTGGAAAGGCACCCGAAATATTTGGGCTTCGTACTGGACAGCGAAATTACCTGCAATAGACATATCGATCACATAATACAAAAAGCTAAAAAACGCTTAACGATCTTGAAATACATTTCAGGGCGTGACTGGGGTGCTGACTCTAAAACACTCAGAACTACTTACATGACTTTAATAAGGCCTATTCTAGAATACGGCTGTCCTGTTTACAGTTGTGCTTCAAACACTAATCTACAAAAACTTGAACGGGTACAGCTTAGTGCGGCCCGTATAATAACAGGACTTCGAAATATGTTGCCCAAATGAGATAGTTTTATATGAGGCTGATCTGCAACCTCTCAGTCTCAGGAGAAAAACTAGTTTGGTGAAATACTTCTCAAAACTCACCAGCTATGGGACCCAAAATCGAACGTCTGAGTTCCTGATGGGATGGACCAACAATAAAAGATTAAAGAAAAATAGCCCTTTTAGCTTGGCTGACTCAGAAAATTTGATCCCCAAAAATGTCGTACAGCACAGTTTGATACAGAGAGTTGATCCCTCTATTGGTTTAAATGGAGTCTACTTCCACACTGATCTTCCTTCCCGGGTGAGCAAGAAAACAGATGCCCCTGCTTATCGGAAACAATTGGCCCTTGAAGTGATAAACAACATCCCAGAGGACTCTATTATAATGTATACAGATGGTAGTAAGAATGAAAGTAACTGCTCTGGAAGTGGATTTTATATTTTATCCCAGGGACGTACAACAAAATTGTGTAGGAGAAATCCAGACTGTTGCACGGTTTTTAGGAGCGAGCTAATTGCTATTGATGAGGGGCTCGGATCAATCCTGTCGTTTCCCGGCTCATCTGCCATTTGGATTCTGTCAGACAGCCAAAGTTCCATCCAACATCTTTCCAATTGGCACAAAGTGGGTGATGGCACTGGTATGGCAATCCTTGACAAACTGGAGCTTCTTTCATCCTTTCGTGATGTGCACTTCCAGTGGATTCCATCCGATGTTGATGTTCACGGGAACGAAACAGCAGATTTTTTGGCTAAAAAGGGGGCTGGTGAGCCGTTGGACACAGATTCTCTGACTTATTTGGAGCTATTTTCAAAAGCTAAAAGAGATGCTAGGGAATCTTGGACTGTCCCCCCTGTTCATCATTTTTACCAGGCGAAGTGCCCGGGAGGTGCATTGGCACTCAAGAGTGGAAGACGAGAACAGACGATCATCACCAGGCTTGTCAGTGGACACTTGAAATCTTTGTCCTATTCCAATGGAAAAAAGACTTTTCCTGCCTGTGTGAAGTGTGCCGGGCATCAGGCCACTCCCGACCATATTCTGGACTGTCTGGGACTTTCCAGACTTGATCTTTCGACGGACCCTATTATGGTTTTGGATTTTTTGAGAGTGATGGGTTTCATAGACTTGGTTTAGCGTTGCTAAACACCGGAGATTGGCAACAACATAATGAAGCTTTGTTATTAAAATTTTTCATACATTAAAAATTTATTTTTTGAGTGCTTCATGCCTTATTGTTGACAATTAGAGGCTTATATAACCACAGGTCTCTTTCTCGTTGCGTGTTTTAGATCGTGTATAACTACTGTGAATCAATTAAAAATAATTCTTTGAAGGTTGCTATGGGGATAGAAAACAGTTTTTTGCTTTTAGGGATCCCAGAAAATTATCTCTATCTACCTTACATAAAATAAAATAATGGTTGAAAGTTAAACAATAAAACCAGCGAATGAACTCATTAAAGCGTAATAAACTACTGTACAAAAATTACTCTGGGGCATATTTCACTGAATGCCTGAATACTGAAGAGCAAGCTTGAATCTTCTCTTAAAGGTTTAGAGCACCATTCCTGAACGTTAATGGCCTTGCAAGAAACATAAATTGGTTATGAAAATATATACACTTCGAATTTATGATAGAGGGATGTTTACTTTTACTATCAAACATTCCTCCAGGATATGATCAGGGTATTACTTCACTATTACTTTTAAGTTATTTTTGATAGTTGAGCTTATATCTATAACAAGTTGATTTACTCTCAAGATTAGGAAGGAATAATGAAATATAATAACCAAAACATCTCTATCGCTTTTAATTGGAACACTTTGGTCTTAAGTTCAATAAAAAGGATTTATTTAAATTGTATTCGAAAGTGTTGAAGTTTTTCAGAGTTGAAATAACAGCTACCTTGAACAAACTAAAATTAGAGTTGTTTTTTTTAAAGAGAATAAATCCTATTTGCTTGTATTTTTAGGTCTTATTTGAAAAATTCCGAGTGTCTTTGAATAGGGCAGAAAGGTTATCACGGAATTATATTTTAAATGTTATACATTTAAAATATAATTCCATGTTCTCAGGAAGTGTTTTTAGTGATTAAAACACTTTTTTAAGTGTCCTTAAGTAAATATATAAGCAAACTGAGTAAAAACTATAAATAAAAGTTCTGAGAAGGTACATTCATGTATACAAGTATACATGGACATACAGGTATTCAATGCTTGTGACAAAGCACATAGAAGAAAATTTGTCACTTATTTACATAAAACTTTGCAATGTTTAATTTTTTTAGAGAAAAGAAGCACAGAGGCGAATATTGAGGTCGATCTGAATTTATTAAAACTGTCAAAAGCAGGTAACCAAAGCATAATTTAGAATTTAAAAGAATTAAAAACATATTTAAAAAAATCAGAATAAAAGGCAATTTATTTTTCTTTAACTAAAATTAACTCTTAAGAGATATTATAAGATAAATTACTTGCGAAAATGTATTCAATTTTCTATTGATGATTTTTTATGCAATATTGTCTTATAATAGAAAAATATATTAGTTAAAATATTGATTAGTTTTTAATTTATTTAACTGTCAAAATATCCTATAATCTTGAGTACTTGTATTATTTGGTTAATTTTATTTAGTAGGAAACCTGTTTACTCTTAAAACGACAGTTTTAAAAAACTGAGTAGGTCACATACTGTCTGTCTATCACAAGAAGAGCTCCCGCCAGTTTGTCTGATTAGGGCGGTCGCTATAGCAACAAGACCAGTTCATTTTAAATAGGGATGAACCGTATAATGATTTGGCGGAGATTAAAGCCGATGGAGGATTATTGGCCGAATTTTTGGCGATCCCAAGCACGGTCTTCTTCTTCTCGGATTGATGCAGTAAACTGTTAAAATAATAAACAAAGAGGAATAGTGATTCAATTAACCATGTATATTCTAGGGAACTGACTTGATAAATAATTGATTTAAGTTTCTTTTTCTGAATTTTGCAAATGTAATAAATAAAATTAGAATTTTGTTTTTTAGAACTCCGCTTCCTACACATATTTGATTTGATTTAACTGTTGCCTTTGGATTGTGTTTCGATTTATATCAATCAATTTTTTATTTCTTTAAAATCACATGATGCCATTTCATTTTAAAAAGGGTGAAATATTAAAATCGCAAGCGCGAAAGATAATTTACAATGTTGCAGATTTTTGTTCAAGTGAAGGATCATCGAAATCTTTATCGATTCCACTTCCACAAGCTATAAAAAGGGCTTCTCAAGCAACTGGTGTTTCTGAAACTACAATCAAAAGGATAAAAATGGAAGTTTCAGCACTGAACTCATCTCAAGTTTTGAAATCACCAGTCATTTGAATCGGTCATTTGAAATTAACGGAGATTCAGATTCAGAAGATACAGAAATAGAATCCGCTGACAGCGATTCAGACTAAAGGACCTTCTAAATCCTTAAATAATTGTCTAAATTTTTAATAGGGTATTTTTTAAGTTTGGTATTGTATTTTAATAATTGAGTTATTTACAACATGGAATGTTTGTAAAAAATATTAAGTTATAAAAAATTTTTATTTTACTTCCTGCAATAAATTTCACATGAATTATTCATAATATTTTTGTAAAATTTAAATACAAGTTGTCTCAAAACCAGAGGGGAAAATGCCAGGGAAAGGGTGGGATATAACCTTGACGACTAGGATTCACAAAGCAATTCAAGGTCAGAAATGCGACATATGATTTTTAGACTGAATCATCCAGATCTGGAATATACGCTTTACCCTTTAAGACCCAGAAATATCGCTCGATTCCGGCATTTTTATAAAATAAAAAGTTTTAATGTTTACTTCAGTCAAGGGCTAACACATCACAATCGTGAATTTCTTAATCTTAAGGATTCAAAAAAGTCGTTTAGTTGTAATCCGCTTTTAGCCCCTTCCCTTCTAGCTTTTCTTCCTCTAATTTTTAATCATCCTGTAACAGAAATCCAATCCGTTTTAAAAATACAAAACTATTTATCACTCGATGGATTATGATGAAATAAGATTTTCACAAATGCAGCCAATTCGACCCTGTTAAGATTTCCCGATTTATGTAATTACAAAGTAACAATATAAAAGTTATCGCCAAATTCCCCAACAAGGCGCTCAGTAAGCCAAAGTGGTTGCGCCTTTCTTCTGATTTCACCCGTTGAAAATGAGCAGAGTCCTGTTGCCTTGGCAACAGAGATGTAAACCAGAGCTCTTTTGTGATAGACAGACAGTACTCAAACTGGCTCTGACTGAGTCAAATTTACTTAAATTTCAAAACATGCATATTTGCATATATTCATTTCTAAAATGTGCAGATACTTAAAAATGACAAATCATGTGCTTATTTTTGAGTTAGTGCATGGAATTGTCATAAATCGGGATGCGACGAGTGTCACTGTGACCATAATGTAACACCACTATGACGTGACAATTAGGGTTAAATTGAGGTCAAATAGTTTCCAATTTTCAAACATGAATTTAAAAATAAATATGATTTCAGTGGGGAGTATTGAATTGATTGATAAAGCATCGGTTGTGTCATATTTAAAATGAAAATTTTCATATTAGGGTAGAAACATCGATAACACTGTTCGACAATGAAAAAATTTCTTTGATGAAAGTAGTCATTTCTTATAGATTTTGTGTCTCTGAATACGAAAATCCCCATTAAAATGCTCAATTGACTCAGGATTTTTGGGGAACAGCCCCTCCCCCTTTTTACGTTTTTCGACAACTTTATAACTTAAACTCGATTTTCATGAGAATTAACAAAGTGAGCAAATATTCCTTGTAACATTTTTTTCGCAAATTAAGCACCCAAACTAAACGGATTGAAAAGTTACCTGGCGTTCATCCAGTAGTATACGATGGGGTTATAGCACGAGTTTGACATGGCCAGCCAATAAATGGCAAGGTAGACATGTTGGATGTAATCTGAAACAACGGCTTCTTGATGATGATAAACATACAGGAAGTAGATATGATAGGGCAGCCAGCATACCCCGAAGAGGACCACTATTGCTACGAGCATGTGTACAACCTGTGGAAGAATTCAAAGGTTAGTTAAACATACTGGGTGTTCCCAAAAGTCCTGTTATCTTTAACTTTGGATTACATACATAATTACGATGGTTATGTATAATTAAGTAGCCCTGTTCGATGACACTAATTACACTATAAAAATGTTTTTTTTGTATTAGATTTAAACAAAGAAATTATGTTAGATTCCTTGAAACCCCTGTAACTTATCCTGCTATATTGATAAAGCGTATGTAGTCAGATTACAGGGAAATATAGTAACCGATGAAGGTTGATTGTATCCTGTAGGTAATACGATTTCTCTGTAGTCCGAACACAGATTATAAATTAATATAATGATATTTCCCTGATCAAGTTCAAAAGTTTTCTGGCTGCATAGCTGACAGGATATAAACACGATATGATATAGCTGGAAGCTGTATACTATACAGACCCTTTCGGCGACAAGTTTCAGAGTTACAAGGTTGATTTTAAAAACTACTTCTAGATATGAAATGATAAATAATTACCAAGTTGTAGGAAAAGCATCGTTTGAGTACAAATAGACAATTTGTGCAGAGAAGTATGAATGAAGGAATGACACCTACACTCAGAAACCTTTTACATGGTTATAAATGTAAGCGTTCAAAAGTGAAAGGCATACAGGGAATATCACAGATTTGAAACCGAAGACTTATTTTACCTCCATTTGCTAAATTTCATTACGTGCAACGAGGCGTTTCCAAAATTCGAAGTATTGATTTTAGTCGTCTCAAATCCATTTACTATGTGAATAGAAGACGTAAGACGTTAATACAATTCAAAGTAATTATTTTTAGATCAGTCTGTGAGGAAATAAAAATAACCCAATGTTCAACCACTAACATGTCCAAAAAATTGTTCGGAGAAAAATCTCTTTCAAAATAACTACTTCAATAGTTATTGCTTTCCAAATGAAACAAAGTATGTAACTAAGTTAATTTTAGAATCTTAAAAACACCAAAATAAATAACCAATTAAGGAAGCCAATAAAACCTGAACAAATATAGTAAAGTAAGGTTTCGATGATCACAATAAAGTTCCTTTTTTAGCTTTCACTTCAACCAACATTTCTTCAGTGCTTCTATACACGTAAAACTTTGGGATTAAGTAATATCTACATGTATGTATTTATTTAAAATGTAAGCGCGTTACTTTTTACATAAGCATTCAAATATAGAATTAATTAGTTTCATCAATATCAAATGTAACATAATTTTATTTGATTAACATGTAAAGTTAAATGTGCGGGAATTCAGCTGAAAATTTAAAAAGGGTATAATCAAATTAATAATTATGCATTTTAAAACTATAGAGATTAAAAATTTTATGACCTTATAAATTCATATTTAACTCGTTAGATAAAATAAAAAAAATAATGCAATAAAGGTGGAAATTATATTTCATTAAATTACTGTTTGACAAATAATTCACGTGAAATTAGATTTACTTGACATGCGAATAGAATGTTTTAAATTTTTTTATAGTTTATATGTATAAACGGGATTGACTTTTTCGAATGAATTTCCAAAGGGGAGAAAAATAAAATCTAAAATAATAAGTTTCATGTTCTATTATCGAAAATTTTCTTCTGTCAAATTGCATATTTGGTTT
Organism: Tetragnatha versicolor; assembly: GCA_024610705.1. Taxonomy (NCBI): domain Eukaryota; kingdom Metazoa; phylum Arthropoda; class Arachnida; order Araneae; family Tetragnathidae; genus Tetragnatha; species Tetragnatha versicolor. The sequence goes on from JANDEH010000022.1 coordinate 6,666,896, forward strand.
CCCTAAAGGCTTTTATCTTTTCCAAAACTAACTATTATTATTCAAATACCAAACCGCTCTCTTAACTATTTCTTGACTTTTATATAAACACTCAAAGTAGTTAATCGTTTTAAAGAACAAGAAAATTTCTTCAGAACTTCCAATGAATTAAACGTTTTCTCTTATCTCAAGGGAATCAAATATTTATGTGAAGTAGGCTTTTAAAATTTTAAACCTAAACATAGACTCTCTTACCAATTTATATTTTTCAAGAAACGATTTTTCTTTACGTTTCTATCCTATTGAATATTGCCTTCTTTTTTTAGTTAGAGTGGAAAATATTTTTTTTTCAGTTTTGACCAATGTTTTTTAAAATTTATTCTTACAATTTGATTGTGTTCCTTTTTTGAATCACTCTAATAATTGGAAACGCGTATATGTAAGTAACAGTTTAAAATTTCGTGTTATGAATCAAATCAAACACAGAAAAACAAAAAAAATTCTTAAGTAGTTTAAAAGGAGGGATACTTATAAAATGAAGATCATACTATTCCAGGGGTCGGCAACCTGCGGCTCGCAAGCCGCATGCGGCTCTTTTGATTTAAAGTTACGGCTCTCCAGTTCCATACGAAAAAATTAATAATTTACTAATCAAAACTTTTAAAAAATCAGAAAATATATTCTAAAAGATGAGTCTCAAAAGTTCTCAAGATGAATCAAAATCAAACTCTACTTTTAAGGATAAGAGTTCTATATAATTTCTGGGGGAGAACTCCTTAACACTCCTAAAAATTTTGGATTATGTGCTGATTTTCCTTGAAAATTCTGTGACTTATAAGGAGTGATCCTTATTTAGTCGTTGTAGAAGTTCTAAAAACTAATTAACACTATTTTTAGGGGAAATTTCCAAAATTTTTCTGAAGTGGGATCCACACACCCCTCGAAATTTTGCTGTTTATTATAACCATACTATTTTCCCTTGAAAATTCTGCCAAAATTCTTAAATAAAGAGAAGTGCTCTTAGGGTGCAATCGAAAAAGGCAAAAATTAGCTAAAACACGATTTTGAAGGGGAAATTTCCAAAATTTTTTCTGGTGGAGGACCCCCAGACCATCTTATCTTTCCAGGAATTCACATCGTTTATACAAAATTTGGAAATAAGTTCACTAAAATTAGTTTACAATGTCTACGTAAGTCATCTAAAACTTGATGTAAAAAAGTACCCTACCCGAAACGAGGAAATAGTGATTTTAATTGGGAAGCATTTTTACCTAACAGAAAAAAATGTTGGGTAAAAATTCTCTCCAACTAAAATCACCCTCCCAATCTAAAATCAAATATATACTAAGCATATACTATAACATTGAATCAAAAAAATTAGTGGCTCTTTAAAAACTGGGAAATTTCACAAACTGTTACTTTTGGATCTTCCGTTTCAATAGGTTGCCGACCCCTGTACTATTCGTATCATAAACTTTTGTATTCGTATAATCATGTGTCACTGAAACCATATATCTATCTTATAATGGTAATTTTTGCTTTTTTTTTGAAGATTAAGTTTAAAATTTATGAGGGTGCGTTCCAACCAAAAAGCTGCTCCTCATGTGGGACATATTGACACATAATTGATTTTTTAAATAATTCAATATACTTAAATTTTAAACAGACTGAAAATTATTTGATATAGCCTTATTTTCCCTGCTTTTTTTAATGTCATTAGATACCTCAATAGTTATAGATACTGATGAATTGAAATAACATAATTCACGAGAAACACCAATCCAATCAGCAATTAGCTAGCTTTTATACGGAATCATATCCTTCTAGAACGAGGTTTTAGAAGTTCCTTGTTCTAGCTGGCTATGACGGAACCCGTCTTCTCATAGGATATCCGAATGAGAATTGTCTGTTGAACTTAAAAGTGGACTCAAGTATTGTTTTCACTTAGCCAACCTTTTGTAATAAGGAAATCCGGCGAGACACCGGTGAACCAATCACGGAGAGTCAAAAGGGACGTCATTCTGAACTGTCTTTCTAAGATTCATTTAATTCTCGCTGGAATTCTCTGTCCCTAACGAAACTGATTAGATAAGTAGAAACGGTGCTTCAGTCAATCTTTGCGAAATTTTAAGATGTTGGTCTTTGATTAGTCACTTGATTTCCAGAAAAATGAAAAAAAATCAATATAGGATGTTATCTTTTAACGAATTCTGTCAGTTCAAGTCATTATTAAATGTGTGCATTCGATTTTTTACTTTCTTTTTTATTTTTAATGTATTTTTGTTAAAGCCAAGCCTTTATTTTTTAAAGGTGATTTTTTTATTGAAACAAACAAAAAGCTCCCCGTGCGCACCCCAGCTTACAGAAGTAAGCTTACAAGAAAATCACTACAAAACACATAAAATAAAATAATAAAAATAAGAAAATAAAGTTGATTTGGGAGTAAAAATGTTATGTTCAGTAAATTTCTGAGAATTAAGCTTTTAAATTCTTGATATTACAGCCCAATCACAATTTGGGCGTACCCCTCATTTGGACATTTGGGGACCCTCATTTTCCCTGAATGGTTTGTGCTTGATTCATTGTTTGGTTAAATCTAAAAGTGAAAAATACGAATAAAATATGGAAGAAAAATAATTGTGCATTCTCTTCAAAAATGCAATGAATCATGTTGCTCATTTCACAGTATGTTTGGCTTTGTTGAGCACTTATGTATACAAACTACGCGTCTCTAAATGTTCTTGGAAATTTGAAGTTCGTTTATAATTCTTTTACATTCTAATATAAGTTTAACCTTTTATGTTACTGAAGCATAAACGTAAAGAAAAATCCATATTACATTAAAATTATATTTTACGAACTCTACAACGTACACTATTTTCACATTTAGGTAAATATTCGTTGAAATAGATGATACACTCACAATTTTTAGACAAACTACAACACTCCTTTGAAAATTACCTCCACAGTTCTCGTTCTCATGCATCACGAAATACCACCGAGAAAAATTTAACAAGAAAAGAAGGAGAGAAAGAATTCTTTGTTGTGTGTAATACGTTGAGTCTCATGGCGGGCTACTGCATTTCAGCATTTTCTCATCGCATTTGCTTTAGAGACTCTTCAAGAAAGCTTTTAGCTTATTGAGGTCATGCTAAATGTTGTTGGTTTCTTTGCTTGTTTGAAAAGTTAAGAAGGCGGTGGAATTCGTTGACGGATGTTGTGGCATGTTTAGCAAGTTGTGGCTTGAGTGGTGTGCAAATAAGTATGGGGTGTACCTTTAAGCGCAGGTGGTAAATGGGCCGATTGGATTTTTTTGCTCCTATGTAAAGCGTTTCGTGAGGTAAAGTAATGGAAATAGTCCGAATAAAAAAACGTGCGTTTCACGTGATTTGTTCCTTAAATTCATGTACACAAGCAGTATTTTCCTACTCAATCGATGCTGATCTTCAATTTTGAGAGAGACTATTTTATCACTCCTTTAAAATGGGAAAAAGGAGGGGTAAAATTATGCAGTCAGGTTAGAGTACGCCGAAGTTTTCTCTCTTGATGCGAGAGTGTGATCATATGAACACGTGTATCTTAAGCTATCTTAAAGTAATGTCATATATCATTGATTTCATGCTTTCTGTATTTTATTTATCAGGGAAAATGCGGTTTCTTTTGAGTTAGCATGTAATTTTTCTATGAGAGAATCTCAATTTTTTTGCAAATAAAAAACTTTTGGATGAAATAAATTTTACTTAATAAGAGAAAATTTAGTTGCATAGTTTTGAGTAGTAAAATTTACTTGTTACAATAACTTTTCCAAACTTTTTTATCATTCTGTTATTGATTTTTCTGTGCATTTAAAGGGTAAAAAATATTAAAATAATTTTTAAAAAGTTCCTATTTTAGAAAAAGTTTTGTACTTTGAAATTATTTTTAATCTCCAAACCCCCATTACAACCTAAAGGAGAAACTGGTGTTTTTGACAAAAAGAAGATTAACAGCATATTAGTTAATATCTTTTAGTTATAATATTTAGGTTTGCAGTTGACGCATAAAATATCGCATTTTGTCTATTTCATATTTTCTAATAAACTAACTAAGAGAGACATCATTACATCTTTAGTGACTAAGAATAAAATTAAATTTTGCATAGTGCATCTTATAACCATAGAAATGCTTGACTTTTTGAAGTACAAAATAAATAAGCGTTTAAGCTTATTTGATAACATAAATATGCATTAGCTTAAAGGCATTACTATAATTATAATTAGAAACCTCTCTTAGAAGTTTTCTTCACTTAGGACAAAGGTTATCTTTAACTAGAGAAAAACCAAAAGAATTGCGTTGCTTTAGAAAATTATGTCATATTAAAGAGGTTTCCCAATTAATGTGGGTTATTACATTAAGCAGAGTGATTTGAAAGAAAAGAAGTTGAAGAATTGTTTTCGATTCCACTCTCATAAGATGCAACTTCGGGATTTCAGATCAAGCAAATTGTTCGTTAATTTTAGATGTGTGTTGTAGTTCTATGTAATGTATTTAAGAAATTTTCATGAGTTGTAAACTTTCAAAAATCTTGAACTTAATGTAGAGAAAGCTAAACTATCATATAATAGCTGAATTTGCATAATGACTACCCAAACGTAAAAGGTACTACAATGTTCATTATGTAATGAGAATAATTAAAATTCATTTTTGTTACTATAGAAAATTGTACATTGTAATGAGACATACAAGATAAATACATTCAAAATGAGGACATTTTCCAGACAGCTATAATGAGCCAATCTTAATGATTTTATACATTTTAAAAATTATCCATCATGTTAGTATATGATACAGCCTAAAAGTTAAAAATAACCGGATAATAAGGAATCGTTACAAAGATTTAAACAGAAAAATTTGTTTTACATAAAATATTTGAAATTCATATTCGAAAACAACATAAATGTATACGGAATATTCATTTGTAATTTGTGATTTATCATTATTAAAACGTTTAGAGACTATAAAGAACACATTGGGGCTTCTATTCGTTCATATTAGAAACCGTTTGTGGTTTTATACACTTGTCTCCACTAAAAACTCGAAAAGAATTATCTCAATTTAACGTACGGTTAATAGTGACATAAATATAACCAAGAAACGCTTTGTACCCAATGTTCTCCATACTTTAGTACCATGTTTTAATATTTGGTCTGTCCTCATAAAAATATTAAAACAGTGTTGCCACTTTTTCCACCCAACTGTCGTAAACAAAACTAACCTTTGATAAATATTCCGTAATTCATTGTATGGTTATTTTTTCCTAGTAATTTTTTCCCCAACGAGCCAAATGACATTATCTTTATCATGATCTGCGTTTAACACAACCGTTATCCATATCACTAACCATAATTGTATTAGCTATGACGGAGTAACTGCACAAGTAGGGGGACATCCATAAATTACGTGAGGTCAAAAAGGGGGAGGGAGGGGTTAGGAAATATCTCACCAAATCTCACCAAGGGGGGAGGGGGGGTCGATTAAAATCTCATGTCAACTTTTTAAGTTAGAAATTATACGATTTTCTTTTTTTTAAGTATGAGAGAGGAATACACACATATAAGATTCTGCAAATTACTTTTAAAAAGTTATAGGTAAATCTCACTTGGGGGGGAGGGGGGGTCCAGATTTTGGAAAAAACGCCTCACGTAATTTATGGATGTCCCCTAACGGCCCAATTGCGTCTTGAGCTTCTCCAACAATTTTCTCACACTTAAGAGAGAACACATTGTCTTAACAATTTGTTAAAGTGATAAATTATACAAACGTTCATCTTAAGAAAATGTACTCTCAACGTAAAAAAAAGTGTGATAAAAACAAAAGAAAACTCATAATATATTCCGATTTTTTTTTCTCCTGCCGTGATAACGTAACATTAAGTGCAGTTTAACTTACGTTTTGCAAAGAGATCTTCAATAGAGCCTGGGTAAGAGTTTTTCGCACCACCGCGATATCTGAATTTATGGAATGACTATATTATGCACGAGTGGAAAAGGGAGGGATTGCGGAAAGCTGGAATGTATTCCGAGCCGTAATCCGTTTAGTGAACTAAGGAGGGTGTTTACTTGAATGCAGTCACGATTTTTTGGGGAAGTATTCTTAATTGGTAGAAATGCATGTGTATTCACAGGAATGAATATTATATAAAATGTTGTAAAAGTGCTGAAAAAATAAACGGTGTTTCTTTGGGTCAGCGACCGAAAAATGTTTAGATCAGCGAAATAGGGTGATATTTATAGAAATTAATGGAGCGATTTTTATGAAACTTACTCTAAACATAGTTGTTTCTATTTTAATACATAAGTTATCCAGCGTGTGAGTTTTAAGAAACTTTAATAATTATTAAACAAAAAAATACTTTACAATCACTGAGGGTAAAGGTTTTTCTTCTGCTTCATTGAACACGTAAGGTGTTTCTAAGTGTGGAAAATTGTGTGTTTTAGTTATTGAATCCACCACCAGGTGACTTATGTATTTATAACGTGTTCGTGAATAAAAAACCGTAAGAACGGTTAAAAATCTACCACTGAACTCGAAATAGTGTCATCATCATTTTTCACTAAGAATAGAAAAAGATTCAAAGACTATTTTTGTACCATTAGTTTTGTGCCACATTATTAATTTAAATACACCAACACTACGTTTATAAAATGGTTTATTATCAAAAGTAGATTTGCTAGTCACCATTCTTTAAATAGATCAGAAAAACATTAGAGTGGGTAAAACAGTTTCATATTTTTAAATAAATGTTGCTAGTAAAAACTGAAGTTAAAAGCTACCAAGAAGTTTTTTTTATCCAAATGTCTACAATAAGGAAGAGCAGTTTTAGAAAAAAGAATCTACTGTGAAGTATTATTTCATATTACAGTTATTCCTAATAAGAGTGGAATGTTCCTAATTGTGGCGTAATATGTGGCTGACCTACTTTTTCAAACGTTTTTTATTATACTTTTAAAAATATAAAGTAAGTATAAAAAAGAACGTGTACAACGAGGAGATATTATACAGAAGCTGGCAATAAACTATTAGTTTTCCTACCTCTTAAACCCCCTTTTTTTAAATCGACAACCTAATTAGGGTATTTTAGACTTTTGGTGAATAAAGTGTCCTCCATTTTCTTAAAAAAAGTAAAACGAAAGTAATTAATAAAAGAAGAAAAAGCAATCGGCTGTAGAAGGACACTTACGTGAAAACTTCGCTAATAATATACCCAGACGCGGTTTATTTTTAAAATTAAGACATTGTCATAATCAAGTGTATTAGCTTCACTTTCCTGTTTATTGTTAGAAAAAATACCTTCATTAATTATACCTTTATTAAACTTGATTTTTGTAAGGTAATAAGGCCTATTACAGAATCGTTTAGTGGGTACTTGGATTTTTACTTTTGCCCTTTTGAAGATTTCTAATTTGGAACTCGAGCAAATATTTGTCGAAATACTTTTTTTCCAAAATTCAACAAAACGATAAGAAAACTAGTCTAAGGAAAATGTTTTTTAAATAAACATCGAAGATATTTCTTATTTTTTGAATAATAATAAAATTATTATAATCGAATTCCACAATTAAAATGTTTATATTCATAAAATAAGTTAACCTTAATATAAATTACTTTATTTTTAGTTTATCATTTTCATATAATTTTTTTCTCAAAATTATATGAAAGCTAAATGAACTTATCATTTCAAATCAAATCAAGTTCTGCCCAGGCCTAGTGGCCCATCAGGTGGTGTCCATGTTCGTTTCGAAAATTTCTCTCTATATTAAAAAAAAGTTACTGTCACCGCTGCCGCCGCCGCTGCCGCCGCCGCTGTTTCAGAAAATTTAATTTTTCAACTCTTTGAACTCTCATAACGCAAAAACTACTTGATAGAAATTTATGAAATTTGAAAGATTTGTAGAGGAATATTTGGGGAACATTCTCGAACAAAAAGCTAACTGGTGTGATAATTAGTTCTAGGGTATTTTTAAGGTCAAAGTTGAAGTTTTTGTTTTTTCGCCGCGTAATCCAGTTCAGCGAAATCTATTAGCAGCAGAACTATGATTTTTTGCAGCCTAATACTCTGAAGTATGAAGATGTGCACTACGTCGCCCTTTTTTCGAATTTCAAATTTGGTTTAGTGTAATTAATTTTTAAATTTTCGAAATTTTGGACACTTTTTTGGTTATATCGATCTAAATTTAAAACTAATCACGGTATCTATATGATTTTTTAAACACTTATACTCTTATTTTTTTAAAAAATATTGGCGTTCAATTCTTTAAAAAATTCGAATTAGTTTTGGAATTATTAAGCATCTAAGTTTCATTTTTTCAATAGTCCTACTAGGTCTTTATCAGATGTGTTTGATGTTTATTGAATGTTTTAAATTTTATATTTGCCAGTTCACTAGATTCTCGCGAGCACGGATATTAAATTTAAAAGTTTTGAGGTGCACATTTATGCTCTAAGTTTGCTAGCGATATAGTATAGACATGGTTAATAATCTTTTAAGGATACTTCGATATTTTTTGAACTACTAGAGAAATAAATAATTTAGCTTTTTTGAGTGCTATTTGTGCCGATGAAAGGTAGAGAATTTTCGGTGTAAATTGGTTTTACTCTGCTATAGATCGATTGCAGATATTACAGATCGCTTCGCAAGCTGCATAGCAGTTACGGTGGTTGGTGAGCGTAAGCGAGAAGGGGGCGGTAGCCCCCTGTCCATTAAATTATTGAAAATTTAAAAAGGAGTATTTCAGTAAGAGTTTTATTTTGATATTTTCGTGGTAATGATCCGAATTGAATTATTGATAAGTTTGAGAGATAAAAAGTTTTGATATTAAATGATCATTAACTATACTCTTTTCATTTAATTAGCGCCTGAGACGATATGTATTAGAACAAGTTCCAGGTTGTATTGGATAGTTCAGATGAAACAAGCGAGCTCTACTCGCTAAGATCGCGAAGCGATCCTCAAAGAACTGCGAAGCAGTTCCGGGGGTTGGTGAGCGATAGCGAGCAGGGGGCAGAGCCCCCTAGTCTTTCAAAAAATATAAATCTTCTCTTTTCGTGGTGATAATTTACAATTAAATAAAGTAAATTAAAGTGTATCGTAAAATATTTATCCGTATAAATATTAAGGTAAGTTGGAAGCGAAAATTTCAAGATTGACTTCTACGGCAGCTTAGAGTTCAGACAGAAATTAAAGGAGTTCCAAGAATTTTCTTTTATGTTACTGCTCATGAATATTTAAGAACACTTAGATATTTAGTAAAATGTCTAGATAATCCTCAGAATTATTTATTCTCTTGTTAGGGGGGGATAAAGTAAAGATTGCAGTTAAAAGTATCTTAACTCGAAAGTTTCAGTGCTACTCAGTATGAGATATGCTGATGTTAAATATAAATTACATTTTTATTGTGATTGAATATGAGGTTCATAATACCCGGTATTAAGAATTCATTCAGCGTAAACAATAGGGGAGAGTGCTGTACCTAAGGACGGTTGTACCTTCAGCCACCGCATTTTAAAATTCGGGAAAAAATGGAAATTTGAATTTGGAGTTGAATTTGAATGTAAACAGATGCTATCTAGTTTCTAACGTGAAATCAGATCTTTAAAATAATATTTATATTCAATATAATAAATTTGCTTCTTTTAGGTGCTCAAAGTTTTTTTTAGTGCATCACTACATTAATATTTTTCTTCCCCTTAAATTATAATACTATAAAATGTGATATAAGGGGCGAATCCCCGAGATTTTGACTTTTTATTTTTGATATTAGAAATTGTCAGATCTCAATTCTTTTATTTTTTATAGAACTTTAAATGCAGAAACACCTGGTGTTGTACCTTCGGACACCATACGTGTTGTACCTACGGACACGTTCTTGTGGGTGTCTGTAGCTAATCGGCGTTTTTGAATCAGGTTTTATTAAAGTGAATGCATTTTAATGCATATTAAATTAATTCTAAATGGTTATCTATTTGTCGATGATTATTTTCAAGGGATTTTTAGATGAAAAATCAAATATTTTGTGATCTAAACTACCTTTTAAAATTTTTTATTTTATTTTGCATTTAATGTAAAATATGGTATAAAATCTTAAGCACCCTATCGCATTTAAGTATGATGATTACAAAAAACTTAAAATTTCCACAGAAGAAGATTTGCGAAAGTTATTACGACCAAATGCTTGCACAACTAAATGTCGATCGAATTGTTTTTATGGATCAGTGAAGTGATCAGATCTATCAGCATGATTGATGAAACTATTACCTCAAACTTCGATCTGAAAATCCTATGTGATTTATGTATTTTTGGTAAAAAATCAAGACTTTTATCAATCATCTTGTTTTTAATGATCGTTTACGATTTAAAACTACATTACTTTAAAAAATCTATTCCCAATTTTAAAAATGCTTGAAATAGTTTATTAAAAGGTAATACACCAGTAAAAATGTTCATTTTAAGCTTTTTTCAACTAAAAATTTCTTTTTTAAGGGTGTCCACAGGTACAACTGGGTCTGTCCATAGGGAGAGCACGTTGTTGTACCTATGGACACAAATTTCGTCAAGTTATTAAAATGAATTAAAAATCCAATTTTGAAGATTTTAGCTAATAAAAAATATCCTCCTACTCACAAAGGTTATGACTGTAGGTTGGGCACTTTAAATGTTAAAAATATGATCTTACCTGTCTTAGAAAAATCCAAACGTGATTTTTGTCCATAGGTACAACACTCTCCCCTACCTTTTATATGAGTAAAAATTAATTGTAAGATAGTGTGTGTATGCTATAATATGATTATAATTTTATTATACAGGGTGTTTCATAAGTCCGTTTCGCTGCTTTTATTTGGAACCATCGTGTCGTAGGGTCACGGAAGTAAGGTATGCCCCTAGGTAACCTCTAGGTAAGTGAGACTGGAGAATCCATTGAGAAGACTTACAGCGCACATAGTGGCGAAATAAAAAAGTTAAAAACATCTATTAAAAAACTTAAGGAGAGATAGAGCAGGAACCTCAGTGAAGGTATTGTTGCCAAATTTATGAAGAATTAACTGAAAAGAAATTTCATGAAAATAACCGTGAATATTCGCGGAGATATCAGCAGGTAAAATAGCACATTTTCAGGCCTCAAAAAAAAGTTCGCAAATTTGCAAAATTTTCAGTGTTACTGTGTAGGTTTGTGTTTTTTAGTTGAATAAAGACAAAATTTAATCAAAAATAAAAAAAATTGCAAATTTGCGAACTTTTTCTTTTTTGAGGCCTGGAAAAAAAGTCATATTTTCACATTCTAATATCTCCGCTAATATTCACGAAATTTTCATAATTTTTTTGTCAGTGATTTCTCAATAAAATTGGAAACACTACTCTCATCGGTTTTTTTTGCTCTATCTTCAAAAGTTTTAAATTAATTTTTAAACTTTTTTATTTCGCTGCTAGGGGCACTGTAAGTCTTCTCAATGGATTATCCAGGTTCACTTACCTAGGGGTAGACCTTGTTTCCGTGACCCTACGACAAGTTGGTTCCAAATAAAAGCTTCGAAAAAACAGCCTATATAAAACAACCTAAATATAATTTGAAACATCCTTTATAGGGTTAATATGATTACATCTGTGCTAATAGTAGTTGTTTTATTTTTTTTCATTCGCATGACCTAAATATATGAAAAGAATATGATTTATAATAACTTATCATATAACCGGACACCAAATGCTTTGATTTAACAATTTTATAAAATCGTTTGAGGTTCACTACTATACTACTATGATACTGATAGAAATGGTTCTTATTTCACTTTTTTTTCCTCAGAGAAGTATAGTATTCCGAAATCGATAAGGTATTATTGAAGGATTTCATTTAAGAAGCGAGTGTAAGTCAATACGAGAGTAAACACAGATATCTGTGGTGGAAGTAATGAGTAAATACATTATATGTTATCTGAAAAAGGTATCCTTTTGGGGGTCTTTGTGAAATAAAGTTTTTCTTTACACATCTTAAAAAACTTACTTTAAGTAAGCGTGTCAAATTCAATGGATTATGAGTGAGTTATTCTTTCCCCAAATCATAAAATTTCAGAAATAATTAACTTTTATTCAAGTTCAACTATGAAACGAAATTAAATTTTACTTTACGGAAATTGAGTTTTAATTTGAAAAAAAAGTTTTTGCAATAAAAATATGTGTTTTTTATCATACATTAAAATATGTGCATTTACACATGATGTTGAACAGCATTTAAGAAATTTTGAAAATGACTTCACGAGTTTTTCCATAGCAGAAAAAAATATTGGTAGCTAAGTTTCACCAAAGTAGAATCATAATGAAAATATTCAATTGTAAAAAGCGATTTTCAGCATTAAAACGTGAACAAACTGATATTTAAATTTTAAAAATCAGTTTAAAAACTTATTTCCCGTGGACCTCTGAAAGTCGCTGTGTACCTCCAATTTTCATTTTAATGCCCGTGGACCCCTGGGGGTCCATATGTACCACTTTGGGAACCGCTGCTCTAATCCAATCCAATCCTGAATCGATGGTTTTTAATTCGATCTTAAAATGTTGGGATATAAAAACCCATAGCTCTTTACGGGTGCATTTCCGAGCTCCCTTCCTATTCGTGATTCTGAGTCGTCTAGGTGTGTCTTACAGAATTTATGAAACACCTATCTGAAACACCCTGTATATGCGCTTAAGAACGGGAAAGTATACTGACCCTCTGCTTGGAGCGAATGACGTCGTTCTGCATGACGGTGTGCTCTCCGATCACTTTGCTGCCCCAGAGCACGCAGCCCACCCAGCTGTAGGTGACTGCCATGGAACACATGGGTAGCACGTACGTCACCACCAGGAACACGATGTTGTAGCTGCAACAGAGAGATATCCTTAGTACAAAGCGTATAATACGGGGGGGGGATTCAAAAGTCACCAGCGGTTTTTTTATCTTCACCTGTGGTTTCAATAAGGAAGTTGCATGTGTCAGTTTTCAAAAACAAACAAGTGTTCCGTATGGTTTTTGTATGGTAAAATGAAATTTCTAGTCAATTTTTCAAAAAAAAATGTACAGATAATTAAATATTTTAATTTAAAAGTCGAGAAAATAACGCGTGACTGAAAACGCTTATTGTTTAAAGATGTCAACAATCATACCATCAACTCCATTGCTTTCCAACTATGTTTCTCGTATGATGACGTCAACATACGATTATCCCAAACTCTTGGCGTTTTCGCGTGCTTTTAAAAAGTGGATTTTTGTTAATTTTTTTGGCAATCGAAAAGTTTCTCGATCGGCCTCAAATTTTGGGTAGTTGCTTATTTTTGCAAGAAGAATCGATTAAAAAAATAAAAAAAATTATGCAACTTCCTCATTGGAGCCCAAAGGCTCCAGGACGGTTAAATCCAAATAATATCAAGTTATGAAATTTATTTTGAGATTTTTAGGTAGTATAGGGTTCGTCCTTCTGTTTTTAATACAATACTTTGCTGTTGACATACTTTTACAATCTGCCAGTTTTTGCACCAAATGCACATCTCACTGATAGGACTTTTTTGGAGATGTTATACGATTTAAATATAAATATTTAGCAAAAATTAAAAGCAATACTGTTGATTGAGATATTTTAATGTTCTTGTAATTTCCATATTTGATTATTTTTGGCGACACTCCTGCGCTACAGTGTTATATCGACAAACACCATAACCTGCGTGTTTCTGAATTATCTTTTGGGTCGTCCGTCTTTTTTACTACGAGTTGTGAATCACCCTGTAATGTCAAAGAAAAGTTTGGGGCACGTTTAAGAGTGAAAGAGAGGTTCCCAAAGTTTGGCAATAGGAAGTGAGAGTTCAAATATTCTCAGCTCAGAATGACAAATCTACCGAACTTAGTTTTGAATAGTTCAAGGTTTCTTCTAACTGTGTCTGTACTAGGGTTGTTTCATATGGAGTCTTTATAACGGGACGGCTCGTCGGTAAAGAACCAAAACAAAATGCAAAAGTGGAATAGCAGGTATTACGTCGCCTTCTATAAAACCTTCTGATGATTTCGCAGTAGAAAATGGCTTCCTGTATCTCCAGAAACGTTTTCTAACATGCAAAAATAGTCAAATCCAACATCGAAAAGAAATGCTTCCACCTAAGTTGTTATTTATTTTCAAGGATTTTTCTCTATGGGATTCAGGGGAAAACCATTTTCATGGGTATATTTTGGTTACTTTCGAGAAAAGTTTCAACGGAACTGCTTTTTCAAAGTGGTCGATATCTTCTTCTCAGGGGGTCAATGAGGTCTTAAGAGTAAGAAGATGAATCTCGAGGATTTGATATAAGGGGTCAGGTATATACGAGTAAATTAAGGCAAAATAAACATTTTATACTTTGGGTGTGGCAAGAAGTCCCAGCTCTGAAAAGAAAAATTCCTTGCATCTTGCATGTGGTAGATGAAACTTTTCTGGAGAACTTTACACCTTTACGACGACTTTTATTATTTTTTGTTAAAATTTTGATTAATTTTTATCTACCCCATGAAAGGGATCTGGCTGTGCAGAGTTAGGGGGCAATTTTTAAAAAAATATTGTATACTTTTTTTTGCATCTTTGTGTGTTTTTGTGTGAATTCTCTTCTTCAATAGAATTTAAATTTTATTTAAATCCCCTGTAAAGGAATACATTTTAAAAACAAGTATCTACGAGTTAAAATTCTTCGTGAAGTTAAAATTACGCCTGTTATAGAGGTAAATAATATAAATATAACGTTTGACGTCACAATTGTGGGGAACAGCCAGTAACCACACGTTGATAGGACAAACATAACGTTTATTATGAAACAGGACATCTCTCTCGATCTAGTATATCGATATGCATTCCCGCTCGTGTAGGGTTGGCCGAACCGACAGCATTCCTTGCTCTTATGTGAGGGTTCCGGGATAGCAACCTTACACAATGGTCATCCGGGTCAAATATATTAATTATTATTTATTGTTAGAAAGGATACCTTCAATTTTATGTCCTTGGGAAAAAATACGGACATATCCTTTGAGTACAGAAATTAACCAGCAAAAGTGCTGGAGGTTAAATAAATTTTAAAACAAGTATGTACGAGTCAAAATGCTTCGCAAAGTTATAATGAGGCCTATTAGCCAGGTTCATAATATAAATGTATGCCTGTGGCGTCGCAATTGTCATCTGGATCTAAAAAAATTACCTACTTAATATTTATTGTAAGAAAGGTCTTCAATATCTTTGCTAAATAACTCTTTAGATTATAAATTCTTCACATAACGGAATGTTTATGTCTTTCGACGAAAAAAAAATGCAGTCATATCCTTTAAATACAGAAATTAACCAGTAACAGTGCTGCCGGTTAATTTCCGTTATTGGAAAAATTATTTTTCTCTTCAGAACGGAATTATGCTCTTCAAAACGAAATTATGCTCTTCAGAACGGAATTATGCTCTTCAGAACGGTTTTTAATCGAGGAACTTCTTTTATACTTCATTCTTATAGATAAATGCGCTCTAGGTAGCGATATTGGACACGGTATCTTCAATCGGGAGAGGTCCAAATCACAGTCTCTTTCTTCTATCCCTTTTCTCCTCTGCAGAAATATGCAAAAACCTGGAGATTGCTATTTTCCCCATCATTCGGAGTGAGAAATGTTTTCATTTAATATGCAAATGCTCTCCGGTCTGGGAGTCGTTTCTAATAAATGACAACGGAACGGGAAATGAAAGAAAGTCATGACTTTGGTTGTAGGAGATTCGGTTTTATTTCGATCGTGAGACATTCTTCATGTCGTGCATCCTTTAATTGCCTGAGGTTAGTTTTTTGTAATAAATTTGGGGTGTTTCCTGAATGTATATTTAATTGATCTGCTCTCGAATCATTTTATACGCTGGGCGGGAATGTAAAAAAAGTTATTTTATTATGTTTTGCATGTGGTAATCCTTAAGAGAGGATTTGAATGGTTAGTTTTTTAATTATCTATTAATTTGGAAATAAGCTTGAGGAAACTATTTGAAATGATTTATGGATTCAAAGTAGTATAACCTTGATATCTCGAAATTTAAAGGATCGAAAAATATTTTTTTTATTTCTAATGGGCGGGTACTAAGGATATTATCCTTTTACCACTGAAAATGCCCTAAGAAGTACCTACTTAGCGTTACCCAGCGAGCACCTGTGGACCGAAGCCACGGAGGTGAGGTACTGTTGCCCGCGCCACACACACATTCACTAGCACAACCCCTTTAAGAGATATTCCAGTTAATTATCAAGATGATAAGGTAACTCAAATAAAATTTTAAATTAGGAAATTAACTACATTAATTAATTATTTCAAGGACATTTTTTTCAAGCTATCCAAGTTTAACTATAATTCTTAACTTCTAACAACTATTCTTTAACTATATATAACTACTATTATTAACGACAAACTGCTATTCTTACTAAGTCAATACTAATTATTTAACTATTTATAATTGTTTGTGGATAATATCTTTTTTATTTTCACCTGCCTTTTTGTTGCAAAACAAATAAAAAGTTAATTTAAATCATGATACCTACTGTTTGTAGTTTGTTCTTATCCTTTTTTTAAATTATGTTAACTTCATTCAAATATACCCCTTTCTCCCGAAAGCTGACGCAACATATTCTACCAAAAGGGAACCTTGATAAATTTTCGCATAGGGTAGGTGGGGGTAAAAACCCGCACGGGGCAAAACCACGCACCGCGATTTTTAATTGTTAATAATCGATTCAAAAGTTGAAAACCAGGTGGTTGGTTTGTCTTATTGTGACCTACCATTCTACGAAAGTTCGTACCCCTAAGTCACTCATGAGTTGAAAAAATGCTGTAAGTTTGTTTTTCATCATTTTGATGTAATTTTTCTGATCTTTTACTTAAACATTACATAAAATAGGGCTTCAGGAAAAATACAAACACATAAGCCAATGATAAGAGAGCATTTGAACTTCAGTTTCGTGTTGAAATAATTTCCTTAACTTGTCTCTAAAAATAATAAGGCTTGTTTTTCAAAATAAAGTGAAACGGGGCAAATACCCGCAGGTGTTTTGGGGCAAATACCCGCATCTTCAAAACTTTGGGAATTCACCCCAAAAGGGAATTATAATCTACAGGGTCCCTAAAAAGTTGAATAAAGGTTTCCGAGATATCAATCCTCAAACGGAAACCCTTTTTTCTCCCTTTTGAAAGATATTGGGCACTTTGAAATGAATTGCTACAACAGATTGACAATTTTCATTAAAACGGATTATATCTATGTTTAATATTGTTGGTTAACTTAAAAATATTAAAACAATATATTAGAAATCCATTATCCGCGAGCGGATGATCCACGATTGCTACTAAAAAATTTTTAATGATGACGGTAAATTTTAGACGACATTAGAGAGATTTTAGATGTAGAGCAAAGGTTTCTGCTGTACTGTACACATTTTAAAAGTTTTACATATCATGTTTTTTGTACAATGAAACATACTTTTTATGCTGAAATATTTTTTTTTCGTGTTTTCACCTCATTTTTGGCCTTTTTTCGATTTTAGCTATCCGCGGTACCCTTGGCACCCAATTCCGCGGATAATAGGGGCTCTACTGTATTAAGATGATTATCTCTAGTGTTTTTATGATAAAACATTTTGTTTATCCATGTTTATTTCATTTGGACACGAAAATTCAAAAGTGCGTGTCTTTGCCCCATTTTGCGAGGCAAAGACCCGCAATTTTTTTTCTACTAAATTGTCAATTTCTCTTGAAATACTATCGATAAGAGTATAAATTTGGATTGGTTTTGTAGGTAACATCTCAATCTAACACCTCCAATTGAAATTTCGGGATTATCTACCCCCTATCGATCACAATGTTAAAAATACTGAAAACTGCGGGGCTTTGCCACCACCTACCCTACAACACGAAAGTTTATTTTAAGGATGTTCAGAAAAAAGTGCAAGAAAGAATGCCCGAGACACTCAATTACCGATTTGAAAGATATCTGAACTAAGCTTAATAACTGTTTTGGGATCAAAATAGTTTTCTAAAATTCAGTAGGTATATATTTTTCAGTGAGCTCTTTGACTGATTCACTGAATTCAGCTCAGAAATAAATCCAGGGAAAGAAATAGATGTCAGGTTTTCTACTTAGACTTCAACTTCAACATTTCAAATATTCAAAGACGCGTGACTTCTTTGAAATAGAAATAGAAAATGAAATTTCTCATAACCCATTAAAGATTCCTATATCCATCAAAATTGTTGGTGTGCAAATGTTTAAGGTAATATCTGTTGATTTTTTACATTTCGACGGTTGAATTGTTATTGTATAGCTAAAGCATGGTTAACTGCATAATACAGGTTGATGCATAATTGATATAATTTATAAATCTATATTTACAAGCTCCTAGGTGAAAATCTAAATTGAAAGTAGTAGTGGAATGTTGATTATGTTAAAAATAGGTAAGAAAAGTTCTTTTTTTATGTATTTTTATTTTTACTTGTACCGCTGCTACATTGGGTTCACTGTATGTCGTCACCTTAGTATCAAAAACTACTATCTCCATTCGGCAAACTTCGGGAATCGGATCGTTCGAGAAGCTCATTTTTTGGTTCGTAAGAGCTGACTTGATCGAGCAGAAAAGATCAAAACCCATCAAATTATCTTCTCCAACGATCTAAATGCCAAGAATCGGGATTCCCGAAGTTTGCCGAATGGAGATAGTAGTTTTTGATACTAAGGTGACGATGTATACAGGGTGTTTCAAAATTGCGTTGCACAGGTTTTATTCGGAACCAACGCCTCCTAGGGTCATGGAAGTAAGGTCTACCCCTAGGTAAAGGAGCCTGGAGAATGCACTGAAATGACTTACAGCGCCCCTAGCGGCGAAATTAAAAAGTTTACAAAATAAACTTAAAAACTAAAAGAGATAGAGCAAAAACCTCTATCAAAAAATCAAAAAAAATTTTTTTGATTTTTTGATTAAATTTTGTGTTCTTTCAACTAAAAAAACACAAAACTACACAATAACACTAAAAAATTTGGAAATATGCGAACTTTTTCTTTTTTGACCCCTGAAAAAGTTCTATTATTTTCACATATATCTCCGCGAATATTCAAGATATTTTGATCAAATTTTTTTCAGTGAGTTCTTCATGACGTTGGCAACAATACTCTCACTGAGGTTTTTGCTCTATCTCCTTTAGTTTTGAAATTATTTTTTTAACTTTTTAATTTCGCCGCTAGGGGAGCTGTATTATGTCATCTCAATGGATTCTCCAGGGTCACTTATCTAGGGGTAGACCTTACTTCCATGATCCTAGGATGTGTTGGTTGCGAATAAAAGCCGTGAAACGCAATTTTGAAACACCCTAAAGTAATTTTTGAGAAGTATTGTTGAATAATTGCAGTGAAGTTCCCCAAGTAAGGAAATATGGTTTGAGTAACTAACATGTTGGAATAAGTTAAAGCTTATTCAAGTGAAATACTATTTACTTCACAATTTTCCGCATACATAATAACATAAGATTAACACTGGGAAAGACAAAGACAACATTATCTATTTCAAATTTGATTTGCAAATATTCAAAGCACTACTTTCAATTTCACAAGTCAAAACTTTTACGGAAGCAACCTGGAAAATTCTTTTACATTGAAGAGGTGCACGAATTCTTCTCCAACACTGAAAACACATAACACACAAGCAAGACTTTCTTGAATCCCAAAATGGAATGAAGACTTTTTTGATAGACCAGCATCCCTGGAAAAACCGTGGCGGTAAAAACAGATTCTATCTGCCAAAAGACGAAATAAAATTCTCACCCCAGGACAACTTTAGGCGGCAATGTTATCATTTCCATAAATCCCAGAGATCTGAAAATTTTCAGGTGCAGTTTATAGTTGGAGAACATGGACATGGCTCCGGAGTTAAGCCGAAGGGCTACTTAGGAACCTGGGGAGTTATGTCTTCTGAAAATTTGAAGAAAGTTTCTAACCCGCTGTTTTACGACGTCCCCGGTGGCTTTTTATCATAAAAACGCAACTGATATTCTGGATGTGTCTTTGTTTCCATGTCGTTTTTTTGGACGGTGAGAGAAGGATTGGTTAGGGTGAAAGGATGGTGATAAAAATTGTGGAGTTGTGTAGTTATAAGGAGGGATTATGGATTTGAAATTTGATTTTTTGATTTTGAAGGTTGAAATAGTTTCTAGATTTATCATTATGAATGAAAATATACTTATGAAGAGTGAAAGAATGTGGAGGGGGATTTTAAATTAGTGAGAAATGAGGGAAGGCTTTCCGTGTGGTCTTAGAGAAAGTTTATAATACTTTTGTAAAGAATTCTTTGTGGTAATGCGGATTATGGAAAAAGTCATTGTTAGAGTCTTGGTTTTGAACTGCTCTTGTTAGCGACATAAAATGGATTTGATTAAACTATGAAAAAGAATATCTTGCTAATACAAAGAAAGACTGACATAAACCTGTTTATGATACTCAGAAATACGCTTTTAAAAGGGTTGTGAAGAACATTATTTTTTCAACTGAACCGTAAAATAATTCAGTAATAAAAACAAAAACATATTGAACACACACAATATATTGAATCACAGAAAATCACAAAAATGTTTCTAACAATAATATAGTTCATAA
This sequence comes from Tetragnatha versicolor, assembly GCA_024610705.1. Taxonomy (NCBI): domain Eukaryota; kingdom Metazoa; phylum Arthropoda; class Arachnida; order Araneae; family Tetragnathidae; genus Tetragnatha; species Tetragnatha versicolor. Next base: position 6,687,547 of record JANDEH010000022.1, read on the forward strand.
CTTTAACTTTCCCTTCACTGAAAACGCATAAAAATATATACCTTGCAGTAAAATAGTAGTTAACTTCAACTTTCTTTCTAGTTTTGATTTTTGAGATTTTTATTTTTTCTTCAGATAGTTATAAAGTTTCTTTGGGTTAAAAACCTATAGAGCTTTACTTTTTAATTCTTTAAACTTTAAATTCTTTTTGGAGATCGTCGAAATAAATTTTTTTACCCGTAGATGTGGTATTTATTTGACGTAGTAACTTCTTTATGATGTTATGGGAGCAGAAAATGGGTTGTTGAATTATTCTATCACATGAAGAAAACTTTATTTTATAAATTCTCTTATTATTTCATATAATCTAAAAATATCCTCGAAAAACAAATTAATCTAATAAAATAGGCTTTTAGAAAACATTAAAAAATAAATTGTTTTTTCTCTTCTATAGAATTTTTTTACTATACATTTTTTAAATTTAAATATTTTATAAATATTTCGTATCTATTTTGTTTTCCTATTTATAGAAAATGGCATGAATAACTGTTGTTTTTTAAAATTTTTATTGTATTTTATGAACTAAGAACCTGGTAAATTAGTTAATTAAATTAGGAAGTAAACACCTAGCAGAAATTAGCAATTTTGACTATTGTATATATATATCATCACACAGGCTCTAAATAACCAGTTTTTATTTTTTTTTTCAGATTTTTTAAAACAATAATTAATTTGCAATCCTCGTTTAAAAATTCCAACGGAGAAAAACCAGGCGTGACGTCATAGTTGCGAAGTACAAAGGAGCTGTGGAACTTCTCCAACCAATCGACGGCTCGAATTCTCCCCCTCTGCTACCGAACCATGACATGTTCCGCAACCATGACGTAATGCGCTGAGCTACTGCGCATGTAGTTTTTATTTATTTAAAAATTAACTAACGATGAGATTTGAAAAATTTCTTCACCAATGATCCTCTTTTATGAAAATCTGTTAAGAGAAATTAAATTTGAAAAAGTGTTTACTAACCAATTGTGAAAGTTGAATAATATCTTTGGAAGTTGAATATATCCGTTATGCAACAAATTCATTAAGCAAGGTATTTTATTTACAGTTATCAGTTACGATACTGAATTCGTAGAAAAATAATTATATTTGTAGTCTTCGCGCAAATTTAAATTTTTAGAGGTATTTGGTTATTAATTAAGAAACTTACTGGAGTTTTAAATTAATTCACTAAGCACGATCCTGTACATTAAACAACCTTTCACTACTATACGTTGTAACCGATGTAACATATCAATGGTTTAAAAACGTACTAATCGGAATGTTAAGATTAACTTGTGTAATAAATGTATTAATATATATTTTTTAATTAAATAGGCAGTGTTTTAAAATGGATACTAATTCAAAGTTTCTTAAAACATTTCCATACAGAGATATGGTTTGGTTACTGTTCTTTCTACAGGTAAAAATTAAATAGATGGTAAAAAATGTGTTTTTGAAGTAACTTCCATCAGTGAACAAAATTTTTTTAAATAATTTTGTTACGTATTTTTACGGTCAGAGATTAAATCTACATAATGTATTGAATTTTTTCGCTTCACAGTATAATATCTATTATTCTAATATTTTGTTTTTATATTTTTAATTATTTACTTGTTTTTGTTTATATTTTAATATCTATACGGACTGCTGGTCCTGCTGTCATTTATTCTTTTTAAGTACTTGAGCAATGAGCATTGAATTTTACCATATCTCTTATTAAACTTCTTCTAAATAGTATATCTCCCAAACATCAAGTCCGAATGTGACTTTTAGGTTTTTTTACCTTAGATTGTCATTATTTTTTATATTTCGTTCAGGTTTCGTGATTAAGGGTTTCACTGAAATTGCCGTTTCTCACGATTATTAACTACGAAGTATTTTGCGGTTTATAGACTTTACTTTAAGAACAGCGAAGTTTGAATTGAATGAAATTTGTGCGCTGTGTGCGTTTGTATGATACACTCTACCACACCAAATAAAGAAGCTGATTTCTTTCCTTTTCAGAGTACATAATGATGCACTTTCAGAAAATAACGCGTTTGAATGAAGCATTAACTTAGCTCCCCCGAAACTAAATTATCTCCTTAAATGTCAGATTCCAAGATGGATTTGGGAGGAATAACTCTCTAAGGAAATAGATGGGCAGATAACCGAGTGTTAAAGAAAAGGAATTTCTCTCAAGTGAGGTTTTCCCCAGCTGTTTACAAAAAAGGAGAGATGTATTCTTTAAGAAAACCAACGAAGGAACAAGGTCTCGAAGGGGAGCTTAGAACTACCGGAAAAACAACGGTAGATGAAAGTAAAGAAGTATTAAGGAAGAAATCTATTGTTACGGCAGTAAACGCGTTCCTGGTTTATCTCATTGATACTTTAAGTATATTTTTTAGCCTTATATGTGGTTCTAAATTACGTACAGAGAGTTATGCTTTTTCCTGTTAAAAAATTACTTTCAAGCGTTGAGGGGTTTCTATTTTAGGTATTAGAAGTGTGCGCTTTTCGTGTTTGTCTTATTTTCTTTTGTAGAATAAAGAGTTTTATTTTACATGGAGTTTTCTGGCCGGGATAAAGTTTTAATTACTTCAAATTTTTTTGGCACGAAGATAATTGAATTTCTGTTGTACACTTTAATAATTGAGGATAAAAACCTAATACACGTTTGTTTTTAATGTAATCACTTTAAAAGATGTTAGTTAAACACTGAAAAATCATACCATTTTCTCAGTATTTAATGTAATAAAAAAAGAAGCTTCAGATAAGATGTTTTTGTCTTCCGTAAATTTTTACTTCTTCTGCGTATTAAAATTTCAAGAACTCCTTACTATCAAGTTTGATTAATAAAATCCTTGAAAAAAATAAATTAAAGGGATATAAATTCTAAATCCTATCAAAATAAAAAATCAAAGAATGCATCCGTTATACTACCGTTTGCGTAAAATATAAAAAAATAATTTAAATATAATTGTTATAACTAGCGTTAAAAGGAGTTGTTTTCCCAATTCGTTCAATTAGTGCTGTAGACGATTCGTGGAACTTGAAGGAAAAACGTTGTAGTTCCTAGAGTTGCTGAAATCACATAGTTGGATATTCTCCACAGAATCTAAGATTCTACTTGATGATAGTAGAAATAATATATAGTTAACTTATCAATACATCGATTGAGTGGGTTTCCTCTCAGATATAGTATCTAGTTACCTTTTTTCAAACCTAAGAACACTTAACGCGATAAAACGGTTCCATACTTCATTCAACCAAAATTAAACGAGTCCGGACACCTTACTTATCTTTAAAATGAGGCTTCTGCCAAATAAATATACATCCCAAAATAGCTGGTTCCATTATGATTAGTGAGTTACCTGATCGTTTGATAGCTGCAGTATCAAAGGCAATACTATGCCTGACGACTAGTAGAAAGCTTATTTGGATATTCGATTTCAATGATGATGAGAACTGTGTTTACGCCCGCTGTAAAGGTCCGGTATTCATAATTGATACATAAAGATTCCGAGCCGCTGCTGGAAACTAACAACCCCTGTTTGGTGGGATTAAACGTTGTATTATGGTTATGGGTATCCATTCAATTTTGGAGGTGTTGAGATTATTCGGGTAAATAGAGACTAGTCGTTGAACGCGTGCTCGATAAATATATTCGAAACTTTGATTTCGTTTGAATAAACTAATAATTTATGACCCTAAAGGCCTTTAGGTATAATTCCTAGCCTTGTTTACTTTAAATGAAAATATGTATTTTCAACGTTCTATATATCTCTTCATCATGTCAGTTTTAGGAGACACTTTGTGTCGCATATTTACAAAGGTTTGTAAGAAAGTATGTTTCCTTTGTCTTAAATACAATGTACCTTAATAAGTTTCTATTACCTTTACTTAGCATAAACCGGGTATGGAACTGCACTTTTTCTGTTGCAATTTCTAGAAAACTATGGGTTGTAGAGGTATAGTTCTTTGGGCATTTTTTTTTTATCTACTCCCTTCTAAGGAATTTGGCCGTGCACAGTTACAACCATCGGCATCTTCCTGGCCAAAGAAGGATTTCACCAATCCGAGTCAACAAAAAGCTAATTTTCTACTTAGCAGCAGGTTAACACCGATGCTAATGGCTCTTAAGGGGACATCCATAAATTACGTGAGGTCAAAAAAGGGGGGAGGTATTTGGAAAAATCTCACCAAGTCTCACCAAGGGGGGAGGGGGGGGGTCGAATAAAATCTCACGTCAACTTTTAAGTTTGAAATTACACGATTTTTTTTAAGTATGAGAAAAGAATAATACCCACTGATAAGATTATTTGGTGATTTTTAGGCGGAATAAATGTCCTTTTCCCACACACCATTAATAATGGAAAAGTATTAAGTGCTGTGAAGCACAAAATGCAAATGAATAGGATAGAAAATTATTTTTAAAGGTTGTAGGTAAATCTCACCAAGGGGGGAGGGGGGGTCCAGATTTTGGAAAAAACACCTCACGTAATTTATGGATATCCCCTAATATGACTGTTAAGGCTCATTCAGTCTTTTCACTTTTTATATATTAATTTTGGAGGAATCACTCAAATTGAAAAGTGTGAATTGACGTTTTATTCTTTATTCCTTCACTTTTCTATGATGAGTGAATGATTTGCTTTCACTATTCAGCATGAACGGTGACAGTGAATGAGCCGTTAGGTTAGTATTGATTAAACGCCCTGTATGATAGTTCCGTCAGTTGAGTTCGAAAGAAGAATATATTATTTTTTGTAAGAAATAAGGGACTTGTACGAGGAGGAAAAGCAGTACTTACATGTGATCTGAGTAGGAATGACCAGCGGGTCCGTCGGGCCACACCAGGTAGCAGATAGTGCGATGCCCCCTATCTGCGTACCTGAAGGTCATCGTGGTGGAGTATAGGAGGGAGGGGGAGGAGAGGGCCGCTCCGGCCACCCACACCGTGGTCAAGATGGTGTACGCGGACAGCTTGGACATGCGCGGGCGCAGCGGACGCACGATTGCTATGAACCTGCAAAACAAAATTTCAGTGAATATTAATTGCGAGAACATGTGTTTTTGTTCATACCACAGAGTATAGAGCTTAACAGAGAGTCCAAGAGGCAAATTTCCTATCTAGTTCCACCACCACATAGGGACGAATATTAAAATAGCTTGCTCAAGTGAGACCTCTATAGATCTATGTATCTCAGTTCACCAGCTGCCATTCAGAAGAAAGCGAAATGCGGAAGAGATTCCTGATTGGATTTAGAAAAAAAATTAAGAAAGCTTTTCCCCCCTTTGAAGATTCGAGTGACAGTCGGGTGAAAGCTTCAGAGGAAGAGGGTGGGCGGTGACGATGGAGCTAGGAGGCGGTTCATTGGTCCAGTGTTGGGGTTGCTAAAGTATAAGGGAAAGTCAATGCTTTAAAAGATGCAATGAGGAAGTTGCATGATTTTTTTAAATTTTTTTAATCGATTCTTCTTGCAAAAATAAGCAACTACCCAAAATTTGAGGCCGATCAAGAAATTTTTTGATTGCCAAAAAAATTAACAAAAATCCCCTTTTTAAAACAGCGCGAAAACTCCGAGAGTTTGGATGTGACGTCATCTTACAACAGGCATTGTTGAAAAGCAATGGAGTTGATGGTATTATTGTTGACGTCATCTTATAGTTTAAGAGTGATTTTCTGGGAGCGAGGTACACTCGTGATAGGTGACATTTTTGATTTGGCTGAAATTTATACCAAAGGTACTCTATAGTGCCCTTGGAAAAAGTGAATCCCCGTTTTGTGTAAAAAAATTTTTTTTAGGAGTTATGTCCATTTTTGTCTCGCGTGTCAGCGCCATTTTTCAAGTCCGAGTGGAAATATGGTACTTTGCGTATTACTTTTCTGAAAAAACTCTAATAGGTGTCAAACTTTTTTTCACGTATTTTTATTGTATAAGGCTTGTATTTAGTCATACAGGTGATAATTTGTGAGAACTTTGTTGAAATTAGTCAAAACAGGACCCCTGAAAAAAGGATTCTAGGAGATCTTTTCGTACGTTTGACGCGCAGAATTTTGGGAACTTCCGAACAAGTGACGAATATTATATTTAGCAGGTTGTTTAAGCATCGTGTCTGAACTATTATCCAGCAAAAATAATTCATTTAACTCTAAAAACGGTTCCGAGACATCCCCTTAAAGTTCGACTTTTTGCGATTTTGGCCCTATTTTGAAGTGGAAAATATCAAAATTGCATCGTTTCTAAAATAAGGGGTCTATGCCAAAAGATAATATAAGTATTGTATTATAACATTCCGTTGTCCGTTCCTTGGGACCTCGCTTACTTTTTTTAATTTTTCGTAAATGAAGTTTTCGGTTCAAAGGAAATGTCAATAGCTTCTTCCATATTACATGCAAAAGTTTTCTAGTGACTACTTTTTATGTTTTTAGGGTGCTGAATCCGAATTTAAGGTTTGCGGTCAAAATTTCGTAACGGACCATTCGGAAAATTCGAAAAAATGGCAAAACTACCTTTTTATTTGTTTTTTGCCCGTAGAACATAACCTTTGCGCTTTTGAGTAAAACAGTCGGTACAAAAATAAAGAAGAGTAAACAAGCTAAGAAAAAGTCTATCACAACTTTTCTCTCAGATGAAGGGGTCAGACGCTAGAAAACGCTGAATATTGGGACGTTTTTGTTCGATTGGCGGAAAATACAAAAAATTTCACTCCTATCACCGAAAAGCGGCCTGTTTTGAGTTACATTAGTTACTACTTTAATTTTGAGTTCAGTCCATGAAATTTACCTTCTGCATACTCCAATGATAAATAAATTAATTAAAAATACATTAAAATACTACGTCGCTTAAGGCGCAAAATGACATAACTGACATTTTGGCCATTTTGAGTTATGCATCAATCTTTATACAAATCCCGGCCCCGGATGCGTCTAGCCGAAAGCTCACGGCTAGGGCGCCGCTAGGTGGCAGTACGGTCGCCTGGAGGAGCACGGAAACATTTGGCGAAAGTAGGTCGAAATCGCGGGTGACTTATCGCTTCCCAGCCGCACTTTTGGCGTGTTGTATTGTAAACTGTTGTTGTTTGTTGTGTTATGAGGTTGAGAAAACCCAGCTCTTTAGTGGTATTTAAAACAGATTTTTCAAACTATTTGAGATTTACGTAAAGTATTTATGTTTCACGTAATTTAGCAAAGTTTTTAATTTGATACAATGAAACTTTTTGTACGTTTTCATATCATCTGCACTCGTTAATTTTATTGAATTCAATAATTGTAATTAATTATAATAAAATTTTGGAAATTCACGTTATATTTAAAACTTCCTTATTTTATTAATTAAAAATATATTTAAACGTGTTTAAAGTTCTTTATATTTGGTTACTTTTGTTCATAAGTTTTCCATCAACTTATAAAAATTACTTTCTAGTAGTTACATTTTCTCTTTATTATTCATTATTTTTTAATGGGAATAAATATATTTTTATGTTCCATTGACAGATTTACTTTCATTCAGGCTTGTAATGGGATTATTGTAAATAATTATGGACTTTCAATTCAAATGTGTTTAGGAGCTAAACAGATGTATAAATGCATAAGTAAGAATACACTTTTATAAGTCATTTTCCACTTAAATTAATTTTTAATAATGAATATTTAAAAATATGATTTTAATTATTATATCAACTATTAAATATTAATTTTTAATATTTAGGTGTCCCAAACATCAAGTAGCAATCGAAATTTTAAAACGTATGGAAGATGGTATGGTTTTTACTTCTAATTACATTACTTAATTTCTTCTAGAAATAAACTATCTGAAAGACTATTTATTAAAACATCTGTCATTGTAATCAGCGTGTGGTTAAAATCCAAGTTATAAGGTTGTATTTGCAAAATTATCAAAACAAATAATTCTCTTAAAACTGAAATATTCTTTTAAACAGACCTTCGATGAAATATTTGTTAGTAATCCTTATAGTCTATCATTCCTAACATGAATGACCCCTTGATACTGAATTTCTGGAAATTTGACTCTAAAAAATAGGGGTTTAGCTCGTTTTGGTACACTTAATTTTCAGTAATTTTTATGTATAATGTACAATTATTGTTTTAATTTCCCTCTCTTTGAATGTAAACCTGGGGGCGATAAATAAGTGAGGGGTGATAGGGGGGCGATGAACCCGTTTTAAAATTTCGATTGCTACTTGATGTTTGGGACACCTAAATATTAAGAATTAATATTTAATAGTTGATATAATAATTAAAATCATATTTTTAAATATTCATTATTAAAAATTAATTTAAGTGGAATATGACTTACAAAAGTGTATTCTTACTCATGCATTTATACATCTGTTTAGCTCCTAAACACATTTGAATTGAAAGTCCATAATTATTTCCAATAATCCCATTACAAGCCTGAATAAAAGTAAATATGTTAATAGAACATAAAAATATATTTATTCCCATTAAAAAATAATGAATTATAAAGAGAAAATGTAACTACTAGAAACTAATTTTTATAAGTTGATGGAAAACTTATGAACAAAAGTAACCAAATATAAAGAACTTTAAACACGTTTAAATATATTTTTAATTAATAAAATAAGGAAGTTTTAAATATAACGTGAATTTCCAAAATTTTATTATAATTAATTACAATTATTGAATTCAATAAAATTAACGAGTGCAGATGATATGAAAACGTACAAAAAGTTTCATTGTATCAAATTAAAAACTTTGCTAAATTACGTGAAACATAAATACTTTACGTAAATCTCAAATAGTTTGAAAAATCTGTTTTAAATACCACTAAAGAGCTGGGTTTTCTCAACCTCATAACACAACAAACAACAACAGTTTACAATACAACACGCCAAAAGTGCGGCTGGGAAGCGATAAGTCACCCGCGATTTCGACCTACTTTCGCCAAATGTTTCCGTGCTCCTCCAGGCGACCGTACTGCCACCTAGCGGCGCCCTAGCCGTGAGCTTTTGGCTAGACGCGCCCCGGATCACCTGGCACCAACGATTTTGCGAAAAAATGACTATCTCCTAGAATCCTTTTTTTCAGGGGTCCTGTTTTGACTAATTTCAACAAAGTTCTCACAAATTATCACCTGTATGACTAAATACAAGCCTTATACAATAAAAACACGTGAAAAAAAAGTTTGACACGTATTGGAGTTTTTTCAGAAAAGTAATACGCAAAGTACCATATTTCCAATCGGACTCGAAAAATGGCGCTGAGACGCGAGACAAAAATGGACATACCTCCTGAGAAAATTTTTTTTTACGTAAAACGCTTCCATAGTATTTACTAGGACACTTAGGAGAATATTTGGTGAAAATTTCAACCAAATCAAAAATGTCAACTATCACAGCCCCATAGGAAGTGTACCTCGCTCCCAGAAAATCACTCTTAAATAATAAACGTTTTTAGTCACGTGTTTTTTTTCTCGACTTTTAAATTAAAATATTTAATTACCTGTACATTTTTTTGAAAAACTGACTAGATATTTCATTTTACGATACAAAAAACCATACGGAACACTTGTTTGTTTTTGAAAATCTGACACATGCAACTTCCTTATTATCGTCTATATGGAGATGAGACCTCTGTTAAGATCTATTATCTGTGGTTCATACTATTTAAAATTTATTGGGGCATCGGGATCAGGATTGGAGGTCCCGGGTTCGATTCTAGATACCACTTAAGACCCACCGAGTATTTGGGGAGTATGTACTTAGTGCATAGGTGGGTCAGAAAGTCCTGCGGTTGGTGATGGTGCCGTTTACCACGGGCTCAGGTCGTCTGAGGACTATTTCCCTCTCCTTCAGAGCCATGAAAAAATTTTGGAATTGGTAGATTCCACTTTTTAGTTGGTCGAAGCATCTAACATTCGAGGCTTAAATTGGACTCATGAAGGCTTAAGTCATTTATGGAACTCGCTTTCTTAAGAGAGTCATTCCCCTTTGCTAGCATTTTCGGATGGAGCTTGAATATTCCAAGTGACATTAGAAACAACAGCAAAAAAATTGATTGTACTAGTAGATTATACAAGGTGTTTTCTTTTTAGAAAAACACCCTCTTAAAATATGCATCGCTGGACTACTTGCATTGTACTGTGCATATGACCCATACAAAAATAAAACATTAAAACATAACTTTTTTTGTCCTAAAAATAACAACCATTAGTTGTGCTGTTTAGGTGGAACACTACCACCTTATTTTGTTGTGGATTTGTTTGAAAAGTGTTAGAAATGTGTTCTGAAGTAGGTGGTGTAAAATATGTGAAGAATTTGAAAGTGTTTTTAAATCTGGATCGAAACACTATAGGAGCAAATTTCCCTTCTGAGTAGTTTTTTTCATCACTTTTACAGAACTAAATTTTTATCACACAACAAAATCGTAATACAATCAAACGTTTTTAATTATAAGTATTCGTTTTTGTGTTTACTGTTTACTTTATAATTAAAAAAAGCATTATTTTTAAAATTAGTGTAAATATTGGTTCTTTGCACAGCAATTTAATATTCCCATAACCCTTTAAATTAAAGATATTTTTGTTAGCCTATACTCGTTCATTCCTTAAAAATGTCGAGAGTCTTTTATTTTTAAAGTAAACAATACCCGATCGAATTTCTGATTAAATATATTTCTTTTTTTTAATGGAAAGGAGATAAATCTCGAAAAACGGGATTTTTTATCTTGCAGCAAACGACTAAGAAGAGAATCTCTATTAAACCTCAAAACTAAATTTTAAGTATTCCCATGGAAAAGTTTTATTCGGAATATAATACGGTTTTACAGTTACAGACACTCTGGGGAAATATAGTTTGTTCAAAGAAAATATATCTTGCTTCATATGCTTTTATTAAACCTTTCGGGATATTTTAATCTATCTGATGAATGTTTCTTCTTGGCATGATGCATCATTTTTATAAATACCAAATCTGAATGAACTATCTCAGTTTAATTTCTACTCCATATTGTTTTTTTTTAATTTTCGTGTTTTGTTAAATTTTTTCTATTTGTCTTTCAAAACCTATTTTAAAAAGTTATTTAAGTTCAACTTGTTTTTCATTTAGATAAAAAAATACCTAAATTAAGCTTTAAACTATAAAATATAATGATTTCAAACATATTTTGTAAACCTGACAATAGGAACAGACAACTTTCAAGCTATACTTTCCTAAAAAATATTAATTCACTACATCCCATATATGATAGTTTACTGTATTTATTTAATGTAGTTCCTATGCATTGACACTCGTTAATAAATACGCAAAAAAAGTTTTTGACGTATCGGAAGTTTTATAATTAGAGGTTCTAACTTCTTGAGCTCTTCTTGAGGAAGGTTCTCTTTTCGGAATCACTCTTTTTTACACACTGAAACAAGCATCAAAGTTTTGAAATGCAGGAAGAATAAACACAGGAATAACATATAAAGAAACCCAAAGAGGCAAATAAAAGGAGCCTGTGATTTCGGTCGGTTGGCTTATTTTGGCTTGGTTATCAAATATTTAACTCCTAAACCGAGTGATATAATGTTAAAAAGTTACATATAACCTACTCATGTTGTTATTATAGATAATTTATGTACGATTATTTCATATATGTTATAAGTTTGATATGAAGGAAACTATATTAGCTATTATAGTATTTGGGAAGAGGTGGAATTCTTAAATGTTTTTTCTTTCATTACTACCTTTCAAAACCTACTTTTGCTAAACATATCTTTCCATGTTTTGTGTATGTGATTTTTGTTGCATTAGTTTATGATATTGATAAACCAAAATTGAAAAACAAATAGGACTCTTTAAGATACATTTTTTATATGAAATTATTTTAATGACCAAATTACCGACTTGAATGTTGAATTTTACTTGCGTTTTTTCAATCGCTATGTGATTGTTTGATCAAAAGAAATCCCTTTGTTCTTTGTTGAGGTTTTCTAAATCTTCTGTTCTTTTTAGAGTAGTCTGTTAAGTGCGTTTTCTATAAAAGCCAGATAAATTTGTGTTTTTATAAGGACAAATGAATTCACAAAACTGGTTTCTTTATTGTTATTATTCTTAAATTTTCTCTGAATGACTTATAAAATGAAACCAATGTCAAATTTCTTCAATTTCCTTGTCTAGTAAATTAGCCCTCTTTAGCAGATAAATTTAAAACTTAAAATCCTAAATTTATCATTTTTTAAATTAAAAATATTACTTCCATAATCGTGTTCGATTCCCAACACCACCAAAGACCCACCGAGTAAGTCCTATGGTCGGTCATGCTCATGACGCTGTTTGCCATCACGGATCCAGGTCTCTGAAGACTCCCTTCCCTTCAGAGGCTTGGCAAAAATTGTGGAGGTGGCTGTGTGATGAATGAAAGTAGTCACCCTCTAAAAGAAGGTTGTGCGAGCGAATGCGTGACTGTGTGGCGTGGGCAACAGTACTTCACCTCCGTGGCTTCGGTCCACAGGTGCCCACTGGGTAACGTGAAGTAAGTACTGATTTCGACATGTTAGGAGCAAATACCTCGGTTGAAGTGTGTGTTGTGCCATTGGAGAAAAAAACTTCATTACTCGTTCCTACTTTACATACATTTCTTATGTTCGGATGTTGCTACTTAGCAGACATAGAGCATTCGTGATTTTTCGATTTTTCAATAAATTGCGTAATAACTAATTTTGTACCCTAAAATAAATCTGAATTCATTATGAAAACAGTGTACAGTCATGGAAAAAAAATCGACTCAGACCCTATATCTCCAGAACGGCTTGTGATATAAAGACAAATAAGGTATTATTTTTCATGGGGGGGATTTGAAGTATTTTATATACAGAAAATTTTTCAAGTTCTTAGGAGGTCGTCTTCATATTAAACGAAGTACCAACTTTCGTTTTTCCTATGGGCGACATCAAAGATTATTCCAGAATCTGAAAGAGCACCCTGTAAAACCCTTCAAAACCAGTTTTCATGTAATTTGGTCCCCAAATAAAGCCAATTGGGGGTTAAAGTTCGTCGAATTTACGTTGAAATCTCGTTTTTACGTTGAATTCTCGATTTTGATCCGTTCAACCATCAACACCGCAGGATCAAAATCGAGAATTCAACGTAAATTCGACGAACTTCAACCCCCACTCCTGGCTTAATTTGGGGAACAAATGACATGGAAACTGGCTTTGGGGGGTTTTATTAGAGGGTGCTTTTTCAGAATCTGGAATAATCTTTGATGTCGCCCATAGGAAAAACGAAAGTTGGTGCTTCGTTTAAGGGGACCAGGGACATTGAAAGTAGTAAAATAAGCAATAGAAGTTAATGACTATTCCATAATGCGAAGTTAAACTTTCTCTCATAGTTTTATAAATACACCTTAAAAACACTAAACAAACTGAAAATTTAAAAGAAAAAACTTATTTTTAATTTTTTAAATCAAATTAAATTTTTGATTTAAAAATGCTCCTCGCGCCTTCAGTTTCATTCAATTCCTTCGAAAATTTTTACGATTGTTTCTACAGTACTTTGAAACAAAATCAAGGATTAGATTCTTTATACATACGTTATTTCTTTAATTATAAAGCTTTTAAGCTAAAAAATTGGTATTTTTAAAAATTACTTTAATCCATTTTTTGGAACCTAAAAATTGTCGGAACCAAGTTTCAATCATAGGTTATCTTAAACTTCATACTTTAAACATGTTGTAAAACTTACTTCTATGAAAATGGTTCTTTACTTTTTTAGTGAACAGTCCCTTTTTCATTGGTTTTATTTGATAAAAACCATTCAAAGAGCATCATAGTATTTAAACTGTGACAAAAGAATCTGTTTTCCTTTCTATACGCTTTGTTATCGAAAAGTAGACGTTTTCAAAAGAGAATATTTCAAAATAAACTTTTGGCAGAACTAGAAATTATTGATTTTCCTCAAGAAATTGAGGTCAAAAGATGTCATTTTAATGACTTCTCCTTCAATATTTTTTATCTTAATTATTAGATGTACCAGTTTCCAAAAGCGTTTTAATGCTCCTCACTGCTTTAAAAATGTTTTTTTAAAAAAAAGAGTGAGCTCTTCTTCCAACTGTCCATTTGTTTTCATAAGTTATCATCGTTTCATAATAATTCCATTTTTACAATTAAATATCTTTCGGAAAATGATTTAAGGTGCAAAACACTTTTTTATAGATTTTTAAAATAATTCCATTACGAGAGTAGCATAAACTGAATAGGGAATAAGGGGGATGGTTTCTTTACTAATTTTGATTAAAAGCAGCAAATAAAGTGTTAAAATAAAATAAAAAAGTTTTAAAACAAAAAAAGAGTTGTTAAGTTGTTTCTGTAAGTTTTTGCATTCATGTTTCTTTTTAAAGCAGCACAAGTTTAACCATTCAAATTTAATTTTTGAAAATAAATCACTTTCTCAGAATTAAAATGATAAGCATTTTCTTAAAAGGACTTTTTAACATTAAATTGTATGAAACAATGTTATTATACTTTTACATTAATCAACGGCGTTAAAGTAAAAACGTTTGTAAGAATAGTTATAATAATAATCTTTATTTTCAATTTACACTCTTCAATTTCAAGTTACAACTACAATTGCATTTATTTAGAATTTAAATAAATGGAAAAAGCTAAATATTTATGCTTGATGTAAATTATCTAGTTTTTACTAACTGAAGTGTGCATAATTTGTGGAATTCACCCTAGGATTGTTTTATTCTAGAGGCTAAATTTGAAATGTAATATACTTAATAAAACCATCTGAAACATAAAACAAAATTTGATAACGCAGTGTATTCAGTATTTAGGATATATTATATTCTAACTATAAACTTAGATCCTAATACAGAATTAAAAATGTATAACTCATTAAATAGTCATGCGATTTGATTACTATTCTAGAAACATTTAATAAAATATCATAAGTATGCACTTAAAAAAGCCATATGTAACATGGACAAAACATCTATGAATATATAATTTAAGCCGAATATTGTTCTTTTTTATAAAAGCCAGCCCACGGCAGTATTGATGTTATCCATCAGAATATCATACTCTAAAAACATAGAAAAGACACATGTTTTCTAATAAAACTTGTGTTTTCTTAGCCGAGTGGGCAAACAACTTTGAAAGCAAGTCGCGTTAAAGCAAGGGAAACTAAGTGTGATTTGTTTCTAAAGCACCTTCATTCTCTTGGGGGGAAATGCATCCAGGAAAGTCCGAGCACGTTTGCTTTCGGGTGCTAATCGTCCGCCATTTTGTGTAGAAGGATGAAATTTAGAATACAAATTAGCGTGTTGGAACCACAATACTTATTTTATCTCATTTTGAATTTAGCAACTAATATTCACATGCATGAAGAAGTAGTTAAGAACGTCCACAAATTCAATTTTTTTTATTTGACGAGGATTGAGGGAAGAACTTTTCCATTTAAGAACTATGTTTAGCTTTCCGGTATTTCTTCATTAATAGTAATTTCATTAATAGTTTTCATTTGTAAGTATTTAAGAAAATTTCCAATTCTTTAACACCATAAAAATTAAGCGTTTCATTTAAATTTATGTGCTGTTTACGTTTCAGTTCACATCTTTAAGAAATAATCAAAATAAATTTAAAAAATAAATAAATAGATAACCACATTTAGTTTTTAAAAACGCCTATCTTTAAGACTACATGGTGACTTTGCAAAAAACATAGGAGTAGAAGAAGCTTTTAATACCTTAATATTTATTTATTTTTAAGTAAAGATTCGTAAAAGTACCTTCAATGCGAATTAAGTTCCCTAGATAGCTTTATTATTTGGTCATGAAACGAACAAACTAAAATGGTCTTTTCCATTCAGATGGGCAGACATGCCCTTAAGGTGTATTATTTGGGATTAATGACCCATTTTACGAGTTCTTTTCTCATAGATAAACCTCTCCTTTGGTCCTAAAATGCATTTATTGACATTTTGATCCTTTCCCATTAAATTTATATTTTATAATTTCAAATAAACTTTGAAGAAACAAAACAATGCTTTTAAAAATACAGTCGAAATCGATTATCTAAAATCCTATTAACCGGAATTTTGTTCAACCGGCGTTGTTTCCTTTGCGTTTTTCGACTTGTATAATATTGGTCAAATTTACTGGTATATTTATAGAAATATAATTGCATTTATTAATTGACCAGATAGATAATCACAGATTAATACATTATAACTATGCTAAAATTCAATGTTTTAATCTTTATGGTCAACTGACTGGTATATGTAAGTGTTCTCTTTAAACCGGAATTTTTGATTACCTATCCGAAGGATCCAACCTGTTCGGCGATAATCGAACGTATTGCAGTTGGTGATGAAGTGTGATAATAGGTTTAAAAGGTCAGAATCACAAAATTACCTAGTTGCTAAATAAATTACTATTTTTTATTAAAAAGGAATAAATTGATAACTATATATACAGGGTATTTCATAAGTCCGTTTCGCGGCTTTTATTTGGAGCCAACAAGTCCTAGGGTCACGGAAGTAAGAATTAATCCCAGGAGAGTTCATTAAGATGACTTAAAGTGTCCCTAGTGAAGGAATAAAAAAGTTTAAAAAATTAATTTAAAAACTAAAGGAGATAGAATATTGTTGCCAACAGTATGAAGAACACATTAAAAAATTTATGATAACATCGTGCATATTCGTGAAGATATTAGCATGTGAAAATAGCACTTTTTTCAGGCCTCAAAAAAGAAAAAGTTTGCACACTTTTTCCAGTTTTTTTCATTTTTTGATTAAATTTTGTTATTATTCAACTAGAAATACACAAAACTAATTTTTTACAAGATTTTTTCAAATTTGAAACTACTATTAGGAACTCTACTCGAGTTTGAGAGAAAACAATAGGATCCAGTAAAACAAGTTCATGCAAAACGCGGTTTTACGCAACGTCATACAAAAGCTGCGAAGGCTAAAATATGTTGGGTTGGTTGATGTAAAACGGTTATAGCTAGGTGAAATATAACTAGGGATTTTAAAAGTTTATATTCATAAAATTTAAGGTTTTTTGACACGCTCATTCTTCTTGAGCCTCAACAAAAATCGGCATGCTAAAAATATTGAATTCTATGAATATAAGCTATTAAAATCCCTGTATGCATTTTCATATAGGGGAGATAAGTGTACCTAGGGCCACCTTGTACCTAGGACCACCCAGTTTTTTAAAACTAACATTTAATTTTACAAAATGAGATATTGAAGAAGTTCCAACTCCTCGTAGTTTTTTCAAAATAAGAGATTTTGTACAAAATTGCATGCATTGTACCTAGAGTCACCTGTTTTCCTTGTACCTAGGGCCGGCTCTAAGTACATCCACAATCATATTCTGTGGGATTTAATTCCACAAATGAATGATCTGTAAGTTTTATTTTTTAATTCTATTAAAATATAAGAAAGAGTTATACAGGGTGTATCTGAAATCGTGCAGCAAACTTTGAGTAAAGATAGGAATCATCAAGAAAAACAAGTTTTAGTATAGAACAGGGGATACTTACTCTCTTTTTTATTGAAAGGGGTTTGATAGACGGATTAGAAAGCACAGGTTTAGGAATTAGAGTTTCAGAGAAGGATCTAAGAAAGGATATTAAAAAATACAAATCACTTAACAGGTTAAAAAAACACTTCATTTCTCTTTCTATCATTATCTTTTAAATTAGATAAACTTAAAATTAAGGATTTAGTTGGTTTTTGCTAAAGGAAGTGTAAATTTTGCAGATTAACATAATCGTTAGCATTTCAATCGATTAATTAATTAATCGATTAGGAATTAATTTTTTTCTATTAAATTGCTTATGTATGCAATTTTTTTGGTATCATTTAAATTTTGGGATTCTTTTTAATAAAAAGTACGACTTCAAATAAATTATTTCATTTCAAAACTTAAGTGTGTCTTTCTTTACTAATATTTTTAGTGGGATGTTAAACTTTTATGAAGTGGCCTAGGTACACACCATACTGGTCCTAGTTACAATAACAATTTGTACCTAGGGCCATTTTTAAAAAAAATTAAAAAATAGCTATCTGCTTCTATAAATTTCTTATATAATGAGTACTTAAAAATCAAAATGAGAGAGAAGTAAACAGTGTTAGAATGTGTGCATATCAGCTTCATAACTCAAAAGACTTAATTTTGGTGTTTTGAAAATAGGTGGCCCTAGGTACACAGATCTCACTATGCATCCCATTTAGCCCACTACAAACATTTTACCCCACCTGTATATCAATATTTCCGAAATTTGTTTGAATGCCAGAGTTTTTCTGTTAAAAAGGTTCGAAAACATTATATTAGGTCATTAAGCCTTTTTAAGAATATTTTGAACTGCAGTTCAGAGTCTAGTCAGAACAAACATAATAAGGTAACGATTTTAAAGTTATTAGTAAAATTGGACTAAAAAATAAACTTCGGCTTAAGGATTGTCTTGACACATATTTAAACATCTATAACTCATAGATATAATGATAAAGTCTATCTTGAATAATGCATATCGATGACATCAGGAGAAAACCTCGTATAATCCCGTAAAATCACAGTCAGGATGAATACTGTATTCTAGATTGGCGAGTGTGTGTTTGCGCCAAATACGCCAATGAGGAATTACTTACAACCAAATTTATTTACGAGTGTCAAGTCATTAACGCCAAAACAAGGGTTAAATCAATTCTACTGGGAACACCAGTATCATCCTGTAACCCAAAGAGCAGTGAAGCTTTTTGCTTTGATTTCACACCTGCATTTTACTAAAACTTTTCTTCGCATCTAAAAAATAAAATAATTCTTTCCATAGAGTTGTTCTCTCTTACGGTTTGGCCAAGGCAGCTGGAACAAAAAATTAGTCTCCTTGTGAGAGATTATAACACCTGTTTTTTGCTTTCAGCTCATTAAAATTCACTCTCCACCTGTTGACTGCAAAAAATGGTCTTTGGCCAGAAAAAGAATCTCGCTCACTATACTGTATCTATTGGTAGGCAGCTGAATTTTTATTATACGAGGTTTTCTCCTGACGCCATCGATATGTAGAACAAGATTTCATACTATGCGGAAAACATTATTCACAATAAATGATGAATAAATTCTGGATCTTAATTAGCTGTAATGAAAAACATTTCAATCAACCCAAAATTTCATTACTTAAAATCCTTATAATATTACTATCACAAGACAAAGAACGTCTCATAAACTCGAGGTTAATATTTTTATTAAAGTCGGCACCTCTTAGAATGTCAAAGCTCTTTTCTAGGGAAGATTGACAGTCGTTTTATCACTTCGGTGTCGTTTTGATTGATTTTCGGTTTTACCCGAGCAGTAATTTTCATTTTTCCTGACAGCATTGTCAGAGTTACAGGAAGTAATGAGATTGAGCGAATTTTATCTTGTCATATCGTATACTGATATTTAACTTATCTGAAATAATTGTGTAAAAAAGATAACTTTTTACCTAAAATGTGTTTCAGATTAGTTTAAGAGAGTGCCAAAAAGTTGTAACAGAATTAAACGATGTTGTTAATAAGTATTAAAAATAATAACGATACACATATCTGAAAAATTCAGCTCGACTAAATACAATGCTTCGAACTGCAGAATCTTTCAGCAGAAATTTTATCTTTTATTTGATAGTTTTCTCACTTATTTTTATGCTTATCATTAAGAAACTGGTAAAAAAATTGAAAGGCAGGTTTCTTAGTTGTCTAGTAAAACACCTATCTTTTAATATGTAATTTCCTCCTTTTTAAAAAGAAAAATTATCGACGATATAACTACAAGGTACTATTTTATCAAAATATGTTTTCTGGTGAAAAAGTCAACTTTTATAATTTACTTTTAACTATCATAACTTAATTTTAAATCAAATTAATTTGATTCATTGAACTAAACCACCAATTATCCCAATTTCTTTTCAATTCGCATAATTGTAATTGAAGTAATGAAATATTATTTAAATTGTGAATACACGGCGGGAGTAATAGGTAATAGGAGAAGCAATATATTTGATACGTTGTGATTTAGGTATTTTACTGTAAGTTTTCTATAAATACATGTATCCATGTATATCTTTCATTAAAATTTATTTAAACTCTTCTATTCTAAGTGCACGATATGTATTTCTTTAGAGATATAATAGTATTTCATTTTCAGAAGTAAGAAATCGTAATAACAAAAATAATTAATTAATGCAATGAAAAACGAAAACCAAGCAGAAGGGAATAAAAATTAATCCGAACCAATTCAACTTTCCAAAAAAATAGTCAGGTCTTTCCTTTGTAAATTTCAAATCGGCTTTATTAATAAAACACAAGAGATATTAAAAAGTACACTTGTTTTGAGTATAAGTGAAGTTATCACACGCATTTCCCTTCTTACTACCTAGTCGAAAACCAATATTAAGTTTCTAAAAATAAACTTTCGAGTGTTCTAGAAAGAAACTTCCGTTTTCTATATCTTCTTCGCCCTTAACAGACGTTTTCTATGTTTGCAGATGATTTAATAAGAAATAACTAGCTGTTACAACCCGGCAAAGCCGGGTCTTACAGCTAGCCTTCTTTGGCGCTGATGTGAGCTTCGCTCGTTACTACCTTACGTTCGTATTTATTTACACATTCCCTAACATTAAAATCGCAGTTTCATTTCTTTATCTTCGAAAGGCGTTTTGCCTCTGATTTCACATAGAAATATCACAAATTTATTACATTGAAATAATTTTCATTTAATTTCGGCCTGCCGCCAGCCCAAACCACCGAACCGTTCTGGACAAAGGTATTCTTAAAGAAAATCTTACTTTCCCTATATCAACTCAATTTAAGTGCCATTCTCCCAAAACCTTCCATTTTTAAAATTTTATTTAATTTTAATTTGCCTCATAGTTTGAAGTTCATATAATTTTTTTTTATTGTAACTAGGGAGCTATCGCTCGCCAACCCCCGTTAACTGCTGACGCAGGGCCTTTCGGATCGCTTTGCAATCCCCACAAAACCCTGCTCACTAAAATTATTTATTTATAAAACATTCGTTATAACAATTAGTAGAAAAAACGGCGCAAGTTTAGAACTGCTGATGGTTGGCGAGTTTTGGCTATTTGGCGCCATATTTAGAAGCCACTTAATTCATTTAACATTAGTTGGGGTTACTATATATTGATTTTTATCGCTAAAAACTTGGCGCATCAGCAGTTCTAAACTTGCGCCGAAAAAGAAAAAACGTCAACCAACTTTCCAGAAGCACACTCTCTTAAAAGTTAGAATATTTATTGGTTAAATTATCAATAATTTAATCAACATGTTTTCCTTCAAAATATCCATCAAGTCTGCTCGTGCTATTGTTATTCAATATTTACAAAAACGTTCAGCAATGAATCTGTTAAATTTAATATAGTACCTAGTAACTCGTCAAAATATCTAGTGTTTTATCATTCAAGTTTTAGTTTTGAAACAGACTTTTTAAACAATACGATTTAAGCTATTAAAAATATTAAGAGACAAAATCTACATTGCACTCAATGTTTACAAACAATTATTTTGGTGTGTGAAATTCTATACTTGAATAGTAGATCTGTGAGTTTCTGGAAAACTCTTATCAGTCTTTTAAAAATATTTTATTTAGAAAGTACATATTTTGAAGCGCATTTTTAAAGCGTGAAAGGAATTATTTTCATCATTAATGAATAGCGTCGGTTGGTCATTGTGATTGGAGGTATAACAAATTTTACGACAGTTTCTTGCTGTTAACTGCAACCTTATCCGTAATCCAGAAAAATGGAAATATCTTAGAATTGAGAATTTTTTTAGAAATTCTAAAGGCACTTTGCACATCCTCAAAAGAATCCGAACAGTTTGATACCAAAAACATGTTATACGGATCAGTAATTAAAAAGCCTTTCTCTGGAAACCATTTACAAAAACTTTTTTTTAGAATAGAGAGATACCACTTCTAAAGAGAAATAAGTAATACTTCAATCAAACCTGTACCAGTAATTTTTTTAGGAAGTCAATATGCCTAATATCCTGTTGAGATGAATCTAGTGAACCGTCAAAACTTTGAAGTTTAATTTCAAAGTAGATTTTCTTCACGCTCTTTAAAGGACGTTTTGCCTGTGTTGGTAAAAATATTAACTGAAAACAATGGGGTAAATTGAAATAAATTT
Source organism: Tetragnatha versicolor (assembly GCA_024610705.1). Taxonomy (NCBI): domain Eukaryota; kingdom Metazoa; phylum Arthropoda; class Arachnida; order Araneae; family Tetragnathidae; genus Tetragnatha; species Tetragnatha versicolor. The sequence continues at coordinate 6,709,716 of JANDEH010000022.1, forward strand.
CTAATTTAAAAATGGAATGCTTTAGAGGAACGTGTTATATTATTGGCTCATCTAGGGGTGGAAAGCTTTCGATCAAGACCGAGTTTGTCCAAATCGGTTCAGGGGTTCGGGCTGGCGGCCGGCCGAAAGGAACCTCTCCATAGAGTTAACATTAGAGCAAAACGAAAAGAACGCATAATTTAAAAATGGAAGGTTTTGGAGGAACGTGTTATATTATTGGCTCATCTAGGGGTGGAAAGCTTTCGATCGAGACCGAGTTTGCTGAAATCGGTTGAGGGGTTCGGCCTGGCGGCCGGCCGAAAGAAAAACCCAATTATTTTAATATACAGGGTGTATCTGAAATGGTGCAACAAACTTTCAGGGATGATAGTACTCATCAAGACGAACAAGAATTGGTATAGAAAGGGGGTCCCAGACCAAATCCCAGGGAGTTAAAAATGGAGCGACACCCCAAAAAATCATTGAAAAATTCAATTTGTAGAAGAACTACTATTGGTAAAAACTTAATTACGGTCTCAAAAATTGTAGTTTAATAAGATCTTTAAAATGACCTCAAAAGTCTACCCTTTAAAATTTGTTTTATTATGAAAAAAGTTAAAAAACACAAAAAATGTGAAAACTCTGCCAAAACCTTATTTTGTATTTCGAAATCCTTTCTTTTGATTTGATAATCTGAAAGATAATAGTTGAAAACCCTTAAGTCCAAAGTTTCACGTAAATACAATCAATATTAAACGCTTGAGATTCTGTTAAAGTTTTTTTTTTGGGTGCGAAAGCTGTTTTCTAGAGCTGTTTCCAAAACAGCTGTTAGCGCACGCAAAAAAAACGAACTTTAACATGATCTCAAGCGTTTAATATTGATTTTATTTGCGTGAAACTTTGGACTTAAGGGTTTTCAACTATGATCTTTCAGATTATCAAATCAAAAGAAAGGATTTCGAAGTATAAAATAAGGTTTTGGCAGATTTTTCACATTTTTTTGTTTTTTAACTTTTTTCATAATAAAACAAATTTTAAAGCGAAGACTTTTGTGGTAATTTTAAAGATCACATTAAACCACAATTTTTGAGACCATAATTAAGTTTTTACCAATAGTAGTTCTTCTACAAATTGAATTTTTCAATGATTTTTTTGGAATGTCGCTCCATTTTTAACTCCCTGGGATTTGGTCTGGGACCCCCCTTTCTATACCGATTCTTGTTCGTCTTGATGAGTACTTTCATCCCTGAAAGTTTGTTGCACCATTTCAGATACACCCTGTATAAGATGTTTATGGAAACGAACTTTTGGATTTTTTGAGAGTGATGGGTTTCATAGACTTGGTTTAGCGTTGCTAAACACCGGAGACTGACAACAACAACAACAACAACAACAACATGGAAACGAACGCGCGAATTCAAGAATGCAATTTAGAGTATTCATAAAATGTTTTGAATAACATATTTTTCAATCCTGGATACTTTTCGAGGAAGTTGAATTAGTTTAACGATTCTCAGAATTTGCCAAGCTAGAATTTTTTTAAAATTGATGATCTTTGAAAATAAAAGATACACTACCAAATGCTTTTTATGAAAGTTAAATTAATGAGGTAAAACGATGTTTTTCATTACTAAGATTTTTTTCAAAATTTAATTCAAATTAACTGGGATATCCTAGAAATATTTATTTGTTACAATTTAAATAATAGAAATATGTTTGGAAGTTTTATATTTTGGATATAACTGAACTTTACTTCATTTTTCATGAAGAGAATGAATTGTTTTAATTTATGATTGGTTGAATGGTACTTTTTTCCCCTTAAATCATCATTGACAAAATGTCACATATTTTTACTAATTTCTGTTGATAGAAAAATAAATTTTGTAGTTGCCTTGCAATTTCAAGGGGCATGGAAAATAGATGAAGAACTAATTGTAAAGAGTCTTCTTTTTCACATTCAAAATATGTCATAACCGTTTTTGGTTCTTTTCATATTTTTTGAAACGGCGCTCGTGCAAGGCATAAACATAAATAAATAAAATATGTGAACTGTAAAAATAACATTTTGAGTTCAAACAATCGTTCTACATTTTATTATTTCATAATATAATTTAGTTTCATTTTACATATTGAAGAATGTCTTTTAATACATGGAAAATACATGAAAACATGACTTGAATGTCTGGAATAGGATATTTTCTTGTAAAAAACACGATGAGATAAAACGCAGAAAGACACTTTCAAACGGTCTCTACATTGAGGGGATTTAAGTATTTTGTAACAAGAGAAGATATTCCTTTAAATATTGGGTTTGTATTCTCAGTTCAAAAAAATATTTTATATAGTGAAAGTCTAAATATCAATTGAGTTTTAAATATAAAAGATATTATTCTATATTTTCTAATCATATCTTTATGTAAGTTTTCTCGAAGGTTAATTAAATTTGAAACACGATTTTATACTGTTTTAACAAACAGTTGCAGAAAATAAGTCTTGCAATCAGAAACTGGACTGATACTTAGTAGTTTGCTTCCAATTCCCACATAAACTGATTAAAACAAAAGGAAGAATAAAAACTCATCAGATGCTAACATTATTTGAGGGGGACAATTCATGCCTTTAGCACTTGCTGTAACAATCATGAAACTCCATAAAATTAAGATAAAGGCCTAGGGCTTTGAGATAGAAAATCCTTGTTACCTCAAACTTTTCAAGTGGCTTCTTTGAACCACATGTTTGTGTCTTAAGTTGCTGTTGAAATATTTCTCCAATGCACAAGAGACCTTTTAAGGATAATTTTGGCACGGTGCACTTGTAATAGCATGTTAAACGGCGCAACCACACGGAGCTTTTATTACCATACGGATACGAAAGCTTTGAAGAAATGAATATGCATATGGTAGGGAGGTTCTGGGATTTAGAAACTCAGTTGAATTCAAATGTGGTTTGCTAAAAGCTTTTTAAACAATGTCCCTAATTTCTTCCCAGACCTCTTTAGAATTAATTTTATCCCTCTATTTTGAAACTTATGCCAATCTCTTAGGGTCTCAATATGCTTCATTAGAGGTAGCTCTTTATGGCAAAGTCTGAGGAACTGCAGACATGTTTACCTTACTTTGTATTTCCATTAACTTCAAAGCGGAATAATTAGGATTTTAACTGCCGTTTCTTGAGTTAAATTTGATATCAAAGTATAAAAGAGCTTATACTGGGATTTGTAGCCAATTCGGTGATTATCTTTACTTTAAAATATGTTTATTTTAGTGGTATTCAGTTAGAGTTATTCCTCATTTAGTTTTAAACAATCATTAATGAGTGAAGCATTGTATTAAACTTTTAAACTCAATTTATGTTTTTTAGCTGTAAGTGACTTAAGATATAATGTAGTAATTCCAATGCTATTTGGATGGATTTTTAAAAGATAAATTAACCATAATAAATAACATTTTTTGCACCTAGGACATGGAACGGGTGATCCAAACTAAACTACTACTATACGGATCCATACGTCCCATGTTAACTATTAATAATAATTTGAAACTGTTTTGTAAAGAAAAGTATTCTCTTTTCAAGAAATATTAATCTATTCAGTTGAAAGTAAACGAAAATTTTTAATGAGTTTTTAAACGTTTTCTGTGAAATTAAGTTTGCGTCAATCTATTTATTTTAATTTAGTTTTTAAATTACTCTATTTTTTAACAGCTGACTTAAATTAAGTTCTTAAAAATACAATCTGTGTTTCCTAAATGCCTTTCTAAATCCTTCCAAAAAGAGTTATAACGAACTAAGAATATGTAATAAATAAACTTCAAATTTTTTAAAAATTCTGTTAAAATATTAAAGCAATAAAATCAAACATTCAATTATGAGACAATCTAAAAATGGGAAATTGAGTGAAAACAATTTATTTTGTTTGAAGATAATATTTACCCCTAGTCAAAAACAAGTTTCATCTCGTATTTATGACTGTCATAAAAAGTGCACCGAAGTTAAGGGTATTTACATATTATTATAATTTTTTGCAGGTAATTCTAAGCGTTTTAGGAATATATTAAACTAAGTTCATAAAAATGAAATGTATTAAAAATAAGTGATTTTTTAATTCATTCATTTATATTCATGTTATTACTTTTTGTTTGCTTGAAAAAATAAATTAATTTTGCTACATCAAAGAAATACAAAGTAGTTTCAGAAGCAATAAATTTGTTTTCATCTAGGTGAATGTTTCCGAGAAAAATAGAGGGTAAGAGGAAGATCGGACGTCCTAGAAAGAGATGGCTGGACGAGGTTGAGGGAGATTTGAGGAAGATGAGGGTGAGAAATTGGAGGATAAAGGCCAGGGATCGGAGAAAGTGGAACTGTCTTGTGAGGGAGGCCAAGGTCCTACATGGACTGTAGAGCCGAGGAGGAAGGAAGGAATGTTTCCGAGAAGAGGTTGTCAAAACTATTATAAGGTTCATAACTACCATTGAGTAGGAGTAGGCTGCTGACATACCGTCAGGAGAAGAGCTTTGAACAGGGTTGCCGTGAGTGGACGAGTCCAAAAGAGGGAAGCTGGTATGAATTGAACTGCAATATTTGGCATTTCAAGCGTTCATTTGGAGAATGAGAAAATGCGTTTTGTGAATGAGAATAGTATAGTCAGCTTTCATTAAACTACATTAAATTATAGATTATCTTTGAAATGTCTCGACAATTAAAATTGGAAATACGAATTCGCATGGAAACTTTTTTAACGTTTAGTACGCTTTTAAATAGCTATTTCGCGGGAATTAGGTATGTTTAGTTTTATATAGCTGAGATCACTTTAGTTATAATTTTTTACTTAATCATCATACTTGTGAAATTTAAATAAGGCGTTAGAAACTTCTGAAGTAATAAAATATGAAAATTATTTACTATTTTTTTTAAAATATTTTTTTAACATTAGGGAGCTATCGCCACTGATTGCTATCGCTCACCAACTACCGTAAGCCACTTACGCAGGACCTTTCAGATCGCTTCGAAATCCTGACAAAATCTTGTTCACTGAACTTATTCACTGCAAACTGAATTTAAATAAAAAAAAATTAACTAAGTGTCTAAGTTTAAATCAGATCAGATATGCAATACATCATACCTGGTAAAATTTAAATAAAAAAATATACAAAATATCCTAAATCAAATCAGGTAAGTTGATGTAAGTCAGGTAATATAATATCAAATTAACCCATTACTGCCTGACGTCCCTTTTTAGGGACGTTTTTTGAAAATGCTCCTATTTCTACAAAAATTGTTCCTTTGAATCAAAATTCGCACTGATGTATCTCTGATCTTCATAAAACATAAAGAACACAAGAAGAAAGTATAATTTAAAAATGTTTTCACTTTTTTTTAAGTTGGAACATAGACTTTTCAGAAAAATGCTTTTTTAAAAATTTTAAAACAAAAAGCTTAAAAATCCTAGTTGTTATTTAAAAAAATTTCAATACCGATATATATTACTGTTTATACATTAAATCAGTTGGGGTGTTTTTTATTTTTCCAAAATATTTTATCTTGACCTTATTTTGGACCCTCAAAAAGCGTCCCTAAAAAGGGACGTCAGGCACGAATGCCCCCGTGGTTTTCCCCATAGTGAAATGCTGGTGTTTCCTTATGTTTTTCATAAAAACGCGTTCGATTCTCATGAAATGAATTAAATAACTGATATTTATAAAATTACTTTAATTTTAGCTAATAAATTTATTATTCTTGTTTATTTTTATTGGAAAATACTGTTATTTCTGTTTAATTAAAGGAATCCCAGCAAAAAAAATCAGCATGTTTCCTTCAAAAAAAGTACCCCTTTTGAAGGTTTCATGAAGTTACCTGCAGTTTTTTTGAAGGCAGTCAGATCCATGCAGATTTTATAAAGGTAATGTGCAGTGTTTTTGAAGGCGTTGTGAAGGTTTTATGCAGCGCATTTTTCCCTTCATAAAAACTGCAGTTTTTATGCAGAAAAATAAATGAAGATTTTGAAATTAGTGTTTCTTTCAAGAAAACTGCAGGTTTTATTAAGACATATTACAGGTTTTATGCAGTGCTATTTTACCTTCACAAAAACTGCAGTTTTTCTACAGAGCAAAAAATGAAGATTCAAAACTTTACTTTTCCTTCATAAAAACTGCAGGTTTTACTAAGACATATTACAGGTTTTATGCAGTGCTATTTTCCCTTCACAAAAACTGCAGTTTTTCTACAGAGCAAAAAATGAAGATTCAAAACTTTACTTTTCCTTCATAAAAACTGCAGTTTTTATGAAGTAAAATTGCCGATAATTTAACCCTTAATTTTTTCTTCATGAAACCTGCAGGTTTTGAGAAAACAAAATGATAAAGTTCAATTCGTATAATAAAAATATCTCATCTTAAATTACTTTTTAAAGCAAAAATATTTCTTGTTATTTTTTTTATCAAATTATAAAAAAATATTTTTTGATAATTAAGTTACCATAAATACCTGAGCATTATCACTTTACATTAAAAGATGGGTTGTGGAAAGTTGTGTGATTTTAAATTATATTCTAAAAGTATAGTCCTCCAAAAGCTAGAATTTTTATGGAAAATATTTCAACTCAGATTTATTTGCTCTTTCATTTGCACATTTTATATTAATTGTGCTTTACTGGTACTCCTGAACTTTCCTTAGATTCCTTTCTACTTTCTCAACCCTGAAAGATTTTATATTATTTTTAGGGCCTAATATTAAATGCAAATTAATCTAATTATGCATGGTTCTTAAACACGTTTTAAAACGATTTATTTATTAATTTGCGTGCATATTGTTTACCCAAAACTGATCTAATTAAAGCATGCACTCATATCTATGAAAACCTAAGCCTCGTTCAGACCTGTTCATTACGATCGCCTAGCTAGGCCTAGAACTTTATCAAGCTTTTCTTTATTGAACTTTTTTATATGCAAGAATGCATTCATTCTTTTTCTGAAATTTATATTTAATGGAATTATCAAGATTTAAGTTTCCTTTATTACATGAAAAATTCATTGATTTGATCAAGATCATGAAAAAATGTGTAAACCGGTAAACCATGCTGTTTCAAACTTCTTGATGCCAACCCAAAAACGAAATTTCCTTTTACCAAATATCCCATCACATAAATTTTAACACAAGAAGCTCCAACTTATTTACATAGTGATTGGCGAACATCTAACACGTGATCACCTTCAACCAACCAAAAGCACATAAGCGAATGGAGTCTCTTAAATAAAGAACTTTCCTCCTACCTACACACGCTTTCGTGTCGTATTGAAAGAAGTAAAGAGGGAACTCAACTCAACTCAGTCCAGATAATAATGTAAACAAGCGTGCTCAGCGTTATCAATTCGACCACGCCGTTTAATTTAAATTAATGAATTTTATAATCTTTTTACGATAATCGGTAATGTGTTTAATGTTATTTATTAGTGATCGATCTTTTGAATGTTGTTAACTTTTGATTTAACTTATATCGCGGTCTTTTAAGTAGAGTGTTCACGCGCGTTGTTTGAGAACATGGTTAGGACAAGAATAAAAGTATTCATAAACTAGTCTATTTATTTATCAAATGTGTTTTTAATAAAAAAAAATTCTGTTTTTAGTTATTTATTACTGGGTAAGTACTTAGGAGCACAGTTAATGTTTTATAATTGTCATTGCATAATTTATTCCTGATGTATCTATATTCAGTCTATTCTTGATATCTTAAACTGCAATGGTTCCAAACTTAAACTATTAACTGGAATATATGGCTGAATTTCCTCTTATTGTGATGAATGTATTCAAAATAAATTTTTAATTGTTCTTTTATTGATTTAATAATATTTTAAGATATCAAGAGTAAAGCTTTTTTTGTGGGTAAAGTAGTAAATTCTAATTGACTAAGGTACAGTAAAGCATTGTCTATAATGCAGATTTATGTAGATACAATAAATTAGATGTTAGGGACTTTTGCGAAAACAACATATAGTAAATTGAAAAGTCGTATGAACAAGAAACATATACACGGTGCTTTATATTACTCTACTAGATATTATAACAATAATAAACTCATACACAAAAAACTACTTATTGTTACAGTATGCTCTCAATATTATTAACTTCCTAAGAAAAGAAATCTCCCCCTACTGAGGGATTCCCAAGTTAATATGTTTAAGAAGTATTAGTACAAAAGACGTAAAGCGAAGACGAAGCGCAAACTTTTGTCAGCAAATATCTGAACTCAATTAACTTCGTCCTTCTTAAAATTAAGTATTTAAAAATATCCCCCCTCTCGAAATAATATTCACTTCTTAGTTTTTCTGACTGCGACGTATTTTTCATAATATCGAGATTTACTGTTTTTTATTCAAGCAACGATGATAATTTCAATACATATAACACTTTAACTATTTTTTAAACTACCATTAGTTTAATAAAGTTTCAGAGTTTTAAACTTATTGGAAAATTGTATATGAGCTAGTCTCCGGTGAAGCATTAAGGAATTCGGTAAAGCATTAAGGAATTCGGTAAAGCAATGTTTATACCTACTTTTCAATTTATGTGAACCAAATGTCTTTTTGAAAAAAATTGTATTTAGCTATAGAATGATTATTTAAACATTCAGCATTCAGTTAACGGACATTGAATAAAAAAAGTTAACCCCACTTCTGAAGCTTTTTTAGTTCATAATTTTAAGTAGGTTAAAATATTAACAGTCTTAGGTAGATTAGAAAACCAACATAGTAAATGTGTTTTGTGATAATAATGTACAAATGGAAACACTACACTACATCATCCCCTCAAAATCCATCTAGGAAATCTGCAATTTCTGTTGAATTTTTAAACTGCAGTTAAATTTGTTCAAATTACATGCATAAAATCTGTGTTTGTGATGTTTCGGTGCTATTTTTTTGTCAGCATAAAAACTGTTGTTAAATTTGTCCAACAGAATTTCAGACAAATTTAAGTGCAGTTTTCTTGCAGTCGAAAAATCAGCAAAAAAACTTCACAAATTAGCATGCAGGTTTTCTGAAGGTATTTCGGACAAAAGTAACTGCAGTTTTTCTGCAGACAAAAAATTCAGCATAAAAACTTCATAAAAGCATGCAGGTTTACTGAAGGTATTTTGGACAAGCTTCACTGCAGTTTTTCTGCAGACAAAAAAATCAGCATAAAAACTGCAGGTTTTCTACAGGTATTTCGGACAAATTTTACTGCAGATTTTCTGCAGATAAAATTTATGAAGGTTTCGTGCTGAAAATTTTGTCCGAAATACCTGCAGAAAACCTGCAGTTTTTTTATGAAGTTTTTATGCTGATTTTTTTTGCTGGGATAAAAAGTCTTAAATTATAAGGAATTAATTAATTTGTATTAATTAAAAGCAATAAATTAATTATTTTACTACATTTATTATTTATGCAAATATATTCCGCTTATATCTTAATTAAAAGTTTAATAATTATAAGTTGTAGTGACTTTTTGTCATTAAAATTGCCAAAAAAGTCGCTCTGGTGTTAAATTTTAGGCTTTTTTCTAATTAGATGTCGCTAATCATTGTGTTCTTTACTGCAAATCAATCTATATCATCTGGCTTGCTAATGCACATCCCACTAATGCTTGATTTTTGGGGAGAAATTTGTGCTTCGCACAATAAAATTAAATAAAATGAAAAAAGTATGGGCATTTGAAAGACTTAAACATCACAAATTGAGATATTCTGATGGATTTGAGGTGTGTAAAAGTAATAACTACCTAATATTAAGTAACAAATAAACAAAGAATGCCTTTTTCAATTAAAAATCTTAATTAATTTGCCATTAACATAGATTTGGGAGGAAAAAACGTGTTTTAGAGCATAAAAAATGCTCAAATTACGCTAATTAAAGTTAATTTTACTGTTAATTGGATAAATAATTAATATTTTTTGTTCATATTCATGTTACAGTATGGTTTCGATCACTTTTGCTGCACTTAAAAAGGTAAAAGATGTTTTTGAGGCTTTAAAACAGTTATCTACCATACGTTTACTATAGGGAAAAAACACGGGGGCATTCGTGCCTGACGTGCGTCCCTTTTTAGGGACGTTTTTTAATTTTGGTGTAGAAATTAAAATTTTAACTTGGAATTTTTTTCACTATTTTTCCAGTTGTTTTGGGGCTATTTACTATGTTTTTACCAAATATTTAAGAAAAATAAAAAGTTGGGCATTAATGGGTTAAATAGATCAGACCTTAAAAAACTGATTTCGACATTGAGCCGATATTGTGTTTTGATTATAAAACGGCTTCTAAACATCCCAGTGATACAGGTGGTTACACATGTGATACAGGTGGCTTCATAAAAAATGACATATGGGAGAGTTGGGCAGTTTGATACATCAAAATGAGGAAGTTGCATGATTTTTTTTAATCGATTCCTCTTGCAAAAATAAGCAACTACCCAAAATGTGAGGCCGATCGAGAAATTTTTTGATTGTCAAAAAAATTAACAAAAATCCCCTTTTTAAAAGCGCGCGAAAACGCCAAGAGTTTGGATGTGACGTCATCTTATACTAAACATTGTTGTAAAGCAATGGAGTTGATGGTATTGTTGTTGACGTCATCTTATAGTTTAAACAATAAACGTTTTCAGTCACGTGTTTTTTTCTCGACTTTTAAATTAAAATATTTAATTACCTGTACATTTTTTTGAAAAACTGACTAGATATTTCATTTTACCATACAAAAAACCATACGGAACACTTGTTTGTTTTTGAAAATCTGACACATGCAACTTCTTTATTGCAAAATTCAAATCCTTTTTTAGAGGAGAAAAAATGACTTATTCAGATAATTTATTTATAAAAATATCTAAGAATGACTCAATTTTATGAAATTAATTGGAAAAAAATATAAGTTAAATGAAAATCAAATTATAACGACTTTTGTAAAATATCAATTTTCTGTCTAAGTGATCCACTGGTGGGGTAGTTCGATACATTGCTTAGAGCATTTTGCTACAGTGATTAATTTGCTCAAAAAAAGTAATTAATAACAAAAATTTTGGAAAATAAATAAACGTTATTTTACTTAGGAGAGATCCTAAGGCCTTTTACATTGTCGTTTTTTGAATATAAATCACAAATTTTCCATTCAACGTTCAAGGATAAAAAAAAATCTAAAATTTAACTAATGGTCATTTTTAAGAAATATCTTATTAGGGAAATAATATACTAATTTTCATAGGTATAGTTTCTCTTGAATTAGCTGAATAAAATTCAATGGTATCTTTGTCGAAAGATATCGAGAAATTTAAAAAATACGACACTAACTAACAGGTAAGTTTTTGCCTATTTTGAGAACTACTTAGTCGCTGTTTTTTTAATACAGTTATTTGTTACCTGTAAAAGTTCCAAGAAATTCTCAGATGTTTCAGAGTCCCTGATTCCATCTTGGTCATATATTTATTTATCTATCTGAATTATCTTTCAGAAAGTTACGCATAACATACACATAGCTAGAATTCAAGCATTTTCCATTCTCAAACACTTAATAAAACCAAGACTCAAAAATTGACATAAATATCATTCATTGTAGATCTAACTTATTTTTTTAAAAATTGCTGAAAGACATATATCTCCCAACGCAAAATATGGAAACTTTTATGTATATCAATGTGCCCCACGAATGTAACCCAGATCTAAGTGTATTAATTTGCCCCATTTGTTATTTTTGAACAAAAACACAAAAAATTGGCAAACGTTATTTAAAATTTAACTATACCCCCTATAGGTAAAACGGATATACTTGCTTTTTGAATATGTAGATATCTGTATTCCAAATAGAATAGCTTAAGAAATAGTTTTACATTATCTCACTTAGCAATTTACTTTTTGAAATTTTTGACGAAAACAAGTTAGTTTCTTTCACTAAAATTTATAGACTTACTGTTTCATATGTTATGCTTAGGCATATTAAAAGTGTATCCATGTACCCCTTGTATTAAAAAGCCCCGTTTTACCATACAACGTAAACAAATGTGACACATGTGATACAAGGTGACCGAGAAGGATATATTTAATGCATGTGTTTAGTTAGATGGCAGCAGGGCATTTGCGACGAGTAAAAGTATTAGGTTTCCCAAACGGATAGATAACGTTTTAGGTCGTAGACATAAGAGTAGTTTCGAATTCTTGTGTTCACTTCTCTCTTTTATTCAGTAAGTGCTACGTGTATACTTTAGAATATAAATTAAAGAAATTTGAATACACGTGAAACCAAATTTACTTTTAAAAAAATTTAATTCAACTATATTGCTCAATAGGTAGTTGGTTATTGAGATTTTAATGAACATACTAATATATTAACAATCACAAAACCAAATGTTGTAAAATATATGTAATAATGTAAGTATAACTTTAACATGAAAAATTATTTTTAAAAGAATCATAGTTTAAAGAGCAATTTTTATTGAAGCTAAAAAATAACAGGAGTTCGGTTTGGAAACTTCTTATTTATATTTTATTTAATTTATTTATTTCTCACTAGATACTTTTAGTTTTTGTTGGTTTACAAAATTAGTAGAAGTAGAGTCTAAATAAAAAGTTTATCTTTGTTCAAAAGTTGGGAACACATTATACTAAAGCAAATTATAGCTTTTAAATATATGACTTAATAAATTCTTTCATTTAGACGTAAGCTTATAAACACGTTAGTTAATATTTTACTGAATTTATTATATCCAATAGACTTCACTCTCACCATTTATTTTTTATAATTTTCAACGCATTACAAAAGCCATTACAAAAGACACCTGAAAACATACATAATTGAAGTAAGGCTCGGTATCTTTTGGAAACAATATTTCCACCTGCGTGTTCCCCAAATAATCCACTAAAGATAGAGTCGTGCAATCTGCCTGCAGAACATATTTATTTCTTTGTATGGGGCTCAATAAGGAGGACGCTTTGTTTGAACAGTTATATACATAAGGTTATATGGATGTTCACTGCATATTAAATGTCTATTTACTTGAATTGGACATTGTAGAAAGTTGCCTGAAAAAATATTCAAGGTTGCAGTATTTTCAAAAGAACATGGACAAAAAAAATAATACATTTACTTGAAAGCATTGTTTAAATTCTAAACGCCCCATTATTAATAAAACCGATATTCTTCGTTTCATCACTTGTTACCGGATATTTTGAGTTTATTTGTAAAATGATTGAATAATACTATATGTTTTATTTTTTAATTTTGATGGATCTCGAAGTGGTTTTTGGTGCATCATTATATAACAGTTATAGAAATTTATCAGGATATTTTAAAGTTTGTCTAGAACAGTGGTGCCCAACTTACGAGCCACGAAGCTGATTCGTTTGGCCTTTTTATATGGTTGTTCTCTTCTTTTGAAACTCCTGAAGGTGTAAAAAAATTCTAAATAGCAATTCATTTTTAAATTTGGTATCTGCTCTCGCCACCGGAGAGTAAAGGGTGGGGACCAATGGTCTAACAGGGTACAGTATTTGCATGCATTATTTTACATTAAAAAGGAAATATAAACTTTTAGGATCTTACAAATTTTACTCACACATTGTTGTTTTTGCATTGTTACTCATAAAAAAAATTATGAGAATATCTGAAAAAGCTATGGTGTATTATAAATGTCCATGCATTTATGGTAAAGTTTGAAATGATTGAATTTCAACCATGTCATTTGATAGGGTTATAAAATTTTTATTGCTACACCCTTTTAAGAGAATTTTTCAAAAAAAATTACGTATTCTCTTTTGTTTGTGAAAGTTCTTGTGTTTGCTATACTAGATTAAGATAGTTTAACGTTTCAATTTTTATCATAACTTTATTATTCATTTATATGACAGATAGTGTAAAATTTGTTTTAAAAAACCTTATATTTTAAGGGTTTAATAAATTCAGTCAATAATTTTATCATAAACTTCTAAGTTTATGATCCAGCATAACAAAGGGGCTATCTAGAGCACTAATATAAATTGTTTAATGTATCATTCACACGCATTATGTTTTAAAGTGCGCAAGTTTTTTTTAAGATAGTGTTATTCATGAAGATGACCTGTGTGATTTTAGAAAGTTGTTTGGCGTTTCTTCCAATTGTTTTAAGGAATGTATTATAAAATAAATAATTTCAGTAAGCATGGTTTTGTGGTGATTGCGAAGCTATCCAAAAGGCACTGCGTACGTAGTTCACGGGGGTTGGTGAACGATAGCGAGCAGGGGGCGGTAGCTCCTTAGTTAATAAAATAAAAAAAACGAATAACATTCTTTAGGTCATAGCTTCTCTATTAAAGAAATCATAATTATAAAAGGAAAAAGCCTCTGCATTATTTTCTTCGGAATATTCCACATTACTGAAATTGGACAAGAGTGAAAAACTCTCCTAAAAAGCGCAAAAATGAGGCAATGCTATTTATTATCTAGTGATTTGATAACAATGAATAAATATTGCTTTATTGAGAAGGCATTGCGCAAAAAACAATGGAAAGGTATGTTTTTTCTCCATTTATTAATGTGTTGTCTTGAATTCTGTATGATAAAAAGGCATATTAAATTTCTAAGGTTCGTTTGCCCTAAAGCATTATTATGTTCACCTCAAAAGATATTGAAATAAAATCAATAAACATTTAAAAAATTGTTTAAATTCTATGAAAATTTAGGTTTTTTTACTAAAATGTGACATAAAATATTTTTAAAAGGACTTTTTACTTTTTGATGTGATTTATTGATTTCTTTTCTTTGAAAAAGGTAAAGAAATAATAGAAGTGGAGTTTAAAAATTCTAAACACGAAATCGAGGTTTTAGAGAATTGTGTGCAAGGATAATTAATCAGGGATGTACTGTTAAAAAAGAAATGTAGTTCTTGGATGACTTCGAACCAGCAACGGAAATAGACAAAAAATATCACCGAGATAAATTATTTCTGCCATCAATATTTGCCACTATTAGGCTGTTTCAGTATCTTTGATTAATACTGAAATCGTGATTTTGTCTTCAGAGTCATCTTGGATTTCATCATTTCACTGGGGCAGCAATAAATGATCAAAATAGAGTTGGGGTTTTAAGGACAAAAATATGATCCAACTAATACTTCTCCAAACTCGTTTTCTGCTTGAGAAGGTTTCGGGCGGTCTTTAAAAACTTTCTTTTCCAATCTCATCTTTCCAATACTTTTAAGAAGTTATCTTACCCATAACTGGTAAGATATAAACGAGGCTAGTACTCTCAACACTAAAATTTTGAGTAAAATCAAATCCAGTAGAATACTATCTCAAGCGAGCATGATTCAATTGTATGTTATTGAACTAAATTACTTTGATTAGGCAGTTTTTAGTTTCATGACTTTCGTTTCGACCAATCCATTGGGATTTTGGAATCAAAATTATAAATGATGAGATATTTCGGTTAGTAGAAAATTCCAGTAAAAAACGTGTTCCTTTACGAAATATAATTTGGATTTGATACGGGTTTACTATTCGAAATCATGGAATAATATTTAAAAGCAGTCCGTTCACAACACATTCTTTCATTAATTTAGGAGATCATTTTATAATTCCTTCCTCGAAGAAAAAATATTTAAAAAAAATAGTTAAACTGCTATATTTAGTACTGACCTAAATTAAAGCCACTCCTAAGCATTTTTTTTAAATTATGCACACTTTTTCATCATAAATTAATTTTCAATATTATCGTTTCTACGCAATATTTTTTCAAATCAACCTAAACCTTTGTCTAAAAACTATGGGATGGGGATTTATTTACAATTCTATTCAAAAACGACAACATACAGGGTGATTCTGAATTCATCATCAATATTTTTGGGGGAAGTAGAGGATACCTAGACAAGCATATTTCGAATAGGAATGGGGGGCGCAGCCGGCCCTTTTAAGAGCTAGGACCTAATGTAGTGCGAGAGCGTTACACAAGGACTTTTTGCCAAGGCCCGTTTAACGAAACAAAACATAATAAAATGAAAAAAAATATTGCATGAGGTACAGAAATATCCGTACTAAAGCCCTAGATCCTCTACCTTAAGTAGCGACATCACGCTCAATCGGCCGCCATTGTAGGGAGAATTCACTACTAGTGACGATAAGCAAGACTATCCAGACTAGTAGTGAGTTCTCCCCACAATGGCGGCCGATTGAGCGTGATGTCGCTACTTAAGGTAGAGTATCCAGGGCTTTAATCCGTACTACTTACACCATAAGTTTGATAGAAATTAGACCACTTTCTAAACCGTGGGGTGAGTTTTAAAACGCGCAGTATTAATCTTTTAGCCAAAGAATGGAGTTCCCTCTTAGTGTAACGGTATTTAGAAAAACAATGATCGGGGAAGGAATTTTCAATGATCATACAGTTTTTAAACACATAAGGGATCTTGCATGATCATTAAAATTCCTTTGCCGATCATCATTTTTCTAAATACAATTACACTAAGGGATCTCTATTCTTTGGCTAGAAGATTAATTATTGCATGTTTTAAAACCACCCCAATTTCTATCAAATTTATGGTGTAAGTACGGATGCTGCTTTACCTCATGCAGTAAATTTTTCCTTTCTATTAATACAAAAACAAATTAAGTCGACCAACTACAGGCAAGCTCCTTTTGTTTCGTTACACAGGCCTTGGCAAAGCGACCTTTTGTAACGCTCTCACACTACATGAGGTCCTAGATCTTTAAGGGGGAGGCTGCGCCACCCATTCCTATTCGAAATATGCTTGTCTAGGTCCCCACTACCTCGCCCTAAAATATTGATGAGGAATGCAGAATCACCCTCTATAAACTGCTTCGAAAAAATATGGTGCAAATAAAATAATCAAAAATCGTATTTAAGTATTATGTTTTGTTTTTATTTTAGTGATGTATGTTTAGTGCCGTAGTTTCGTTGCTCAACTGTACAATAACTGGTCTTCTATCAGAACAACTCTGAAAGTCCCTCCTATATCCTCCTCAGACCTGAGAGAAAAATATAACTTTGGTTAACGCCCAAAGTGTCTAAAATAGCTGTTTCGGTCCTCTTAAGGTAGAAAAGTGGAATTAAAAAAATTATATTTTATTAGAAGGGGCTGGAGGGTATGTATCACATGTGATACATCAGGACTCAACCACTACAACCAAAATTTTTGAAGTTAAAATTAAAGTTGTTTTACTTAGTTTATTTGAGTTATTTAAGCAAAATATATGTAAAATATAATAGTAATAGTTAAAAATTAAGTTTTATTTTGTTTTTTTTATACCAAAATTACACTTTTTTATCACTTTTTAGCATAATTTCTAACTATCATGGAATGCCTTGTAATAGCTTCTGGTTGATGTAAAGACCAAAATAACATTATAGTATTGTTAAATAACAAATCTTAAGGCCATGCATATTATTTGTTTTTATGGTTTGCATTTTATCAGCTAAAAAAACTTCGCTTGAATATTGGAATAAATACCTAAAAAATAGCAATTTAACACGAAAAACCTGTAAAAAAAGTAAAACAAACACCCCGAGAGAAGTTTTTGTACTTAAAAATGCTTTTTATAATTAATCTTAATCTTATTTTTATTAATGATCTATGTAAATTACAGCTATTTGGAAAAATGCTTACATATGCTGATGACTCTGTGCTTTTATATTCATGCTATGATATTGATGAACTTGAACGGCAAATTCAATCTGACTTACTAGAATTAGGGATGTGGTTTTCAGCCAATGATCTAAATTTTAACCTTAACAAAATCAAGTATATTTATTTTAGTCTAAGGCAAACTGAACTTGATCTTAATATTAAATTTCATTCCACATCATGCAATAATACCTTAAACTGTCAGTGCTACTTATTGCAGTCAGTTTCTAGCATTAAATATTTAGGTCTTCATGTTGATTCAAACTTAAAATCGAAAACTCATATAAAAGAGTTAAGTAATAGGTTGCGTTTCGTTTTAATTAAGTTTTACCATCTAAAAAATAAAATCGATACAACGTTTTTTAAAATTCTTTATTATTCTTGGTTTTACTCATTACTGAATTATGGTATTATTATTTGGGGAGGTGATTATAAATCCAATTTGCTACCACTAATTTCAATTCATAATAAAGGCTTAAAAATTTTAAAATCTGGTCACTCACACGCCAATAACTTTAGAGATCTTAACTTACTACCTTTAAAATATGATTTCCTTTTCCGTGCTGCACTTTTTTTTGCATCGCAACAAATTAATTTGTGATTTAAAAGAGAATATCTCTCAAAGAAGACAATGAAATTTATAAAATACCACATTTTTCAAAAGAAATATTTCGGAAACATTTTTACTACTTAGCACCTAAATTCTATAACATTTTGCCTCTTTATCTTCAAAATATAGATAAATATTCTACTTTTAAACGTGAATTTTTCAATTTCATAATAAACTTGGACGACATAGAATGCTATTTTCAGATATAAAAAGAAGCAAATTACTTGTTAAACCAGACTTTTGCCAACTTGTTCCTTGATTATTAAACCTATTACTAAATCTGTTTTTTTCCCCAAATATTTTTTATTTTTTATTTACTATTAAATTCTTTAATTCTTGGTTATGTATAAATATGCTTATTATATGTATTTAAATTATTTAATTTTTTTATTTATATGTATATATAATTTTGAAATTAAGTATTATACCTTATTATTATCTTTTACTATTATTTTTTCTTTAGTGTATACTCCTTCATAGTGTTTTTTTTGTGTATTCGTTTAATTTCCTGTTAAATTTTATTTATTGTATTAATTTAACATAATTTATCAGTCACCGGAACGGGATATAGTCCCCTTGGTGATGAATATGTTTTTATTTGAAGATTTTTATAACTATTTATGTGTGTCAATAAAGTTATTATTGTTACTGTTGCTGTTGTTGTTGTTGTTGTTGTTGTTATTGTTATTGTTATTATTACATGCAATACTATTCAAAACGCAAAACAACACTTGTTAAAAAATCACATACCTACGTGGTTTGCATCAGTTGGGCCCTGATGTATTACATGTGATACAAACAAGTTTCAGAGGTCCTTACAACTTAATATTTAATTAAAAAGTTCTATTTTTGGTATTAATTGGTATGTTGTTTCATTACAAAGAAAATGTATATCTTGAAAATGCTAAAATTTATGGATAAATATTTTAAAAATAATTTTACTTCGACTCTGTGTCGACATTGCGTTTGGAACCCAAAGAGCCTTCTACAAATCTTAATTTTGCAAAAGTATTAATTATTACAACTTAAAAATAAAATTGTACGTTGTTTTTCACTTCATGTTACATGCGATACAAGCGGTTTCCAAAATTTTATCCCCATACAGCATTTTTTTAAAAAGCTGAAACTTTTGTATCACATGTGATACACGGGGACTGAGGAGGATATAGTAAAACAGGGAGAAATTTGAATTACTTTTATCACTTCCATTTTACAAGAGCTCTTAACTCTAAATAAATAATATTTTGTAAGTTTTCCTTAGTACATCCGAAAATAAAACCTTCTCGATCACCCTAAGTGTCAAGTACACCATTACTTTTGAAGAAAACATTTTACAATTGCACAAGAAAAATAAATTTATACTTCCACTCTTAATAACGACATACATATTGTGTTACTCAAATCAAAGCTTTGCTGACTAATCTGATTGCTTTGGGGGATTAGAGGCAAAAGAACAAAGACCAAAGGAAGAAATATACGAACTTCCTGTTATATAAATTACAGCTCTAAGAAAAACTGATTAATCTTGTTACTAAGCTTGATATATCGCCATGCAGATAGTATAACTATTCTTTTGGCTTACCCCCCCCCAAAAAAAAGGGAATTAATAAGGTTAGGGGAACCTGAGTTACGTTAACCATCTCACTTTTCGTACTTTCATTTTACAAATGTACAGTACTGGTAAAAAAAAACGACCCAGACCCTATATCTCTGGAACGGCTTGTAATATAAGGTATCATCAAATAAGGTATCTTTTTTCATGATTTGAAGTATTCTATGTACAGAAAAATTTTCAAGTTCCTAGGGGGTCGTCTTCATATTAAACAAAGCACCAACTTTCGTTTTTCCTATAGGCGACATCAAAGATAATTCCCGATTCTAAAAGAACACCTCCTAAAACCCCCCAAAACCAATTTTAATGTCATTTGGTTTTCAAACAAAGGTAGGAGTGGGGGTTGAAGTTCGTCGAATTTACGTTGAAATCTCGTTTTTTAGGTTGAATTCTCGATTTTGATCCTGCGGGGTTGATGGTTGTAAGGAGTAATATTTTATGCATTGGCCATAGGTACAAAAGCTACCGGCGTGTGTACAGTAAATTGTACCAAGGGCCATTTTCGAAATAAAAAAAAATATTCATGTTTAAACATTATTTCTTATACGTATAGTGAATATTTAATGGTCAGAATTATGGTCATTAGAATGGAGAGGATGCGTGCATATCAGTTTAATAACTTAAAACAAATTTTGAGGCTTAGTTTTTGGGGGCTTTGAAAATAGGTGGCCCTATAGGTACACGGATTTCCCCTATTTATAGAAATCACTGATACAATATTCTAAATTATTTTTATTTCAAGTCCATTTAAATTCTGAAGTTGTATCTTAAAGAAAAATATATTTAAGAATATAATTCTATTTAAATGGAGTTCTCTAGAAGTCATTACTTATTTTTCTTCTTAAAACTATCCCAATTTTATTTGTAACTTTTTTACAAAAATGTTTTAGAGGTTTTTTTCATGAAACATATTGAATAAACTGAATGACTATTGTTAAAGAAGGAAAAGTCTTATGCACAAAAGATTGGCCCCTTAAATGTATCCTCTTGGATGGGAAAGAATTTCTGTGATATGTAATCTGAAGTTATTCTTTGTTTTAAACTTATTTCTTCGAATACTCATTCCAACAACTCAAATCTTGAAGTTGACTACTCGGTTCTTTGAATTACTTTTTGTATAGAAAAGTTGGAGATTCTTAACTGAGGGAAAAATATTTTTTCTTTATGAACTTTTAAAACTTTGTTTCCTTTCTTTGTTTTTAAAATGTACATTTGATGATTCAGTAAAACATTCTAATACTTTGAAAAGTATTACGAATGAGGTTGAAAACTAAATATGTTAAGAATGAATTTTCATTCAAAGATTTAAGTAAAAAGAGTTTTAAAACTTTATCTAAATCTATTATTCTTATTGGTTATCTTTGATGTTTGAGGTATGGAACTGAAGTCGAAGTACAACTAGAACCCGTAATCTTTACAAACAATGACTTATCTCACTTTATATCGGTATTATTTTATCATACAGGGTGATTAAAAACTCGTGGGCAAAAATGATAGGGGTTTTCATTTGTTTCTATTTTCTAATCAAGTGAACAAAGAACTCCAACTATGTAAACGAAGACAGTCCAGAATCACCCTGATTTAGGTGGGCGAAATTTGATGGGAGGTTTTTGTTAATGTCGAAATAAATACTCTCTCTCGCTTAGTCAATTTTCTTCAAACTACTTTTTGGTTTACGGTGAAGTCTTACCGGATAATTAAAAACTTAAATTATATGAAGAATTATGCATAGACTTGCTCTATGTTATGCTACTTAAATAAGTATCAAATGACCAATTTCTGTTTAACAGATATGAAAATGACTATTTTTTACAACGTGTAAATTAAATATGTTGTGTGTTTGATTTATTAAGAGGGAAACGTCCTGACACCTTTTAATAATAAAATCAAGTCTAATAAAAAATTATTCAAAACGAATCAATGACACCAGCAAATTTATATTTTAAATGTTAATTTATACAGGGTGTCCCACCAAAAGTGGTCCAACCCCTTTAACTTTTGAACCCACACAGATATAGTCATGAAAGTGGGGTCTAGGTAAAGTCAAGTGACCATGCCCCATCCGATGAGACCACTTTCAACGCCACTTTCACCTTAAGCAGAAAAATATCTTGAATAAATCCCCTGAAACGCACGCTCAATTAGGTTGAATTTACGTAGTTTTTACGTCTTAAAACACTCCTCAGAATGTGGAAATGAGAAATTTTCAATTTAACGAACTAAGAATATTTTTAGTCATTTACTTAAGTCATAAAAATGAAAATTTCTCATTTTCGCCTTGTGAGGAGCGTTTTAAGACGAAGAAACTACTTAAATATAACCTATCACTCCATCAATGTAGCACTGTAAAAAGAACAATAATACGCGTATTTAGGTGCATCAACCACCGATTAACTGTTGGAGAAGACAACGATAGACCTGTATCAGTGTTCTAACAATTTGAAACAGGTTGAAAAGTCACTCAGTGATCCGGTACTACCATGCGAATGAAGTCTTTTTCATCCCGTGCTGATGTCACTATGAGGGGTACAAACCCAAAATTTCAACTCGCCATATCATCTTTGAACCTCTGATTTCAAACCAATATCACTAACGTTCTGTTGCCTTTCTCTGAGCAGCGGTTAATAAGGAAGTTGCATGTGTCAGATTTTTAAAAACAAACAAGTGTTCCGTATGGTTTTTTGTATGGTAAGTTGAAATATCTGGTCAGTTTTTCAAAAAAATGTACAGGTAATTAAATATTTTAATTTAAAAGTAGAGAAAAAAACACGTGACTGAAAACGTTTATTGTTTAAACTATAAGATGACGTCAACAATAATACCATCAACTCCATTGCTTTACAACAATGTTTAGTATAAGATGACGTCACATCCAAACTCTTGGCGTTTTCGCGGGCTTTTAAAAAGGGGATTTTTGTTAATTTTTTTGGCAATCAAAAAATTTCTCGATCGGCCTCAAATTTTGGGTAGTTGCTTATTTTTGCAAGAGGAATCGATTAAAAAAATATAAAAAATCATGCAACTTCCTCATTGTGTATAAAAAACACCTTTCAAGGAGGCCTAACATTTGCCCACGTTCAAACTCTGTTAAATTCTCATATGACATCTGTTGAGGTTTAAGGGGTATAATGACTGCACATGACAAGATAATCAGCAGCAGACTACTTTCTTACAACCCCTTAAAGTCCTGTTACAGCCCGCATATATACGACTACATCAGTGGTTTAGAAGACGCTGCTCAGCTCATGCATGCATACTAGATTTGAATTTCTAATAATTTGATAAACAAACCATAATGAACAAACTCTGAAAATATCAAGTTGATCAGATAATTCCTTCTTGCTGTTGCATTTTTATGAACATGAGTATAAACTATGAAATTTACAAAAAGGTGTCTAGTGAAAAGTGTGAAAAGATATTATGATTTATTAGATTCCAACAACAACAACAAAGGCCCCCAGCGCCCAGCTAACCCGCGAAGCGGGTTTATAGCTCTTAGTGAGCGGAGGGGGAGACATCCATCGCCCAGCGAACCCACGCAGGGGAGCCGACCCGGAGTCCGGGAGCGGACCGATCCGGAGTTGGGAACCACTGCTCTAACTCGAACAATCCCAGTTTTCTAAAATTTATATTTACAAGGTTTGTTTAAAATCCAAAAGCGTTTACCATTTCCCAAAGTCTAAAATTTATATAGTTAAAATTATCAATTTAAAAAAAAAAAAAATGTCACAACGTCAACAATTCTGCCCAATAGTAATTCAAAATTAACATCCAACAACAGAATTATTCTAACTATGGAAAATACGAATAAGAGTCCTAATAATAATAAACAAGTGAACCACCAATTAATACACTATAGAACTAAGTAAATCCCATTGAAAGCAGCGATCAATTAGGAATTATGGAACCCACCAAATCGCAAGAAAAGGCAAAGACATAGTCACGTCTAAAAGCATTTGTAAGTCCCCCTGAAGAAGGCAAACACAAATAAATCAGACAACAAGTTAAGCAAAGACCTAAACACTTAGAAAACATCCCATATTTCTACATTAAATGTCACATTAATTCTATGAACTACCAAATAAAGGTGAAGACATATACATCTAAAAGCGTCCATACAACAGATTGCCACCCAGGAAACCACCGGTGCTAGAGGAGTGTCATCACAAATGAATAATTTTTATTTAGGGTGTTATAAATAACCTTAAGCACCCGCAGGTTGCGAGCACTATTGTCTATTCTCCTGAAATAGTTACCAATGTCCTCGTTGTCCCTCCGTTTGATGAACTCCTGCGAGAGGGAGCAGGAGCCCTGCAAATAGTGCAACGGCGACCCCTCCATACCGCATGTACAACTGCTGGTGGCCAACTTCCCTATCCTATGCAGGAACGTTGGGAAGCTACCCTGACCCGTAACAAAATATCTCAGTTCCCGACTCTGGATCGGCATCCTCTGTCCAACCCTTGGAACTATGTCATAGGTAGAGCGGCCCTTATCGGATGTATCCCACTGAAACTGCCATCGTGCAATAATCCTCTCTTTCAAGAAGGTGGTAAGGTGGCTCATAGGCAGGGGAACTCCAACTGCCGGACCCTCCTTCCCAGTTGACATTCTAGCCAGCAGGTCCGCCATCTCATTGCCCAGATGTCCAACATGAGCCTCAATCCAGATTTCCAATCCATGAGACTCAATCCATGAGACTCAATCCAGAGATCCAGATTAGATTCCAAACAAATACTTGCTGACTGAAAATTATATTTATTCATACTGATATAATATATCTCTCTATATTAAAAAAAAGTAATACCCCGTTCGCACTGGCAGGAAAAAGACCCTCTATTTTCATTTCGCACTTAGTTGCCATAGAAACACACTTTAGGAATAACAAAATCGCCCCATTTTTTAAGGGTGTTTGAAAATCAACAAAGATGGCGGCGCACAATGTTTCCCAGGATGGGAAAAATTTATTTTCGGTGATATTTCTTCAAATAAAGACCAAGGACACTGTTAAAACAGTTTAAACTGGACACAATTACGAACATATTTATAGGTTATTAGGTTCTTTGAATTAGTACAATAATTTAACACAAAAAAGCCCATCAAAAATTGAACCGTGAGCTAAAAAATGCTGTACTTCAATATCTCCGCTCATTGCTTTTAATTACTTAATAGTGTAAATGTAATTAAAAACAGCTGCTGATAAAAAGAAATCAAAATATTAAACAAAAATTCAATCAAGAAATCTTTTCAGAACATTCTTGTTATGAATATGATAAAATTTATTTCGTGTTCTGCTATGCCAAACTAATGTATCCATTGTATCCAGATATTTTAGATTTTTAAGGCAAAAAGACTTTTGGTAAAATAAAAAAACATCAAAATATGGTAAAATAAAAAAACATCAAAATATGGAATTTGGTTGGTAAAATAAAAGTACATCAAAATATGGAAAACAATGGACCAAAAACTGATTAAATTTAGTTTAATAAAAAAATTTAGTTTATTTACCTTGATATGATCCAATTTATCCCACTACAATCCAGTCAGCTTGTCTCGTTTTTGTTTTTATTTGAAATTCAGAAATAGTTTTCTTAAATCGTCTGTCAATTAATAATTATTTATGTATTTTTACATTTTTACTTTATTTTTTTAAAAAGTTGGTGATTATATTTATTAGTTTTAAGTTATATAATAATAAATTAAACATTTCTTAGATTTCCACAATTAAGTGCTCAATCACCCTTTGCCAGTGCGAACGCTGTTTTAAGAAAACGCACTTAAAGTTTAAGTGCACTTAAAGTTTAAGGGCCCTTTAGCGGCAGTGCGAACGGGGTATTACAGTCACCGCCGCCGCCGCCGCCGCCGCTGTTTCAGAAAATGATATTTTTGAACACTTTGAATTATCACTACGCAAAAACTATTTGAAGGAATATTATGAAATTTTGACCATTGATAGACAAATGTATGAGGGTCATTTCAGTTTCCAAATCTAATTAATTAGATAATTAGTTCTGGAGTTATTTAATGTCAAAGTCGAAAATTATTTTTTTCGGCTGCGAGTTCGCCCCCAGCAAAATCTATTTACAGCAGAAACATGATTTTTTGCAGACACATACTCTTAGGTATGAAGTTGTGCACCTCGTCGCCCTTTTTTCGAATTTCGAAGTATTTTGGGAGTAATTAAATTCTAAAGTTTCGAAATTTTTTACCCTTTTTCGGTTTTTTCGTTATAATAGAAAAACTAATCACAGTAGAACTATGATATTTTAAACATGCATACAAATATTTTTTATAGAAAGATTGATTGGCGTTTCATTTTTTAAAAAATTCGAATTAGTTTTAGAATTATTAAGATACCAAGTTTCAATTTTTTCTTCTCTTTCTGGTCGTTCACTAGAGAAACAGGCGATTATTTTTATGAGTCTGATTTCTTATTCCCGATGATTCACTAGATACAGACGTGCATTTTATAAATTTAAAAGCTTTTTAATGGCATGTTTTTTTTCTCTAAGATGGTTGATGATAATTAGTAGACTTGCTGGATATTTTTGAAAACATTTCGGTTAAATTATTGGTAAACTAAAAAGGAATATTTTAGTAACAGTTTTATTTTGATATTTTTGTAGTTATGGTCCGCATTAAGTTATTGGTAAGTTAGAGAGATAAAAGGTTTCGATTTTAAAGGATCATTAACTAAGCAGACAAGTTCCAGGTTTTACTGGATAGTTGAGATGAAACAAGCGAGCTCTGCTCGCTAAGATCGCGAAGCGATCTTCATAGAACTGCGAAGCAGTTCCGGGGGTTGGTGAGCGATAGCGAGCAGGGGGCAGAGCCCCCTAGTTTAAGAAATAATTGAATTCGGATTTAATAATGAAATTAATTCCAATTAATGTTTATTTTACACAAATAATTAATGATTTTTATAAATGTATTGTGTAGGTGTGTAAAATGTTGTGTAAGCGAACCCTAGTGTTTTCCTTCCAAATTGAAATATTTTCACATCGTAGTGATATCATCAAACAATTTTATTTTTAATTTGAAATAGTCCATTATGTAAATATTCAAAGGTTATAGAGAAAGTAATTTTAAAAAATCTACGAACCTCCTCAAAGTTATATGTACATAAACGAACAGAAAATTTCATAATAGTTTGAAATTTCAATGAAATGATGTGTGTGTAAAACATTAACTAGCAAAAGGGGCTTTGAATGTGTACTCCGTGTATTATATACTTTACCACTATATGTCTTCATCAATTGAAAAACAACGTTTATTTTTACACAATATATAAAAATTTTTAGCATGAGTTATGTCAGAAAGCAAGAATTCGACAAATCATCCATAGCTAAACATGTTTGGAACCTCAATCATAACTTTGAATTTTCATCTGCTACCATTATTAAAAATTGAAATATACCTAGTGACCTTGATTTTTTTGAATCGTTTTATATAAATAAATTTTCAGATTTCCTTGTTAATGGTTTAAATAGCATTCCTTATTTCTCACCCATCTGGTTACCTTTGTATTGATTTTGTAATTTAACCATGCTTTTGTATTTTTAACTCAAACTGTTTTCCCTCTATTGTATTTTCACTTAAACTGTAACTTTTTGCCTTCATGTTATGTTTAAATTATTGATTTGATGTTTATTTTAGTCTGTTTGTACTGAAGAAGGGGATCCATTGATCCCCGAAACAATTGTCTACAGTTTTAAAAATTTTTATAAATTGTGTAAAAATAAACGTTGTTTTTCAATTGATGTTAACATTTGCACAAGATTCTTTTCGCCACTATATGTCTTATTGATACTTGAAAAGTAATCCATTCATGCCTGAAATGCAACGTTTTCTTTTATTTATTCTGGCAAAACGACCACCATAATAAAACCATGGAACATGATCGCTTTTCTCCAACCTTATCCAGTCTACCCCTACCTCAGATGGAAAATCGTTCATTAAACTGGAACTAGTTAAACATCATCATGGGTTATTTAAAATTTACTCACTCGGTTTTAAAGATTTTCGATGAGGAAAGACAAATTCTACATTTTGAACCTATTAAATACGGAGTGTAATCTTTCAGATAGTTTCTGAATTAGAAAAAAAATGTTAAAACTAGGTTTCCATTAATTACTGACTTTGCCAATAATTGCGATTTAAAAGTTTCGAATTTCGTGAGTCAGAGAAATAGTTTGATCTTGTAGCATAAGATTTTAATACAGATAGGATTAATGATAAATTAATATTTGAGTGTTTTTTTAAAGTAGATTTGTTTACCAATCTGGATTTTATCGTTGCCCAATTTATTTTTGTGGAATCGTATGTTTAAATAAACTTTTATTTTAAATCCTCGCATGAATTAATTTTAAACAGAGTTACAAATCTGAAAAGTAATTAAACTAGTTGTTCCATTCCAATGGTCTTCATTTCCCATTTACTAAATTGAAGGTATATATTTTTTATTTTGATTGTTCTTAATTTTCACTAACGAAATTTTTAAGTATCATTTTAAAAGTATAAGGCACACGTTTTTCAATTAGGAAATTCTGTAAAACCTTAGCACTCCCGGTATATTAAAATATCTGAATATTTTGTAAAATTTTTGGATATGTAATAAATCAATATCAGTTTAGTAAACGAAGGTTTTACCACTCTCTAAAATATAATATATTTCTGTATATATTTTAGGACATTGCCCTTTGTTTTTCATTATTATCCCAAGGTTTAAATTAATCTTGATAGTTTGAGTCTTACTGTACTTTTTTGGCTACAATGTGCACACAAGAAAATTGATTCAACAGAATAATTTTCTTTCTAGAAAACCTTACCTATAGCAAAGGTTGAGTTATGAGACTTCATGATGCAAATATCTTAGAGCAGAATGCTTTGTTCAAATTTATTCTGACAGTTTTACGACCTTACAAATACGGGTAAACGAGTTTTTCGTAAGAATTCTGTCATGAATGAAATGCACGTAACACTTTCATAAAAATACTGAATCTAAATTGTAAGATATCAGTTTATGAGAACAAGATCTTTATTTTCTGGTTACACTCGATGTCAACGTGAATGACACCTTTGAAAGAAGGAGGGAAAAAGGCCCTATCACATTCATAAAAGCTTAAAACAGCATGGGTTTTAAAACTAAAGCAAATTGTTTGATAAACAAAAACACAAGAAGAAAATGTCTTATAATCACTTGAATTGACATCATTATGGAAAAATGAATCCCGATATAAGTATAAAATTAAGTTGCTTTTGATTAATCTTGAGCATATTTTGTTTGTTTTTATTCGAAATGAAATTATTTTGAAATTTAATTTTTCTACTTCAAAAACTACATTAAAAGTGCAGAATCAAAAATATATCTATAAATAACGATTATGTTACTTGTTTTTAATGTGGATTAATTTAAATATATCGCACCACGAAATATTCACATTAAATTGAATTTGAAAATAATTAATAATGTTGGTAAAACAGCTTAATATTTACTATTAATTTAAATTTTATTTAACTCAAAATAAATATTAAACAACTTACTGTTCTTTACAAGGCACCTGGAAATAAAAAAGGTTTTCCTTGAAGAATTAATTCATTCTATTTGCGAACGAATCATAATGCTTCATTTAGATAAGATTAAAAATAAAACTATGTAATTTATAAACAGAAGCTGCAAGAATGCATTATAGAATAAATCGCTGAAATGGGTTCATTATTAATATTTTGATAAAAACGAGAAAAACATATCAAAATAATCCACCACACAATTTAAGAGTGATTTTCTGGGAGCGAGGTACACTCGTGATAGTTGACATTTTTGATTTGGCTGAAATTTATACCAAAGGTACTCTATAGTGTCCTTGGAAAAAGTGAATCCCCGTTTTACGTAAAAAAATTTTTTTCAGGAGGTATGTCCATTTTTGTCTCGCGTGTCAGCGCCATTTTTCAAGTCCGAATGGAAATATAGTACTTTGCGTATTACTTTTCTGAAAAACTCCAATAGGTGTCAAACTTTTTTTCACGTATTTGTCTTGTGTAAGGCTTGTATTTAGTCATACAGGTGATTATTTGTGAGAACTTTGTTGAAATTAGTCAAAACAGGACTCCTGAAAAAAGGATTCCAGGAGATTTTTTCGTACGTTTGACGCAGAATTTTGGGAACTTCCGAACAAGTGACGAATATTATATTTAGCAGGTTGTTTAAGCATCGTGTTTGAACTATTATCCAGCAAAAATAATCCATTTAACTCTAAAAACGGTTCCGAGACATCCCCTTAAAGTTCGACTTTTTGCGATTTTGGCCCTATTTTGAAGTGAAAAATATCAAAATTGCAACGTTTCTAAAATAAGCGGTCTGTGCCAGAAGATAATATAAGTATTGTATTATAACATCCCGTTGTCCGTTCCTTGGGACCTCGCTTACTTTTTTTTATTTTTTATTTTTCGTAAATGAAGTTTTCGCTTCAAAGGAAGTGTCAATTTCTTCTTCCATATTATATGCAGAAGTTTTCTAGTGACTATTTTTTATGTTTTTGAGGGTGCTGAATCCGAATTCAAGGTTTGCGATCAAAATTTCGTAACAGAACATTCGGAAAATTCGAAAAAATTACAAATATTCTACCTTTTTTTCGTTTTTTGTCCGTAGAACATAATCTTTACGCTTTTGAGTAAAACAGTCGGTACAAAAATAAAGAAGAGTAAATAAGCTAAGAAAATGTCAATCACAACTTTTCTCTCAGATGAAGGGGTCGGACGCTAGAAAACGCTGAATATTGGGACGTTTTTGTTCGATTGGCGGAAAATCCAAAAAATTTCACTCCTATCACCGAAAAGATGCCTGTTTTGAAATAGAATATTAGTTACTGCTTTAATTTTGAGTTCAGTCCATTAAATTAATCTTCTGCATACTCCAATTATAATTAATTATTTAAACATATATTAAAATACTAGCAATTACAAATTAGGATGTTTTTGCAATATGCTCATTGTTATAGCATTATGCTCATCAATAAAATACACATAAGTATTAAAATACGAACTTGCAATTAAATTTTATGTAATTTTTGAAATAATTAACAAAATGCATAGCATGTCACCCATAATTAAAGCAGTTCTTACTACATTCTATTTCAAAACAGGCATCTTTTCGGTGATAGGAGTGAAATTTTTTGGATTTTTCGCCAATCGAACAAAAACGTCCCAATATTCAGCGTTTTCTAGCGTCCGACCCCTTCATCTGAGAGAAAAGTTGTGATTGACTTTTTCTTAACTTATTTACTCTTCTTTATTTTTGTACCGACTGTTTTACTCAAAAGCGTAAAGATTATGTTCTACGGACAAAAAACGAAAAAAAGGTAGAATATTTGCTATCTTTTCGAATTTTCCGAATGTTCCGTTACGAAATTTTGATCGCAAACCTTGAATTCGGATTCAGCACCCTCAAAAACATAAAAAGTAGTCACTAGAAAACTTCTGCATATAATATGGAAGAAGCAATTGACACTTCCTTTGAAGCGAAAACTTCATTTACGAAAAATAAAAAATAAAAAAAAGTAAGCGAGGTCCCAAGGAACGGACAACGGGATGTTATACTACAATACTTATATTATCTTCTGGCACAGACAGCTTATTTTAGAAACGTTGCAATTTTGATATTTTCCACTTCAAAATAGGGCCAAAATCGCAAAAAGTCGAACTTTAAGGGGATGTCTCGGAACCGTTTTTAGAGTTAAATGGATTATTTTTGCTGGATAATAGTTCAAACACGATGCTTAAACAACCTGCTAAATATAATATTCGTCACTTGTTCGGAAATTCCCAAAATTCTGCGTCAAACGTACGAAAAAATCTCCTGGAATCCTTTTTTCAGGGGTCCTGTTTTGACTAATTTCAACAAAGTTCTCACAAATAATCACCTGTATGACTAAATACAAGCCTTACACAAGACAAATACGTGAAAAAAAGTTTGACACCTATTGGAGTTTTTTCAGAAAAGTAATACGCAAAGTACTATATTTCCACTCGGACTTGAAAAATGGCGCTGACACGCGAGACAAAAATGGACATACCTCCTGAAAAAAATTTTTTTACGTAAAACGCTTCCATAGTATTTACTAGGACACTTAGGAGAATATTTGGTGAAAATTTCAACCAAATCAAAAATGTCAACTATCACAGCCCCATAGGAAGTGTACCTCGCTCCCAGAAAATCACTCTTAATCATCTATATTAATTACTCCCACTACTTTTGAGATACGAATTAAAATGTAAATACTTTACTGTAGTAAATCTAAAATTAGTTTTTATCTGTTTCAGAAATTGAATAAAAACTTCATATTATTTACTTCATAAAGTGAAAAAAAAACTCTAGGAAAAGTGGACCACAGAGAAAAAGGCAAAGCAGACCAAAAAGATAATTTCAAAAACGACTGTTATTGTATAGGTATCTTTGTGATTCAGTTTCTTTTAATGTAAAGAAATTTCTATTCTCAGACATTTTCTTTCGGACCATTAAAAAGAGCGAATCTGTTTATTATTCATCTGCTTTAGCATTTAGAAGATTTATAAAGCTTTTCTGTTAAGTGATCACTAAATCTTTAATTCGAATTAAATGTAAGAGTTGTTTGGAAAACTTAGCGGTTTGGAAAGCTTAGAAGCTGTTGTTCTTGTGTCCATGAATAATAAATAAACAGAAAGCTCAGAAAAAAGTATGAAATTTAAAACCCAATTCCAGCCATAGTGAGGGTTGACGATGTATTTTTAGAATTACCCTTTATATTTATTTATGTGCAGAAAAAATGCATTAAGTGAAGAACTTTGCAAAAAACATACATTTTCTATAACTATGACCAATTAGGGAATTACTTCGCAGTTTAAATGCAAAAATACTAGATAAACCCCTTTCCCCTTAGTTATGTCTATACATCAACTCAAAATGTATCTCCGTAAAATGTAAAATACAATGAGTTAAAAACCCAAGGTAATCAAACAGATTCAACTGTCCTTACAATCGGGCTACACTTTTACATTAAGTCTTTGAATCTCCAGAAACATCCCCAGAAAGGCACTTAAATCTATGTAAAGCTATGTCTTACATTGGGAAGACAAGACCGAATTTCCGGACACTATTGATTGCATCAATATTGAACGGTTGATGCCCTATGGGCTTGTGACTACTGAGTTCTACCCTATTGTTTAGACATCTGAGACTGTTTGAAATCACTGGTAGACTGATTGCAGCAGGAGTCTTATTGTAATAGACGACAACTGTAAGGTTCGTATTTGCGTTGCCTGGCAGAAAGAGGGCATTATGCTCAAACTAGCCCTAGAGTGTTTAAATTTGTAATGGTGTATGTATGTTTGTATTTGTGTGTGTGTGTGTGTGTGGTGGTTGGTGGTATCAAACTTGTATTTTTTTGTAAACAAGATTGATACTACGTTGCATATGCTCACAACGCATATCTAAGAACACTTTTTACTGTCCTCAAATCAACAAACTCATAGTTTGCGATGTTAACTAGAAAACTGTATTCCATTGTGTTGTTTGAAAACTGTTGCTATCCAGATATGTGTTCCAAAAATACTACCGTAGTGTTGCTTTAAGTTACAGAGACATAAAATGTGTTCTTGTAGTGTTTCGATCTGAATTTTTAAAAACACAATCCGATTTTAAACATATTTTACAGTGCACTTTAAAAACACTTTTCTGGATAACAATAATTTTCAATCATAGTCAGAGTTATATCGCAACACAATAAAGTATTAGTGTTCTAGCTAACAACACAGACTTAAGTGTTGTTAATTTAAGGACAAAATATTAGCAGTACTTATTTTTGTATGTGAGCGTTTCCACTGTATGTGTTCATAATGCCAGCCATTTGTACTCTTCTTAAATAAAAATAATTAATGCATAGCATTGTCGCTCAACTTTGTCTTAGTCTTATTCTCTAACTCTTTGTCTTCATTAAATAAAGATGAGAAAAAGAACTAAAGTTAACAATTAACTTTTTAAATTTAACGTTGTGTAAAAAAGTTTTACTGCTTTTAAAGTAGATACCTATCCATGGGATTGCAACATATATGATAAATTTTCAACTTTTTAAAAACTGTAATTTGAAGTATGAGACTTGAGATCCCCGAGTGCATGCATAAGTAGGCAGGGTGGGTTAATCAGTTAAGTCTAATGTGACTTGGGAAAATATGAAGGAAAATTAGTTGTATACGTCTAGTTTTTATCGCCCTTTGTGGAAGGGCTAACTTTATCATAATTAACTAAGGGCCTGGTAATAATTGAATAATGATTTGTACGGTCGAACAAAAATATGTTTATAATAAATATGAGATAGTATTCCTTTCGTAGAAAATGAAATGAAAGCAAGAAACACATACCAACTTATTTTACCTCCCACATAATAAACAAACATTTCTTTTCCCACCAAGATTAATTAAAACCGACTAGGCATCTGGCAATGACGCTAACTCACAAAGATAAAGAAATAAAAATGACGAAAGAACTTTATTCACGGAAGTGATTAAAAGGAGTCCGCAATCTCAAAACCAATTTTATGGAAGAAAATAATAATAATGATAATACCCTATCAGCAAAAGTCTTAATTTAAGAATATTATCACAGCAAACACTTTTATTTATATTAGTTTTGTTTCAATGGGAATCTTAATTGAAAGGTTGAGCTTTAAAAACATTAGTTTTAATTACTCTTTCAAACGCTCTGGAGATATGCTGTATGAACTTTAAGAACTGTTATAAAGACTCAGTAATGGTAGAGATTGCGTGATTTAGATATGAAGATTTTTGTTCAAGTAATGGAATTTGGAATTAATATGCTTAAAAAAGTTCCAATTAAACAAATTAATGAGGTGTGTAAAACACCTTAGGCTAATATGAGTCTAGCGATCACTGATTTATCTAATTAACTTAAGTACTCTTAACTTGTTGAATAATTGTCTTTGTAATAAATGACATTATCAATCGTATTTTAGTTTTTTATCAGCAATGTACATTTATGTATGTTTAAGAGGAGAAATGCATAACGTGGTAATTTTTAAAATATTTTAATTTTTGCACATTAGTAGCTGATACATAATAAAATATAACTGTTAGTTTACGTTTTGAAACCACGAATTGAATTTTTGTTTATTGTATGGAAAGATAAAAAGATTTTTCACCGGTGGAAAGAATATTTATGAGCAAGTTTTTCCTGGTGATTACTTTTTAGGAGGATAATTAAAAAATATATTCATTGTTGATTTTGTTGTCGTATGCCACTTGGAATACCCAAGCTCTACAAGGATTCAAGGCAAAGGGGGTGTGGCTCCTGAGAAAGGGAGGCCCATAAATGGCAGGAGTCCGACTTCTGCTTCATGAGATGATAGATGCTGCCACTATCTATCGCCACCTCCCCAATTTTGCCATGTCTCTGAGGGGGAGGGAAATAGTTTCCAGCCACCTAGACCTGCGCCATGACGGACCACTGGATATTCATACCCACAGATTTAACGAGCACGTACTCTGCATATACTGGGTGGGTCTTTAGCGGTGTCGGGAATCGAACCCGGGACCCTCAGATCCCGAAGCCGATGCCTTAACCACTAGGCTCCCCACGGCACAATTTATTCATTTCATCACTCATATTATTAATTAATTTAACTTAATTAGCAAGTGAAAACAAAACGTATGGGAATATTATATGCGTATAAGAAGTTGAAGGAAAACTTTGCTATATATGATTATAACATTGATTGTCCTTTCTCGTCTATGACTTCCTTTCGGTCAAAGGATTCCTGGACATGGTCTGACTTCTTCAGATCATGTAAGAAACAACAACATAATAATTATTTAAAGCAAATCAATGCTAACTCATTTCAATGCTTGAAAATTGATGTTAGGTGATAGTAACGGTTGTATGAAAAAATCCTGTTCTTCTCTAAATAAATTTAAAATAATAGCTAAAAAAAGCTAGTTATGGACTTTAAAAATGTGATAAAATGTAACTGCATAAGAACACAAATGCCTCTAAAGAGGCAAACATATAAACATTTATTTTCAATGTCTCAACTTCCATCTGCTTGTTTCCATACTTAATCTAATATTTTATCAAGTGTTTTATCTGAGCATAAAGAGCATAGCAATTCAAAGCTATGCATATTCATATAGTAACTTAAGTTTTAAATTGATTTATATCTCCTCCCATAGTGTATATTTTAGTAGAAAAACTCTACATAGAAGTGGGAAAAGCTTATTTTAAATTGCCATAATTTATGGTTCTTCTATTGTTAACGTTTTAGTATTACTATTTATTTTGAAGACCCTTTACAATATATTTGCTTTACCTCTAAATGTCCTTATCTCATGTACCAAGGATTCCAATGTCATCAAAAAGTGTCTTACAATTAGCATATATAATAATAGTTTCATTAAGGTAGTGATATGTGCAGTTGCTATGGTAACCATAATTCGATTGATTTTTTATTGCTAATTATGCTAATGTGCCTAATCCATCTTTGGATTTTCGAAAAAGAAGTAAGAAGTCTATGATGTACATACCCTAAGGAAAATTGGTAAATCAACTGAAAACTTTATGAACCTGTACCGTGATTTGTTTTTCTTGAAATATTAATGCTTTATTGTGTTTGCACAAAAAACATATCCTTTTTTCATAACAATGAGAAAACAGGAAACATGAATGAATGCTCCCAGTGATATTGTATAAAGAAGAGTTAGAGAAGATATTATATGGATGGTTAGTTTTTTAAATATTTACCATCTTTCTTTTCGTAAATGAAAAAGTAATATTGTTTTTGAAGATTATATTGAATACATAGCCCGATATATTATTTTTATTTTAAATAATTTCAAGATATAATATACAGATAATGTATTAAAAATGCTAGGATAAAATTCCCCGAGTTTTACTTGAAACTTTACAAATTAACTGGATTACGTCGGAATTGTTACTCTTGGCTATTGTGAAAACTGTTAAAAAAAAGTATAAAACAGACTCAAAACAGCAAAATATATATCTGTGGCTTTAAAACTAGTTGTATTTTCTAATAAAGGGACTAGAACATTCCCACTTCTCTTAATTCAATTCGGAAGAAAGATCGAAGTTTGTTCTTATAAACAATCACTGTTGAACAACGAATAAACAAAATAATAATTAGAATACTAAATTTTAAGTTATTTAAAACGATACCTCAATGCTCGATGAGCAAGGATTAATAGAGCATTTCTTGCTGATCGAAGATAACTTGTACTGGAAGCTATGGTACAAAAATAATTAAGAAGTTGGACGAATGGAGAACCAAACACAAGGGAATAGCCAGTGAAAACGTAAGTGGAAGTTTACATTGCACTACTAATAAATATACTAAATGACGACAGGATCTAGCTCTCAGAATGGCCACACGTACCCTAAATGTTATACGACACAAAAAGAGCGACTGGGGATCACAAGATGCCAAATATCAAACCGTTCTGTAGGGACCGGAATCACGTCTCGAACACATGAAGAACACACCCTTGACATCCGTAGAACACTGGCTGAGGGCACTTGGCATGCAAAGTATCAGAAGGTGAACTGGTGGAGCCAAAATTTCAATTAAATTTTTTAAAATTTAATTCAAATAGATAGTTAGTGATTTGATGCGTAAAATCATAAGCGTTTCACAACACATATTCATTCTGATTTATTTCTAAATGATAATTTAACAATTCATTCATATAATTGCAAATAGCTCATTTGAATCGTTTCTTTTCAAAACGGCGTAATTAGTAATCATTTAGAATATTCCAATTTCGATAAGCCTCATTTTAAATATTTCACCGTTAAAGTATACATTCCTCTAATAGACTCTAAATAATCTCCACTTCGTATAATAAACTTTAAAATTACACTTTATTCAAATTTCCCCGACATGGAAGACTTTATACAGACAACCAATGCTTCAAACCGGAAAGCAACATATCTCAGCGGCTAGTAATTCAAGCCGGAATCCGTTTACAGTTTAAACCATCGAAAACCGATGCCATCTGAGGAGAAATGTCTTCGCGGTTCACAGTGAGTGATAAGAATAAATTAGAATTACTTCGGAGTCAGTAATAAATGACGCGTAAGAGAGCAGAGCCAAGGGAGGACAATCAATGGAATCAATAGGCAAAGTCTGCAAACTTTCGCTCTCTAAGGTTTTGAGTGATTTGGGGGGGTTTCGTTTCGATGTTTCAAAGACAAATGTTTGATCTCAAGAGCGCTTCAGAGTAAGATTTCAAAGAAGTATTAAGAGAGTTGTCTCGCTGATGACATATGTCTTTGTCGTGGGAGTCAGTTTGATTACGTGCGGATGATGGAAAGTTATGTCGGCGATATGAGCACTAAAGTTGGAGTGAAATTTACTGGAAGTGTGAAGGAGGATTGAGTAGGTTTGGGAATTTCAGACGTCGCTGGGTCTTGTGATGGGTACTCGTAGATGGGGAAAGAATGGTTAATGATTTTGATAAGTGAAATTTATTTTTGTAATGTTTTTAAGTTTTTGAATTGTTATATAGCTGGTGATAAAAATGAATGTTCTCAATTTTTAAGACATTTAGAAGAAAATTGTCTCGAAAAACTGTCAACTCGTATCTGTTTTTGCTTTTTCATGGACTTAAAAACAAAACCTATTTAAGTAGGGTAAATGAAGATATTTTTATTGTTTACATAACAGTTTTAAACACTTAACTTTTATAGTTATACTAAAAGGTTCATAATAACCTTTAATAATTAAAAAATATTACTTTAAGTAGATCAAAGATCCATGTGTTTATAATAACCCATGAATCATTCATCTACTTTAAATATTTTTTGTAGAATTATTGACCAATATTTTGTTTACTTTTTTAAAGTTTTCTTTGAAGTTACATTTCAGAGAAAAGCATCTAAAGAATAAAACGTCTGATAAAAAACTGATACTAATAATTTTTAAAATTTAAATAAAAGGGATACTACCGGATCAAAACTAAAAAATTCTTTCCAATAGAAATAAAAATAGAAACTTAGGTTTTTTATAGAAATCCATTTTCTAGTATTAATTCTAGGATTAGTCTTCTAAAAACTTCCTTTAGAAATACAACTGATGCAATCAATCTTAAAACAGATAAGGTGCTACTAGACGACGGGAATAGCATTTGGTCCAGATTCTCCCCTCTACTTTGCTTGATCTTGACGTATGTTGTTCTCTTTTGGAAAGTAATCAATCAATTCTGAATCCTAGAGACAAAAATACTTACGATATTTTTCGAATATCTTGCTCTGGTTTTTGAAAATGCATCAGTGTAAATTTATTTTGTAACCCCAATAAAGTACAGAGAATAAACTTTAAAGTTTCTCATTTTATAATAATTCAAAATACGTATGCAAGTTTTATTTCTGGTAGGTGAATTAATTAGAGCATATATTTATAGTTTTCTTTTACATTCAATTAGTGCAAAGAAGCAGAACCTTATTGGGGTTTTGGTATGAAACTGTAAAAACTTAGTTAACTTTTTTATCGAGAAAAATTTTAACTATCGCAGTTGCAAATAAAATTCATTACCTTAGCTAGCAATTTATATTAATCTGCCTTTAATTAATTTAATACAGAGAGATATCTCTATACATTTTAATTAACCTACTTTTACAATTTTTTTCCGTTTCTGAAAAACGCTTCAAGAGGTCTTTGATTTTTAAAAATGAAACATTAAGATTATATGTCGGTATTCTTGGAATTTTTGATGACTTTTGATGTTAACGATTCTTTATTTAATTAAAATGAGAAATTTCTTTGCCAATAAAATATTATTGATTATAATTAATATTATCATCATCAAATGAGAACATAATTTTTGATACATTAAAGAATAAAAATTATTCGATCTCATGATATTATCAAGTTATTTTAGCTATTTTTTTCAAATTACACTCAGTTTTGAAGTAATTGTTAAGAATTTCAAAGAAGGTTATTTGCGTGTAAAAATAATGTAAATGTTGATTATTTCATTAAAGTATACATTATCAAATGCGCTACCTTTGATCCTAACGATAAATTCTCTACAGCCTTAACAATCTTATATCTTTCTTCGCATTTCTCAAAGACAATCATTCTAAAAAAACAAAAATACCATAGATACGCTTCCCTAAAAATAAACATACATCTATAAATACTCCATAGCAACCTATAAAAAGGGGGACCAACGTATTCTTATCTCATCCTTAATAACTAATACATAAATCTTCCGAGAACACCTGCTCGCTTAAAAGTCACACAACCCGACAATTTCCAAAAAGTCACGGAACTTTCATTACAGGCCAATGCTGCACTTATTCTAACCCCATAACCCCTGGCCGCCCCAAACATTTTATAGGTTTTCAGGCAATATCAGGCGGTGTAGGATAGAAAGTGCTGGATGACATTAATCTCAGAGAAGACATGTTCAAACACGAATATCAAGCCAACCATTAGCATATATTGGTGGTGCTCAGGAAACCCCAGTAGGGCGTTCAGTGGGATTTTATATATACGTCTTATACGGTGTCGAGCGCTTAGGATATTCTGGAAAACATTGTTGCTTTTGACAGGGGATTTTTTTTGGTCGTGGGAGGACAGATTGATGGGATTGGTGGTAAGGGTAAGTGTCACAATGTATAGGGGTATATTTTTGCTGGGAATGATAGGCAAGATATTGTTAGGTGTTGGTGGCTCCCCAAAAGAGATTTGTCAGCATCATTGTGCTCTATTTGAGTGGGTGGTGTATGTTTTGTAGGATTATTATAGAAAGCGTGGGTCTTGTGGATCAACATTATTGGAATTGTTTATTCTTAAATCTCTCTGTGTGTTTCTTCATTTGGAATTGACTTCAGGAGATACAATAGAAATTCAATAAACATTATAGAAATTTAAAAAAAATTTCATTGGGAAAGAAGTGTTTGATAATGTTTTTTCGGAGTTTAGCAACGGTTTCTGTTATCATTTATTTATATTGTGAAATTTTAAATGTATACGCGTTTTATTATAAAAGAAATATCAGTATATGCATACCAGTTAAAGTCATTAACCCTTTATTTACCGACGGTACTTGTAAGTACCACTTCCCAATGTTCCAAATTCGTCCAATTTCCGTCATGTAAGGCCAAAATTAGTTTACTTATAGTTGCAATTACGTAAACTTGACATATTTTCTATGAGGATGAGAAAAATAATTTGGTAAATAAAGGGTTAACATCCCTTACCACTCGCTTCCACAATCAAGGAAGCGCATGACCAAAGAAAGACAGATCCTTACAAGTATAAATTATTTTAAAATTATTTTCAGTAAACAACAGTGCCTAGATAGCTACAACCAGGTTGAAACAGTGGATCTATCACACACCGACTTAAATCTTGGCACTGTGATAATTCAATACCATAATGTAGAATTTAAAAAAAGTGTCTGAAGTTTTATTTTCTTTTGTTATTTCTAAATCATTACAACCCTTCTATTTTTATAATGTGTTGTGGA
Source organism: Tetragnatha versicolor (assembly GCA_024610705.1). Classification (NCBI taxonomy): domain Eukaryota; kingdom Metazoa; phylum Arthropoda; class Arachnida; order Araneae; family Tetragnathidae; genus Tetragnatha; species Tetragnatha versicolor. Next base: position 6,751,073 of record JANDEH010000022.1, read on the forward strand.
AAAGAGTATAAAGTTAAAGATCCCTTTAAAAATCGGTTAACCATATCGGACCCCAAGGAAAGACATAAAAGTTAAACTAAATATAATATTGTCAAAACAATTTAGTGGTCAAACTTGATGAGAGAAATAAAGAGAACCTAACCTATAAAAATAAAACTTAAATTAAGTGACGATGCCAGGAGGTACAGATAAGGCCTGAAAATGGTGGTTAAAGTTAGTTAAAGACTACCTTGAAACTCGGGAAAAATTTTTTTAAGACAAACGTCGAAATGTTTTGAGTTGTTGTGTGTAATGCCTGTGATAGGAATATATGACCAGGGTGTTAGATATGTTATTATTGCATTTATTTTTATTCCGTAGCAGTTCTAGACCAGTTCTAGGTAAAATCCAATAATTCTTAAGTCTCCATAAGTAGTTAAGTATTACATCGCTATAGCATATGCAGAGGGTTTCAAAAATCTGTTTAAAACGAAGAAAAGTTTGGAAGAAAATTAAACGTTCGTGCGATTGTTATAATTATGATTTTTATCTTGTCTTTAATTAAACTTACAAGAACTTCAATTATATTTTTTATTGGTTTATCGAAAAAATCTGTACACCAACGAAATAAGACATACCGGTACATCAGTGAGATCCACAAAAAATGGCGATAAATTTGAATACTTTATGACCAAAAAGCTTGACGATGTTAAACGGGACCGATAACGGAATTGAACCAACTATCATAACTTATCAGTTCACTAAGGCATTTCTTAAAAAAATTTATTTAAAATTGTTTTTCAGGTATTATGTTACAGTTAAGTCCGATGATACCATTGGAAAGAGGTGACTTTAAGAAACAGAAAATGTAAGTCCTGTAAAGATTGCCGCATGGTTACTCCATTTCAATATTTTCTTTTAACAAAAACACGCTCTTTTCATTTACTGCAAGTTAAAACGCATTTTAAAACTCATTGATCATTAATGAAGAATAAAAATCCCATTTTTCCAACTCTATAAAGGAGCAGTTTTTACGTGAAAAGCACAAGAAAGAAAGATAAACAAAAAAACAACTTCACCCGAGGTTCAAGGCAGCTGAATGCATAACCTTGAAGAAAAAAGTTACTGTGATGTAAGAAATTGGAAATATTCGCATTCTCTTCACCATAAGTTTCATATAGAGAAAAGGAACCCGATCGATTTTCAGCTGCCTCTGATACAACCGTTACAATCACTCAAGTTTCTCATTTAATCCAAACAAACATAAAGGAAGTTATTTGGAGGATTCGGTTCAAAAGGATTTGTATTGCTGTAACAGATTGAATGGGAAAAGAATAAGCTTAAGAAGCTATAGAAGGATAATAATGATTCTCAAGAACCGTCAACAAATAGCTGTTTGAAAGTACAAGTTACACAATACGTAAACATAGAAGAGGGAATATCAACTAACTTACAAGGAGATAGCTTAAGAATGGAAGTACATTGGTATCAGTAGGAAACTTGGCTATAGGGGAAAGTAATGTACCTCGGACCTATTTTTACTTTTGACATATTTATTTTTAGGAATCTCATTTGAAGTATTTAAGTACGTAATTAATGAAATGAAAATAACTTAAAATAGGTCCAAGGTACAACACAACACCGGTGGTAGCACCTTGGTTTCAAGGGTACCTTGGACCTATGTCAAAAATGCTTAGTTTATTTCTTATTTAATGAATTTAAGCCCTCTTCTAAAAAACTTAGAATTCTCTGATGAGATTTAATCGTTTGAAGTCTAATTGGAATGTTACCCGAGCTCTATGGAGAACTTTTTAGCATATACTTCTCAAAACAATGATTTCACAAAATTATAGATTTCACTTAATATTAGCTTCAGTCATGAAACGAAATCCTACCCTTCTTTTAAAATAAAAATTACAATGAAATAAAATACAACATAATGTGTTTTTTAAGTTACTCAAGGTAATTAAGTGTATCTGGGTAGGTCCAAGGTACAACGCTTTCCTTAGGTCCAAGGTACAACACTTGATAACTTCGTGAAAAATGTCTGCCAACCATGCTCAATTTACCTCTAGCACCCATTTAAGCACATACTGTTATAGCTGAAAAAAAAACACTATAACATATCATATTCCCTACAAAACAGAATCTGTATTTTTTTTTAAGTATAGCTTAGGGGAACCAAACTTTGAAAATTTACTTTTGACGGGCGAAATCAGTTTTTAACCTATATTATCTCAAATTATAAACTTTTCTTTAGCAAAAATTTAGCTAGACTGAGAGATTTAATTGTAAGGATGCTAAGGTCAAGAGTTGCCTACTAAAAGTTTAGCTTGAAACAGTGTAGATCTGAGGTAATCGCGAAAGAAAACGGTATGACGTCACATTCGGTTTAACGTGAACAGGGCAATATAAATAAGTTTTCAGACGAAGATGTTAAAAATCGTTTTTTTTGGTTTTTTCCCACCCTGTTAAAAATATCCTTTTCCCATGCTCGATGCGCGTGCTGTGGAACGAAATAATCAAGTTTTTACGGGATATGACGTCACATTTTTTGAAGAAAAAAGTTGTAGGTATGTTTCTTTGGGAGATTTTGTTGTAACAAATTGTATGTAAAACTATGCAACGCATTAGTTAAAGTGTCTTTTCCCAAAAATTAAAAATTAGCTCGAGTTTAATCCCTGCCTTTTAATTTTTACTATGTTCTTTTGCTTATGTAAATTAAGAATGAACAACTTGTTAAAGCAAGGATTTGTTAATGGTGTTATTCTTCATCTTTTTTGCGGATGCTACTTCATGACTATCTCTTCTATTCTGTTTTTTCATTTCCCTTAAGAAAATTAATTAATAACAGACTACACGAATAAACTCTAAAACCACTTTTGCAAATTGCATAAGTGGGATCGTAGTGCCAGACAGCCTACAAAAACCATGGAAAAATAAATTATGTGAAGAACACTTCTTAATTACTGCTGCCTAGAATCTGGATAAAGTGAAATCTTAGTCGTGTCATTCTATTTACTGCATTCTAAAGCCTGCAAAATATATTATTTTTAATGGTAAAGAAAATACCACTTAAAAATTTCCATTTATATAAATAATGAAATCCTTGTTTTTAATTCAGTATTTTGTGTTGAAATTGTAACTGCCGTATTAACCACTAACCTGATCATTTGTTAACCGAAAGGTCAAACTTCTGTTTGACTGTTGAAAAAGTAAAACTTATTTTCCACCAATTAGAGGTTTGTCTTCCTGTTAACCACCTGTCAGGTTAGCACTTAGCAGTCTTCTTCCAGCAAAAATAAACTTGTGAAAATATTTGAATTAGTCATCTACCATACAAAAGTAAAACTCATTAATCATAAAAATATAAGTACATACTCACTTCCGATAAATGTTCTACTTTGATTAAAATCATTGATCTCACCAAATGTTTTCTGATTTGAGGACTGGTCTCTAATTGAATTTAGTTTCACTACCACTGAATTGTTCCATTCCTCATCAATCACAACTGTCTCGCGTTCTAGGAACAAAAGCAGTAATGATTCGATTTTCTTTATGGTAACTTTCTCAATAATGGCTATTCCGAGCCTGAAAAATTCCTAAAGAAAAATATTTGTTTTCAGTGTTTCTTAAAACCTTCCTGCTTACGTTTTTGCAACTTATGTATTCAATATCTAAAGGGGATTTCATTTAATCTTAATTCATATCCTTTTATGGTTTTAAGAAAAAAGGACAGTTAAAAATTTAATACATCCATTTAGTTTACGCTAATGAATCCAATATACTATATAATACTACTGGGGACTCCTCACCAGACGTTAAAATATATGCAGTATGATGCTATTTATGAAATTGAAAACTCTGCTTTTAATTAGCCATAGCATTAATGCAGTCTGATGAAGTACTAGAGTGAATCAACAATTATTTTAGAAGGTATACTTAATAAGTATGAATTTTACAGATTAATTGTCTTTAAAGTCCTAAAATTAACTTCATCAAGCATTGAATAAAATTCTGTTTTGAGTTTCATAAGAGTTTGTGATTTATCTTTTTGAATTGCATTTCAAACTTTAATCGTGTTTATACAAAAGTAATTTTTGTGAACCTGGAAGGGCATCAATTAGTTCTGCTCCTTAACTATCCTAAATTGGTTTGAGAGAAACAATTCGTTTTCCGGCCCCTATTCCAGTTATGACACAGGGCCTAAGAGAGGTAACCGTCTAAAGGCCAGAATGAAAACATTTGTATCGGGTGACAAGATGTGTTCAGTGCAGTGTATCCCAAAGTAGTAGCATAAATTGCATGGTATATTATTATGGTGTCTAATTCTTCATGATTTGTTTTCAAATTATCGTAAATCTTGGCATTTGATTGAACTATGGTTTCAGTAAATACAGTTATCTCTTTCTCTAATCCTTTGTAATGATGGAGTATTTTTATTGAAAGATATTTGGTAAGGCTTACTTTTGTTTTAAAGTTATTAAGAAAATTAGGGAGTTCCATTTTAATTGGCGTCTTATTTGTGCAAATAAAAGCTTTGTCATCAATTTTCTTTCCTTTACGCCTATTACGTGTTGCTTTATTTAGTGATGAATCCACAGAGTAATGGCCAAAAACTAGATGAATAGTGTTATATTTTTCAGTTACACTGTTTAACATAATCAACATAATCACATATTGATTAACAAGATACTTATTTGAGTTGACATTTCCACTAATTTGCAGAACTAAAACCATGCCATCTATTACTATAGCTGCTTAATCGTCAAAATAATGAAGTGTATAATTTGACCTTTGATTTGACCTCTACACCGGGAAAGTGAATAGAAAAATTGGTACCAAAGATTTTATGACTCTCCATACCCTAAAGAACCAAAATAACCTTGGTACCATAAATATACAAAAAAATTTTGCAAATTTACATTGGATGCTCCACTATTACATGAGAATTTTTTATGATACATAAGTTCAGATTGATACTAACGTGTCAAAAGAAAATTATTTTAAATTAATATTTATTTAAACAAATGGGTTTTAAAAGTAAAGAAATTGGTAATAAACAAAAACACCAAGGTAACACGCGTCATGAAAAATAAAGAATACGCCAAAGTTCAAAATGACTTATTTTCTCTGTATCGCTCCTCTTACAAATACAATACAAATACAAATTTTTTCGACCAGCTACAGGCTCGAAGCCCAACAAGGCTGGTCCATTTTTTATTAATTCACCCATTCCCACTGACTGTCTAGTTTTAGCTTAAACTCATATACACCCTTCGAATTTACTAATGCGTTCCATATATCTATTACCCTATTGAAGAAGTAGTATTTTCTTAAATCCCGATTGAAATGAGTCTTATTCAATTTGTACCCATGGCCCCTTGTTCTTTTATCCCTATTAAAGTCTAAACCTTCTGTATTCCCTTGCTTTACGAACTTGAAGAGCTGAATCAAATCCCCCTCCTTCTTCTTCTTCTCTCCAGTGTATACATGTTGAGCCTACTCAAACGCTCATTGTAATCTAGGTGTGCCATTCCCTTAATTATTTTTGTAGCTCTATGCTGAACCCTTTCAATTACTTCTATATCCTTTCTCATATATGGAGCCCAGAATTGTACAGCATATTCTAGGTGAGGTCTTACCAAGCCCTTATATAATGGCAATATTATATTCTTATCCCTTGAAGTTACAGTCTTTTTGATATACCCCAATAACCTATTTGCCTTTTTACCCGCAGCAGAACATTGGTGACTCATTTTAAAGTCACTGTGTATTATCACCCCAATATCCTTGACCGTATCTCCCTCCTTAACCCTTACTCCTTGCAGCCAGTACTCGGCTCCATTATTCTTATAACCCATATGCAGTATTTGACATTTCCCCAAATTGAATGACATACCCCATTTTACAGCCCATTCAGAAATCCTATCAAGATCACCTTTTAAATTTTCAATTTGTGTCTTGGTATCCACTGTCCCCCATATTTTTAAATCATCTGCAAATATACTGATTCTATTCTTAATCCCCTGACCTATATCATCTATGAATATTATAAATAAAATTGGTCCCAAAACTGATCCCTGTGGAACCCCACTGATTACCTCTGTGTCCAGTGTGAATAGCTTCCTTTAACCTGCACACTCTGTTTTCTACCCAATAACCAATTCTTAATCCAAACCAATGTTTTCCCCTGAATCCCGTCTTTCCAATTTATACAGTAGTGCCTCATGAGGTACTTTATCGAAGGCTTTTTGAAAATCTATGTACATGATATCTACACTTCTCTTCTTATCCAGCTCCCCAGTTATATTCTCATAGAATTTTAATAGATTTGTAGAGCAGGATCTTCCCTTCCTAAACCTATACTGGTTATCAGATAGCAATCCCCCTTCCTCCCAGTATACATTATATGCCTTTTTAACAATGATTCGAATAATTTGCAAATTACTGAAGTTAAGCTTACTGGTCTATAGTTGCCCGGATCATTTTTTACTCCCTTTTTAAATATTGGTGTTATATTGGACAACTTCCAATCTATTGTTTAAAGTTTAAACAATATTGTTAAAAGTTTTTAAAAAGACGGAAATCCCCATTAAATGACTGAAAACTTTTAAATTTCTACCTTATTAATTATAAAGTTGCACAACTTGACATAGAGTTAATTTTAGACCTGGACACGAATTAATTAAACCTATTTCATGAACCAAAGTTCGCTCACTAGTGGCGATGCATCAAATTCACAAATCGAAACACTCGGATCTAATTTCTCACATTCCTATCAGAACCTCTAAAATGAACGTCCAGAAATTTAATCCAGTTTTAACAGACAGCTTAAATAATTTAATCCCGAAATCCTGATTATATCTGCTAACACACGAGTTTAACAATTTTCAGGTTCCTTGGTTTAAAATGTTGTTAAAAGCTCGAACAATGTAGTCAATCAAATACATTTCGCAACTATTTTGACCGTTATAATTAACGCTTAACTTTAACTCCTATTCAAATTTTTATACTAAATACGGAATTACCTCTCGCTGTTATACTTGCAAAGATGTGGGATAATTCAACTCGAGTCCATTCAATTCTGGATTTTTATAACCCCAATTTAGACTGATATCGTTCATTCTAAAAATTTAGAATTAGGAAGTCTCCCCCAAAATTACCAATATCCAATGTAATAGCTACCAAATTATTTGAACTTCAGTTATGATTTACCTAATTTGGAAATGAATTATTACACTGTGATTTTTCACCAAGCAAACATTTTTCGTTCAAACATGTTGTATAATCAAGTTTATTTTCATCTACAAGCATACAAGTTTTTCAAGTTATTCTTATATCTTCTGTTATATATCATGTTATATTATTTTAAGAGATAGCTCCCATTCAAGATTTGGATTTTTATGTCTTTTACGAATGTATCCAAGTCCTGTAATAAATGAGATGGTCTATCGCAGAAGATACCTCATTCAAACATCTAGTTTGGAAATTTACAATTGAAAGGTCTAATGTTTAATCAATAAAACATTGTATCTTCTTTTCATGCCAAAATAATGCACTTTTTTCTTTTATGCTTTGAAAAAAGTAAATTTGGGTTTTATTTCAAAGAAAACAATATCAATATCTCTTTACCGCATTGGGAACGATAAATATAACTTGCTCAGTTCATTTATTCTGAAAAGAAATGTATTGAGCTAACGTGCTAAAATATGGTCCATAACAATGTGCAAAATAAAACAATCAATCAGTAGCGAAACTCTTCTGTGCCAACAAGCAACCGTTTCGAGGAACACGATCATTTACGAAAATAAATTACCATGTATTATTCATGCGCTAAAAAGACACAAAGGCACAGATCGTTAAATGCTTGGTAAATGTGTCAATAACGCAAAAGCAACCAAATTATATTTAGAGAAACATATCTTCCAAAAAGGCATCAGTCAAATAAAGTGTTACTTGTGTGTGTATGGTAAACTTTCATTTTACGTTGGATTCATTTTTGACAAATACTAGGACGATTTTTACATCAAAGTAACACGACTGAATCGTAACCTTTCAGCTATGTATAATTTTACCAAAGTTATGTACAAATATGAAAGAAACATATCATTTAAATCATCTGATAGGGGAAAAAGCACTTTTCATAACATAATTTATTTACTTGAAATAAAGTGCACCCCTATATTGCTTTTTAAAAAGAACTCAAATCTAGCAAAATTCTTGCATTTTAATGTAATCGGGTTTATGAAAACATTTTAATTGACAGTTGTTAAACCAGGTTTTCAAAATGCAATAAAATGTGTTACTAGAAAAGCAGGGTACTGGAGAGGCGTTAGTGCAAATAAATAGAAATAGGTTTATCTAATGGTTTTTCATTCAATAAATGGTTGGATAAAATTCAATAAATTTCTTTCACAACATTTATGTTACGTGCTTTGGAAAAATATGGCATTGAGTAGTCCATGTTCCGTCAACTGAAATTATACTTAAATTATACTTATCAATAAGTAACTAAAAGTTCTTTTTAAATGAACTTTTCAGAAAATGCATGTTTGAAAGTCTTATTAATCATGCATTAAAACATCTTGAAAATTTTTGGGAAGGAATATAATTACTTGATAATTCTATTGCTAAAAATATTAGGGGCAATGTGATGAATCTTGGCATTATTAATAATGACCACTTATTTCGGACAAAGTGATAAATACTCATTGACAGATTACATTAAATTTAACAGATTGCCCGCCTTACTCCGGGCATTATTAATAATCACCGGTTTATCACTTTTCTCATAACATAAACTTTTCCAAAGATAGAAAAAAAATTGATACGGATATAAGTAAAGCAATAAGCACTCCTTAAAAGTGATTCATAAAGATATTTGTGAATATAACAGTTAATATCTTAAAAGACAGCCACATTTTTCTAAGTAAATTTCTGTTTAGGTCTGCCTGATTTACTTAAAAAAATTTTTACAAGAAGTATGAATTACCGCTTCTAATAATTCAAATATAGAGAACGAACTCCCCAGATACCTTCTTTTACTAGTCACCAATTACGTCATAAAATGAAGAAATATTACTTATATGAAAGAATAGAATCATTGTATCTTGAGTCAATTTATTAATCAACAATAGATTCTTTGCCTTTGCAATTACTGAAACACGCGGAAGCTTCAAATGCGAGTGCGCAACGGAATTGACCATCAAAAGCTTAGTTAGTCGGAAAGGGGTCATTAGTCGGTGGGGTGACCACCTGTGAAATCCGCCCACACCCCAGCTTCCGCCTTCGAGCAATCCATCAACCCTAATATTATTTGAAGGGTAAAGAGAGAAGTGGGCGTTCCAATCGGCCATTATTTTCAAGAAGCATAAGAATCCCATTAACCGTTATGTTGGTGCTTGAGACTTACTCGCACTTAATACTAAAATTAGCTTTTGTGTGAGTGTTTAAATAAACAATTGCAATCAAAAAGTATTTCTAAGGAAAAAGTCTGCTTTAATAAATGATGTATAAAATATTTTACTAGATTACCTTTATTGACCTTTATTGAGATATGAAGTTCACAAAATTTTTTTCTTATGCAGTATTATTATCCAATCTAAAGATTAAAACCACTCCTTAGCAAGCTTATTAAATAATATTTAAAAAAAACTGGCTAATAAGTTTTTCTCTAGAATCTAAAAAAATGGCAACTATCTTATCACCTGAATTATTCATTAATCTAAAAATGGTTTCAATTTATATTGAAATATTTAAAACTATACATACCTTTTAAGAAAGAAATCATTATCAATGCATGTTATATTGATTAAAAGAATAGTTTGCTTTTATATTTTAAATAATTCTTAAAATATCTTGAATTTTTACTCGAGAGTTAACCTGAATTTTCAAAAGTTTTGCTAAATATTATTTATCACAAAAATAATTTTTGATACAGTTTAATTCTGAGAAACACAATATATTTGAAGTGTAAGTAATTGGCTAAGTGAAGGCTTAGTAATATTGTTTTATGCCAACAGAGAAGTTTTAATCTTCTGTGTATAAATATTTTGATCGCGTTATAAAACTTTCTTCTTTGACATTGGTTTTCAGAAGCAGTTTTAAAAAGCTTTTATCAGTCCTTTTTCCATAGAGGACACAAATTTAACACTAATTAGTTAACCGAACACTGTATAAATAATATAAAAGGAGGTGGAACCTTTTAATTATATAGGTATAAAATTAATTTAAACATGACTATTTGGTATTTAATGTTATTCTCTCAAAATCCTTGATTATAGCTGTCGTTTTTGTTTAGTCGAAAAAAATTAGATTGATATATCATAAAGTTTTTCAAGATTTTTATTTTACTAATCCTTATAAGTAATGTAAAGTAAAAATTTTACATACCAAAAAAGTACTCTAAATTTAAGTATTTTTATGTGTACTTATTATTACAACAAGTATTAGAAAGTGTGTTTGAAAGCAAATTATTGACTTCTTTAAGGACTAGAGCTATAACTCAAGTTTATGGTTATGACATCATATGAATAATCACATGGTACCTTTGTTATCATCATTACACGTTTATAAGTATACAAATTGTTTCCATTAATCATACTATGGAAAAGTTAAAGCATTCAGTATATCATCTCGTTTTCTTCGAGCGAACGTAGTGGTAAAGATTGTAACTTTTATGAATGGAAGAAGTCCCATATTTTAAGAGGAAGATAATTTGGTAAATTGCATAAATTGATGGATGTTTGAATGTAAGTAGAATAAATTGCTAAAAAATAACTTAATTTAAACTAAGCTATTTAAATACAGCTAATGAGTACCTTGATAACATTAACTATATTTTTTGTGATGATATAGAATAGAGGCTGATATCAAGAACTGACTTTTAATAAAAACCTAATAAAATTATTCTAATATGTATAATGTACACAGCAGATCATATCTTTGTATGTTATAGAGTTTTAACTATCCCAAGAATTACAAGAGTCATGCATTCAATTTTGGAAAATGTATCTAATATTAGGTGTGTTTCTCCTATATTTCCTAAAATTCACGAATGAAGTTGGAATATTTAAGGTTGAGAAAATTTGTAAAATGGCGCATATTGAATGAAATATTCATCGTATGTAAATAGTATTCAAGATGGATCTTATGATGTTTGAAATAAAGTGCACACTTCTCAATATCATGCACGTATTTTTTAAAGTTAGAAGCGCATAAAATAATAACTTCATTTTGTTTAAATAAATTTATGATATAAGTTTTAAACTAATTTCTATACGTTTATTACTAATGTATACTTAAAATAAGTTAACTGACTCAAATTTGATTATTTTCAGAACGTAATAATGATTCATATTAATCCACATGAATAAGAATGTATAGCATTTTAAATGGTTTACTTTTGAGTTGCAAATACTACTATAAATATACTTATTCTTTCTAAGAAAATTTTCACCATTATATTACACCGTTTCATTAACTTAAGCTTTATTTGTTCGTTTATCCAGTTTTAATATTTAACCAAAAGGTAATCTAAATATCTGGTAAAAGACTTGTGTTCTTAACTTTTTATTTATTAGCCCAAACCTTTTTCGTGTAATGTGTTCTAAATAAATATAAATTACGAAAGAATTTCCCAATAAATTTTCGACATTTTGTGGAGTGTTATATCCTTAAGAACTAAGTTATAAATGGCTACTCTTGTTATAAATTTATGTTAGTGCCTAGTTAACATAATTAATAAGAACTTGATCTTTACTTTATCGCATATCAACTAATTTTAGAACCTTATTATTGATTTAAAAAACTCAATTCCATTACAATAATGTTCGATATTTTAATTTCAAATTAAAAGAATGATCAATTTTATAGAAACTACGATTATAATGACATAATTTATAATAACTTCACATATTATGGGGTATTTAATTCGCCTTACACATTTTTCATGAAAATTTAATGAATTAGTAGTCCAGAAAATCGAGGCAAACATAATATTTTCTAGGAAAATTAAAGAGATCTAATTTCTTGAAATCATTTTTTAATAGGAGATCCATTCTTTTGATGGCAAACAGAATATATTTTTGGTAATTACTACTAATACTTGAAATTGTTCTATACATAACTAATGTTTAGTAATTTAAAATGCATTTCATTCCTTTTTGTTCATTTTTACCTCTATTAATAACTCGTAATAATTTGAAGTTTTGAAAACACATCAAGTTGGTTCGAGAATGTAAAACCCCAAAGTACAACCCAATCATCTTTAACATTAAAAAAGCTGTATGATGTTATTTTCTACCATTACTAATATGGTGACAAATTTCTCTAAATTGTTTTTGAGACAATATTTGTTTTTTTTTAAGGTAACATTTATTCCTAAAGAACATTAAATACACATTAACCTAGATATGACTCGTTTAAAAACAATTTCAAGCCGACAACTTGAAAACACATCTTAATTCAGGGTTCGTTTTAATTTCATGGCTAAATTCAATACAAAGTAACACAAATAGGTATAAAATCTGAAGAAGAATACTGTTTTGATTAAGTCTAGTCTTGATCTTAAAGTTATAATACTGTTTATTTGTATTAACCCATTACTGCCTGACGTCCCTTTTTAGGGACGTTTTTTAAAAATCCTCCTATTTCTACAAAAATTGTTCCTTTGAATCAAAATTTGCACTGATGTATCTCTGATCTTCATAGAACATAAAGAACACAAGAAGAAAGCAGAATTTTAAAAAGTTTTTACTTTTTTTAATGTTGGAAGATGGAATTTTTCAGAAAAGTGCTTTTTTAAAAATTTTAAAAGAAAAGGCTTAAAAATCCTAGTTGTTATTTAAAAAAAATGTCAATGCCGATTTATATTACTGTTTATACATTAAATCAGTTGGGGTGTTTTTTTATTTTTCCAAAATATTTTATCTTGGTCTTATTTTAGACCCTCGAAAAGCGTCCCTAAAAAGGGACGTCAGGCACGAATGCCCCCGTGGTTTTCCCCATAGTAAAATGCTAGTGTTTCCTTTATTTTTTCAGAAAAACGCGTTCGATTCTTATGAAATGAATTAAATAACTGATATTTATATAATTACTTTAATTTTAGCTAATAAATATATTATTTTTGTTTATTTTTTTTGGAAAATACTGTTACTTATGCTAAATTAATGGAATAAAAAGTCTTAAATTATAAGGAATTAATTAATTTGTATTAATTAAAAGGAATAAATTAATTATTTTACTATATTTATTACTTATGCAAATATATTCCTGTTATATTTTAATTAAAAGTTTAATAATTATTAGTTATAATGACTTTTTGTCATTAAAATTGCCAAAAAAGTCGCTTTTGTGATAAATTTTCGGCTTTTTTCTGATTAGATGTCGCTAATCAATGTGTTCTATACTGCAGATCAATCTATATCATCTGGCTTGCTAATGCTCATCCGACTAAGGCTTGATTTTTGGAGAGAAATTTGTGTTCCGCACAATTAAATTAAATAAAATGAAAAAAGTATGGGCATTTGAAAGACTTAAACTTCACAAATTGTGATATTCTGATGGTGTGTAAAAGTAATTAATACTTAATATTAGGTAACATATAAACAAAGAATACCTTTTTCAATTCAGAACCTTAATTAATTTGCAATTAACATAGATTTGGGAGGAAAAAACGTGTTTTAGAGCACAAAAAATGCTCAAATTACGTTATTTAGGGTTAATTTTACAGTTAATTGGATAAATAATTAATACTTTTTGTTCATATTCAAGTTACAGTATGGCTCCGATCCCTTTTGCTGCACCTAAAAAGGTAGAAGATGTTTTTGAGGCTTTAAAAAGTTTTACCATGCGTTTACTATAGGGAAAAACAACGGGGGCATTCGTGCCTGACGTCCCTTTTTAGGGACGTTTTTTAATTTTGGTGTAGAAATTAAAATTTTAACCTGGAATTTTTTTCACTATTTTTCCAGTTGTTTTGGGGCTATTTACTATGTTTTTACCAAGTATTTAAGAAAAATAAAAGTTGGGCATTAATGGGTTAAAAAAACAAATAAAAAGTTAAATTAAAGCTAAGGTGATTTTTTAAAAAGTAAACAGTTGCATATTATAATTAGTAACTTAATAATAAAAATCTTGGTTATGAAGTTAAGACTGTACCTATTATGAATAATCTTAAAATTAATTATACGTTTTATAAAATTTGAAATTTTATGCTTCGTAAGACAAAAATACTACAATTATTCACATTATACAGATAAATATAAAAACAGTAACGTCATGCAATTAGTAACTCATCTGATTCATCTGGTTATGAGCAACAAACTTGATTTTTAATGTTTACACCATATCAACTATAAATAACCTTTAAAATTACTTATATTCGTCATGAAATTTAAAATATGATGCCTTCGTGAAAACAAAAATCCTACATCTCGTTAATAGCCGTATAATCTAAACGAAAATACCTTTTCTAAATTGGTGAACTCCCAGTACCAGCTTTTCCTCTAATCCATCTCTTCTTGTAGCCCTTGACAAATACAATCCGAACCTTAGTTAATTTGGATTGTGATGAGAAACCTTTCCGGGCCGTGTGGAGTTCCCTTTATAGCCCGGGTACACCAGAGAGGGGCTGATGGAGAATTCAGATTACCCTGGGAGAAATTTCCAACTTCAAAGGGAGTGGGAATCCGGATGCTGAAAATGCGGGTTCGGAGGAAATGTTTTGGGTCGAGGGAAAAATATCTTGGGAAGTGCATGTTTCTTCCATATCTTCGTGCTTGTTTCTTCATACAGGGACTTTCTGCACAGAGAGATTCCGCGCGTTGAGTACATTAAATTTGCTCAGAGAAAGATTTTATTTTACGAAAAATGTGACGAAGTTTCCCATAAAACATTAATTATTTTATTCAAAGGTGGGAGCATGTATTTGCAATATATATTGTGGCGTTCCGGACTGTAATCGAACTGTAATCGAAAACATATTTTAAACTCTGTATGATTTGCAATAGTAATCGAACACATAGGTCAAACATAAATGTAACTTCAACTGTCCCTTAAAACATCACTATGTATTGTTTACTTTTTATCATGTACACTCTTCTCTTTACCTTCTGATATCTTATGTTTTAAATAAATTTGTTACGTTTTACAAAGGCCTAGACTTTTTTCGTGGAGATTTTTTACTACGTTTAGGCAATCTCCACATTGGTGACCCTTTTGGTTACGGATTACGCTAACTTTTCTAAATCTGGATGCCTTTTTGAGTTGATTTTTTCCTGAGGTTTTCTGGTTGCTCGAGCGGGTCTGCTGGTCTACACTGTTGTTTCTTTAAGCAAGTTATCTCGACTGGTTTTTGCTTCTTCGCATTCTACTTTTTTCCTACTTGATCTTGTTCAGTTTTAACTGATTTCTAGCTTAGGTATGACTAAGGAAACTGAGCAGCAACAAGGAGCTAACGCCCGGCCTGTTGATAATACATCTGGAGAAACCGCGCCAGCAGCTGAGAGACAGCCGGATTTAGACTTGCAAAGAGTTTCATTTCGAGCTCCACAGTTCTGGGAATCTGATCCTGAACTGTGGTTCGGGCAGATTGAGTCCCAATTCGTTATAGCTGGAATTACCTCGGAGGTTACTAAATTTCACTCGGTAGTTTCTGGCTTAGACTCTAAAATATTGTCTTGTGCTAGAGATTTGGTACGTGTTACTCCCACGCAGTCACCGTACCAAACTTTGAAGAACCGTATTTTGTCAAATTTTTCGCAATCTGAGAGTTCGAAAATACGTTCCCTTCTTCAGGATCTACAGCTAGGCGACAGAAGGCCATCTCAATTACTTTTGGAAATGAGAAGCTTAGCTTCTTCTAATTTTAGTGATGATGGTTTAAAGTCCATTTGGCTTCAAAGGCTACCGATAAACACACAGCAAATTTTGTCTGCTTCTAGAGAATCGTTGGATGGCCTGGCAAAGGTCGCAGACACAATTAGTGAAGTCTCCGGATGCAATGTTTCTGTTTCTGCCGTGTCAAAGGACAATTCAGAATTGGAGGCTATAAGGAAGGATATAGCTGATTTAAAGGCTCAGTTTAAAGAATTTACCTCCAGGAGTAGGTATAGAGGTAGGCCGAGATCATCTGGTAGAAGATCTGGCTCAAGATCTCGTGCTGCGGACAAAACTAATTTTTGTTGGTATCACAACCGTTTTGGCGAAAACGCCCGCGATTGTGTAAAACCTTGTGATTTTCCGGAAAACTCTTAGGCCCTTCTGTTACTGCGGCGGCAGATGTTAGCCCTGGGTACAGCCGCTTGTTCGTAAGCGATAGGAAAACGAGCAATCGTTTCCTAATCGACACTGGTGCAGCAGTTAGCTGTTGGCCAAAAAACCTGGTTTCCAAATGCACTGAAGGCGATCTGGTTTTGTATGCAGCAAACGAAACCAAGATTAAAACTTACGGCACTAAGTTCTTGGAACTTGATTTTGGTTTGCGGAGAACATTTTTTTGGAAATTTTTGATAGCAGATATTTCTCAGCCAATAATCGGTGCGGATTTCCTAGAAAATTTTGGATTACTAGTCGACGTCAAAAACAGACAGCTCGTGGATCACACCACGTCTCTCAAAGCATCTGGTAAAGTCTGTCCTGGATCCTCTTTAGGTTTGACGCTCATTTCTGGAAAATCCCCGTATCATGAGTTACTGTCTAAATATCCGCAACTCCTCAATTCCAGTTTGCCTGTGGACGCTCCATCCCATTCAGTTACGCATTGCATCGAAACCAGAGGACCACCAGTTTTTTCTAAGGTAAGACGTCTTTGTCCCGCCAAGCTGAATGCAGTTAAGGAAGAGTTTTCCAGTCTTTTAAAACAAGGTATCATTCGCCCCTCAAAGAGCCCCTACGCTAGTCCCATCCACCTCGTCCCTAAGAAGAATGGTGAATGGAGGATCTGTGGCGACTTCAGGCGTCTCAACGCGCAGACCATCCCTGACAGATACCCCTTGCCCCATATCCAGGAATTTTCGTACAATTTAGCTGGTAAGACCATTTTTTCAAAAATTGATATTGTTAAAGCGTATCATCAAATTCCTGTTGATCCCAAGGATATCGCTAAAACCGCTGTAATAACCCCAATTGGTTTATTCGAGTATGTCAAAATGTGTTTTGGCCTGCGAAATGCCGCCCAGACATTCCAACGTTTCATCGATGAAGTTCTTAGGGGTTTGGACTGCGTCTTCGCGTACCTCGATGACGTTTTCATTTTTTCAAAGGATGAGTCAACTCATTTAACTGATTTAGAGCAAGTTTTTGAGCGTTTAAACAAATTTGGTGTTGTCATTAACCTTAACAAATGTGTTTTTGGTGCTAGTACCATCGAGTACTTGGGTTTTGAAGTTTCATCCGCTGGTATAGCTCCTCTGCCAATCAAAGTCAAAGCTCTTTTAGATTTTCCTTTACCAAAAACGTTAGACCAATTACGTAGATTTCTGGCTATGTTGAACTTTTATCATCGATTTCTTAAAAATGCTGCTACCTTTCAGGCTTGTCTACATGAGTACGTGAAAGGAAAGAAAAAAGGCGACAAGAGCGAAATTTCCTGGTCTGCAGATACCATAGTGGCTTTCGAGTCGTGCAAGCGTCTATTAGCAGAGGCAACCCTGTTGGCACACCCTGTGCCCGACGCCAACCTAGCACTCGTCACGGATGCCTCCGAGATAGCTGTCGGTGCTACCCTGCAGCAGATTCACAACGGCAAGGTCGAACCCTTGGGGTTCTTTTCAAGGAAACTGACCTCTGCCGAAACCAGGTATAGCACGTACGACAGAGAGCTGCTCGCCATCTACTCAGCCATTAAATTTTTTAGGTACATGCTCGAAGGTCGTGAATTTTCGATCTACACCGATCACCGACCTATTACCTACGCTTTTTCGCAAAAAGGTGATAAAGTTTCTCCAAGGCAACTCCGGCATTTGGAGTTCATTAGCCAGTTTTCAACAGATTTGCGTCATATATCCGGTGAAGGAAATGTTGTGGCGGATGCATTTTCTCGTATTTCTGAGATCAATGTTCCAAGCAGCATCAACTACGATGAGATGGCAGAAGCACAAGCATCCGATGAGGAACTTAAGGTATTGCTGGAGTCTAATTCCGGTCAAGAGTTAAAGCAGGTAACACTCCCTGTTTCCCAATCTCCTTTGTATTGCCATGTGTTTGAAAACTCTGTCAGACCTTACGTTCCATCTTCTTTTCGTCGTCAAATTTTTAATTCAATTCATAACCTGTCTCATCCTGGAATTAAAGCAACCACTAACCTTATGAAAAACCGTTTCTTTTGGAAATCTCTGGCTAAAGATTGTGGTAGATGGACCCGTAATTGCATCCCATGTCAAAAAAGTAAAGTTCAACGGCATACCAAAGCCCCTACAGGTTCCTTTCCTTTGCCGGAGCCCGTTTCAGCCACATCCACATGGATGTCGTAGGCCCACTACCCCCATCTAATGGCTACAGGTACTTGCTAACAGTTATTGATAGATTTACCCGTTGGCCGGAAGCAATTCCCATTCCCGACCAGAGAGCAGAAACGATAGCTGAGGCTTTTTATGCTAACTGGGTATCCCGCTTTGGGGTACCAGACACATTAACCACTGACAGAGGTACTAATTTTGAAAGTAGTCTTTTTAGGTCCTTGGCTAGATTCCTCGGATTACATAAAACCCGTACGACTGCCTATCATCCAGCTAGCAACGGAGTCGTGGAACGGCTGCACCGACAGATTAAAGCCTCCATCATGTGCCATGCTAATGAGAGGTGGAGCGAGGTTTTACCTACAGTACTCCTTGGGATTCGGGCGAGTCTTCGAGACGATCTTCAGGCTTCGTCTGCTGAATTGGTCTATGGTATGACCTTGAAGTTACCGGGAGAGTTTTTTAAGAACTCCTTCTCGGGTACAAGTTCTCCTGACGACTATGTAGGCATCCTCCGCCAGCGAATGAGGAAGCTGAGACCTTCTCCGGGTACGGACCATTCTCTCAAGAATTTCTTTGTAAGCAGATCCCTTCTCACCTCCTCTCACGTATTCCTAAGGAAGGACGCCGTACGCAGACCGCTCGAGCAGCCATACCTAGGGCCTTTCAAAGTCCTTCAGAGGAACGACAAGTTCTTCAAGATCGAGATGAACGGTAACACCACAACAGTTTCATTGGACCGATTAAAACCGGCGTACATCATGGACGACCCGAAAAGTGCACCAAACCCTTGCCATCCAGACCCTACTACACCCTATGTCACCAGATCTGGACGCCGTGTCAGATTCGTCGTGCCACCTTCGAGGTAACGTCCTCCGGACTCGGAGGGGGCCTATGTGGCGTTCCGGACTGTAATCGAACTGTAATCGAAAACATATTTTAAACTCTGTATGATTTGCAATAGTAATCGAACACATAGGTCAAACATAAATGTAACTTCAACTGTCCCTTAAAACATCACTATATATTGTTTACTTTTTATCATGTACACTCTTCTCTTTACCTTCTGATATCTTATGTTTTAAATAAATTTGTTACGTTTTACAAAGGCCTAGTCTTTTTTCGTGGAGATGTTTTACTACGTTTAGGCAATCTCCACAATATCTTTAATATTATAATGTGCAATTGTGCATTGTACATAAAAATGTCAATGTTCACGTTTTACATAGACGTTTTTTTTAGGGTAAACCGGATGTGACATTATACTTTTCTCAGTTGTGACTTTCTCAAAAGCCATGGGTTGTAGGGGAACAGTTCTCTGGGAAATTTTTTTATACTTCTTTTAAAAATCACGAGCTCACCTACCCTATTTGCTGTAACACCCTGTTTATTTCTTATGGTGTGAAGTGTTCCGGCATACCCTGCAACAGGGGAGGTTTTACCAATGCTATAACTTCATTCAAAGCTTATTCTAACCCATTCTAAGAGGTGTAAATTATTCAAAAACAATTTAGAATCCCTCTGGCAGAGGACGGAGAAGCAATCCTAAAGGAAATTGAGCGTGGATAAAAGGTGTCAGAGGTGACAGTGAGCAAACAGTTTATAAAATTCCATTGACAATAATTATGGTTTAACTTATTTATAAAACTGTTCATATTTTTTCATTAAGGTAATCAAAATACTACCATAACAATTTCTACAGACGCATTTATTTACTGTCAGATTTTGAAGACGAACTCTAAAAGAAAGACTTTACACAGTTTTTATAAATATAAAAGTTTTTATAAAGTATATAATATAAAACACACCCATGATAATGGGTTCTGGAGTTTTATTTCTAACCCCAACCGCTTATCTATACTTTACAATAACAGAAACATATAAAATGAAAAAAAATCAATATTAGGTGTACCATTTTTATAAACATTAAAAAAATAGGAAAATATTAAAAATAAGTAATACAAAGATGAAAATATTTGGTAAGTATAATTTAGAAACTTATACTTTCATTTAAGCACTCCAAAGATCCTTTTACACTTTCTCTACTAGGTTTTGACCTAATTAAAACATAATTTGTGTCAAAGAGTTAAAAGTTCTTAGAGCTAATTACTTTAGATTTTAATGATAATTAAAGTGCTATTCGTACTCAAGCTTGTTTAAATTTAAACGAAGCAGGGCTTCCCAATCATAACACTTAAGCGGATTTCAAAATTAACTTTGAAGATGTTAATGAAATATAAGCGATATAAGTACTCGATTAATCGTGTTAGTTTAAATAATTTTTTCTTAGTGTGAATTTATTAAAAAAAATATAAGTTTAAGTTGATTCGTTTTGTCTGAATATTATCTTGTCTTTTGTTATAATGTATTTTTTATAAAAGGTTTAAGTTTAAAAACATATCAATACAAATTCTTCAAAAATTAAAAACATTAAAACTTTATCATTGCTTAAGTTACCAGCTCCGACTTCTTTAAATAAATGCAATGAAATTATAGTAATAGAAATTAAGAATTTGAATATAATTATACACTGTAAAAAAGAACGTCTTTTAACGTATTATTTTCCGTGAATTTTTCATGGATTAATTCCGTAAACTACAAAGTGGAATTTTCATCGTGAAGTTTCCGTTTTTTATTTTCCTCTCCTCACGCATGCTCACTATTTCTCCACTAGTTTTGGTGAGACTCAAATATAGTTGTAAATAAGTAATGGAAGTTTGTGCAAGCGTCTTCAGGCGAAACGAGCCTTCAGCAAATTTATTATGGGTAAGTAAGTTAAATATATTGTTTTTATTTTTTGTATTATTGGCCGTAATCGGGATCGGGTTAAAGAAGTGGGTTTAAATTATTTAGGATGGAACCTAGCACATCTCGAATGGGGTAGTGGTAGCGCGTCAGTCTGGAGTGCACATGGTCGTAGGTTCGAACCCCAGTAATTATTTTTCAGTAAATTTAATTTTAAATTTTTATTGTTCCATTAAAATTTGCAAGCATTAATTTCTCTTGTTTAACAGTCATTCCTTATTTAATTCAATTCATTGTGTTTTTTTAATGTTTTACTTTATCTAATTTTTTTAAAAAATGTTTTTAATTATTAATTAATTGAAAATAAAATTATTTCGCTAAAATATTTTATAGAAACAGCAAGAATCAAGTCCACAAGGATGCGCATTGCTAATAAAGTATAAAAATCTTGCAGGGATTGTGAAATACAGTACAAAACAGTACGTCGGCAGCCTAGCAACGGCCGTAGTAAACGTTACCATGCTTTAAAATAGAAATACTGTGATATACTATTTTTAAACAGATATTTAAACATCGTACGATCGCTTTCTTCACCACGTAGCTGAAGTCTTAAAATATTGCATACCTAACTAGTCTTATTAGGTCGCAAAAATGTGATCTAAATAGTTGTGATAACTTGTAACTTTTGATTAGACTTGTGTTACTGTGATCGGTAGTGTAAATTATTTAAAAGAATCGTCTATTTGGATTTTACGGATTGTTTGTCATTTTTTTTCAAAATTATAATCAGGAATATACTGAATCACAATAATAATAGTAAAAATACGAACAATCCCTAAAATAACGGAAAGTTCCACTCCAATGACGAAAAGATATTAAACGAACGTTCTCTAAAATAACGGAAGGTTTCCCTCCTTTCACAGAAAAACACAAAACGGATATTCCCTCAAATGACGGAAAAATAAAATACGGAGACCTTCTCAAATGATGAAAATAATCCGGCAGCTGTGCTGCCGGGATATTTACGTTTATTGAAGAAAGATTTTTTTACAGTGTATATAAAAACTAGCTCTGACGCGCAAGACCCGGGCTTCGCCCGGGTTTCAGTTTTTTAATAAATATCACCTGGTGCGTTACAGATGGGCTTCGCCAGTCCATATTTTAAAAAAATTATTCTGGTGTGTTACAGATGGGCTTCGCCAGTCCAAATGTGGAAATAGTTAAATAAAGGGGCAATTTTA
The DNA here is from genome assembly GCA_024610705.1 of Tetragnatha versicolor. Lineage (NCBI taxonomy): Eukaryota > Metazoa > Arthropoda > Arachnida > Araneae > Tetragnathidae > Tetragnatha > Tetragnatha versicolor. The sequence continues at coordinate 6,773,499 of JANDEH010000022.1, forward strand.
TGTTAATGCTACAACAATGGATGTCAAACTACAACAATGGATTTCAATCTACAACAATCGATAATATGCCTACAACAATTAAAGTTACATCTTCTCTTATGATATTTACAACAATGGGGGGTTTCATGAAGTTAGGCATGAAATATGGGTTTTTAAGCATAAAATTGGCCAAAAAAGTTGTTGGAACGCTTCGATTTTAAATTATTTTTATTCAGAAACCTTCCCTGGAGCGAGTAGATCAACGTGGTATAGTTTAATGTAGGTTCGAAAAGTTAAAAACTATAAAGGACATACATACATACAGAATAACATTCATTTTTATATATATTGATATATTTAAGCATATATGAAAATGCTTTAAATAAAGTTTCTTGATATTGCTTATAACCACACCTCCACACAATATGTTTAGCTATTAATTCATATTTTCAGTTTTAAGCATGGATATGTCGTACGTGATAAAAAGTTATTTCGTGTATAAAAATTTATGACTATTATGCTTGGAATATTAACTAGTAAACTAAATAAACCGGTTTTTAGCTTTTCTGTAAATAGTTGAGTAACCATCAGTAAAATTTTCGTTTCTGTTAAAATACTGAAATATGTGAAAATGCGAATATTTTTTCTTTTGGTATGGAAAAGTTATAAGGTGGATTTTATACAAAAATACTGTACAAAAATCTCCAGATAAATATTTATATCGGAAGATAGATATGGTGTCAAAAATCAATCTGAAGTTTATTGAGTTCCGATAGAAAGAGAAGGAATAGTTTTTCGAGTTTTCTACTCCTATTCCATACTTTACGATGTTGCGTTCCATCTCTACTTCGTTGGTTAGATCTCTACCCACAAAAGCTTTTTATATTGGTAAAGGAACCGTAAGACTTTATGTCCCTAGAAGTTTTCGAGCGTATAGCTTTCACGGAACGTAAACTTCATTGATAAAATTTTTACTAGTTTGAATCGTAAACAAAGTATTTTTGGGAGACTAAAAATACACATATTCATGTCATGCTATAATATATGCGTTTGCGTAAAAGATAATTAGTTAATGCTTGTTTTTCTAGGACGATTATAGATTAATAAGGAATTACAATTATGAAAACTGTGGTTATTCGTATAGTACGTTTTACAACCAAACTGGCCAAACTCTGCAACAGATTTCTTGCGCAAAGCACTTGAAAAACTTCCCAGAAAATAGTATCTTTACGACCAATAGTTTTTCTAAGGGAAACATGATGTCCTATCCGGTATATGGAAAAAAACTCCTTAATTATTTCATTCCAATACATGATTCTACATGTGAGTGGATATTGTGAATGTCTTAATCTGCAAACACATGCCATAATTTATGAAAAAATCTTTCGCTTTTTAAGATTTTGGTTTTAATATCCTTCTTTTGTTACAAATATAGTCAAAATAACGCATTTCTAATGTTTATTGATAAAAATAACTTTATTTAAAAAAATTTAAGATGATACGAAGTATTTGGTATCACAGCCAACCAGCACGACCAAAGAACAGAATAAGACATAATAGAAACATGTACTATGTATTATAATGAACCCTTCATCGGTATTGATAGGGGAGAGTCGAACAAAACCAGGTAGGTGGACAAAACAGGGATTTGGGTTTTATTCATTGATTTTAATTGATATCTAGCAAACACTGCTAGAACTATTTCCAGGCATGAACCCTGACAACTTCCAGGAAAAAAAGTTAAATAAACCAACCCATTTTGCAGAGGGAATCACTTTTGATTTCATGAGAAAAGCTCACCATTTAAGCGTCTGCGATATTATGCCACCAATTTTTTTTTTTTGCAAAATCACTTGACTTTACATCATTGGCTCCCATGCATCAAGGATGCATGAGATTGGAGCATTTTAAACAAAAACGAAACCACTGAACAATACAAGAACAATAACTTAAAACAAGAACAAATCCAGCATAAATACTTGCAAAATGTGAACTAGACAAACATGAACGAGAATCAGTCACTGGATGCCAATTGTATCAACTCCCTAGCTCGCCAATATCGACTGTATAAGCCTTCTTCATTCGATGAAGAACAACTTAACAAATGATCTTTGTCCATCTCAAAGTTCTGGTTGCACAAAGTGCACATAGGACTGTCATATATACCAATCCTGAACAGATGTTTAGCGAGGCAATCATGACCAGTCTCCAGACGGAAAGCCGCTACTGCAGTGGATCTAGGGGAGTTTGGAATTTTCTTTATTGAACATGCCCATTTCTTATTCTTGATTTCTTCTATTAAACTGATACAGGGTGTTCCAAAAAAAGCCCCTAACTTTAAAAAATCATAGAAAATAAAATATCAGAGATAAAAATATGCCGTTCGCTGCATCTTCAAACGCCCGTAAATTTTTGTTCCCGAATTTTTGAAAAACCGTAGTTCTCACGTCAATTCATAGATGGAAGCACTGTTCCCTGGAGAAATTTAGGGAAAGTTATCCTCCAAATCCCTTTTTCGTTCGTCGTAGGGAAATCAAATTTGGGGATTGAATCGATTCTAGAATCGAATGACAATGAAGTACTTTGATATCGAACCTTGGTTTCCAGTAGACAGGAAGGATCTCGGAGAAATTTTTTTCGTTTTCAGATCACGCGCATTGCAGATTATTCTATTGTAGGGAAAATGAATTAATATTGTTCTTGAGGGGGGATCTGGTATACAACGATGTATTTAATCGTCAATTGCGGAGGAGACGATTGACAATTAATTCAATTGTAATTGTGAGAGAACCTACCATTAACAATTGAATCAATCGTAATTCTGAATGCCTCCATGACAATTAATTAGGCATTACTGGATCGCTTTGCAACTTTACCGGAGTTGTCCACAACTTACGTTCGTAAGTCACCGGAAGTGGTCCGCGAGTCGCCGGAAGTGGTCCGGAAGTCACCGGAAGTGGTCTGCAACTTTACCGGAAGTGGTTCGTAAGTCACCGGAAGTGGTCCGCAACTTACCGGTAAGTAGGGGTCACTTCCGGACTTGCGGACCATTTCAGTTAACTTGCGATCACTTCCGGTAAGTTGCGGACCACTTCCGGTGACTTGCGAACCACTTCCGGTTAGTTGCGGACCACGTCCGGTGACTTACGAACCACTTCCGATTAGTTGCGGACCACTCCGGTGAAGTTGCGGATTACTTCCGGTGACTTACGGCTCACTTCCGGTAAGTTACGGCCCACTCTGCTTAAGTTGCGAAGTGATCCAATAAAGCTACGGACCACTCCAGTGAAGTTGCGAAATGATCCCAGTAAAACTGCGACGACTCCGATAAAGTTGCGGACCCTTTCGTACGAAGACGAACCCTGAGAATTTTCTTGCACGTCCCAGTCATTTAATCAATTATATAATTATCAAATTATCACGCAAAAAGTAGTTTCTATTGCGGGAAAGATGATGAAGTAGTGAAAAAGTATTTTTATCAGATCCCTAGAACATTATTAATTCATTTCCCTCCACAATAGAATAATCTAAAGCGCGTGACCTGTAATCGAAAAGAAAAATTCGCTGAGATCCCTTCCTGTCTACTGGAAACCAAGGTTCGATTTCAAAGTACTTCATTATTGTTCGATTCTGAAATCGATTCTATCCCCAAATTTGATTTCCCTACGATGAACGTAAAAGGGATTTGGAGGATAACATTCCCTAAATTTCTCGAGGGAACAGTGCTTCCATCTATGAATTGACGTGAGAACTACGGTTTTTCAAAAATTTGGGAACAAAAATTTACTGGCATTTGAAGAAAGATGCAGCGGACGGCATATTTTTATCTCTAATAGTTTATTTTTTATGATTTTTTAAAGTTAGGGGCTTTTTTTGGAACACCCTGTATCATATTTTTTCTTCGCCACATTTTTTATAATTCTTTTAATTGATGAAAATGGTACTCCGTCATTACCTGTCTGCAAAATTTCTGTTCCCTTCTTTTCTAATGTATCAGCCCATTCATTACCATTAATTCCTACATGAGATGGGATCTACAGCAGAACAACAGTCCTCCCCTCAGAAGCTAGAAGATCAATATTTCTTCTGCAGGAGTTGATAATTTTTGACTCTGCGACATTGTGTGCAGCGATAGCCTGGATGGCTGATAAAGAGTCTGAGAAAATAACTATGTTGTTAAGCTGAACTCTTCTAACCCTAATTTGTTCGGTTGCAATTCTAATTGCCTCCAATTCTCCATCAAAATTGGTCCGAAATGGACCAAGGGAGGCATAGAACGCAAATAGTTCTGAATATACACCAGCTCCGAAGTTGTCGAGCATTTTCGGTCCATCTGTATATATGTGAATCCAATTACTTTTTGGATACCTGGTATAAATTGCCTGAAAAGCAGCTGCTTTTAGTTCACAATCAAGTGATGTTGATTTTGTCATAGCAGTCATCAAATAACATTCCTTTCTAATAGATCCCATGTGAATAGGGCATGCAGGTTTCAACAGTTCCTCTGTGGGAGCGTTCTGAAGGGAATAATCAGTTTTCAATTTAAGAACTTTCTGCAAAAATCCATCCTGAGTTTTCAATCTCCTAGGTTTAGTGATATCATAATTTCTCCATAAATCTGTTGATGTTAATCTAATTAATTTTTCATATAGTATGAAAGCCTTTTCCTGAATTACTACTTCTATTGTTTTATTATCTGTTAGGGCCAGCATTGCATTTATTGGAGTAGTCTTTACAGCTCCAGTGACAAGTCTCAGGGCTTCATTTTGAAAGACCTCAAGTTTGGAAATATACAGGGTGTTTCAAAATTGCGTTGCACGGCTTTTATTCGGAACCAGCGCCTCCTATGGTCATGGAAGTAAGGTCTACCCCTAGTTAAAAGACCCTGGAAAATCCATTGAGATGACTTACAGCGCCCCTAGTGGCGAAACTTAAAAGTTAAGAAAATTAATTTAAAAACTAAAGGAGATAGAGCAAAAACCCCAGTGAGAGTATTGTTGCCAACATCAAGAAGAACTCACTGAAAAAAATTTGATCAAAATATCTTGAATATTCGCGGAAATATTAGCATGTGAAAATAGCACTTTTTTAGGGGTCAAAAAGTAAAAAGTTCGCATATTTGCAAATTTTTTTGATTTTTTGATTAAATTTTGTGTTCTTTCAACTAAAAAAACACAAAACTACACAATAACACTAAAAAATTGGCAAATATGCGAACTTTTTACTTTGTAACCCCTGAAAAAGTGCTATTTTCACATGCTAATATCTCCACGAATATTCAAGATATTTTGATAAAATTTTTTTCAGTGAGTTCTTCTTGACGTTGGCAATAATACTCTCACTGGGGTTTTTGCTCTATCTCCTTTAGTTTTTAAATTAATTTTTTTAACTTTTTAATTTCGCCACTAGAGGCTGTAAGTCATCTCAATGGATTCTCCAGGGTCACTTCTCTATGGGTAGACCTTACTTCTATGACCCTAGGAGGAGCTGGTTCCGAATAAAAGCCGTGCAACGCAATTTTGAAACACCCTGTATGTGTTACTACATGTAATCAAGGCCTCACAACAATATCCTATTAATGGCTTTATGTATAAATTATAAGTTTTATTTAAAGTATCTCTTCCACAGCCCCATTTTACCCCTGCGAGTCTTTTAATCATTGCGAGCCACCAATCTTAAATACCTAAGGATTAAACCTCTATTTTTTAACATTCATATTTTCTTTATCAACCCAGAATTGTTAAAAACAATACATTTAAAGCCATTCAAAATAATTAAAGACAAAACCTACATGACACGCAATGTTTAAAAACAATTAATTTCGATTATCAGACTAAAATTTATACATTTTTTAGGCAAAATGTGTGAAATTCGCCCTGGCTGGATTACTGTACTTAACTGTCTTTCTCGCTCCGGCTGCCTCTCATTTTGAAGAAATCAAAGTGTTGCAACTAAGCCGTATTACTTTAAACTCCCCTACTCAATATCTGGTTATCAAGACACCTTACCCTTTCTTAGCTTCAATAAAACGTGTCTATATCAAACTAAATCTGTCCCCACTCCATCCATTGGTTCTTGCATAAAACAACATTATGCCTTACCGCTCAATTTATATTGCCGCAATGTTTATACCGAAGGTAGCGAGTCTCCCTTTCAGATCAATCAAGTTTTCGAAGCCGCACTTTCCTCGGGAAATGTTGGAGCGAATCCCAATTCAAAACAAAACTTTTCCTGTGTCGTAAGGGGAGGAAACCCTCAAGTGTTCCTTAACAATATGTAATCTGGAAGACGAATCCGATGAAGCGAAAAACAGACATAAGTGTCTTTTGAACCCATAAAATTCAATATTCTTTACGAGATGCATTTTTACCGGATCAACATAATAAAAGGAAGGTAATAATATCTTCTAAGAGAATAATATTGTAGGGCTTTCCAGAATAAGTTCAATCATGGATATTTTCAATAACCAGCGTTGTGCACAATTCAAAGAACTTCTTAAGTGCCATTTTGCGTTGTCTCAACCTGGTACAAAATCCTTATTAATAGTAATATTCAAATAAAATGAGCCAACAGAGATGATGAGAGAAATGAGCCTCTGATCCACAGAGTAAAGTAAGTGATTTAGGTTCGTATAAAAATATTTTGTACTTGTATTATACTGCTATAATGATAGAACTATGTAAAAATAGTAATATCCGAGTAATGCTTAAGTTATTTTAAATATCCTTCAAAATATTTTTCTATTTAAACATTAATATTATTCTTATGGAAGTAAGAAAAGTTCATAACAAAATTTCACAACCCATGATACATAATATATTCTTCTCTCTATACTTCAAACAACCAAACTTATTTTCAAAAATTGCAACTAAATGCAATTCAACTAAAAATAGCATATTTTGACAAATAATATAATCCTTCGCACTCTTTTTACAACTGAAAAATATCCAACAATTGATATATTTATTATTTTGCTTGCATAAAATGATAAAACACATACAGTACGATAATGATTGGCGATTAATATGCAATGGCGATGTATTAGTTTAATTTCTTTCTTTCTACACTGTTAAAAAAAGTTCAACCTTTCAAACCAAACTGGTTCAAAATTAGCTGCAACCTTTAGTTTGGTAACAGATTTCACCAAATGAAAGCACCGAACTAGACTAGTGAAAGCACCGAAAACTTGGTGAAACCTGTTACCGAACCTCAGGTTGCAGCTAAACTTGAACCAATTTGTGGTGAAACATCCCAACCTTTCACCACAAACTGGTTAAAGGTTGAACTGTCTTTTAACAGTGTAAATGAAAGAGAAAATTCAACTAATAAGTAATTTTTCTAAAAGAGTTTTAAGGAATGAAAGAACTAAGTTATACCATTGCTAACTTCTCGTGGACCTTAGCTATTAAAATATCTTAAACAAACAATAATTGGCGAAATGGAATATTTTACTTAAAGTTATTGATATATGAAGAGAGAAAAGCATTAGGAAGTATTAAACAACACAAACAAATGTTGAATGAGGTAGGGTTTTAATATATAAAACATTTCCAGAAGTATACTTATACCAAATACAGTATTCATAGTTTTTAAAATATAGTGGCTGAGGAACGTGAGTATTATTAAGTTTTAACTTGTGCTGTCTAGCCCAGACACCATTAAGACAAGAACTCATATTCTAAAAATTTTGAGAAACGGGGTAAGACGAGTAATAACTTTTTGAAGTAGTTCAATAGTTTTTAAAATGAGAAAAATACAAGGTATTAATGACCACAAAGAAAGTTTTCAACAAAACTTATCGTATATTTTTGAAGAGCGATTAGGGGAGATCAGATGTTCATTATTTCTTGGATGCTATAAGTATCATTTTCAAAGCGGAAATCTCTAAACAATTGGTCGTTTCCATCAAAAATATTGCTTTTTGTCTGAAGATTATCTTTGAGGGGAAAATAAAAGAGAGATTTGCCGTATATTTAATTAAAAACCCGAGATATCAAATTTTTGTGTATGTTTTTAAGAAATTAAATATTTCCCTGGTTTTTATTGTTTTCCTGCTATTTTTCCATTACTTTAAAAAAAATCTATTGCTTGTTAACGTATTTATTAAGATCCTCGATTAAAGAAAAAAATTACTAAAAACTACGAAACCAATTCAGTGCTATTCAGTGCTATCAGATTTCGTTAGTTCTGTAAAAATTAAAAAATATCATATGACATTGTTATTCCAAATAAAAATTAGATATATGAGGATCGATTCTATTTATAATATTCGTAGCACAGGGAAAAAAACGATTATTTTATCCTAAAATAATTAAATTTTAGTGCTGTCATCTATTAAAAAAAGTCGAGAACTACACTTTTTCAAAATTTTGTGTAAAACTCCCGATTATTTAAAGTAGGATGCAGTAAAGTAGGATTATCTTTTTTTTTTATTAATTTTTAAAAACAGGGCAGGTCTTTTGGTTCACCCTGTATATTTAATAGTTATTTCGAAGCTTTAAAATATCCATTAAGCAAATTATGAACACATTATAAAATGAAAGTAAAATATTTAGTGCTTATATTCTTGCCATATTTATGAATGAACTGTTATTTCAACTAACATTAAAATCATGAAAACTGTGCTTTCGAACTAGCTATGTGATATACGAATGCTTTTAACAATATTTCTATTAGTAATTTGATAAATAATTAGTGTAATTTTAATCCAATGCTATTACAAATACAATCTACAATGACAACTCATCTAAAGATCTGTATTTACTATCTCACAAATATACGTATAATTAATTCCGTGTTCTATCATACACAATTTAGTATGTTTTGAAGTTTTCAGTAAAATTAATGGCATCACCGTGTGCATATGAATGCATACGGGAACAGCGCTAGTTTCATGATTTGTTAAGAAAAACCTTCTTATAATTGATAGTACGTAATACTGGTGTCTATTGAAATAATGGTGCATGTTTCTCTGTAATTAATGGTCCACAACAACACATTAGACCTCGCATCAGTAGAGAAATTCATTAGATTCCTAGCTGCCGAGATTCGAGGATTTTAGTACTAGCAGGACGATTTGCCGGATGGTAATGTCTATTAGCTGCACAAGTATTTAATCTTATCGGATGAAGAGGGCTATTTGTATAAATTACATTGTCATTAAGGAGAATTTCTAAGGGAATTTTTATAAAATTTCACCACAAAAATGCCATACTAACAAGCTTTTAGATATAGAAGGGGTGATTTATAATACAGTGCTCATGTATCTTAAGACATTTGATTGAATATAATGTGCATTTGGAAATGTTGTCAAGACGGTCAATAATTTCTCTGAAAGTAATGAAAAGAGTTTGAATAAAAATTTGCCTACAGTGTCACATAAGCTTTAATAAAATTTCATGGGGTATTTCAAATAAATTATATACCATCATAATAAAAGGAATGACGCAATAACATTTAAGACTAACTAATTTGAATGTCTAAGATTACCATCCTAGTAGAATGTTTTTGTAAGTGGATATACATTCCAAAGAGTGACTCTAATCGAAATAAATTTACTATTGAGTCTTACAAATTTTTTTGTGAATAATAAATATTTATTTTGAGAAAAAAAACATTTTTTTTTCAGATTAACTTGTTGTTCACAGTATTTTCGGTGCAAATTTCCAGAAGAAGTAGTAAACGACATCAAAAGAATTTTAAATAAGTTAAGAAAGAGCTGGGTGTAAAACGAAATACATAGGCGATAGAGCGTAAGACAAATGGTGTTAGGAGCAAAAAGATAAGAGAAGAAATGATATACCAAAGCGCGCGTTACTTTTTTGGTTTGTTTGTATGTTCTCGATGAAAGAGTGTTGTTGTTGTTTCTAATATAACTTGAAACATGCAAGCTCTGTTCACAAACATTGATGAAATTGTTTAGCGTTATTCTTGAATACTTCAATTTCGTGATGCATCTTTAAAAAGAGAAAAACAGCCTTTCAGAACAAAATTACACATTTTTTTTGAAGAATACGTAGAATCACATGCATTAATTTTTAATTTTATTTCTTCCTCCTTCCATTATATTTCATTCCTTTTCGTAGATCCTTTTTGTCCGAAGTTGATCGCCTTATATAGAGTTTGTCCTTTTACGGCCCCATTGCGTTTTAGCAATCTATCCAAGACACATCACTGTTGGACTGTCCAAAATGACGTCACTGTTGGGTGATTTGTTCGCTAACCTTTCGGCTAACCCATTCTTGATCGGCGTCGCATGCCATACGTCCAGAGCGAACCGGACCTTTTTCAATGATGTCGCACCTCATGCGAGGGGCTTAAATCTCGCTGCACTGTAAGTAAGCTTGTTGTTGCTTCCTCGGCTTATTCCATCAAACGTAAAGAATGTGTAGGGTAGAGCACGGTGGCCTAGAGAATTCTAAGTCATAAAATTGTCAAGGGGTATCCATTGCAAGTTCTTACACCTGTTTCTTCCTCCTCTTAACCTCTAAAAATTCAATAGAACGCCCCCCAGGAAATTCCTTGAAATTTCTCTGATATATTCTGGGTCCTTATCAGTAGTCTGTATAGGGATTAAGGAAATAAAGGTGAAAGGGGATTTTGTATTGCATATATTTGGTCTGGTATATTACAGGAAAAATTTTGAGATTAGAAAGCTGTGAATTAAATATTTGTTGGTTAAATTATTATTTTTAGACAAATAATTGTCTTTAAACACCGAGGGGGTCAAAAAACATATTTTCATGATATACAATAATATTTAATGGGAAGAAACTGCAGAAAAATGTAGATTTAGGAACGGTACGTTACAGGGAAAGCTGGAGATCATCAATAAATGAATTATCATTTGTTTTAACACTTGTAGACCGAGCAAAAATAAATTATGGAACAAGAATTTTTGCACTTTTCAGAATCAAGATTAAACCATATTTAAATGTTTAGAAAACCATAAATGCAATTTTTAACCAGAAATCGTAAAATCGTCGAAGAGGGTGTATTTTCAAACCGCCTTAGGACTGTATATTTGTTCATCTATGGATTGTGAATCACACAGTCTGACAACAGAAATACGCTTTGAAATGAGATAAAGAAATGAGCTTAAATCTAGAAAAGGAAGACAAAACTAATTTGAATCAAGCTCATTTATTATCTTGGTCATATCAATCTTTTCAGGACACTGAAACTAAAAAGCACAGAAGCTCCAGCGCTATTGATCTTGACAGGGTCTGACAGGCGAATAAATGAGTTTGGCTCGTGTCTGAGTAGTGGCCACTCAGTGGCGAAGAAATTTCTTAACGAAACTATTGTGGACATTTATTACCGGATCTCACCTTCTTTCGACGTTTTTGTTTGAGCAATTAGTCTTCACCTGAGATATTTCGAGTAGAAATAATGGTTTCGTAGCGTAATCTGGAGAGTGGGATGTGATACATTATATGACCGACTGTTTTGTGAAGGTGCGCGATTATAAATAATTTGTTGCTGAAGCACAAAACATAATTTGTTGTTGATCCAATGATTTGTTGTTGATACAGTGTTGCTGGTGATACAATGTGAAGTACAATGTTTTACAATTTATGTTAAAAAGTGAGTGACATACACAAAAGTTGGTAAAGAGCAAATCATTTCCCCCAGAACTTTGAATTTTGGAACAGTGATTTAATAATCTATAAGTTGCATTTAAAAATTATAATTAATATGCACGGTGTTTCAGATAAGTGTTTAATAACTTCCAGGGAAAGAAGGGTACATCAAGACGAACAAGAATTGGCATAGCTTAAAGGGTCGCAAGTGGGGTTTAAGAGATGCAAATCACGGGGAAAATTAGCAAAAAATCCTCGCATATCTGGCCAGAAAGAGATATAATTGTTCGTGACTCCGGCATTTATTACATTCAACCAATTCAAATGTTCTATGTAAAAATCTTATGCAAGTGTTTATTCTGATTAAAAATAGACCAATAAATGAAACAGGCATGCGTTGTAAGTATTATAGACTGTAATAGAAATTGGTGCTACGAAAACATCTTAATACTAGAGTCTAGTTGGTTCGTTGGAGTTTTATGTAGCAAGGAGCTAGAGTCTGAAAAAGGGACAATTGTAACCTATAACGCATGCTTGTTTCATTTATTGGTGTGAATAGAACAAACATTTTTTGAATAGAATATTCCATTTGCATGAGATTTTTACATAAAGCATTTGAATTGGTTGAATGTTATAATTGCCTTAATCGAACAATTGTATCTCTTTTTGGCCAGATATGCGAGCTTTTTTGCTAATTTTCCACCGCTATTTTCTCCCCTTAAACCCCAATGGTGACCCCCAATCCTATACCAATTCTCGTTCGTCTTGATTTACCCTACCTCTCCTAGAAGTCATGAAACACTTATCTGAAACACCCTGTATGAGTTTTGTATGAAAATATACTTGATGAGATCGATAATTGCAATTTAAATAAATATAATTAAGGAATAGTTAAACATTGTAGTGCTTTATGAAAATATATAACGTTTTAGCGAATGTAAATATCTGTGGATGTATTTGGAATTTATTTATCGTAGTTTCAGGAATACTTATTGCAATTGTATATTTTTAAATTCAATTTTAGAATACGCTTTTCATTATTTCATTTTTCCTTCATCATTTAAATATTAAACGCATATACCTAATTAAAAAGTTGTTCTATATCATCTTAATACATTAGTTCAGTTATTATTTATCAATTATGACAAACTAGCTAGAAAGAATTTTCTGTTTAAATTTAAGCCGGGGAAATTCCAGGAAATCGAAGAAAATATTAAATTGAATCTAAAAATATAAGCAATATATTTCGGTAGGCTGCTTACAAATTCAGATTGCGTTGTCATAGTTACCCAAGATCTTCCAAACATATACGACAAGGCAAAATCCTAAAATTTCCATTCCTTTTATACATTTTATATAAGAGCTCGAAAATATCCTAATATTAATAGAAAAATTGAAGAAAAAACTTTTTTGACGTCATGATAATAAAATAAATATCGATATGATTAATTCATAAGTAATATTGCCAGCAATAATAAAAAACTTCTTCTGGGTAGCATCTAACCACTATCCGTTAGAGTAATCAGCCTATTTCTCAAAATCTCAAATAGTTTACTATAGTGTATGTTACAGAGAGGTACAAGTTATTACAAAGTCATAAGTGTGTATATTTTGCATATAGATTGTAAGACTCGCTTCTGGCTATGATACATATCATCAGGTTTAAGAGACTGTAACTCACGTTTCTTGACATACGGTGTCATGTAAAGTGGTCATAGACTAATTAAATTATGGAATATATAGTACATGAGGTTTTCTGACTCCTAGACATTATTAATGTTCATTTAATCCCCCTACATGTAGTTTGTACTAAATATAGATTGCGGGAAGGGTCTCGGTCACATATTGCGTCACGTGTTTTAAGAGGGAGAGGGATTCTGAATATGAGATAAGGGATCTTCAAATTTGATATAAAGGGTGTCAGTGCTGAAGCTGATCACGGCCTTAACTGCTGAATTCCTGCGGTTATTGCCATAAAAGAGGTATCAATGTTTAGAAAAATACTCTACCCAATGAGACTGCTTTTAACACGTCTAATGGAAATTTTAGGAGTTATAATGCTTATTTAAATAAGTATTAGAGATACAAGACAAAAGTCATCAGTTAAAGTTGTAGAGCAAACTTGATTCAGTAAGAAAATACACGACGTGAAAAAATGCTTTGAATAAAAACCTTCCAATTCTCGTTTATTCAAACGGAATTTTCAAGTTTTTGTCTCCTAAAACGCTCTCATACACCTAAAATAGAAAATTTTTCTTTTTTAAGACTAGTTAAATTAAAAAGTTGAATAGCTATTACAATAAGTGCGTCACCTTGTTTTTAAGAGTGAAATGATAGTTGTATGAAAAATAATTAGCCAAAACTAGCCTAAAACACTTCAACAAAAAAAAACCTAAAACACTAAATAAAAACCAAAAATATCTGTAAAAATTAAAAATTAGTTAAAAGTTCATTAAGCTTAAGGAAAAAGCATTACAAAATTCTTTGGAACTTTTGAAAGACTCTCAACAAATATCTATAAAATACGCGCTTTAAGGTGCAACTACACGTTAAAACTAGAAAATAAACATTTTTACAACAAAAATAATAACCTTATTGTAAAATTGGATGTGATATACCAATTAAGTATTTATAAGTTGTGAATACTATTTAAAAATTATTGTACAAATTCCTTTTTTTACTATATCCTTTCCGTTCTATTGCTAATCGCTACATTATGTTACACAAAAGATCCCTAATTACTGTGATTAAGAGTTAATGTGCTCACTAGTAACAACTTCATCAATAAATCCTCCTTGAGTATCAGGGCAATTTTTCCAGTTTCTAATCTGGTACTCGTGAAAATGACCAAGGATAATGATCGGTGACCAACCTGGAGGAAAAAGCGATTATATTCGACACATCAGACGTGATTGCGCAACGAAATTCAAGATGGGAATTCTTAATAACCCCTGACATTCGCGGAATATCTTCGGTTAATCAGTAGGTCCACGATCTAACCCACTCACCTTGATATACGAAACTGGTTCCCAAATTAAACGAAACCGGTGACACTTTGTTCACGTCCGGCGAATAATTAAGACAAGAAAATATTTTTTTCGTGTGTGTGCAGTGGAGAAGAATTCGATGAAGAGGATTTCACTTTTCTTCCGTTTTCTTTTTTAGAAAGGAAGTTAAGTTCGAGTTATATTATAACTGGCTACGAGTTTTGAAACATGATTAAAAAAAGATTTATTTGTTTCTTTGGATAGGTTTTTGTATTATAAAGGGTTTTGTAACAAGTCCCTCCAAACTATGCATAATCTTTGAGTAGATTATTAAAAACTCCCAAAACAAACAGTACCTCTACGGCGACTTTAAAAAAAATGTGACGTCATATACGATAAAAACTTGATCATTCCATTCCAAAATCAAGGGATATTTTTAATATTTTAATTTTTAACGTATCTAAAGAAACGCGTTTTCTTGATGTGTCATCGTATCTTTTCGTTAGTGATTTTCTAGAAAACTATGGGTCATAGAAGTATACTTACCTGTGATGTTTTTATGTTCACTCAAGGAATCTCGCTGGAAAGAGTTTGGCCGGACATGATAAAAACTTTTCAAATTTCAAAACTTCTTTTAATTTTTTTTAATATAATATGCTTTAAAATTGCCTTCACAACTACAAAACCTGATACGAATAGCTTCTTGTCGGTTATAAAATCTGTCTTATTAGTCCAAGAAAGTTAGCTCAAAAAAGGGATTCAAGTGGAACAAATTGTAAAAGAAAGTTTGATATGTGATTCTTATAGGAAATTTTCCGTAGAAAACGATGGTGAAAAGTCTACCAAAATTAACCATGTCCTTTAGACAATATGGCGGATTTTCCAAAATGGCGGTCAATCGATTTTAACTCATTACTTCCTGAAAATCGTTAATAAAATTGTAAATTTTGCAGTTAATGATTAAAATTTGGTAGTAAAATTAATGGGGAACTGTTTTTTTCTCTTACGATAAGTCATTTATCCAATATGGCGGATTTTCCAAAATGGCGTCCACTAATGTTTATAATAAGTAAAATTCTGATGATAAATTCGTAATTTTTACAGGATATGGTTAGAATTAAGTCATAATAATATTCATATCAGTTTCCTTTCTTCAATGTATCAAATATGGTAGATTTTTCAAAATGGCGGACAATCGTGTTTTACTTATTTGCTAAAAATCGTTAATAAAATAAAACTTTTTCAGTAAATTATTAGAATTTAGTTGCAAAAACAATGTGGAACTGTTTTTTTCCTCTTACGATAAGTCATTTATCTAATATGGCGGATTTTCCAAAATGGCGTATTATAATACATAAATTCTGATATTTTTTTTATCAGAACACAAAACTCGAAATTGTTAAAGAACACGTATATTTGGGAATTCCTTTTTCTTCTACAGGTAAATTTAATAGTGCCAGACGTTATTTCACTTCCAAGGCAATAGCGGCAATCAATGCATCTTGGTCAATATTTACAGGATCACGGGCTAACTCGACCAAAGCAAAGTTTCAACTATTTGAGTCATTAATTCAGTCTGTGTTCAAATATGGTTATCCGATCTGGTCCATAAACTATACCTTCGACTTGGAAAAAATCTTTTGTATTTTTGTTAAAAAACTATTTTTACTTTCCAGATATACTCCTGGTTACATTCTAAGATTAGAGTTAGGACAACCCCCAATATCAGTTACTGTAGTCAAAATAATTTTGAAATTTTGGATCAAAATTATTAAATTACCAAATGACAGATATATAAAAATTTGCTACAACAAACTACTTCTAAACGCACAATTTTCTAGCAATACAGAATTTAACTGGGCTTTATCTATAAAAAAAATCCTTGATAATCTAGGTTATAGTTTCATTTTTGTCTCGCAGGACCCTTATATAGCCTCTTATTTTTTTCCCCTGGTGTTACAATCTCTCCGAGATCAGACCCTTCAAAATGACCTGTCTCGAATGGAAAATAGTACTAACTTTCACCATTATAAAATCGTAAACAGCGCCTCCCCTGAAACCTATATTGAATCACCCTTAAATATAACCATTAAAAGATTAATCTTTCAACTACGTCTTAATCAAAGCCGAATTTTCTACAAAAACGAAATTTTTCCTTCTAACCCTTGCACTTTCTGTAATAATGAAGAAAATGAGACTTGGAATCATATATTCAACACTTGTCCTCTTTATAATCAATACAGAAACAAATACTTAACCCTTTTCCGTTAATATTAACTCAAAGTCAATACGAAAGAATTTTTATTTTACAATTTCTATTTTAAAAGTCCGTAAAAATTTATTAGATGAATCGAGTTAGCCCAATGTTCCAACAACCTTTAATATACAGGGTGTTTCAAAATTGCGTTGCACGGCTTTTATTTGGAACCAACGCCTCCTAGGGTCACGGAAGTAAGGTCTATCCCTAGGTAAGTGAGCCTGGAGAATCTATTGAGAGGACTTACAGCGCCCCTAGCGGCGAAATCAAAAAGTTAAAAAAAATATTTTAAAAACTAAAGGAGATAGAGCAAAAACCTCAATAAGAGTATTGTTGCCAACGTCATGAAGAACTCACTGAAAAAAATTTGATCAAAATATCTTGAATATTCGTGGAGATATAAGCATGTGAAAATAGCACTTTTTCAGGGGTCAAAAAGTAAAAAGTTCGCATATTTGCAAATTTTTTTGATTTTTTGATTAAATTTTGTGTTCTTTCAACTAAAAAAACACAAAACTACACAATAACACTGAAAAATTGGCAAATATGCGAACTTTTTACTTTTTGACCCCTGAAAAAGTGCAATTTTCACATGCTAATATCTCCGCGAATATTCAAGATATTTTGATCAAATTTTTTTCAATGAGTTCTTTTTGACGTTGGCAACAATACTCTTATTGAGGTTTTTGCTCTATCTCCTTTAGTTTTTAAATTAATTTTTTTAACTTTTTAATTTCGCCGCTAGGGGCGCTGCAAGTAATCTCAATGGATTCTCCAGGGTCACTTACCTAGGAGTAGACCTTACTTTCATGACCCTAGGAGGAGCTGGTTCCGAATAAAAGCCGTGCAACGCAATTTTGAAACACCCTGTATATTTGTGTGTATTTGCGTTCATCGTTCATAGTTTTAATGTTCAATGATAATTAAGTGTTAATTTATTTCCTCATTTGTATTTTTTGTTCCTTTATTTTTGCTACTTTGTATACTTTGTAAACGGGCACGAGCCCATTACAATAAAGTCTTGTCTATGTCTATGTCTATGTCTACATAAATCCTGATGATAAATTCTTTATTTTTACAGGATATGGTTAGAATTAAGTCACAATAATATTGATTAAAGTTTCCTCCCCCTCAATGTATCAAATATGGCGGATTTTCCAAAATGGTGGCCACTTATTTAGAGCCTTTTTATTTTTAACGTTTTTACATATAAATAAATTTTATTATGCCATAAAAAATTATTCTGGTGTGTTACAGATGGGCTTTGCCAGTCCAAATGTAGAAATAGTTAAATAAAGAAGCCACTTTTATGTTTATGCTACAACAATGCATTTTAAACTTCAACAATCGAATATGCCTACAACAATTAAAGTTACATCTTCTGTTATGATATTTACAACAATGGGGGTTTACATGAAGTTAGGCACGAAATATGGGTTTTTGAGCATAAAATTGACCAAAAAAGCTGTTGGGACTCTTCGATTTTAAATTATTTTTATTCAGAAACCTTCCCTGGAGCGAGTAGATCAACGTGGTATAGTTTAATAGTTAATGTAGGTTCGAAGAGTTTAAAACTATAAAGGACATACATACAGACAGACAGACATACAGACATTCATTTTTATATATATAGACTAGCGCTGACGCGCTAGACCCGGGCTTCGCCCGGGTTTTATATATATGTTACAGTTAATGTCCGGAAATCAGTTAATTTACAGATAACCTAGGTAATTTGCCGATTAACGAGGGTGATACGTTAAAGAGCGAAATTTTTTTCAATTTCTAAGATTACCTAGGTAATCTTGAAATTACCTAGGTATTCTGCACCCTACCGACTAGACACTCGTTAATCTGCATACTACCTGTAATCAGTTATTTTACATATTAACGAGGGTGATCCGTTAAAGTACAAAATTTTATTTTATTTTATAAAAAGTTTAAGGTGGTTGGGGGGGGCTGCCGCCCCCCCAAACCCCCCTGCCCTAACTATAACCAAACTTGTTTTGGGGGTAAACAGTAACAATGACGAATCAAAAAAGGGGGATCGGTTCTTTTTTCATATTACACAAATTACGCAAATCCCACAAAAATAGTAATGAAATAGCAATTTTAAAACTAGAATATAAAAGCAATAATAATAGAATATTAAAGTACCAACTGAGATTTGTATCAATTGTGGTTTTTCGATCTCGATTTGACAGCGTATTTCAATGAGCACTTAAACTAGCAAATCTTAATGAAAGCGCGGTGTAATCGGCTGGCAGCCTTACCCTGAACTATTGCTAGGATTCGCGATCGATTACATATGTTAAACCCTTGCCCAGGTTCCAGCGATTATTGAATTAACGTTTGTTGAAAAGATATTTCAACAGCTGGGACATTTGCTTTCGTTAAAAGAAATCTCTGTCACTCTGAAGTCGGAGCTTCAACACAATTGTTTTAAATACCCGTTTTAGTAGTAATTTACTGAACTTAATCATGTAAATTTACTGTACTTACTTGCTTGTATTATTTTGTTTTAACATTTAACATGACAACTACCAGTGCTACGCACTAAATTTGAAATCAAAACACCAAATATGACAACAAACTACGTATTGAAACCCGACTGCGCAGGGGTAAGCGCATGGCGCAGTGAGCACCTCAACATTTTAACAGAAAGGATTGAGCGAAACAAACTATTTTGAACTTTAACTATCAAGAGGCCGTTATAGTGTAGATTCCCTAGGTAAAATGCGAAAAACTCTAATATCCGCACATTAACGACAGAAATCAGTTAATCTAAAGTTTACCTAGGTATTCTTTAGAATAACTAATTTTCAACTTTAGCGGTAACATATATATAGATTATGAACATTTATCAGAAGTATGGTGTGTTTTGATTTAATTTTTCATTATTAAATCCAACTGCCAAATTTTAATTAACTTAATGAATAATAAAGATGCTAAATGAATTTATTTAGCACTTTTATTACTAATAAAATTGATTAAATTTATGAATTTATTTCCACATCCTATTCTAAAACTGAATAACTTACAAATAGTTTCAATTGAATAAATATGTTAACACGTTAATTAGTTATTCAAAACCAGGAAACTATTCTGAAATATGGTGCAAGTTCTCAAAGGTTACCCAAATGTTTGAACTTAAGCTGGGAAGATAATGGATTACATTATTTGGAACGTTCCCAATCACCGCTTCACTTCTCTCAACCGTCCGTATTCTAAATCCAAACTTAAATTTAGGTTAGAGTTTAAGGTGAATACGGCCGTAAGAAAGCAATTTTTAATCGGCTCTAATAGTGATTCTATGTAACTTTTTAAAACTTTGCTTGCGGGTGTACGTTACGTTTAAATCTGATACAAACTATAAGTTTTTCTACCTTGCCAAGAGAGTTTATTAAAAATTTTAAGCAATTTTCAACACATAATTGAACAAATTTCAATGTCCCTCCACAAAATATCAAAATATGGTGACGTAAAATGTATTAGAGAAAGGATATTTTAGTATTTTTTCGCGGTTATAAAATTTTATGTTTAGAATTATTTTTATTTTAACCTTTATTAGTTTAGTTTGATTTTAACACAGAGTACTAGAACAGAGAGTCCGTCGCCATAGGCGCTAATGGAAATCGAAACGTTGGATGGGTTGGGTGGCGCTGCGATCGCATAACGTCACGAGAGGCGGGACGGAAAAGCCTGATTGGTTAAGAAAAACTTTTTCCTTCTCCTTCGAAATAGAAGATTGCGTGATAGCCAATCACAGGTTTGATCTCTCTGTCAATCATTTATAGTTCCTCGTGGCGCCCTCAAACCCATACAACTTTTGAATATATCGTGTTGGACCCTCTGTTAGGATTTTTCTCTGTGGATTTTAATATAAATCGTTCTACCTCTTCAAATACTTTATAACCAGAATATTTTTCTTTTAGTGGCCTACTCGCCTCTTAAACTTCTCTTTTTGTGTGAAAATATTGACTAAATAAGGGACGTATTTTTTATTGATAAATTTGTTAAAATCGTTTTGAAATCTTTTTTAAGAGGAGTTAAAATTATTTCTATGATGTTAAACTATATAACCAATTACAAATTTAGGTCTAAATGAAATTATAAAGATTTAGGGTTTTTTGTTTCCTTTGCTTGAAAACTCTGACCAAGAAATTATGTTTTTTTAACAGCGTGTAAAAAAATTCTATACTCTTATTTACTTGATAAGAAAGCCAATAATAATTAATTGAAAAGTGTGAAAATAAATTTTTTGAAAAACTTTTCTAAAGCAAATCTTTAACATTTATTTTAGAATGATGCCCGCCCACTTTATAAATTTGAAAAATTAGTAAATTACAACTAAGGCTGTGATTTATATGTAATTAAAAATCCAAAGTATGTACACATAAAATGTGTTTATTTTAGCAAAATATGTATTAAAAAGTGCCAAATATGTAATAATAAAAAGAAAATGTTAAGTAATTTTTTAAGGGGATCTTCAAATATTACACAAGGGTAATTCCATGGAAATGTTACATTAGTCACGCATATATTCTACCTTATTTCATACAAGATAACCTCCTGGGTTAGTCTAACCTGGTGGGTTAGACTAACCCACCAATTTTTAGGAAGGAGGAGGTTATCTTGTATGAAGTAAGGGAGAATATATGCGTGACTAATGTAACATTTCCATGGAATTACCCACAAGCACATAGTAGGGAAGGGTGGTTTTCGCGATTTGCCGACAGCTTATGTTTTTATGTTGTCTTGTCGCGAGAAAAAAACGAAAACCATGTGCTACTTCCCTTCGGATATACGAAAAAACCGTTAAACCAAAATAGTTCAATAAAAAACAAATTTATTACATGTGTAAGCTATGAGTGTTTTTGCTTTTTTTAACGGTTTTTGTCTGAACGGTTTTCGCATTGAACGGTTTTTTCGCGACACCTTCCCTTCTCGGTGCGCCTGACACGTTTCACCTGGCAATACTTCACAACCTTTTCGAAGTTAAATTCAGCATTGGGTGCACTAATTTTACTTACAATTTGAATGCGTATTTCATTTTATGGGTAACTTTAATTTGAAAATCAGTCAAAGGTGTGATTATTTTTGAAAAAAACTTGAAAATGGATAAATATTTAATAGAAATATGTAGTTATAGGTTGAATATGTAAAAATATGTCAATAAACCGAACTATGGGAAAATATGTAAAATAAACATGGTCTTAAGCAATTCAAAATCTTTTAAAAGGAAAAGAATTCAAGAGCACATTTTAATATCAGATTCCTGAACAAATATGTAATTACATATAAATCCTAGCCCTAATTGTGACACTTTCCCTTTTAAAAACCGATATTAAGAAAATCCAAACTAAAAAAATTTCTAACAAATTGTTAAGCTCCTGGATTCACCCTGCGTTTTGAAGAACAAACTCAAACACACGCAATAATAACAGGAAATTCCTTGGATTAACTAACGTTCTAAGTATAGACCCCAAGCGTTTATTATCAATAAAAACCTATCTAAAAAAATCCCGTATATTCATTTAATGGAGATATTTCAAAATTTTAATTCACTAGGGAGCTACCGCCCCCTGCTCGCTATCGCTCGCCAACCCCCGTTAACTGCTGACGCAGGGCCTTTCGGATCGCTTCGCAATCCCCACAAAACCCTGCTCACTAAAATTATTTATTTATAAAACATTCGTTATAACAATTAGTAGAAAAAACTTCAACCAACTTTCTTGAAGCACACTCTCTTAAAAGTTAGAATATTTATTGGTTAAATTATCAATAATTTAATCAACACGTTTTCCTTGAAAATATCCATCAAGTCTGCTCGTGCTATTGTTATTCAATATTTACAAAAACGTTCAGCAATGAATCTGTTAAATTTAATATAGTACCTAGTAACTCGTCAAAATATCTAGTGTTTTATCATTCAAGTTTTAGTTTTAAAACAGACTTTTTAAACAATACTATTTAAGCTATTAAAAATGATAAGAGACAAAATCTACATTGCACTCAATGTTTACAAACAATTAATTTTGGTGTGTGAAATTCTATACTTGAATAGTAGATCTGTGAGTTTCTGGAAAACTCTTATCAGTCTTTTAAAAATATTTTATTTAGAAAGTACATATTTTGAAGCGCATTTTCAAAGCGTGAAAGGAATTATTTTCATCGTTAATGAGTAGCGTCGGTTGGTCATTGTGATTGGAGGTATAATAAATTGTACGACAGTTTCTTGCTGTTAACTGCAACCTTATCCGTAATCCAGAAAAATGGAAATATCTTAGAATTGAGAATTTTTTTTAGAAATTCTAAAGGCACTTTGCACATCCTCAAAAGAATCCGAAAAGTTTGATACCAAAAACATGTTGTACGGATCAGTAATTAAAAAGCCTTTCTCTGGAAACCATTTACAAAAACTTTTTTTTAGAATAGAGAGACTAGGGAGCTACCGCCCCTGCTCGCTATCGCTCACCAACCCCCGTAAACTGTTGACGCAGGACCTTTTGGAATTGCTTCGCAATTCCCACAAATTCCAACTCGCTGAACTTAATACACTTTATAAAACAATTAAACAATTTACAGAAAAAACGTCAACCAACGTTCCAAAAAAACGTCAACCAACGTTCCAAAAATACGTCACCAAATCCCCTCCATGAATAAATCTCCCTTAAAAGTTTGAACATATATTAACTCGAACTTATCAAAAATTTAAACAAAATAAAAATATTCATCTTAATTATTTTTAATCTATGATTATGAAAATAACTAATTCTAATTTTTTATTAATATTCGGACCAAACAAAAACCATTATTTTAATGTAACTCGTTACTATAATATGCCTAGTGTTTATCCTACTACTATTATAATTGTGAATGTTTGTCCGGATGTTTGTTACTCTTTCACGCAAAAACTACTGAATGGATTTTAATGAAATTTTACCATAATGTAGCTTATACATCAGAATAACACATAGGCTATAATTTATAAAGAGAAAATCAGTCCTTCATTCTTTTTTTCCCGTTTTTCCTGCTTTTTTTCACTTATTTTTCCGTGTTTGAAAACCTGTTTTACCAGTCATACAACGAGTTAAAACTAAAACATTGTTTCAAATGAGACACAGATCACTAGACTTTTTCGTTTACTAGATCTTTTTTTTTAGTTTTAAACACTGGTTTTAAATTTCTTAATTTGTTCACTAGACTTTTTACAACGTTTTCAAATTTGTTATTTTATAAAGGCACCAAGATATTATTAAACATTATCAGAAACATCGGAATTGTAAAAAGTGACAAGAACACCGGGATTGGAAAATTAGCGAGAACATCGGGAAGGAAAAAATACCGAGAACACTGGGATAGGAAATTTACCATAAAGACACCCAGAATACCGGAATATAAAAATTACCGTAAACACTGAGATAGGAAAATTACCGGGAACGCAGCCGGGATTAGAAAAATTACCATGATCACCGGGCACCGGGATAAGATTACCGGGAACACTGGGATAGGAAAGAGGCGCCTGGGATACCGGGATGATTTGTAATATTGCTAATTTACAAAATTATAAATGTATTTTAAGAAATATTTTAAAAAATAAATTTATACACCCCACCCGTGCAAGGCTGGGTATAACAGCTAGTCATTCATATTTTTGTTTAAACCCAGACTTGTTAAACAATACCGTTTAAGCAATTGAAAATAATAAGAGACAAAACATCACTCTATGTTTACAATTAATTCCGATAAAATCAGACTAAAAATTATAACTATTGGACAAAAAGTGTGAAATTTTAGTACGAAATGGCGTACATGTAAGTTTTTAGAATATGTTTTTATCAGTCATTGAGTGATATTTCATCAAGAAAGTACTTTTTTAAATGGTGAAAAAACATGTTTCATCTTAAAATATAGCGTCAATCGGTCGTTGTGATTGGATGCACAATAATTTGATTGACAGTACTTGCTTTGTAACTGCAACCTTATCCGTTATCTAATAAAATAGAAATATTTTAAAATTGAGAATTTTTTTGAAAAATCGAAGGGCCTATACTCGGAAATCCGGAAAGAATCCGGACATTTTGATACCATATATGTGTTATTCGGTTCAGTAATTAAAAAGCCTTTCTCTGGAAACCGTTCACCAAAAACTTTTTTTAGAATAGAGAGACTATTGCATTACATCACACATTTTCCAAAAGTTCAGAAGTGTAGCACACGATTAAAATGAATTACATATAAAATACATTTAAGATTAGCTGAGAGACAGACATCAGAGACATCCAGAAAAACTTAAATCTATAAGCAAGCAGCAAAAGGATTGGTTGAAAGACACAATTCCAGGTGATAATACGAAAAAAAACCTATATGAAAACAAACACTAAACAATACGAATTCGTTTTTAACAATTTAGGGTTACAGTTACCTTCCTAATAATGTATTTTTAAGAAATATAATTCCGTCCTTACCCGACTCAAATTTATATACCTTTAACCCTACAATGCATGATTTTTTAAATTCACTTGAAAATCATTTATGTGACTTCTATAATGGTGTAAATTAGTAAAAAAATACTAAAAAAAATGAATTTAATTTTTTTCTACTTTTTATTGGCAAAAAACTTTGTCCTTGAGAAATTAATTTGTGTCTCTTGTGAAATTAATTGTGAAGTGAAATAAAACCAAATGCTCTAAAAATATAAAAAAACAACTTATCTTTTCAAAACAATTTTGTTTCAAGCTGAAAATTTTTTTTATTTGAATTTATAAGGTCCTTTTAATTTGGCGTTTTCTGTCTCTTGACTTTCGTCTCACTAGCTAGTAACAAATGTCTCAAAATAGTACCCCTGCTGCAATCTACTGGCAGTCTAAAGTGCTAATACGATGAAATGTTATATCTATTGTACTTATTGCATGGTGTTGCCGTTTGGAAATGGAAGATCGAGTAGGAAATGGGGAAAAATGTCGTGTTGCCAAATGGCATCAGTATGCACTGTAGGGTTAATACCTATAAAAGCTTCGTAAATTAATCCAAGACTAGGAATCAAAATAGCCTATTTTTAATTCATTATTTCAATTTCAAAAAAAAAGTTTTACCAACCGCGTTTTGATAAACATCTTTGCTTCATATTTTTATAGCTCCGGGCGAGATTACTATGTTATGCTTGTATATAAATTAACTACAGAATAGAAATTTTGATCACCGAAATTTGTTTCCTTACATCGTATGCCGCTAATCCTTGAATCTCTTCCAGATTACGTTCACATCTTTAATTTGCATCGCGACCTTAAAAGATCGAAACAAGGATGAACAAAAAATTAAGTATAGAAACCTCGACTTAAATCGTTGTAATCTTTTGAGCGTACTTAAGCTTGATTAGAAGTTAATTTCAATGAATTTTTAAGACCGGTAACTTAAGGAGGATTTCTGTACTATAAGTTTCAGTTTTTAAATGTTGTTTAAGATCGCCTTTCAAATGAATGCTCTTATTTAATTAACTATAACTTGAAATGATTTAAATTAGAAACAATAAACTACACCTTTTGGTATAATAAATTACCTTTGAATGTGTTTAATCCACAACATAACTATATAACTTTATTTTTGCCAATTTATTATAGTCGATTAATTAACTATTTGTCAATGAAAATTTTAATTGCAAATAAAGTTTTAATTAAGATTCAAGATATATTAAACAAAATATGTATATTTATTACAAGTTAAATTTATTTTGAGGGGTAATTTATAAGCTTAAAATTAAAAGTTTACAAAAGTGGATTGTTTAAAACACAAATTAATATCGGTTAACGAAAATAACATTTTATCGTGCTATCCTGTAAAAACAACAAAAAATCATGTCCTGAAAACAACCCACACATACCTTTTATTAAATAAGTCGAATAAGTTTCATTGTTTATATGACCTGTTTGTTTATATCATTTAAAATTGCAAAGGGGTAATTTTAAAAAAATTTTCATTTAAAAAGATAAAGTAGAATTTTTTGGAAGAAAAACATGCCTAGTTTCACCGATTTCCCTGTTATAAAGACTTAAAAGCACTTCACATGTATCTTTATGTTAAACCAATATAAAATAACCCAAGAATAAAATTTTACAAATATAGCTGAATTATAACAGATTAGTGATTCTGAGAATTTTTCTTAGACACCGATACAAAAAAACCACATCCATCACCAAAAAGCTTGGTTAGCTTGTCAGGGTCAGCTTGTTTTAATTGAAAAACTGTAAAGTTTTTGTACTCATAAGCCATGATATTGTTGAACAGTATACAGTAAATTGATGAAAACTTCCACGACCTGAAGAGTAATTTATTTCATTTTCCGGGATAGATGGCCGTGTTTGATGAATGGAATTTCCAAACGTTTCGCTCTCTGCTTCGGAGAGCATCCTCAGTGGCAAAAATCAACAATCCATATATAGTTGATATATATATACATATCCATGTTGAAATAACATGTTGACATAACATGTTGAAATATAGTTGATTTTTGCCACTGAGGATGCTCTCCGAAGCAGAGAGCGAAACGTTTGGAAATTCCATTCATCAAACACGGCCATCTATCCCGGAAAATGAAATAAATTAGTATACAGTAAGTTTTACAACAGTAAAAAATTCCATAATCGTTGTGTTTCGAAGACGACCACTTAAGGAAAAAACTTGAAAATAGGATAAAACATGATATAACTGGAACTAAAACTTAATTTCTTTCCCCAACCGTTCGCCCGCAATAAACCATTTTCCATTGCTTCTGGCAACTTTTGCCCGTTTTCCATCACCGTAGGATTGTTTCGAGAACCTACCTTCCCAGGGTGATTCTGAATAATCCTACACCCTTAGCCTTTTTGACCATTAGTTTTGAATACCCTAAATATTTTTCATTCACGATATGTGTATAATTTCCATACACACAAAAATATGTTTCCTTACTTCTTTCTGTAATGAAGACTGATATTAAAGATTATTGTGGGAGAATTTTTATCGTTGGATACAATTTGCAATAAATTTGATAGTAGTTTTTGAAACCATTACCTTTTCCATTAAAAAAGCAGTTAACAATATTTCTTCTTAATTTCTAAGTATTTTCAGATATGTTTTTTTAGGGGACATGGAAGTTTTTTCTTCAGGCTTACTTGATTAGCTGGTAGTTTTTAATGGATGGTTAAATTGAAAATGCTAAGCATCAAAATATTAAGGAGAAAAATATGGTAATATATTGCTTTGGTCAATTTATTTGTAATTTCTACTTCTTTTAGTATCCAGAAAAATTAAAAAACGTGTTTTTATGAGGACTCCACTCTATACTTGATAAAAAGCTGGAGTACTTGTGTAGTGTTTAAGCATTAAAATTAAGTTTAACTTCATAATACCTCTTTTTGGCTTTATTATTTTTTACAACAGAAAGAAAATGGGCTGTTAAGAAGTTCTAAATAAACTGTTTGGAAGTAAAAGTTCTCTACTATAGAATATTATTTGTGAAACAAGAAATTCCCAGAATCCTACAATTACTATAATATATTATAATTTAGAGCATGGATAGGAACTTAAAAAGAAACTATGCTTAAAAAATACATTTATTTTAAATTATTTAATTTCTTAAAATATGACTTATAAAGAACGATATGAAATTTTTATAGCCAGGCTGTTATTTACCTGTTATTAAATCAAATAAAATATAATGTCAATTAAAGAACAGATGCTGTTTTAAATAAGAAACATTTTGTAATACCTCAATGTTTGATAGTAACTGTACTTCTATGTATAATTCAATTTAACATCCCTACCTAGATTTGGAAATCTTAAGATCTAATATAACACGAAGTTCACATCAGAAATCAGCAACACGAAAAAATCAATCCTTATTAAGGATCAAATAAAGGAGGATAAAACATGATTCTCTGCTCGTAAACAAACGACTTAGAGAATCCATTTTTAAATGATGATGACACAATACCTCGCAAGCAAACAAACAAAAAAACCATAAGCTTATTACGTCCACGAGGCAATCATTTATCGCGCTTAATGCTTAATAAGCCTCGTCGCTTTGACTTAATCACGACGTTTGGATTGTCCCAAACGAAAACCCGCTACCGAGCATGCCTAAGAGGTAGTTTTGAACTTCTTTCACTCACTGGGAATTACCTGGTTATCTAAAATAAGGAAGACTCTCTACTTCATAATGAAACCTAATTACAGACTTAATCATTCGGATTCTCCAGGCATCTTAAAAAACCCGCTAAAGACTGAAACGGCCTTGGCGATCGAGAATCAACTTTCCCGGGAACAGGTTTTCGTGATCCGAAATATCTGCTCGCGACGAGTGAAGATAAAAAAGAAAACAACGGCTAGTAAATCATTCTTTCTTACTCTCTACGGAACGACAGGAAATATATATATATATATAAATATTCAGTTTCTGGGCTTTTTTTCCGTCGTCTGGGTCGTTCCGATAACTGATTTGGTTATTTCGAGCGGAATTAGCCCCGTGTTACATTTTAAATTGTCGGTGTAAGGATTTAAAAAAAAAATTGGATTGGAGTAATCGATCGTTTTTCTTTATAAAGAAATTTTAGAGACGGAAAAGTTTTGAAGGATGAAATAAAATCCATATCAGCTGTAATCATTCTTGACCCACCAAAAAATGACTAACGACCCTCATTTTGAGAACCTCTGGATTAGACATTGTAACATAATTTAAAATTCGAGCTTACTCATTAGGGCATCTCTTGAACGGTTTCCAGAAAGTGAACGGTTTCCAGAAAGGCTTTTTAATTACTGATCTGTATAACACATTTTTGGTATCAAACTGTCCGGATTCTTTTGAGGATGTGCAATATGCCATCAGAATTTCTAAAAAAATTCTCAATTTTAGATTATTTCCATTTTTTTATATTACGGATAAGGTCGCAGTTAAGGAAGTACTGTCTTCTATTTTTTCAAAGGCGTAGTGAATTTAAATTATTCATTGGTGTACTATTTTTTGAGAATGTTGATAAGCAAGAAATATTTGTAAACTTGCTGGATATCTTAAAGGAAAACATTATGATAAAATTATTGATAAGTTCAATAAATATTTAAAAAAATATTCTAACTTTTAAGAGAGGAGTGTTACATATAGAGATGACCTTTGACTTTAGCAAGCAGGGGACGGTAGCTTCCTAGTAAGGCTAAGCGCGCACTAGAGACTTCTGTCGCCAGAGACTATAACACTAGGTCACTCGAGAGCTATGTATTTCAATGGTGAGATTCTTGGCAATGAGCCAAGTGTCTAGTCGCCTATGCGCGCACTCTAGCTTCCTGCAATAGCCAGGGTGATAATTTTGTCTCTGTCGTCGTGACAAAAGTATCTAGTGCGCGCTTAGCCTAATTACTACAAAAATTTTTTGTGTACAATAAATTGATACTCAAATATAATATATCCCAACAGTCTTACTTCCTTCAAATTATAGCTATAGTATTCGGTAATAAATATTTTTATACGTAAATATTTTTCTTATGAAAAAATAATTGCTTTACTATCAGTATTAACAGCTTTTAAAAACAAGTTACATATCAGTAATCATGAACAAAAAATTACCAAAAGTAAAACAATAACTAAACTGTCCAAACTTCGACTTAAGTTCAGACATTACATCAGAATTTAAAGTTTCAGCGTAGTCATTATATAACGGAATGTAAAGTACTGGCTTTTATATCAAAGAGCTCAATAGAGTTCTAATCCACTGCCATTGTGCAGTTCTTTAACGGCTATCTTTAGCTCTATTAAGATACCTAGTGTCAATTCGTTGATAAAAAAAACAACGTATAGGGAGGGTATTTTTGTCTGTTTCTCTCTTATACCGTTCACTTAATAATACACTTCTTAAATTTATTCAGTCTATTTATTTCCAATTTATTTATCGATCCAGGGGAATCATTTCACTCGGGGTAACGTTTTTCTTAACTCTTGAAAATTGAATATAGAGTAGTTGGGTAGGATATTTAAATATATATTAAACGGCAAATACAGCGTATGTAAATATAAGTAGTATGTCGTAAGTACGTCAGGGTTTTTTTTTGGTTGGGAAAATTTTCACTTATATTTCAGTGCATAATAGCGGAACTTTTTCGGGGTAATGTAGAAACAATCTTAAGCACACAAGATGGTTTTTGTTTAATGCAACATCAAATCATCGTGATACTTAATTTCAAGCTAAAAATTATTCAGTTATTTTTCAAACTTACCATGAATAAAAATAAGCAAATTTAACTTTCACGTGCAATATTGATGAAAATTGAAATTCCTGCGTACCCTTTTCTAGTAATTATGTAGAATCACAATTGACCGCTAAATTTAAAAACTTAATAAATCTAATATTTTAAATTCAAACAATTAGAAAACCTTTAAATTATACCTCATTTTACTCACTTAAAATACTTTTTTAACGTTTTCATTGTTTAAATAATTCAACAAATCAAATTACCCTGTAAGTTAACTTACAATTGTAGTAATTTAAGAAAATACTGAGTTTAAAAGTTTAAAGAAGTTCAAATATTCGTAACGTAGTGCATGGTTCCGCCTTACTTCACTTTTACTAAAAGTAGAACATATAAATATTATTTACAGAAATAGAATATAGGTATTCGAAATCTTACTATAGAAATTTTATATTTAATTCGATAAAAATCACTTTTCTACACTGATTAGATACTGTGAAAATAATATTTGAACACTGCGCTTTTTAATGAATTTATTTCAAAGATACACTACTGTTCATAAATTAAGGACGGAACTGTTTTTTCAACATAACAACTAGTGAAATTATTTTTCATCAATGAAAATTATACCAAGAGATGTTCAATGAGTGGGAATACAGGGCCCGAAAGCAAATTTTCTCTACCAATATTTTAAGGGGGTAAATGGACCCTCCATTGATAATGGAGTCCCATTACAATTTGGAGCTGTGGCAGAAACGTCTGTGTAAGAGGTATTTTACCGAAAACTTTATGGTTATTGTAATGAATATGATTACTCCTGAACTCAGTGCATATTTTTAAAAGCCTGTGTTACCTTTAAATGGTATTTTTAATGTTTTATTGATAGAAATCGGTCTAATCATCATTTTTGGCAAGTTTTAGCTTCTGGGTCATTTTTGGTAATTGGTATCTTACCGTCAACCATGTTTTTAGTAGTTCTTACATGTGCTAGATTATGTTTAGGTCTGGAGACCCTGAAAGTAAATTATTTCTTTCAATATCGTGACTTTCAAGAAACTTTGAGATAGCCAAATTGTGATTTTGTGCAAATTTTTCTCTCATAAAGAGAAATTCCTGACCTGAAATTTCTTCTAAGAGAATCAAATGGGACATGAGAACACAGGTACCCAATAGCAAACATCAGTGAAAATATCTGCGGTGTATACGAGGTGCTCAAACGGCACAACATAATTGTATAGTTTCACAGAAAGGACATCTGTTATTAATGTTTGAAAAAAAAGTATTTTTTAGTGTTTATGGACGTAGACATACCTTAAAAGAAACATATAGTTGTAAAAATATCTCCATTACCTTTGAAATGAGTTTTTAAGAGATATAATTTCTCCATTGATACTCTATTACTGTTATAGACATTTCAACACTCCCTGTACACGAAAAAAATTTTCCCTGATGTCTGCGATCACGTGCCTGGGTTCTCATGTCCCCTTTGCTTCTTTTAGAAGAAATTTCAGATCAAGAATTTCTCTTTATGAGAGAAAAAGTTGCACAAAATCACAATTTGGCTATCTCAAAGTGTCTTGAAAGTCACGATATTGAAAGAAATAATTTACTTTCAGGGTCTCCAGACCTAAACATAATCTAGCACATGTAAGAACTACTAAAAACACGGTTGACGTAAGATACCAATTACCAAAAATGACCCAGAAGCTAAAACTTGCCAAAAATGATGATTAGACCGATTTCTATCAATAAAACATAAAAAATACCATTTAAAGGTAACACAGGCTTTTAAAAATATGCACTGAGTTCAGGAGTAATCATATTCATTACAATAACCATAAAGTTTTCGGTAAAATACCTCTTACACAGACGTTTCTGCCACAGCTCCAAATTGTAATGGGACTCCATTATCAATGGAGGGTCCATTTACCCCCTTAAAATATTGGTAGAGAAAATTTGCTTTCGGGCCCTGTATTCCCACCCATTGAACATCTCTTGGTATAATTTTCATTGATGAAAAATAATTTCACTAGGTGTTATGTTGAAAAAACAGTTCCGTCCTTAATTTATGAACAGTAGTGTATTTTTAAGTTTGATTATTGCATTTTCATTTTTTCTTACATGTCATAAAATCTTATTTTAAATATCCTTAGCATAAAAAAATATACTATGATTCACATAATTATACAAATAGCAAGTCGGTAACATTGAAAATAGAAAAAAATAATAAGGTTAACAGAGAAATGCTGAGGGTAATTTTTCACAAAAAAATTAAAATAATTAGTGTTTTGACAGTGAATTTTGTTAAGCCTTATTTACCCGTACATATTTCTTCTCTCTCTCTCTGAATATGTTCTACTACTAATGTAACCAGTTTTCATTTGGACTCAGTTCATTTTGTGAGGGAATAATCCTCGTTAATTAAAATTCCTTTTCACAAAGCAAAATAAAACTAATTAATACGTTCATGAGCAGAATCGCAAAGAAGTCAGGCTCAAATTAAGCACGGGTAAAAATTTCAGCTTCTACTTTATCGGTAAGTGGGAAATAAATCGGTTTTGAACAGTATGAAGTCTTTTTTTAATATAATATTGTGCAAATACAGTGCTACTTTTTATACGAAATTAGTTAAAAAATATGCTGCTATTAAATTCATGGAATAAAACTTAAGAAAATAAATTTCATGTTATTTTTAATCTCATACAACCAGTGGTTAGAGAGGCCTTCGGCCGCTGGCGCTACATATGAGCATATTCTAAGCTAAGCTAAGAAAATATATATTTGATAAAAATTATTCTCTTCGTGGATGTATAAAAAGATACCATTGACGCAAAGTTGTTTTTTCCCTTGTTAAGTGGCGAAACGCTCCCTACTTTGGTATAGTATAGCCAGACCAAACTTCTAGTCTTAGATTACCTTTTTTAGTTTTACATGACCTTTTAAGTTTTAATTAAGATTTTGTTGGATCTTGCTCTTTCAACTCTTTTTTTATTTCACTCCTCGTGTTTCAAAACCAAATTATTTCACTGTCCTAGTTCCAACTAATTTGCATGGTACATGGTACACTTTATATACTACTTTGGTTAAAATCCGTTATATGTCTCGTTAAAAAATATACCAGC
This sequence comes from Tetragnatha versicolor, assembly GCA_024610705.1. Classification (NCBI taxonomy): domain Eukaryota; kingdom Metazoa; phylum Arthropoda; class Arachnida; order Araneae; family Tetragnathidae; genus Tetragnatha; species Tetragnatha versicolor. The sequence continues at coordinate 6,807,640 of JANDEH010000022.1, forward strand.
TGTTTTAAGCACCGTATAAACGGATATGTCCATAATTTTCATCGTTATCAATATTTCTACAGAATATATCAATAAGTTGTCATGCAGTTTTTGGCGACCTTTCTGTAATTTGGTGCCTAAGAACAGTCTATACTTTTCCAAATAACAAGTGACCCCCACCAGGTTCTATTCACCACAAAAAACGACAAAATTGAAAGAATCTCACTCACCTGTCTATGCTCATGGCGAGTATCGTGAAGACCGATGTGGAAACTGTGAGGTTAGCCAGAAAGTTGCTTACTACACAAAACAACTCCCCGAAGGGCCAGTGGCTCTCCAACATGAACACAAAGTTGAAAGCGGCGTTTCCACTGGCCAGCAAAAAGTCCGCAACGGCCAAATTCAACAAGAACAGGTTGGTTATGGTCCTCATCCGTCGATGCGCTATGATAATCCATACCACAATGGCATTGCCTGCAACGGCCAGCATGATCATGGCTGCAAACAGGATAGCCCACAGGGCCTGTTGGAGCCAGGGCAACAGGTAAGGGCGACTTAGCAAGGCCCCTGGTACGTAACGCTCTAAGCAGTAGGACCAGTCCTCTGTGTCCATGTCATCCGACCCGTGAGTCTCGTTCATGCAGATCGAGACATTGTGCTTGAGTATGGGGTCCCTCAGATAGAGGTGCAGAAGGTCGATTTCCTTCGGCTGGGCGTTGCCCATTGTGAAGTGCTCGTTTATCACCGTTTAATACATCTACTAGTGAGTGGAAGTGATGTTGAGTGTGACATGTTTCATGGTGTCGTTTAACCCATGTTAAGTCTTTAAGTGGATCTTTACACGAAGGTATGAATCTATTTGTGTTTACAAAAGTGGGAGAGTTAACCGACGATGTCAATGTAGGTGGTGATGGAGATTTAGAAAATATTTGGTCCTTACGCTCGTGAGGAGATAGTTTCAATTAAAAAGTTAAATATTATTTGTATATTAACTTTCATAAAATATTATGGAGCTGTAATATCATAAAATAGCCAATAGGGCACGTTTTCTTTATTTAATGTCGGATTGCGATTTGTAAATTTTAGTTTGACTAGATAAGATAATTCACAAACTGAATTTGTTACGAAAATCTAATAGATATCATTCTATTGAAAAATCCTCTTTTGTAAAACTTGGGAGGAATTTAAGAATATCGATGAATGAAATCGCGCTGGAAGAAGAATGTAGCTTTCTAGCTAAAAAAATTAAAGTATTTAACAATGTTTCAAATCAGCACCATAACCATTTCACAAAAACAAAAAAAGGTCTTGATCAGCAGCACCTCGAAGAGAATAACAAAACTTAAAATAATTCCAACAAACTCAAAACCTATCACAAAAACTAATTATCCCTATCAGCACCATAAGAACTAGGACTAAAGTTAAAAAACACTACATCACAAGATTCTCAAACTCCAACAAAAAATTTCTCCTACTCAAAAAATATCCCTAGAAATTCTCCACATTCACTAGTCTCAATCATCTCAGCAAGAAACAAAAAAAACTCAAAGAAACTTCACCAACTTTCTCTAAAAAAAGCACCTCAACAATCAACTTCATCATCATATCAAGTCACTGATCCGCTTGTCACCATCGCTACAACATTCGTCAACCATTCGCAACATCTCCAGCTGGACTTCCGTACCTTCGGACAGGACCGCTGCGACTGAGCGTGAATCGAGAGTTTTGAGATTCTCTCCCTTCTCCCCCCTCCACCCACCTTCTTCTCTCCCCCTCTGCACGTGCCCTGGAACAGAAGCGCTGGCCGCGGACGAGTTGCGGAAACTGTGGTTTCTGTTTTTTATAGTGTTGCTTGTTAGTTTGAATATGTAATTGGATGGTAGGGATGGTTGCAGTAATGTGTGCAATATTATAGATGATGCTGCGTGTAATTGCGGGCCTATTGTAAAAATTACAGAGAAGTGATTGATGTCTTATTTACACCGAATGAAAGTTGATGGAATATTAGCATTTTTTATAACCGAACTAGAATAGGGACTTATTGTGCTATTTTATTCACCCTATAATAAAAAAATTTCCATGGAATTGTGAAAACCACTGAGTATACAGGGTGTCCATAAATGTTGGGTCACACTTCTAGGGGATAGTAGACACCTAGACGAGTCAGAATCACATAGGATTTGGGGGTCCCAGACCAAATCCCAGGGAGTTAAAAATGGAGCGACACACCAAAAAAGTTATTGAAGAATTGTAGAACTACTATTGGTAAAATTTAATTATGGTCTAAAATTTCGTGGTTTATCTTTAAAACTATTTTAAACCTTTTCACTTTAAAATTTGTTTTATTACGAAAAAAAAGTTAAAAAACCACAAAAAATGTGAAAACTCTGCCAAAACTTTTGTATTTTGAAATAATCCTGTCTTTTGATTTGATAGTCTGAGAGATCATAGTTGAAAACCCTTAAGTCCAAAGTTTCACGTAAATAAAATCAATATTAAACGCTTGAGATCCAGTTAAAGTTTGTTTTTTGAGTGCGAAAACAGCTGTTCAAAAAACAGCTATAGAAAACTGTTTGCTCACGAAAAAAAGAAAACAAAATTTAACTGGATCTCAAGCGGTATTTAATTGGACTCCTGCTCTCTGTCATTCGCCCACTGAAGCTGTCACTCAAATCCGAATCGGAAGTGGAGGGTAAAGAGCAGCACCGACGAAATTAATATGCCACTTGATAGAAGTTCCATATCCAATCAGGAATCAATTTCGCATTTCTCTTTCTCTGATGGACTGCTAGTGAAATTAATAACAATCTGCAAGCATGAATTAAATTAAGTACCTAAAGAGGAAAACTGCCGTTTGGAATCTCTGTTAGCTCTTTACTCTGTGGTAAAAACAGTTAATTATCAGAATTGGGTAAAATCCTAATTTTAGTTCAAATTCAAATTCTTTTCATTGTGACAAGTATAATTCGTCGCTTAAAATGCCTGGGTCTCTGCAGAAAATTTACTTATTATGTCTTGAAGTATTTTCCACTATTTAATCTGAATATTTTTTTATAAACTCACATTATTTTGAACTATTAGACCCTATAAGTATCAATAGTTTTCTTGAAAAATAAAATTTAATTTGAAGAAATTTTCCCTGGGGAAAAGAAAGTTATCTGAATGACCCGCAGGTGATACTAGTCACTATTTCGCCACTAGTCAATTCCTATTTCAGAAGGCGAGAATATAAATGGTTCTTCTTCTTTAATACCTACAGGTTGTTTCAATATGTCCATCCTAACTCTACACAGACATATTCTTTGCATGGAGTGGATGAAAAATCTCTAGAAAACTATACCCCTCTATGGATCATAGTTTCAAAAATAAATTCAACAGAAAATATAGAGCGTTACATCCAGTTTTCTCAAAAAATATTATGGAAGTGAACATACATATTGAAATAAGTTTGTTGAATTAACTGTAAAAAAATATTTTAAGTTTTATCGGATATGACGTCACATTTTACTAAAACACTTTTTTTTGCACTCCATGCACTTTCTGTGAAAAGTTTGGTTGGACTTCTTGAAACACCTTGGGCAGGTTTTCTGATTAAAGGAGATACAAAGGATTTCATAAAATAAAAACTTTAAAATGTATATTTTTAGATCCTTTAATGTAATATTTTTTTACAACTTTTATCCGTAACTTGGGTTTCATGACTATTTTAGCAAGAGTTTTCTCTCTATATTAAAAAAAAGTTACTGTCACCGCTGCCGCTGCCGCTGCCGCCGCTGCCGCTGTTTCAGAAAATTTAATTTTTCAACTATTTAAACTCTCATATCGCAAAAACTACTTGATAGAAATTTATGAAATTTGAAATATTTGTAGAGGAATATTTGGGGCACATTTTAGAACAAAAAGCTAACTGATGTGATAATTAATTCTGGGGTATTTTTAAGGTCAAAGTTGAAGTTTTTCTTTTTTCGCCGCGTAATCCAGTTCAGCGAAATCTATTAGCAGCAGAACTATGATTTTTTGCAGCCTAATACTCTGGAGTATGAAGATGTGCACTACGTCGCCCTTTTTTCGAATTTCGAATTTGGTTTAGAGTAATTAATTTTTTAATTTTCCAAATTTTTGACACTTTTTCGTTTTTTTCTATCTAAAATGAAAACTAATCACGGTATCAATATGATTTTTTAAACACTTATATTATTACTTTTTAGAAAGAGATTGGCGTTTAATTCTTTAAAAAATTCTAATTAGTTTTGGAATTATTAAGCATCAAAGTTTAATTTTTTTCATAGTTTTAGTAGGTCTTTATCAGACGTGTTTAATGTTTTTAAATTTTATATTTGCCTGTTCACTAGATTGTCGCGAGCACGGATATTTAAATTTAAAAGTTTTGAGGTGCACATTTTTGCTCTAAGTTTGCTAGCGATATAGTATAGACCTGGTTAATAATCTTTTAAAGATACTCCGATATTTTTTGAACTACTAGAGAAATAAATAATTTAGCTTTTTTGAGTGGTATTTGTGCCGACGAAAGGAAGAGGATTTTCGGGAAGTTTGTTTTACTCTGCTAAAGATCGATTGCAGATGTTACAGATCGCTTCGCGATCTGTAAAGAGCTGCATAGCAGTTACGGAGGTTGGTGAGCGTAAGCGAGTAGGGGGCGGTAGCCCCCTAACCATTAAATTATTGATAATTTAAAAAGGAATATCTCAGTAAGAGTTTTATTTTGATATTTTCGTGGTAATGATCCGAATTAAATTATTGAAAAGTTTGAGAGATAAAAAGTTTCGATATTAAATGATCATTAACTATACTCTGTTCATTTTGAATTAGCGAATGAGACGTAATGTATTAAAAGCAGTTATTACTCTAATTATCGTCTAAAAAATTTTCTTCTGCAATGACAAGGCAGCCTAAGCAGAAGTAGTTAAAATACTGTAGAAAAAATTGGTCACTAAAGTTGTCTGATAAGCGTTATTAAGCATTATTGAGCGTTTTTTATCCTGTTGCAGGAGCCTATTCTAAATGAACAGATTATAAGCAGACAAGTTCCAGGTTGTTCTGGATAGTTGAGATGAAACAAGCGAGCTCCGCTCGCTAAGATCGCGAAGCGATCTTCAGAGAACTGCGAAGCAGTTCCGGGGGTTGGTGAGCGATAGCGAGCAGGGGACAGAGCCCCCTAGTATTTTAAAAAAATACAAAGAATGCTTAATTGCTGGTTTTCTACAGTACACACTTGCAGTTGAATGGAGAAAAGACAAATACAGTTTCTAGTTAGGATATCGCTCTAAATTCGATACATATTTCATTCATAAAATTTCTGCGAAAATCCCCATTACGAATTAAAATTACTTTCATGAAATATCTGTTCATGAAATATCTATCTTTAATTGTGTGCATCCACAAAATTGTTTCAATACTGCATGATAATAAACTAAACTCAAACATTTCACCAATGATTCTCTCCACCCTTATAAAATCATAAAACTCATCTACTGCTTCTTGGTAACCCTAATCGTGACACGTGATACACAACCTACGCACGGAGCGTTTTTCTTGACTACATGGAAGTTTCTCATCATATTTTGGAGTGTTTGAACTATTTTATGAATAAACTACATTCCAAGTAAACACGAATTCCTGCTCCGATCTACCTCGAATTTATCTTCAATATTCATGGAGTTTATTTGAATGAAACCAGACCATCAACTCTGGTTTCTACCACCTTTTCCTACTGAGAACTTTTGTAGTAAACATGACTCGCATATATAGTATCTATGTGGGAGTGAATACACGTAGTCCCAGTTCATTGCTTTCTAAATAGGCAAATAGGCATTGTTACACGTAACTTGGATTTATTACTATTTTAAATATTTTAAATGAATTTTTATTTTCTTCGAAACACGTAGGAGTTAAATTGGTTATTTCCTTCAAAATCTTAAAAAAACGCAGCATTTTACCAATATTATAATTAAGAATATTAATTAAACGTTTGTACCATACTTTTGTGAAAACAACATGCGTATTTTTGATACATAAGTAGTAAAAAGCAACGCAATTATATAAACTGAAGTTGAAGTAAAAGTTAGACAAGGAATATTTTTGTTTAAGACTTTTTAATTTCCCGTAAATTAAAAATAAATAAATAGATCATATATTTATTAACCTTTTAAACGCCGCAATTCAAATTTCGAATTAAAGGTTCTGATTTTTAGCTTAAATGGCTTGTTTCATCATTACTAAAACCATTCTAGTCATTTTTTGGCGAAAAAAAAAATCCTAAGTATGATTTTGAGGATGTTCCCATATGGGAACATCGGCGTTTGGGGTGAAGTTTTTAGGGGGATTTCCAAAAGGCACATATTTTACAATTAATTCAAATAAAATGATTGAAATCGGTTTCTACTCAATAATTATGAACATTTTTATGATTGTGGACGGTTTTTTCATTTTTATTATCCATACTTGGACGATTGAGCAACATTTTAGAGATTTTCATAAGAAAAAATTTACATGTTTATTACGTACGCGAAGCTTTTCCGTAAGTTTTTCTTGCACTATGAGTAATATTTTGGTGTAAAAAATACATAAGAGTGTTCCCATGCTCTTTAAAGCTAAAAAGTTACGGTTCTGTGAGAAAAATTAGTTTTAATTACGGTTCTATACGGATATCTAGCATAAAATCCACTAATTGCATTCAAATCTAATTAAATTTCAAAATTGATAATCATAATTATCTCCATTGATTTATTAAAGCTGTGTTTCTCATGGAAGATTCCAAACCGAACCACATATATCTTACATTCATCTTACTTTAGAAGAGTGTTTTTAGATGTACGCACTTTTCCTTATTTTCAAAATTCTTCAATTTTATTCCTAAAATTTTGATGTAAAAAAGTACTTGCACAAAAATATATACGCAAATCCTCAGAATCACTCCAAATATGCTCTTTGCATAACCCCTATTGATAATTACTGAAAATAAATCGATCGGGGAGTTAGAAATATATATGTCGTAGACAGATCGTGAAATTAGACATTTCGTGAACTGTCTAGACATTTCATGAACTGCAGCCAGATCGTGTAAAGGTCGATCAGTTACACAAAGTGGCTAAAATTTTTAGACAGTTCATGAAATGCAATTGAGCCTTAGACAGATCGTGTAATGTTCCAGAATTACATGAAGTGTCTAAATTTTTTAGACAGTTCATGAAATGTCTAATAGCTGTTTTGCCGATCGTGTAATACACTGAGAAAAATTCTAACAGAGGGTCCAAAACTATATTTTCACTTTCTGAACGGGTTTGAGGGTGCCAGTAAGGAACTATAAATGATTGATAGAGAGATCGGCAGTACATTTTGGTGACCAAACCTGTGATTGACTGTGACGTGTTCATTCAACCTGTCACTCAATCTGCTATTTTCGAAGGAGAAGGAAAAAAAATTTCTCGCTCATTCAGGCATTTTTTCTCCGCCTCTCGTGACATAGATGCTTTTTCTAGCTGGCTCTCAGTTCTTTACACGTGATGACATTAGACTTGTGAAAATTTCTTTCTCTGAGAGAAGCAGTGAAAAATTGCAGTGGATGCCGAGGATTTTTTTAATGCTCGTGCAGAACATCTGACGTGCAATGCACTACAAAAAAATGCGTGCAAGCAGAGAGCCAACGTTATTTGTAACAGTCGATGTCACTCAAGTTTAAAATGCGTAAATAAATAAAAACGAAAGATTTTCTATTTGAAATTTTATAAATAAGTGAAAAATGAAGTTTTATTCATAAATAAATAAAATTGGCTGTTTTAACTAATATCTTACCTTTTTTTAGTTTATTCCTTTTCAATAATCAATCACTCCTAGATATTACACGATCGGCAAAACAGCTATTAGGCATTTCATGAACTGTCTAAAAAATTTAGACACTTCATGTAATTCTGGAACATTACACGATCTGTCTAAGGCTCAATTGCATTTCATGAACTGTCTAAAAATTTTAGCCACTTCGTGTAACTGATCGACCTTTACACGATCTGGCTGCAGTTCATGAAATGTCTAGACAGTTCATGAAATGTCTAATTTCACGATCTGTCTACGACATATACAAGTGTAAGAATCTGCTATAAAGATTTGGAATTTATTTCTCCATAAATCAGGTGAGAAAATAAAAATTACATATTTTTGAATTTAAAACATCATTCTTAACCTGTTTAGATCCTTTGAGACATAAAAGGTTCAAAAAATTAAAGAAAATAGGAAATAACTTGAAATTTTGCATGTTATAAAAATCCCCCCAAATACTATACCTTAAACGCCGATGTTCCCATTTGGGAACATATACGTTGTATAGGTAATTACTCTCCAAAATTAGAATATGAAGCGATTCCGTTAAGCCAAATCGGAAGATGTGTACTTAAGCTACCTAAACATAGCAAAATTATTTATAAATAAATTTATTTAAAATTTTTACAAGTTGAAACTTGTGGAACTTTTGGAAGAGCCAAAAATATCTAATTTTGATGTAAATTCTACAAAAAGGATTAAATTGCACATGAAAAACTTTTGCATGTAAAATAACTTCATATCTTTGAGTTGCTTTCTACCAAGTATCAAATTCCTGCATGAAAAATTAAGTTGTGAAAAAATTCCTTGAAATGATGTTCCCATTTGGGAACATCGGCAGGTAAGAGGTTAATAAACAAATAAACATTTCTACAGGAATTAAGGAACAACCATTCGTCCGAAATTGAGATCAAATTATTTGAACTGTTTATTAATAATAACTGTTTGTTTATGATCTTTTTATTATTTGAACATTAAATATTAAATTCATTATTAATTAATAATTCTTTTGGCCTATAAATCAAGTTTCCTTCATTTCTATTTTACTGGTAGTCCTTGAAATTCATGGAATCATTGACCTTTTCAGATCAATGACTTTTTCTTTCTTCAAAGATCTTCATTCATAGATATACTAACAACAGTCCTTGAATATTTGCTTGAATTTGAAGCAAATAAATAACACTTTTTATATGAATTTCAATGTGAAGTTCACCAACATCTTTCCAGGAATATTATTAAGAAAAACGGGATAGCTACTTTGAGTTTTAAAATAGCACCGATATCCAGTACTTCCGGCCATATGCATTTTTAAAACAACCATTTCTTCTAATACAACCTTCTGACCCTGAAATAGACACTGTTTATTAATAATTTATTCAAGCTTTAAATAAGCAAGAGAAATACTTTTACGGAAATACCAGTTCACGGGGAAGAAACATGGCATGAGTTATTAAGAACCATGTTTTACGCTAAGGGCTCAATAAAATGGGACTAAAGTGAAGGAAAATTTGACGTTGAAAAGTAACTCTTTACTGTAGGCATGATATACGCTTGGATGGATGGCACGAATTTGAGGAGAGTAAATAAGAACATTAATGCATTTTAAGGCAACGTAGACATTGCCTTGTCTAAAAATAAACTTTAGATAATTTATGTCTGTGACTTGCATGCTTTGGGGGAGGGCAGTGTTTATGTAGTTTTTTTTGCCCAAAAAGGGATTGGTAGCCACATCAACAACTTAAGATAACATGTTTACTATGTAATATTTAAATCACGAATTCAAAATATTTTACATGTAATAAGTTTGATCACAACATTATACATGGTACTTGGTCAATTACACATTTAAATATAATCAAGTTATTGATTTTTATTATTCAAGTTGATAGTTTTTATCACCACATTTACCTTAATGATTATGATCAATCTGAAATGAATTTTTTTATAAAAAAACGCATTTCAATCTTTAAAACAGTTTAGATATTTTTTGCTCTCCATTCATTTTTCAATCCTTGGTAAAATTATGCATCAAAATGTAAACACAAATTTAATATCGCATTAGTTATTTTCCTTGGCCTTAGAAAAATGAAAAATTAAAACTATTCATCATTACTGTACCCTACATCAGCAGAATTATAAATTCTATCGTGCTAGTAAAAAGTTGAATGCGAAAAAAATGCAATAGAAAATGCACTGTTTAGCAAAGTCACATTAGCCTAAAATCATTAAACAATACTACTATACATTAAAAGTTTTATAAGAGCAGCCATCACATTTAATTGAAGTTAAATCCCCACTCTACAATATTCATGAGACTGATAAATATACGTCCATTGAATGGGTTTTCTTATCTTAGTTTTCAGGACAAGAGGAATATACAGGGGTCTTATCGTTAATATCTAAAGAGGATTATTTGTTAAACATTTGACATTGGAAAGTACGGTAATGTTTGAACGTAGTTTAAAAACTGCACATACAAAATTTCCGGATCATTACACTGATCATTATCTTGCGTGCAGTACAAAAGTTTTCGTTGCTAAAAGTAGGCAAGGCTTATTGGGGCACTAAGCTGCAGTAAGTTTTAAAACTGAAAAAGAGAACGTCACTATGCTTTTTATCAACTCACCCAAAGACAATGTCTGCCACGAATACGCATTCGTTTTTACAACGTAAATCATTACGGTAGCCATTATCTAGGAAATGGAATTGGGCTAACTGCATAGTTGAAACAACTATGCAGATTTTTATTTACCACTGGATGAGAACAGTAGCTGGGTTATTTTGGGTTGGTGAGAGTAAGTATCTTGTCGTATCTATGGTAACTGTATGTGTTTGCATTTGGAAGTACCGGTGTTCATGCTTAATTTCAAGTTGAAAGTTTTGAAAAAAAAAAGTTAATGTAATGCTTGTGTGTCTAGGAATTCTACCTTGAAAATTTATGCCAAACGAGGTTTTCACTTCGAAGTCAATCTCAGTTCTTACTTCGCTAATTTTAAATGAGAAAACATACTGGTCAACAGTACATTTTCTACTCTTTTAAGCTCCTACATTTAACAGGATATTTTTAGAGAAAACTTTTCATTAGGATTAAAAATATTAACGTATTGACTATTAGTTTCATTGCATATAAATTAAATTCTTAAAAGATTTAACATGATGAAAATGGAATAAAGTTTATAAACTACATGGCTTACTTAGTAGTTTGTGTGGCATATTTTTATACTATGCTAAGCTATGTAACATTAAAAAAGAGTTAAATTTTTTATACATGACATCTTATTTATATGCGTTTGTGTACATACAAGTAATCTACTAAATCAGTTTCAATGGTTATAAAATAGGAGTAATAAAGAATAAAATAAATTTAAACCTGCGTTACATCAACATCTTGGTAATAGTGATTGACAATATACTGTAAACATATCTTTCAACTCATAATTTTATAATTTAAAATAGCATTCATTCAGAATGAGATTCATGCTTTAAAACTTGTTTTTAGCGTATTAAATACGAACTGATTCATACATTTTACTGTGGATGATTTCTTACAGTTAGATTTAGAATGTATGAGGAGTATTTATTCCCCAATCTTTATAATCCCACGCAATTCCCATCACCTTTAAAAACTTAATTCTTATATCGAGTACAATTCAAGCATTAACTGTTGCATGATAAAGACACAAGAAGCATAAATTTGAAAAAATGTACTTTTACAGAAGGTTTATGTTACGAAACGAAGGTAATTTATATTTGAAGCATTTTTGGATGGGCATTAGACCATAAACAAACTCAACCAACATGTGTTCCCTGAATTTCACGTAAACATTCTGTAAGTTTCCAACAGCACCACATTCAAACCTGGAGTCAACTCTACTGCACATAAATGTCTGTATTAAATGACAACAACCTTTTCAAGTTGTTTACCTATAGTTCCTGTCTTCATCGTTGAGAAAGTTTGAAAGGCGATTGAAGATAAAAATAGATATATTTTTGGAAAATATTTTAAGGATTTCACAAACCATCTGAGTATAATGCTGAAATTAAAGGAGGTCTGTCTGGAACACTTCAGAAAAAATTGTATCAGCTTAAAATTGTGAAATTCGGTGAGACGAAATCAAATTGAATTATATTATCTTTAATTTTGATTCCTAATTTTAAGAACTGTTAATTTCTTTAAATGCAAATTTTTAAGTAACAAATTCTTGAAATTTTATGTGACTTTCTTAAGATCTATTTCTTAAAAAGTAAACCAAAATTTTTAAATTTACTGAATAAAAATTACAGTGAAATGTTTGAAAAATAAGTGTTTTAAATTTCACTTTTCTTAACGGTCGTTCTCTTATATCAATTTAAAGAAAGAGTGAAAATACGTAAAGAAAACAGCATTATAAATGTAGAACATAGAATGCTGGATTACCACACGGGCCATTTCCACGTCAAGTGAACCAATGACTTTTCCCTCACCATTTTTGATGCTTTTCATATTTGGTACACTAAAAGATCACCTTGAAAAAACCATTTGGGTATATTTTTTAAATTTTTATCTCTTATAGTTTTTGATTTATGGGGTTACAAAGTTGCGAAAATTCGGAAATTTCGGTTGAACAGGCTTTTGTAATTTCCTCATATTTTAGTAACAAATCATTTCTCAGCAAAAACATTGGTACCATTTTAAAGACAGTTAAACAAGCTTTAAAATTATGTAAAATACAATAGTTTTATTTTAAAATTTGGTTAAAAATGTTTAACTTTAAAATTTGGTTAAAAATGTTTAACTTTAAAATTTGGTTAAAAATGTTTAACTTTAAAATTTCAAAATTTTATTACTAAAAAAGTATATAATTTAAAATTTTAAAAAAATTTATAGTTATTTATATTGGTTTTTTATGCTCTCTAAAAATTTTCAGGATGGGATCTCTACGGGATCATATTATGTTTAAAAAATAAAATGTTAGAATTATTCACTAATTTTAAGCTTCACGGCATGACTTCGGTAGGTAAAATAAGCATTAAAGTAAGAAAAAACATCGTATCATCATGAAACTTGGGTATTTAATCACTATTAACATATGATTTATGAAAATTAAGGTAATAAAACATTAGGGGTTTTAGGGGGTGTACCCCTTCCCCTTTTCAAAAGGGGGCTCCAATCGTGTAAGGTGTCATTTTTTAAGATTTTTTGCATTTAAATAATCAAGGTATTAACTGTTGTCTACATAGTTGCCCTATGAAGAACAACCAACAATTTTTGCAAACTTTAGAAATTTCGGATAAAAATATATAAAAAAGGTAGGGATATTTCTGATCAAAACACAGTAAAACTACCAATCTTTAATGAACTATTACCATTAGTAAAATAAAAACAATCATTGATATCTATTGATATAGTAGTATAAAATCCCTTGATTCCTATGATTTTACTTTAATCCTAACTCAAAACTATGGAGTTCTAAAAAGCAAAAAATTCATCAGAATTTGTACTGAAACCAAAGAACTCATTTCATTTCAATCGAGGCGATACCTCTTAATTGTGACAAGTTGTTTATATTTAGAGATTGAGTGCAGGCCATGTGTCTCTAAATACTTCAACCTTGGCAACCCATAAATTTTTGAGTTTGTAGGGATTATACGAGGTTCTGTTATGGGGATGTGAATAGTATATTGATATTGAAGTGCATTAGTATTTTAAAATGACTTCTTCGTGAATGTAGTACTGTTCAACTGACAATCACATGCGCTCCATCGAAAATTTGCCAAAAATTGTTGGTTATTCCTCTTATATAGGACAACTATGTGGACAATAGTTAATATCTTGATTATTTAAATGCAAAAAATCTTAAAAAATGACACCTTACACGATTGGAATTCCCTTTTGAAAAGGGGGAGGGGTACACCCCCTAAAACCCCAAATGTTTGATTACCTTAATTTTCTTAAATCATATGTTAATAGTGATTAAATACCCAAGTTTCATGATGATACGATGTTTTTTCTCACTTTAATGCTTATTTTACCTACCGAAGTCATGCTGTGAAGCTTAAAATTAGTGAACAATTCTAACATTTTATTTTTTAAACATATCATCAAATAGAGATCCCATCCTGAAAATTTTTAGAGAGCATAAGGAAACCAATATAAATAACTGTAAATTTTTTGAAAATTTTAAATTATATACTTTTTCAGTAATAAAATTTTGAAATTTTAAAGTTAAAAAGTTTTTAACCTAATTTTAAAATAAAAGTATTGTATTTTACATAATTTTAAAGCTTGTTTAACTGTTTTTAAAATGGTATCAATGTTTTTGCTGATAAATGATTTTTACTAAAATATTAGGAAATTACAAAAGCCTGTTCAACCGAAATTTCCGAATTTTCGCAACTTTGTAACCCCATAAATAAAAAACTATAAGAGATAAAACATTTTAACTTGGCACATCTCAGTTTTTAGGCACATTCAACATGTGTACCAAATTTGAAAAAAATCGAAGGACCCAAGGAAAAAATTTTCCGAAAAATTGGTTCACTTGACATGGAATGACCCACACAGCGCACATCAAAATATTATATCTTTGTTCCAATTATGATACAGACATAATCGATACATGATTTTAAGTAGAAGAAACTGGGTTACTGTTCAAAAGCAAACACTTTCTTTCTAATCTGACGTTTTTTGTGTTCTTGACCCTATGAAGGACAATTATTTTGTCTACCCCCAATAAAAATAATATTGTATATATGAGGAGCTGAGAGCCAAAGTGGACCAACCAACAAAAAATGAAAAAGCGTTTTTTTTAAATTTACAGTTGAATGTAGAGACATCTATTGATTTAAGTTAGAAAACAATGCATTTTTTTTAGTTCCCACAAGATGGCATCACTTTTTCGTTTAATCTAGTAATTAAAATCGCATAAAAATTCAATGCCAGAATGGATCAAGCCACTTGGTCCATTCTGATTCTGACTTTCAACAGGATCCTCTAATTATTGATCACGAGAAGATAAAAACTAAATATTAAATACTAACCTAAAAAAAGTTTAAATATTGCTACAATTTTGTAAAGCGTTTTTCTCGAAATAACAGCTGCTGAGGTTGGTCCACTCTGGCTCTCAGCTCCTCATATAAGCTAAGTAGCAATTGAAACAGAACAAACAATATAACGCTTTAATCGTTGAACTTTGGACCCTTTCTTGGAGGCCTTACGACAATAGCAAAAGTTGTAATTTCCCTTTTTATCGCCAGTTTTAGGAATATAACGTGTCCATAAAATAGTACGTTAAGTCGAATTCCAACATATCCATCATACTCTAGTGCGAGGAATCATCTAACAGGATAATTGATGGGCATTATGTCCCGCACGAGTCTGAAACCCGGATCGTAAACCCTCAAACACGTCTAGGATATGTCGAGAACGAGTAAAAGTTGAGGTAATTAACAGTATAAAGGATAATATTGTGACTTTGGTATTACATTCAGGAAGCACCTAAAACGGATCTTCAAGGGATGGTATACATTTGTGTCCTTTCGAGTACATCTTAAACTTCTTATGTAAGGAACTGTTGTGATGTGGTTAAAAATCAATGTTAGAGTACAAAAGAATCCAAATTTTGTTTGGACAATTATTTACGACAATGGCAATTATAATTAGCTTTTGTTTTGAAAAACAAATTTGAATGATTCAACGAGGTAGAATATAGATTGTGGACAGCTACAAGGCATTGAAGAAATTCATAATTTTTTTCTTATTGTGGACATAATATTTTAATAAAATAATAAATAAGTCGGTTTATTTTTATTATATTTCCATTTATAATTATTATTTAATAGAAGTGCGTTTGTTTCAATTTTTTACCCTTTGGAATTTCTTTATCAAGAAATGTTCTTAACGTTCAAAAAGGTTGACTATTGGCTAACTCTATTATGAATTGGATTCTTAAATAAAAAAATGGGTTTTACATTTCGCTCACTCCTTTCAAGAACGTCATATCTCAAAAATCACCAATTTTTAGTTACGACTGTTTTCAGAAAGCCCTGAAAGAGTAGTATAACCCTGTAAAATCGGCTTAACTTTAACTTAATAATTAGCCTCTAGAGGAAAGTAGAGAGAAGTTGTGCCGTTTCTGTATTAGTGGAGTTTTCTTTTCAAGACCGTCACAATTTAGTTATCCTCAGCCGTTGAGGAGGAAACACATCTGTCATTTAGTGCAAGACCGTATTATTTCTTCAGAAAACAGTATTGCGCCCTAGATAAGTGTATCTTTTATTCTTAGTTTTGTTTCAAAAATGTACTATTTAGTTTTATGTCAGTATTGTAGGGAAAGGGTGAAAATAATATAATGGCTTATTTCGATTTATGACTCTCTTGCACAGTAAGTTAGAGAGGTTGACTGTACTATTTTAACTTATGACACTGTTGTCAATAGACATTTTTTCCTTAGACAAAGTGGGTTTGGATCAATTTGCTTTATGACACTTTTACAAAGAAAACTCAAACCCTTTTACGAAATTGTGCAGTTTTATTTTGGAATGTGTCATTATTGACAGTAAAATATTTACGGTTTGCAAGATGTTACGGGTTGCAGTTTGCTTCTTCCTTTTCACATTTCACTTCAACTTTTTTAAGATTATTTCGTAAAAGTTAGATCTTCAGCAGATTTAAAATGAGCAATCCTCCCCAAATAACCTCCCTTTTTCCAAATCATCATCCAAGCAGTGCTAACATCCTGTAACTCGATATGCATGGGGCCAATTCATTCTCCTGCAGGTGCAGTGAAATGACCATCTTATCTTGCCAGTGTCCTCTCCCCTTCGGAAGAAGGCAATTTGGCGACCCGATAAGATCAACTCCTGAAACTGGGCTCGAGGAGGCGGGCCACCCCCTAGTCGAAAATTCCACTGACCTTTCATATCGGCCGGATGTAAGATTACCCCCTTTAATTGCCTTTTTCGTTGTCGCCTTCCTTCTTTTCCCATAAAAATTGCTTTTTTGTTGTTATATGGTGGGGGGGGGTTGTTACGGGGTGGGTTTGTCCAGTGCCATTTCCATGGTAGCTACTCAATACTCATTCAATTCAACTTCAAAATTTTAAAGGTGACCTTGGCTTTACTGACATTCCTTTAAAATTTGAGTGCTAAGTGGACTTTGAAAGAGGACTCTTTCCTACACATTTTAATGAGTTACCTATTGATGTTTTGTTGCTGCTCACTTTGAAAATATAAATTACGAAAACGGAGAAAATTTTTTTACAAAAACTTATCTTCATTGATCAAATTTTAGCTCCATACTAGAAAAACGGCTTAAAAGCCTATTTTTAAGTTTTTTTAAAACTGGGCCACTTTGAAAATCAACGGTAAATTTTTATCAATGGCAATAAGGAAACAATTATATTTTTCCCACATCTTTATATTATAAATTCAATACAAATGTTTTGAAGTATTGATGCTCATTTTTTGCATTTCCTCATTATTTGTACTTATAAACTTTTGTTAATTACCTCTTAAAGTAAAAGTTATTTGTTATTGTTAAAATATGATAATTAAGGTATTTTCGTAATACTCAACTGCAACCTTTTTAATTTTTAATTACACTCTTAAATTCCTTAAGAAGATCCAAGGGGAGTTAAGGGTCCAAATTTCCAGAAATTTTCTTGGGAAGGACCCTCCTTTGAAACTCGGGTCTGTAATATTTACAACTTTTTTATAATAGGTTTGTCAAAATGCAAAATTTTTTACCAAAATAATGTATTAAATTCTTGGAAATGTATATTCGAAATTCGGATTGGGTGAACCAAAAAAAGCTGGAAACTTGCTTTTTAGACCTATATTTCCAAAAAATTTATGGGGGAGGTCCCCAGACCCCCCTTAAGTTATTGGATCGCAATTACTCACATCCTTTATATATTATGTTTATTGAGAAGATTCAGTTTGATTTTGAAAATTTTTAGCCCCCCAAAAAACTAAATCATTTATCTGCCATTGTCTGTTAGCAAAAAAAATCAGTTCACTTTGAAAGGAATTGGAAAGGCAAATTGATAGAATTTAGTTAACTAACAGTTTAGTATTCAATAACATTTCCATTTATAGGCCAAGTAGAAAAATTTTTAATGTTAATTAATCTTAAATCCTTAATTTAATCGTAGTTTTATTTGTAAAAAAGGAGGTAAAAATGTTTGTAAAACTATTTAAAATTGGTTGTTTTTAATTATCTGTATCTTTTTTATTTATTTTCTTACTGTGCAATTTTTATGCGTTTTACTTTCTACTGTAATTTTAAGTATTATTAATCTACTATTTAATTTTTTTGCATCGAAGTACAAGAGTCGAAATTTGTCTGAAAAAAAGAGTTGTTTGTACAAGAGTTGGAAATAAAATAAAATTTTATTGCTTTTTGTGTTTTATTTTAATAACCAAATTCCTGTTTCTTTACCAAACTAATTATTTTAATTTCAACCGAAAACTGTAATAAAGGTATTTCAGACAAGAAGAAATAATTGCCAGTTTGGAATGAAATTATCATTGCAAGGATGTCATAACTCTATAGATACTTCAATGTTAACTTCCAAATTGAAATATTTTAGTAACAATAATGTCATATTTTGACATACTACAAGCACCATCTATGAAATTTTGTGCAAGAGTGTCATAAAACAAAACGAACTATTTTTAAGTTTAAATTTTTATATTAATTATTCTTCAAAAGGTTAGAAAGAAGTTGGGAATTATCTAAAAAGGTCTGCTGCATAATAAAAAGTTCAATTGGGGGCTTAATATTGGTTTTAAATACGTTTTATTTTACTTTTAAACTTTAAAATCGCTCTCCTGAAAAATCAGGTTTTTTGAGATATGACGTTCTTGAAAGGAGTGAGCGATTTGTTGTACTACTAACATTAAAATTTCTGGGGGTAAATTTATCCTCACTTTGAAATGTTTGTAAAATATTATTCGTGTTGAATATTTCGATTGATGTTGTGAAAGTCAAAAACATTGTATTTTCTTTTAAAAGTGTGACATGGCAGTTCTGATGATCTGAGTATATTTCCCCCCATGGAGAATCTTATCAACTAAAATTTAGTTACGCATTTTTTAGATAACGTCTGTAAAGAGGCATTATGTATCATGTTATCATTAAAGTTGTTTCATTTCTATTTATCTCCTTTACCCTGTCTATCGTTGTCTCTCTATTTCTCGTTTAAATTCTGACAAAGGAAGATTTAGAGATTAAGTTTCCGAATAAAAATTTATTTTTAATAGAGCATAACTTCAATTAAGTTTTGAGATACTTTTCAACTAAAAAATAAGATAATAACCTTCTATCCGGAAAACGAGCTCAACTCTACGTTTTAAGCGAAATTTGTCTAAAATGATGCGCATAAGGTTGATATCTAAGCTTATTTTGGTAGAGAAAAAATTATATTATCAACATTAAAATACATCGGCTACCTATAAATTCTCCCAGTTCTAGTATCAGAATAAAATTCAACCATATTGCATCAGAAAATAACCTGCAAAGTAAAATAATAAAAATATATTTTTTGATCCCAAAATTAAAAATGTTTTTTTTATCTGTTAGTAATAAGGGGTCATTCATTAATTACGTAAGGGTCCCGAGGGGGAGGGGGGTTGGAAAAATCTCTACATACCCTTACTTGGGGGGTGGGGGGTCAAACCCATTCTTACGTAAGATTTTCCAAGTTAATGTAAACAAATTCCAATTATTCTAATCAAGAGATAATAATATAATGGTAATATGTAGTTGACACAGCAAGAATATTACTTATCTGTTAAAAAATAAAAATCTTTGATTTACGTCAAACTGAGAGTTTTAGTAGCTGATCCTTTTCCAGAAGCTAGAAAAGTTTTCTAACATTTTATTATTTTGAAAAACGAAATGGAATCTTACGTAAGAATTGGGGGGGAGGGGTTTGAAAAATCTTACGTACCCTTACATGGGGGTAGGGGGGTCAAAAATTGCCAAAATCATCCTTACGTAATTAATGAATGGCCCCTAAGTGTATTTTCTCTATCGATTGAAAACAATAATACTCTTAACCACTTCTTTCAGATACCACTTATCTTTCAGACATTCCAAAAAAAATCATGTTTTCGACATTTTCTAAGTGTTTTATTTTCCTTTTTTATCCCCTGGTATCATTTTCAACGGTTGAAATCAGATTCCGTTGATTTAAAGTGTTGAGATATCTGCAATTTGTTATTTGCATTCAACACTTACTACTTTAACCTAGTAAGGATCTTTGAATGGAAAATTGAGTAGTTCAAATCTAAACCTGATGTCTGGTGAAAAATACGGCCCAAACAATGTAATTTAGCTCTTCTCAGTTTTTAATATTTGTTTACAGAGTTATCACTAGTCTGCTTTTTGAATTGATGTGAATAAGTATGTGCCCTTTTGAACTTATTCATAAAGATCTATTAAATTTTCAGAATTTCCTTTGAAATCATAAAAAGATGTTTGATCAGAAAACGAAGTGAAAGTTACCTTTTAAAACTTATCAACTATTCAGAAACACTTTCAGCTTGATTTTATTTACATACAGAAAACAGAGAAACTGATTTAGATAAAAACTGTTCTCAAGATGTGAATTGAAAAATATATTTAAAAGTCTATTAAGTATAGTTTAGGGGATTTTTATGTTACTTATGTATTGCTTTAGCCATAATTCTTTTCAAGTTTTACTTTCAGAAAAAAAACTTATGATTAGATTTAGCCATAAATATAGTTCTCTGTTACCAGTACAATTAATACGTTTTACAAAATATAGTTACAAAATATAGTCAATTAATACGTTTGACAAAATAACTTTTTTTCGTCATATTTATGGTACCATAGTTTTCCCAATTATAAAACAGAAAAATGAGCCTTCTTTCTTAAATTGCTCAGAAATTTTTAAAGCATAGAGTGTATATGGGTCAATCCCAAAAAAACCGTACAAACTGCGTCCGAGAAGTTAATATTTTTTAAATTGGTAAAAATATACTTTGGGAAAATTAGTTTTCATTGTTTCAGAATCTTCATTTTATTATGTCTAGTTGGGTATTTTTTAA
Organism: Tetragnatha versicolor; assembly: GCA_024610705.1. Lineage (NCBI taxonomy): Eukaryota > Metazoa > Arthropoda > Arachnida > Araneae > Tetragnathidae > Tetragnatha > Tetragnatha versicolor. Next base: position 6,828,508 of record JANDEH010000022.1, read on the forward strand.
AAACATAAAAATAAAATATTATTTCTTTAAAATGCTATTGTTCGTAACTGGAACACAGAAAACAGCATGTCCCACACTAAAATTTATCACATTTAAAATTGTTTTTAATGACCAGGTTGCAAGTTATGATAATAAGTTTTATAACAATTAATTAAATGCAACATTTCAAATAATTTTGACAAAACACATATTTTATTTTATTTTTAATTTCAGAGTTACATATTTTTTTCTTCGTGTCCCAGTTTCTTTGTCTTTTCATTTTTCCACTCTGTTACGTTGATATTTTAAAATAAAAATTAAATTTTACTGAATTTATCAACAGTATTTAACTCTAAGAAGGAATAAATAATCATTGCCCGAGAGCCATAATGGATTGGAATTTCGAAAAGAAGGTTGGATTTAATTTCTTTCTACGATTGCTTTAACCACTTCCACTCTGGTACACCTCCTTATCACCTTTTTATAAAAATCTATTAGGTACTTTTTTGAAACAAATTAGAGTTAGGATTAACATTCCTAACAAATTTTAACTAATGCTCTATTTTTTTCATTCAGTTGAAATTAAAAGCCACAATTCAAAATTTAGGCTAAATTTTCCACTCTGTTACGTTCCACTCTGTTACATAAACAATATAACAGAGTGGACAAAGAACAAGTGATAATAATTCTCTTAGAATTTATAACCTTACGTCTACATATTTCTTAGCTTTGATTCTAATACATATTCGGATACATTTGGTAATTATAAAATTCAAATATGATATTTTTTTAAAAAGAAAATGAGGAAAGAAACTAACGCTTAGCGGCAGCGTCATTATTGAGAACGTTGAAGATTAAATGTTAACATAGATGAAGCGATTAAGCAGAAAGTTTTTAAGTACAGCTAATCGCAGTTCAACCTACAAATATGTGTAGTTTTCAGGGGGTGTCAGAAAACATGGGGGTTGACAAAAAAGTAAAAGTAATGAGCTTAAAAAGTAATAAAGAAAAGTAATAAATTATTTAAAACTGATATAAAAAGACATTTCTTATGTTCAAATAGATTCTAGAACAATTGTAAAATATATCCCTCATCCAAAATTTGAGTTGAAGAGTGGCGCCAAACATTATTTATTTCCCAAAAATATTGACGTTATTCTGTAATCATAATTTTTGTTTCATATCTTCTGGTGTTACTAATAAAATGTAGATTGCAAGTAAAATGATTGAATTGATTTTTACTACAAAATCATGGTATTTTTCTCCCAAGAATGTAAGATTTTCCACTCTGTTACAAAAATTTCCACTCTGTTGCATCACACTTTTTTTGCATTCCAGTGTAAAATAATTCTAAAAATTTTATTAAAAGTGTTCCCTACTATTTGGAACAACACTAGCTATAACAGAAATAATAATATTTTTTCAATAAAAAACAATAAGCCATAGAATAAACTTTTATCCAGGTATATTTCACATTTTTAAAAAAATTTGCACTAATCTTCCATAAAACAGTTTCAAAATTTAAAAAATAAAATAAAGCGCAAGAGTACTTACAAAGCACAGCATATTCAAAGATATTAAGGTAATTTCAATCTTTATTACTTTTATTATCATTAAAAAAATCAAATTATAATCATGTAACAGAGTGGAAAAAACCTTTCTCTTCTCTGATCAAAACCTTCCAAAATAAATAAAATTATTATTTTAACCCACTTAAACTTTTTATCACTGAAAAGCTTAGAATCTTAGCTGATATTAAGGCAAAAATTTTTTCAAATAATTCGAAATTTATTTTTTAAAGTTTTAAACATCAAATGTACGGTTTTTTTGGGAATGACCCATATAGTAACACTTGCTTCACTAGTTTTTAGTTTTAAAAATACCAAAGAAATGAAACATTAGAAATCCACAATTAATGCCTTTTCCTAAAATGCAGGCTTCAAACTTAAGCGTGCTTGAGAATGAAACATTACTCTTCCAAAAGAGAAAGCTCTAGTCTGCTTTTATTCAGCAGTTTGTGGGAAATCTGAAATTTAGGGTTAACTTGCTCTCCTCATGTGTCAGCATAAAAGTTGAGAGTTTATGGATCTTGGTGGTTAAGCGAGGGAGGTTAAAATTTATGATATTCCTCATCTGATAGGAGGGGTGAACATTTATGTTTCCACTTAAAATACTATAGTTTTTTTCATACTGTTTTACCCCATTGTGATTTCTCTTTGTTTACAAATGTATTCGTTTCTAACACTAGAAACGCCGAGATTTGGTCTTACCTGCAATCACCATTTTGACCTTCTTACAACTACAGATATTTTTTTTTGCCTCAATGTTATTTAACCCATTACTGCCTGACGTCCCTTTTTAGGGACGTTTTTTAAAAATCCTCCTATTTCTACAAAAATTGTTCCTTTGAATCAAAATTTGCACGGATGTATCTCTGATCTTCATAGAACATAAAGAACACAAGAAGAAAGCAGAATTTTAAAAAAATTTCACTTTTTTTAAAGTTGGAAGATAGAATTTTTCAGAAAAGTGCTTTTTTAAAAATTTTAAAAGAAAAAGCTTAAAAATCCTAGTTGTTATTTAAAAAAAATTTCAATGCCGATATATATTACTGTTTATACATTAAATCAGTTGGGGTGTTTTTTTATTTTTCCAAAATATTTTATCTTGACCTTATTTTGGACCCTCGAAAAGCGTCCCTAAAAAGGGACGTCAGGCACGAATGCCCCCGTGGTTTTCGCCATAGTGAAATGCTAGTGTTTCCTTCATTTCTTCATAAAAACGCGTTCGATTCTTATGAAATGAATTAAATAACTGATATTTATGAAATTACTTTAATTTTAGCTAATAAATTTATTATTTTTGTTTATTTTTTTTGGAAAATACTGTTATTTCTGCTAAATTAATGGAATAGAAAGTCTTAAATTATAAGGAATTAATTAATTTGTATTAATTAAAAGGAATAAATTAATTATTTTACTATATTTATTACTTATGCAAATATATTCCGGTTATATTTTAATTAAAAGTTTAATAATTATTAGTTATAATGACCTTTTGTCATTAAAATTGCCAAAAAAGTCGCTTTTGTGATAAATTTTCGGCTTTTTTTCTAATTAGATGTCGCTAATCATTGTGTTCTATACTGCAGATCAATCTATATCATCTGGCTTGCTAATGCACATCCCACTAATGCTTGATTTTTGGGGAGAAATTCGTGTTCCGCACAATTAAATTAAATAAAATGAAAAAAGTATGGGCATTTGAAAGACTTAAACTTCACAAATTGAGATATTCTGATAGATTTGAGGTGTGTAAAAGTAATTAATACTTAATATTAGGTAACATATAAACAAAGAATGCCTTTTTCAATTAAAAACCTTAATTAATTTGCAATTAACATAGATTTGGGAGGAAAAAACGTGTTTTAGAGCATAAAAATTCTCAAATAACGTTAATTAGGGTTAATTTTACAGTTAATTAGATAAATAATTAATATTTTTTGTTCATATTCATGTTACAGTATGGTTCCGATCACTTTTGCTGCACTTAAAAAGGTAGAAGATGTTTTTGAGGCTTTAAAAAAGTTTTCTACCATGCGTTTACTATAGGGAAAAACAACGGGGGCATTCGTGCCTGACGTCCCTTTTTAGGGACGTTTTTTAATTTTGGTGTAGAAATTAAAATTTTAACCTGGAATTTTTTTCACTATTTTTCCAGTTGTTTTGGGGCTAGTTCCTATGTTTTTACCAAATATTTAAGAAAAATAAAAAGTTGGGCATTAATGGGTTAACCCTTTCGCCACCCTGCCTCATATGAGGCTCCTACTTTGGAGCTCAATTTTTTTATGATGTAAACACGCAAATTTATTTTCTTTTCATCAGTGACTTCAGTGATTCATGTAGATAACATATGAGACTTCTACATGGTTTCTGAATTCGTTCCTAAATGGCAGCAAGATGATTTATACCTCAACGTTCACATTTTAAGCTGTGATGCTTGTGAAGAGAAAATACTAGCTTGATACTAGTTTCTGTAGAACATTTTTATAGGTTGGTAGATATTTTCTTATTTCGTAACCTTCTTATATTATGACCATGTCTTTTAATAACTTTTAAACCAAGTATTTTCTGTTATTAGGAAAAAATATGGCCTCAAATGGCTCATATGAGGCTCATAAAAATAACTAGGAAGGAGTGCACACAAGAAAAAAAATTTTTTTCCAGACAAATTATACGGGCATTTTGGATGTATTGAGAAGAAGAAAAAAAGTTTTTTTTTTCACTTTTTTGATGTTCTGGTGCCGAGAGGGTTAAAAAGACTTCTGGTATGAAGTTTCATCCAATTAAACTGCACAAGTGAAAATTTTTTATCTGTTTCTACCAGGTTTTGGTTTGATTGCGAGTTTTCAGTCGTAATGCTTTCCATGCCAATTCATGAAAGCGTTTCATGAATTGGTGAATGTCATTGAAATTTTTCATTATCGTTTACTTACTCAACATGAATCTGTTTCCGGCATTTTTATTCCAAGGTCACCTTGCATTTTCAAATAGAAATAAAAAATAATAAAATACTGATATTTTTAGATGTTTTTCCAGCCGGCTGTTTAAGAAATTCTATTGATTACTAAGTAATATAATTGATTTAAAAACACAAAAATTTTACAACCATCTTCTTAGGAAACTTGTTCACTATCCAACTTGACAGTTAATTCATTATATTCAGAGCTACAACTTGATAAAATTCAAAAAGTGTGAAAATTACCCCCCTTTTGCACTTCTAGTGAGTTGTTGTTTCTAATCCGCATAGGGTACAGGAATTGAGACAAAGGGGGCGGCGGCTCCTTTGGATCCTCCTATATTTTTTTTAGCTAGAATTTTCTTAGTCTTTAGCGGTAATGCAAATTTACAATGTCATAGTTCCGAGAAATTTATTTCACAAGACGAGTCATTTTGTTTTACTACGACTTCTAAATCTTTTAGGAACAATTAAACTATAAGGCAAACAAGCACGTGGCCACTAGAATTTTCAGTCTATTAAAGATCGTGCTGAGAATTCGAGATGGTTTTAAAAACTTTTGAAATTTTTCCAACACTTTTTGACGAATCAAAGGGCAGGAAAAGGTGGAAGTTCTTGATAGAAACGAATGAAAATGAAAGTGTGTTGAATTTTTTTACTATTTCATACAACGTTTACAAGTTCATACGCTACAAACAAACCTCTGACAGTTAAGCACACATATGTTCAATAAAGATATATTCTGGTTACAACTACCTACTTTTCTTGTATTTATCAATAGCCCGTGTTATATATATCTTCCAATTAATAAACAATAGTAATATAGGTAATAGTAATATAAATAGGAATTTTTACTTTTATATTAATGAAATGGGAAAGTGGCTAGATTTTAATACACTCAACTCAACATTCTCTTAAGCATAGTAGAATAATAAAGCGTATATAGACACGCAAGCAAGTGTGTTTGGATTTTTGAATGATTGAATGGAATGGGAATTAATAGGGAATTATTTATGTATTAAAAAGCTTTAACTCTACTCTTATTAAAATAATTTTAAAAAGCTATAATTTAGGTTTATATATTATGATATTATTATAGGATGATGTTAAAATATCAAAAATTAGAAAGCATGCATAACTATGCAATTTCTCTCCGTTGTACAAATTGCATAAATATATTATCTCATCTAAATGTAATTTCACTCTATAAGATTAAGTAATTAAAATTTTTCCATACACATACACATACGCATGTAAAATATTGTTTAGTAAAAATTTAGACACTTTAGGGCTTTTCATGAACAGTTTAAATCACTAACTACAAAAAAACTATTTATGCCCCTGTTTACAACACTATATTTTCAATAACTGAATTTTAAATCAAAAGATCGTATTACAAAAGAACATTTACTATATTAAATTCCATTATCTTCTAAGGAATAATTAAATTTGTAACCTTTTATGAAAAATGTTAAGTGTGTATATTTTGAAATACATGCGAAGAGGGAAAAGAGGGTAAGCGTACGTACAAATATGATATGGACAAATATGATTAAGATGATTTAAAATTCAGATCCACATTGTTTACTAAGAATAAGGTTACTGAATTTTTCAAATCAAATAACAAAAGAATAAGGTACTCGTTTAAAAAAATGATTTAAAATTACCAAGTAAGTAAAAAAATAATATGCGAACTGTTTTACTACTTAATGAATAGTCTCGCATGCAAAATACTTAAAATGTAGTGTTAGGACATGTATAGTAGGGTGTCCCTTGTATGAGAGGAGAAAACTTTTTTCGAATTTTAAACCGATACAATCTACTTTTTTATAAATGTCTTGACTTATACTGATATAAAATTCATCAATATCCCTCTACGATAATATTAACCTCCACCAAATCTTCTTCAAAGTAGAGAAAACTCAAGTTTTGAAAACGTTGGAGAAGATTCGGCTCGGGTTAATATTATGAAAAAGGGATAACATTTTATATATGTATAGGTCAAAGCATTCATAAAAAGAATAGGGCATTCTTTTTCAAATTCGCAAAAAAAATCTGTCAAGGGACACCCTAATGTATAGATTGGCGTTGATGGTTTAAGTTTATGCTATTTGCTTTCTTTTAATATTTTGTGGATAACACAGATTTTCAAGCTAAAAAAGGTTTTCGGGTTGTCCCCTAGGAAATTTTCTGAAATTTACCTCTGAAACGTGCACTTAAACCATTTTCTGGATAAAGTCCCCTTTGAAGAAAATATCCAGGCTCAAGGTTCAAAGAACCGTCTTTGGCTCGTGATCCTCACTTTTCTGTCCCCTGATAGCTAGTCTAACTATCACGCCTTCTTTGTTGTTGTCACAAAAGCCTCATTAAATTTGTGAGAGACGTGGGATCACACGGATGACTGAGAAGGCAAGTGATGAGTAAAACGTTTTAGTGAACTGTGAGGAAATCGCATTCATTAATTTGATAGCTTCTGACACCATTAAATAAACAACAAGAGGGTGAAACATTCACGCATAGGTAAACTTTGACTTGTCTGTCTGCATGGAGAATTGTAAAGAATGTATTTAAATTCGGGGTAAATGTGACATCTCTTAAAATATTGCTATAATCTAGTTGGTATTTGAAAACTTATCTTTATTCAACGTTTATTATCAAATATTTCAGTAATTAATTCTGAATGCATTGCCTTTTTTCCAATTTAAATGTAAACTATTCATTGTATCCAATTATAAACTATTCTTTATTTTTAAAGGTCTAACAATACTTGTTACCTGAATGAACGACATAATTGCGTGGCTCCAAGTAACCAAAGTTGTAACTTGAGGTGGTATGGCCTACTTGAAGAGATTTTTAAAACCCATTCTTTTCATTCTTTTCGCTAGCACTAACTTTATATAAGCTTTGCTTTCTTTACTTATTTATATTAGTCCAGTAACTTGGTAGTTTTTTCAGGAAAAAAATACAGTAGTTTTTTCTCAACGGTTTTATATATTTTCGAGGGTGCTGATTCCGAATCTGAACTTTGCATACAAAATTTCGAAGTGCATTTTAAGAAAATTTGAAAAAACCCTAAAATTTCACCTCATTGTTTGGTTTTTTGTTTGTAGAACGGAAAGTATATGTTTCTCATGAAAAAACAAGCTATAAAATTGTCATTTACAACATTTTTTTTTCGGACTAATAGTTTTGCCGCTAGAGAGAGCTGAAAAACAGTGAATTTTTGACCTTGTTAATTTTTTTAAATTCATTTATTAAATTAAGAAAGTGTTTTAATAAACGTATTTATATGTTTTTTGCATCACTGAATCCTAATTTCAAGTTTATTTTCATTTTGAAAGTCATCTTCTCATCACAAATTGCAAAAAATCTAAAATTTGTGCTCTTTTGTTCATTTTTTTACCAATTTTCTTAAAAAATATTAATTTCTCGAAAAATAGCGCTACACCAAATTAAAGTACGTAAAATTTCCTGTAAGATACAGTGGTTAATTTTTCGAGAAATTAATATTACCATTAATATTATAATTAATATTACATTAATTAATTATAAATTATTAATTAATTCCGTTAGGGCGACTAGAACATAACTGTCACTCGAGAGCAATGCATCTCTATGACGAGACTCTTAACAATCGGCCAAGAGTGGGCCAAGAGTCTCGTCGCCTAATGCGCGCGCTCTAACTTTTTACAATAGCCAGGGAGATAATTTTGTCTCCGTTGCCGGGACTAAAGTCCGTGCTAAAGTGTTCACTTAGCCTTAGAGTGAATACAGCCATTTGAGGTCATTCACAAATTACGGGATCAAATCTACAATGGTTTTACACTTCTCCTCCTCCCCCATCCCTTTTACATAATGATATTTCTGCTTTAACCCTTTCAAGCTTAGATCTCTTGAGATTACATTTGAATCCTGAAGAAAATTTGGAACGTTTGGACTTGAAAGGGTTTACAAAATAATTGAAATTTAACATATTTTAAGTCTTACATCCCGTCCGTTTCCTGATTATTTTACTGCTTAATAGTAGCATTAGGAGATGTGTTCATCTTTTTTTAAATATGTGAGTAAAATTTAATATTATTAAAAAATGGAATATTCACATGAAGCTCTCTAGCCCCACTAAAAAATTTCTCAGCTACTACTAGGTCACATTACTAATTAATAAGGCTCTTATATCCACTAATATATCTTCATAGGGGTTGATATCATCGACTGTTTAGTAAACTGGTATATGCTACTAGAAAATATGTTAATCCAATTAGTACGTTTCATCGAACTTCATAGTACCATAAGTAAGGATTTTTTTCTAGTAAAGGTTTAACTTTCAGCATCTTTCAAAATTTTTCTGATCCTTGCCCTCTCTCAAACTTTGTTTTATGATTCATATGATTCTTAATTGGGAAATAAATTAATATTTTTCTTAGTAATCAATCATTCCATAAGGAATTAAGTATTAAATCAGAAACTTAATGTTCTTGTATAGGGTGCGAAATTAACCACAAATGTCAAAAGGAATGGTTTGCGTAAATATCGACGGGAAATGTGTAAATTAACTATCATATTTATAGATCTGTATAAGGCTTTAGTGCTGCTTTTATGATGAAGAAAATACTAAAATCAAAATATTGAGAATATAATTACGTAATAAAAGAAATCAAAATGTATGTTGTAAATGTTAATCAAAAGAAAGTAAAAATTAACGCTTGCGGCACTTTTAATTGCATGAATTATTATTTACTTGGACTAAACATATAGTGCTTCAAAATAATACCTTAATCTTAATCTTACCTAAATCTAAAATTTGAAATATGGTTTTAAAATAAAATAAACACTTTCATATTTATTTCACATCCCCTATCATCTAAGGACTGCGTAATAATTAGTATCTTGAAGTTTATGGCCTAGTTTTTAAAAAGTTTTACATCCCCTGATTTATGCTATGATACCAGCATAATATTTTGAGAGCATATACTACTCGTATTTTTTTACAATTGGGTTCTTATTGAAAAAAAATAGAAATAAAAGACTCGTAGTTTTCCAAATAACATTTACTTTTTAAAACTTAAAGGATGCAACTTGCTGGAAATCCATTCATTCATAAAAACTTCGACAAACACGTAACTACATCCTCGTATACACTTAGAAGTATAGTTATAACTGAAACAAAGAATAATGAAACCAGAACAAGACAATAGCGAATAAACTGATGATTCCGGTAAACCCTAGAATCACACAAAGAACGGTGTTAACTCTACATGATTTATATTGCGTTTATCAATACGCGAATTGTGACCACATAATCAGTTAGGGGAGTCGATCAATTATCCATAATAAGGAAGTATCTATGCTCAAATGAATCGAAAAATTTCCAAGTACAAAACGATGGAAACTGATTTCACATGCGAGGAACAGTCTAATTTATTTCAAAATGAAGTCGTCCTTGGATTATACTTTCAAAAACAGTAGTAAAAAATAAACCGTCTGCGCCCATAATTTATGGGGTGTAATTGCAGAGAACTTCCTTGAGTATGTAATAAGAAGTGGTCAACTCGGTTCATACGATAGAGTTATTAGGAATAGGAGGCGCTTCGAACCTGTCTTCGATGGAAGAAACCGACCACAGAGAGGGGTTTAACTCTAATTTTATAGCTTAATGCTCATTTACACTGTTTCCGTTTCAACGCTCATCCTGAGATATCCTCACCGAGGAATCATACATACGAAAAAAGAGGAGTGAAGAGTGAAACATTAATTATTTACACTTATAATTTATGATAATTGGTCCAATTTGAAGATCGAAAGTAAAAAGTCTAAATAAATCTTTAGACATGAAAATAAGCAGTTTAAAAACGGCCTATCTTGTCCAACTTAGACACCAGGGTGAACAAACTTTCCCGTTATTGAACAGTTAACCACATAATCTCAAATAATAAGGATATTAATCACTCATAAGTATTCCACTAAAATTCAGTGAACGCCCAAAGATCTCATTAATAAGGGACCATTGTTTATTCATACTTATTCCATAAGTAAAATAGTGAAAATTTCTCCTTTGATAACCCAACTGCAAGTAAACGCGAGACCTGTAGGTTAGGATTTCACATTGTTCCAGTCTTTTTTTTTTCGGACTTATGTTTGTGCAGTCTATATTATTACTTGTTTTTTATCAATTTTATTCAGAGATTTCCTAATGTAAATAGATAGTTGTTCATTTACTGAGTATAGGCTGTTTTTTGCTTTAAAACCAAAATAATTAACTTCTTCGTTCTAAAAGCATTTTTACCATTCCGCGGAGAAAATTCCTGATATGAAACCTCCCTTAATTTAAAGGTTGCGTTTAAAAAAAAGCTTCATAATGATGTCTGAAGTTTGTTAGCTGCATTGCATGCCCGACTGCCAAGTGTTCTTTTGATGGGCAGTTTCCCCTATGCAATGTTTCGTTAAATAACCATTATAAAAATGCTCTTATAAATCAATTACAGATAAAAATAATAATTTAGAAGGAGATTTCCCCCCTTATAATTTGACTTCATGAACTTTTGTGAAGGAAAACCCACCCTTTTACCCACGAACTATAATGTAAAAAAACAATACTTCCATCATTGAACACATAGAAATAGCTGATTTTAATTTAAAGTTTAAATATGACTGGAGAATTCAAAAAGAACTATGTCAGAAAAGAACATAATCTTTAAACACATTTTGAAAGAAAAAGAAGGGAACTTTCTCAACATGAAAACTATACATGTATATTATCCGAAGAACGAAAATTGAAGTGGAAAAACACCATTAGTTCTTTTAACCAGATACTTACCTACATTTTATCTTTGTTTACGAAATCGTCTTAAATATTCTTACAACTTTTCCAGTGGAATAAAGAACCTTCAATGAATGGGTTTTTTTAAAAACAAACACAAAGCTCCCCGTGTACCACAATATATTTAGGTATCTAAAATTTGACGATAAAAACACCACAATACATATCAAATAAAAAGTTTTAATTTTTAGGAGATATTAGGCTTTGGTTAGAGGTCTTCAGAGTGCCAGATTATTGTCAAACTTAAGGAAAAAAATCAAATAATATTTTATTGGAAATCAGTGGGCTGAATTTTGGAGGCCATCATCTTCATTTCCACCTATATTGCAGTCACAGTGTATATAGACTTAAATTGAATCTGTGTAAATAACTTTCAAATTTCGTTGCCCTTTAAAAAGCTGAGCTACTTACTAATTTGTTATATAGCGATGGTTGGCCAATCTGATTGCTGTGGATTGAATTTAAGTGTTAACTCAACCAATCACTACTTTTTCCAATCTTTTTTCAATAAAAGAGAGACATTTTCATACCCTAAAATACACACATATACTTAGACCTGAGCATATTCACACATCTGTTCATTTAGAATTGGTGCCTGAGAAATAGTTCTTTCCCCCTCACTAGAAGCGTAACCATAGTTACGCTCTTCGCGCAGCCAATAGTAAGCCTTCTTCGTCAATTTGATGAGGATAGTTGCTATGGTTACCGATCGGTGGTGGGGGAAGGAAATGTTTTCAGGCGCCTTTTCAAAATGAATAGAGTATAAGAACTTTTCCACCTCTCACTTTTGGGGTACTAAGGATTGCAGCTCTTGCGCACCCTATCTGAGTACTACCTCCATGTACACAATAATAGTTTTTACTCTGTTTACGTAATTCAGATACCAATCAGCGGACTCCTGTTTAACATTCCCGATGTGAATACACTTGATTATTATGATGGATGACGTAAATCACGTTTCATTGCATGCGGTTGATCGGCTGTTTGGACGGTTGAGTCGGTCTTAATGGAAGCCAAATGACTATGAAATACACTAGCGGAAATAAAAATCCCAACACCAAGAAGGAAAGGAGATATCAAAGTCAAATTTATTTCTATGATTGCACATAGTATCAATGTGAATTGCTTAAAAAATCAGCCTTCCTGGATATTAGGGGGCCGAGAAAATCGGTGAGGAGTGTTGTCTCCATAGGTGTCCATTACCGCCGTCACACGTCACGGTATTGAGTGACAGGGGCTCTAAATGACTTTTAAGGGATTGGAGGACCATGTTGCCTCCTCAGGTAGTCCAAATTCATATGGTGCACTAGCGGACGTTGCATATCGGGCAAAGGGGATTTCTCCTGCTCCGGACATGTTTTGTGAGCGTTGGTTCTTACGAACGGATAGGCCAGGGTAAAAATGCAACCTAGGGGGTTAAGAAGAAAGCTTGGACATTGCATACAACATGTGGTTGTGCATGTTTCTCTTGAAATTTGTCCCCAGGACAGGTCTGAAGGTAAGGACGGACAGCCGGCTAAAAAACCTCAATGAAGCAGCTCTGGTTGGCCAAAATACTGGTAGATCATACTGAGAACAAGCGGCAGTGGGATGGATGTCGTTTTCAGTACTGCGGATTGTCCGTTCGGTCCGCATAGCTTCTTACATCTTTGTCAATAAACAAGGGACTGAAAATGGGCATTTCTGTTTCCAATAGTGCACGAAATAAGGAAATGAAAATCCCAATTTCATGACATCGTGTTTATGAGAGAATCCTGATTCGGTTTGGAGCACCACGACGGTTGGGTATGAGTTTGAAGACACAATGGAGAGAGCGCACTCAGCTGATGATTTTCTAATCATTCCACGGAGTGGTGATGCAGGGTAACGGAGTGGTGATGCATTGGATTCCATTTCTGCTACTCCTGAGTATGATTCACCAGTACTTTTTCCAACCAGAGCTGCGTCATTGAGATTTTGCAGCCGGTAGACCGTCCTTACCTTCAGACCTGTCCTGGGGACAAATTTCAAGAGAAAAATGCACAACCACATGTTGTATGCAATGTCCAAGCTTTCTTCTTAACCTCCTAGGTTGCATTTTTACCCCGTCTTTCCCGTTCTCTAGAACCAACACCCACAAAACAGGTCCAGTCAATGAGGAGAAATCACCTAGCCCGGTATGCAACGTCCGCTGGAGCACCATATGAATTTGGACTACCTGAGGAGGCAACATGGTCCTCCAATCCCTCAAAAGTCATTTAGAGCCCCTGTCGCTCAATACCAGGACGTGTGACGGCGGTAATGGACACCTATGGAGACAACACTCCTCAGCGATTTTCTCGGCCCCCTAACATACAGGAAGGCTCATTTTTTAATCAATTAACATTAATACTATGTGCAATCATAGAAACAAATTTGACTTTGATATCTCCTTTCCTTCTTGGTGTTGGGATTTTTATTTCCGCTAGTGTATATTCAGTACCAGATACTTTTAAAACAAAATTAATATTTATTTGCCATGGGCGCTCTTGTTTTCTGAATATTTCAATCGACGGAATAAAAAAATAAATACAAAGAGCTCTGTCCGTACCCCGTAGGAGGAGGCCTGAGTTGTTGGGGGGTATTATGGGGTCAGTTTTTTTGTTAAGTATCTTAGTTCCAGTAAAATCTTATATTTTGATGTCGGGTGTTGAAGCCTAAGGTCTTATACCGATCCTTTATCCAACCATGGCCAACTTGATATGGATATTATACAAGCTAACCGAGATGCGGATATCATTAAAAATAGAGATGGTGATAGCTAACCTTCATAGAGTTAAAGACTTTAATGCTTTAAAATATGTCTTTGGAATAAATGGAATAGGGGTACATTCGTATTAGCTCGTCCATTTGCCAACAGGGGCGATAAGTCGCCAAGTCTGGTAAACCCCGCAACACTACCGTTGATTCTGGTAACCCTGGAAAACGTAGCGAAATCGCGCTAGTTCCGATCACTGGCGCATGCGCGCGCAATTAAATCGGTAAGCCCATGGGTGAAATAATGTGTGCGCACCCGCTGGCGCACCGCGCAGGTTGTTTTGAACGTAAATTCAACAGTGTTTACAAGGTAAGAACGAAGACTGCATCTGAAAGGTAGGAGTCTAAATGCTTTCGTGTCGTTCCACGGTGAACTTTGTTGCGCCATTTTGCCGAGCCCCAGAGTCTTTCAATGTTTTGCGTATGCACGCCGGTGGTAGAATCGACAAAAGATTGCCGGCGGTAGGATCGACCATTTTGCAAGTAATTTAGTGCTATAAAAGTTATTTTTATGCTCTTAACGAGTGATATCCGTAGTTTTGGTTCATCCAAGAATACTGATTCCCATTTTTCTGAATCCTTACTGTGTCTGATTACCCCCACAACGAGTTTGGTTATAGATAGGGCAGGGGGGGTTTGGGGGGGGCGGCAGCCCCCCCCAACCACATGAAACTTTTATTTTTTATTTTCTGATGTTATAAAGATGTTTCTGATGTTAAAAAATGTGTTTTTCGGCGATTCTGATGAAATCCCGTATTTTAGCGCGTTTTGGCGAAATTTGGCGAAGTTGGCGAAAACGATGGACGGGCTAATACGAAAGTACCGGAATAGGAGATTTACGAAAAAAGTATTTATTGTATCTTCGATGTATTAGGGTTGCCATGGAAACAACGTTTGCTAAGATAGGATCCAAATCGCCAATAGTCAGCTGTTACGTCATGAAAACACGCTTTTATGTTTTCTTTATTTGTCAGAGTATGTTACTATTGGTTATGAATTTATACACCCTGTATTAGGGTTATGATTCTGAGACTTTTTTTTCTATTATTCAAAAGCCGGATGTTGCTTTCGATGAACTTTTGTGCATACGTTAATTTTATGGTATTATTTTCTTTGTATTGAAAAAAAAAACTCTAGCACACCCAACATCATTTCACTTTCTCATATAGCAAAGACCTCCTACTTAATCATAAATCCCCTAATTTAAGTGCCCTCAGGCCTTGAAATGTCTTTTCAAAAACTGGATACTGGAGCCATCAGGCCATTGATGAGCCTCGATCCAGTATGGTGGTCGAGCAGGCTGCTTAGCTGCTTCGATACATTTGTGGAAGTGGCAAATTTATGAACTACAAGTTATTAAATTATATTTTTTTAACTTAAACCCTTTTCATGATTCAATTTGTGATATATTGCGCTTCAATTAAAATTTCATAAACCGCCTTACAGCGCTTCAGCCTTATACAAAGTATTATCAGTGCATCAAAATATTTTATAATTTTTCCAAATAATAAAAGTTATTTTCGAGAGTTATGCCACAACATGCTTTTAAATCTGAAATATCATAACACTACCCTGCATGTGGAGATCCTAAGGGGAAAAGTTGTCAAATGGATTTTGTAATTCAAAACTCCGCTAGCCTATATGAATCTAGTAAGCCGTGATCCGACTATCAGAAACACCCCTCTCCCCCCTCTAACCCAAGTTTCCTGATGAGGATTGATTTTGTACATCCATGAACTAAATTGGTTACCTATATTTTTTTTAAAGTTACTATACTCAAGTACCAATTACTTTTTCTTAAAATCTTTGAATATTAAAAAATTTTAATATAATTGAATAAACATTGGAAAGTATTATTTATCACTGTGATTTGCATCAAGAAAAACTTATTAACTAATAGTTTTAATATTTACAGTCCTCCCTATTCAAAACATTTAATCCTACCTTATATTTTATCCTATATTATATTTTATACTATTCTATCTTATATGTCATTATATTTTTTTAAACATATTCTTGCTATTTCAATGATGATAAGTAAGCCACGATAAAACTCAACCGTCTATTTCAAAATTTATTTTCCTGAAATACAGAGTATTACTGCAAATATTTTTTCAATGCAAACTATTTTCTTAGTTTTAGAGTAAATATTCTTAAGAAAAATAATGGTCCATGAGAACGATTCTTTGGTAGTAATTTGTATCATTATTTGCAAAACCAAATATTCTTGAGATAAAATATTTTGTACATTGAACTCTAGAAGTTTGTTTACTGAAGAGCTTCTTTGAGAAATAAGATTTCCACTTATTTCTTTTTAGTTTTTCTTCTCTTCGAAAAATTTAGTGTCTAACTACTTGGAAAATATAATCTACTTGACTTAGGATTTTAGGTGAATTGTTGGCTATCCACAGTTAGATAAACAAGATATATCAAAAGACTAATAAAGGGGTTTGTAATAAAATTGACATAAATCAATATCACAATGTATGAGGGTAAAGCATCCATATTTTATATTAAACATTATATTATTTATGTATTATATTTTTAAAATTTGTGTGGTCTAAAGCTTTGTTATGTTTTTATTTTCAGAAAAGGACATCACAACGAAAAGGTTAAGAATTTTATAGTAATTTTTTATGCTGAATCAATTAAATGTTTTTATCTCATGTTTTACTTTGAAAAGTGATAAATATTATGGGTTTAGTTCCGTTAACTGTCTCGTTAAATGTCACCAAACTATTTTTGAGGCTAAAAATTTGAAATATTACCAAAAACTGCAAATTAATCGGTTACCATATGCAGAAATGTCAATGATAACCATTAAAAATTGTCTATATTTCTACATTTCGTGTTTAAAACAGAATGTTTTTATCTTGAAAGTTAACGGAATTGAATAGATTGATGAAACACTTCATAGGTTTGGAAATGTCTAAGCATATGATACGGTAAACTCTCAAATCACAGAGTGGATAATGTGTCCAAAGTGAATCCAATGTATACATTCAAATCCATTTTCTGGTATTTGTTTTTTTAGATTCTCAGTAATGTCGGAATTTGTCCAGACTATGATTTTGACCTTAAAATATGCATTATTGTACAATATAAACAGTATACTAAGGTCTTTAATATCAAATATTTTTCAGAAAATATTTCAAAGCAGAATCTACTGTACTATAAGTCAAACACCTATTGAGGATACACATATAAACTCACAGTTACCAGGGGCAAATATTCCAAGGATAAAAGTGTTTGAACATGGGTCGCTTTAGATAGCATGTAGACGTGTCTAAAACGCACGATATAGGATACTTATAAAACCTACTTTTGTATTATGAGAAATGTTTAGTAAAACTATACCAATGTAGCGAAAAGAATCTTGTGCAAATAAAAAATTTTATAAATTGTGTAAAAATAAACGTTGTTTTTCAATTGACTATACCAATCTGTTGTAAAGATAGACTTTAATATTTTAGGAATTATTAGAATTTTATAATTTGGGTAAAACTTGCTATTAGGTAAAAGTTTTGAATAAGTATCAGTTAACATATTTTTCTTAAAAATTCTCTATGGAAGAGGAAGTGAATCAATGTCACCTAGATTTAAATTTGTATTCATATTAAAGTTTAGCTATAGCTCATTTAATGATTATCTTTAAAAGACATTCATATTGCATGGAGCAATTATTTTACCATTCAAATAATTTGAAAATAATGATTTCAATTTCAGTATAACGCGAATAAACTAATTTAAGCCTTTACAGTTCATAGCACACCCTTTTTCTCGAAACAATCCTGTTGATTTTTTTTCGTAGTTGATACCTTTAGGTGAAACCCTGGTCTTATCGGGATATATCTATGCTTGTTGTATGGGATACCCATAACTAAGTACTAAGAGAGATCGTGCGCAGAATCAAGAAAACCACCAAGAAAAACTATTTCTTTGGATGGAACATCCCTGAAAAATGTGTGTTCTCTTTCCTGTGAGATAAGAGATAGGATGATTGTAAAACATTGAGTAGGACGGAGTAGAATTTATAAAAAAATTGTTGATTTTATTTTACAGAAAACAAATCCATGAGTTGTACCGACGAGCGTTTTAGGTGTAAAAATAGAAGATCCCCCTTTTAGCTTTAAATTTTCTTCACAAAAACTGGTAGGGGTCTTTTTTAACTTTTAGCAAAAAAAAGTGAAATATTGTATTTTGTTTGGTGCTTTGCCTTACTCATTCGCTGTGACCGATGTTCCCCCCCACTTGTAGATGTATAGATCTAATCACGACTAATTTAACATGAATTAAAAAATCATTTTAATATTTTACTATTTTGAATAAATATAGTTTCACATAATATAATTTTAACACTTCACCATGTCAAGGAAATTTTAAGAAAACTATAGGAGTTTCAAATTATTTAGCAGAAAGTATGGAATTTGGAATATCAAACAGAGTAATGTGATAATTTTTACAATAAATGTGTTATAGGTTGAGTGATAAACCGGGTTTTATTATTAATTCCCGGATTTATCACATTTTCCGTAACATATACACCACCACTTAAATAAAATATGGGAATATATGGTTTCTCATCACTGATTAAAATAATTTTATACACCATAAGTTTTTTTTCCATGAAAAGCAAAATATTAATCTTTCCTTCTTGATATTAAACACTATCCAACCTCCAAGTTGAATAGTGTTTAATATCACATATAGTTTTATAAATAGTAAAGTTGAATAGTGAGTACCGACCAACAAAATCCTTGAAACAGAACTTCAAAGGAAATAATGCAAATAAAATACCAAAAGGAAAATGTTTCCTCTTTTCAAAATTCTCCAAAATCCTTAACTCCTTTGAAAGGCAATACAGAAATGGTTATAATTTGGGTTTTAGTTCAAGTATTACTTTGTACCTAAATTGTTCAAAGGGTAAATACAAGGGTAATACTTTTAAGTATGTATTGTAGAAGTTTTTGAAAAGTATTTTCCTATTAGTTACAATTTGGCTGTCAAACGAAGAGTTTTAGAGAAGAGAATAGTTTTGGGGTTGTATTCTTAATGTTTTCCTCTTAGAGGTTTTATTGAAAGAACTTCCCCATTGCATCAAGTTATTTCTAGAGTAATAGAGTATTTGTAGCCCAGAAGAGTTGTTTTGTTAAAAATATTTTGTTAGCTAATGTTTCAAGTTTTTGAAAACGAACCTTTTACGTTGTAACAAACGATGGATGTTATGTTGATATTGTCGTGTGCCACTTAAAATAACCTAAGTGTTTTTCATAACGTCGGCAACAATACTCTTATCGATGTTTTTAATCTACCTCCTTTAGATTTTTATTAATTTTTTACACTTTCTTATTTCACCGCTAGGGGTGCTGTAAGTAATTTCAATGATTTCTCCAGGGTCACTTACCTAGGGGGTATACTTTACTTCCATGACCCTAGAACACGTTGGTTCCAAGAAAAAGCCGTGAAACGGACTTTTGAAACACCCTGTATGGCCCGATTCCCATGGGATGTGGTTTTAAATCCGCAAGGATCGTCACAACAATGACTGCAACTTGAAATACGTAAAATATTAAGCTCCTTTGATTTAAAATTTTTAAGAGTTATATTTCACGCAAATCAATAAACAAACGTTATATCTTGGCTATCCAGCGGTAAGGCAAACAACAAAAATATCAAATCCGCCATCAGTTGATCAGAAGAAGACTTATCATCCAAAAGGTATTTTTCAAGTATTTGCTCAAGAAATATCGCATCCATAAACCATTGTTAACCGTGCCTTGTTTGTTATTTCTACTCTGTAAAGTCAACAATTGGTAATATAGCTTTTCTCTTACTTTGAATCTCTTAAAACAAGCTTATTGAAGTGCGTCCCAACATGGAACCGCCTTCGGGCGGAGAACCTGAAGATGTTTCAATGGTCGAAGCACAATCGGAAGCAACTAATATGTATTTTCTAACAAACAATCACAGCTTAGTAGAACAAATTGAACTTGGAGATCAAAATGGAACGCAAAACTTTATAATCATCTACAGCCCAATTAATGAGAAAATCCCAAAAAACAACCCCAAGCTAATTAAAGATTATTTCAGGGGAAGGATCACTAACTTGGAAAAGGTTCAAGAAATAATACACACAAATAATGGAAAAATTCTAGCAATCACCTCACACAAGAAGACCGCCATAGAATTAGCAGCAGTTAAATCCATCATATCAAAACAAGTTAACACGTCAATCAAATTAGAAAGCAATACTATCAGATTCACCCTCAACATACCCACGCACATATCGCTAAATGAATTAAAAGAAGAACTAGAATCTGAAAACAGCTTACAAATACATAACATAAGAAGATTTACAAAAAAAATTAATAATCATCCATTCCCAAGTGAAACAGTACTCGTCACCATATTTGGTCGAATCCTTCCTGAAAACATTAAAATATGGTTGACCAGGCATAAGGTAAAGCTATTCATAGATCGCCCGAGGCATTGTCTAAAATGCTTTCAATACAACCACCCAACAAAGTTTTGCAAAAGCATACAAAGATGCGACCGATGCGGCGAAAATCATATAAATAGTAAGTGTAATAATAAACTAAATTGTATAACATGCAATAATAATCATTTTGCAACAAGTCAGGATTGCATAGGATATAAAAAAGAAGTGGAACTACTAAAATACAAAGCAATAAATGGATTAACCTATGGAGAAGCAAGAAGGAGATTTAGAGAAGCAGCTAAATCAACAACATACGCTAAAATCGCAAATCAAGGAAATCAGACGAAAATGACCCCAGAAGAACCTATAAAAAGAATCATGAACAGGGATAACACCGAGATGGAAAAAGTAGTCACAGAAATGCTGAAAAAACAAGAACTTCAATTTATGAACGTACTAAACGAATTCAAAACTCAAATGATAACCCTAGTCAAAGAAGCAATTGGTGAATTAGGAAAACAATATAACACAATTCAGACAAAAGAAAAAGAAATTAACATTGAATTAGGTAAACTCAAGATCAACTCAAGTCAGACAAAGGAAAAAGAATCACCTAAAAGCAAAAAACCAAGAACAGACCCCAATATCAACAACGGACCACAAATTTTCACAGCAAATTTTACAAAAGAAGATTTGTTAGCTCATCCTCTTTTTAGTATAGGAAATAAGCCTACAAACAATACAAGTCAATGACCAGAGGTTACTTGTAAAACAAAAGAGTAGTTTGTTTTTCAATAAAAAATTCAAGTCACTTGTCGAATCGAAAGTTCAAAATCACATATCTAAATAATCCTGTATTAAACTTAACACAGACTAACCACTGGTCCAATTAAAATACATAATATCTTATAATAATAATTAATAATAATAATGGCCAGGATATCGAATTTTTCTATCACGCAATGGAATTCCAGAGGAATAAAAAATAAACAACATTGGATAAGTGACCCTTTCTTCAATAACTCTGACATAATTGCATTGCAAGAAAACCTTTTTAAAACACAAAGATTCACTAAAACTCAATAATAAAATAATTTACCGTCAAGATAGAGCAGACTCCAGGGGTGGCGGAATACTTTTAGCTATAAAAAAGGAACTAGTGTCAAGTGTAATTGATCTTTCCCACCTACCAAGAACTGAGAATGAAATACAAGCTGTCGACGTCTACATGAAGAATCAAAAATTAACTATAATCAATATCTATTCACCCAAAGGAAAATTCAATGATAAGGAATTAGACGAATTAAAAAATTCCATCTCTTCCCCCTACTTAATCGTAGGAGATTTTAATGTACAACATCCTATTTTAGGATCCAACAAACTATCCAAAGACGCTATTAAAATCATGGATTGGATCGACGACATTAATGGCATCATATGCAATACAACAAAAATAACATATAAGTCAAACTCAAACACCTCCCTTCTAGATCTTACAATCTCATCAGCTGATATGTTCAATGATATTACGATCAATATCGCAGAAGATTTGTACGAAAGTGACCATTTTCCCGTTAAAACCACATTAAACGAATCAACCTTCACAGAAGAACGTAAAAGAAAAACAATAAATTGGGAAAACATCGAAAGGAACGTATCAAAAATGGATCTCTCAAACAAAGATTCCTTCTTAAATGAATGCACAAAACTGATTGAAGACAACACTAAAGAAATACTCATAAAAAACCCTAAAACAAAATGGTGGAACTTAAAGTGTGAAGCGTTATTACAACAAAAAAGAACACTTTTAAAACTAGCAAAACGTAACCTTTCACAAGAAACGTGGATTAAATACAAAAGAATAACAGCAAA
Organism: Tetragnatha versicolor; assembly: GCA_024610705.1. Taxonomy (NCBI): domain Eukaryota; kingdom Metazoa; phylum Arthropoda; class Arachnida; order Araneae; family Tetragnathidae; genus Tetragnatha; species Tetragnatha versicolor. The sequence goes on from JANDEH010000022.1 coordinate 6,850,908, forward strand.
ACTAAGAAAAACAATCAGAGCATGCAAAAATAACTTTTGGGATAGGTTGTGCGAAAATGAAAAAGAATCCAAAAACATATATAAAATTTTAAAAGCTCTAAATAGTAAACCTAATCAATCACACAGCAACAATTTACTAGTTATCAGTTCTAAATCCATAAGTGATCCATTAGAACAAGCTAACGAAATAGCAAAATCATTTCTAAAAGATACTGTACAGGAATTCATTCCTCTGGACCTCAGCTCAAATGATCAAGAGGAGTATAATCAACCCTTTCTGATTGAAGAACTAAAACAAGTAATCGCTAATTCAAAAAATTCAACACCTGGACCAGATAAAATAAATAACAAGTTCTTAAGACTTCTCAACGAAAATCATCTCAACACTCTATTAGAAATTTTCAACCAGAGTTGGGAAACCGGAATCATACCAAGGGAATGGAAAAAAGCTATCATCTTACCAATACTAAAACCCAATAAAGAAAAGAATTCAATAGAGTCATATAGACCTATTTCTTTAACATCAGTAGTGAGTAAAACCATGGAGAAAATGATCCTAAAAAGACTAACGAAACTTACCATCAATTCTTTTCATAATAATCACGCCGGTTTCATCCCATTTAAAGATGTCAACTACTGTCAATCTATCATTTATCATGATATTACCAAAGCCAGAAACGACAAAGAATTTATTCTACTAGTTGCTTTAGACATCAGTTCAGCATACGACACAGTTTTTATAGACGGTCTAATCTTCAAATTAATCAGCTTAGGCATAAAAGGTAATGCGGCCAATTGGATCTTTAACTTTTTAAAGGATCGAAATTATCAAGTTAATTGGAGAAATGTTTTTTCAAAAAAAGTAGAATTAAATAGAGGCATAGCCCAAGGAAGTGTTCTAAGCGGTTTTTTATTTACAGTATATATGTCAGATTTAATTTCCACTTTGCAAAATGTTAAATGCGTAATTTACGCCGATGACATTTTTTTATACGCCCATCATCCGAATCTCAAGAAAGCCTGCGAAAATATTCAAAAAGCGTTACACAAGATACACATATGGTGTAATCAGTGGAAACTCACTTTACGACCCCAAAAATGCCAAGCAATCAATTTCTCAAGTAAAAAAGAACTTCCACAGGGTAATTTTACCATAAACCGTCAAGATATTCCTTGGTGTGATTACATAAAAATTTTAGGTTTATATTTTTCAAAAACTCTGTCCTTTCAACATCATTTTAATCATTTAACAAAGACCACCAATAGAAAACTCAACGCGTTAAAAGCAATAACTGGAACTTCATGGGGTGCAAGAACCTACCATTTAATGCATATAGTAAATGCAACCATCAGAAGCAGATTAGACTATAGCAGCCAAATCTTTTTCTCATCCTGCAAAACATTATATAATAAACTAGAAATCATATACAGGAAAGCTTTAAGAATTGCTTTAAGTCTACCACGTTGGACTCCCATTCCGTTACTTCTCAAAGAAGCTGATCAATTATCCCTATACGAAAGACATAAAATCCTTTTAATAAAGTTAGGATTAAAACATATTTCTCACGGTGAGAAATCAACATTAAAAACCATTTTCCAAGAGACTTGCCAAAAGCCACGATTAAAAAGACATCCCAGCAAAAAAAATCAGCACCTTACCTTCAAAAATTCCTCTTATTTGAAGGTATTATGAAGGTTTGTGCAGATCTGATAAAGGTAGACGAAGACCTGCATGTTTTCTACATAGAAAAGATGACTTTTCAAAGGCGTATTGGAGGTATTTTGCTGCATAAAAATACCTTCAAATTTCCTTCATAAAATTAGCTGTTTTCATAACGTTTTCACAATGCAGATTTTGAACCTCATTTTATCTTTATAAAAACTTGTATTTTAGTGACATTAAAATAAACCATATGATGCAGATTTTGAACTTTATTCTATCTTTACAAAAACTGCAGCTCCCCAGAAATTCTAAAATAATTTTACATTTTAAAACACTGCATAGCAGGATTGCTTTTCCATCATGAATTTAACATTCACACACATACATGGTGTTTCAAAAGTCCGTTTCACTACTTTTATTTCACAACATCTCCTAGGGTCTTGGAAGTAAGGTCTACTCCTAGGTAAGTTACCATGAAGAATCCATTGAGATGACCTACAGCGCCCCTAGCGGCGAAATGGTTAACTTTTTTAATACACTAAGTTCAAGTTTCGGGGGCAGGGCCCACTCAACCCCCCCTTTTATACGCTCTGGCAGAGTTCCGACACATCACCTATAGAAAAGACTAAAATTACTCAAATTTCTGTTTGCCTATGGGTTCCTGATTTCTCCACCATCTAGATATTATTAGAAAAGTCATTTTTTAAAATTATATTTGCAGTTTCAGTTAGTTGCTAATTATTTTATGATTAAAACTGGGGCGCAAGTTCAGAGGTGCGGATGATTGGCGAATTTTGGCTATTTGGCGCCATATTTAGAAGCCAAATGAATCTTTTAACATTAGTTAGGGTTACCATATTAGTCATGTTTACTGCTAAAAACTTGGCGCATCCGCACCTCTGAACTTGCCCCAAAACTGGTATATCTGAATTTTCTCCAATATTTGACAAAAATAACTTCATGGCAAAATTTCAGTTTTAGCCGAGTCTGCTCTGATTCGTTGGTTGAAAACTTTCTCTTTGGAAAATGATTTTTTAATAATATTATAGCCGAGGTTTGAACCCAGGAACTACCGTATGCTAAGCAAGCATCCTACCACTGCTCCAGTGGTGAATTCAGTAAACATCTGTATTATATAAACGCTTGAAAATGGGGTTATATTTCTTTTCCGCTGTTGGCAACGATCAGTTTGTTTTGTTTACAAAACGCGTGGTTTGTTTTGATGTTTTGTTCTATCTGAATTTAACGCTGCCGTCGCTCGCCGAAATTGCTGTTGCTAAGTGTTATAACTTATAAAATGTTTCCATTTTAATGATTTTAGTTGAAAAAGTTGTAAAAATTTGTCAGGATAAAACATTTTAGGCGTTGAAATAGCACGGTAATTTCGATGCAATGGCGATCGAAGTATGTCGGCAACACGCATTTGTTGTTTTGATTTCACCAATGGAATCTGCCGTTTCAAAATGTTAAGAAATAAGGTATATTTTAAAAATTTAATGTTTTTAGACATATTTAGGATGAAAAACTGACTTCGATCGCCAAATTAGCAGGCAAGCTTAAGCGAGGTGCGAATCTAAAATTACTGTTTATGTTTAGTTGCCTGTGAACATCAAGGGAAAGAAAAACGTTTATTTCTTTTTATTTAATAATGCTACGATAGTTATAAAGGGTATGATTTTATGTTCTTACATATTATCCCATCAACTGTGCCAGTTGCGTAGCCAGAAAAAAATTTTGGAAGGGATATTGGTATATTCGAGGGAGCTATGAGGTAATTTTAGTAGTTGTCTATGCTCAAAAAAAACTTTGGGAAAAGAGAACTGAATTTGACAGTCACTGAACTGTTGACGGTATAATATGTAAGTGCCAATTGTACTACTATGAAAAATTTATCGTAACTTTATAAGCCGAATTAAAATTTCACCACCTTTTGCAAGCACGAATCACTAACTTTGTAGCTTAAAGTTGCCTATACTTCCAATAACACAGGACACTGCACTTAATTGTACGGTAAATAGAGTACACCCACTATTATTTTGCAGAAACAATCGAGAGTTATTTAACCATACTGCTGTAAGTGGTATTTTTAAAGCGACTCGAGTCTTTTGAGTCAATTTAGCAGTAGCTGCAAAATTTAAATTATTCTACTAGACAAAGTTTTCTGTGATTCAGTTGGGTAAAAACATTTTTGCACAGAATAGTCAAACACAATTTTGGTGCTGTACAAATGTTGTGACTATTATTAATTAATGCTTGCATTAGGAGAGTAGAAATCGTACATATAAGTGACAAAGCACAAGTTGGAAACATGAGGGAGTGAGGATAAAGTAACACGGTATACTTTTAAGGGTGTTGAAGTGTAAGTCATAACAAATTATGAAACTTTCATGGACAGGGTGTTTTGGGTGTTTCACTTGCTCATTCTTCCCATAAAGGGGTACAAATTTTCATGCTATTAGCAACGTGTGAAACATTTTGATACTACTATATGCTCTATATGGTGCTACTATATGCTCTTGGGCCTTGCGCTATGAATAAGTTAAGTTGAATTTTTAGGAAATGTTTGTACACTTATAATAAACGATGATTTGATGAATGGTGCCCTCAAATATGTTAGACTAACGAAGTTAGTGACTGCTTAGCGAGCGAAGCAATCCAATGCGAACTGCGAAGCAGTTTGCTCGGGGTTGATGGCAATAAGCGATAGCAAGCAGGGTGCAGCAGCCCCCTAGTTATGATCAATTTAGTGAAATTTTTTCTACGAGCAGAAAAGAAAATTAGGAAAGAAGTTCAACTCAACCGCACTCGCACAAGTCTAGAGGCACATTCCAATAAAATAAATTCTTGAATTGAGGTCAATCCATTTAATTCAATTGTAGAATTGAACCCAAGAATTTATTTTATTGCTATGGGGTCTAGACTCGTGCCACTTTTTTGATGGCATCTAAACTTATTTGATAGCATTATGGATCTCAAGAAAAAAAATTGCATGCATGCTGTTAAGTTAGGATTAGAAACTAAATATGCTTTTCAGCAATGTTAAGTCTATGGTAATGATTTCCAATGTTAGTCTATGGGTGTAAGAATACTTGTTTGGGCCTTCTAATCACTTCCTTTTTTTAAATAATTTTTTCTCTAAACTGTTCTGATATTTGGCCTTCATTTTTTGGTAGATTATAATGAAGAATAACATGCTATGTTAGGATTTAATTTTTGTTTGGGTTTTGCTTGTGGAATTTATTCCTCATAGGTGTACAAGTGAAAATTTGCTTTCCCTTTGCCTAAAATTAAGGGTTTTTTTGGCATTTTCTTTATTTGATTAGATCTAACTATAAATTGTTTAATTTTCTTTTGCATATAGTTTCTTCAAATCATCTGGATTGATTTAATTACCAGTAGGTTTTTTTAACTGCATAATGATAATGATTAAATGTATAAAAAGGTTTTATAACAGTAGAAGTGTGTATAAAATATCATTTATGTTACTGACATTTCTTTCATCATCAATCATTATGAAACTGTTTAATTCAATTTAATATTTAAAAATTGACAAATATGCTTATTTTTTCTGTACAATTAATACACGAGTTTCAGATAATATACATCCCTTTACAAAAACAACATAAAAACTTGAAAAAAAAACATGCAGGTTTCCTGTCTGAAATTCGGACAACCTATACTGCAGTAAAACTGTATTAAAAAACAGCATAAAAACTTCAAAAAACCCGTGCAGGTTTTATGCCTGAAATTCGGACACCTGAACTGCAAGAAAACTGCATAATTTTATTCAACAAAAAAACTGCACTGAAATCCTTCAGGTTTCCTGCAGTTAGGTTGTCCGAATTTCAGGCATAAAACCTGCATGTTTTTTTAAAGGTTTTATGCTGATTTTTTTTGCTGGGATCCTTCAATGCAATATAACTTCCAAGGGATCATGAGGACCTATTCAATTAATACGGAGTTAATTATAGAAGGCAAAACTAATTTCAAAAAACATATTTACCTAAAGTTGAGTTTAAATGAATATAAGTTTCAAACGAAAAATAACCCAGACAAACTAATACAAGATTACTTTAAAGCCTATAAAGAAGAAAATTTACAAGAAAAAATCATCATAGCGACCGATGCTTCTAAAACAGACTTATATTTAAAAGTAGCAGCAATTAATACAAACACATCAGAAGTTCTAGCAGGAACTATTCCTTTTTTAAATTCAATTTTTACAGGAGAAGCAATAGCAATAGGGATAGCCATAGAAAATTTCATAAAAGACAAACATTATGCCATCCTAACAGACAGTTTCTCAGTAATTAGAGCCCTAAAAACCATACATTCAAAATCTTCCAAAATAATTCTGCAACTCATGCATTGCATTAATGAATCCCTGGGAAAAGCCAGAAGTTTAGAAATCATTTGGACACCAGGACATAAGGGCATCTCCGAAAATGAAAAAGCTGATGAAGAAGCAAGAAAGGCACCTACAACAGTTATCAGAAACATGTTATCCCCGGAAGATATTATAAAAGAACTAAGTCAAAAAATAAAAGAAGAAGCAGATAAAGAGTGGAAAAAATACAAGAAGTATACAGAATTTACTCACATGGATAATCTGAATTCAAAAGAAAAATTCCCAACATCGAACAGAAAAGAAGACGTCATGATATCTCGATTAAGAACAAAAACCATTCCAACGAAAGCAAACCTTTTTAAATATAATCAAACTTCAAGTCCCAAATGCAACTTCTGCAACGAGATGGATACCAATGATCATATGTTATTACATTGCAGAAGGTACTCTACACAAAGAAACAAACTAATGAAATCCCTCAATATTACATCACCAAATTATACAGAAATCTTGAAAATGAACAAGATAAATGCAAGGAAGAAAACTCAAGCCATAATCTCATTCCTTAAAGAAATTTCACAATTACAAATTGATCATTAATAACCATTGATAACAAAGAAAACGAACATTGGAAGAAGACCAAGCAGCTCCATCAGAGTTAGCAAATGTCTCTAGTGAACCAACAAGAACAAGAACAAGAAAATCCGCAAGAAAAAAACGCTTCCCTACTTTGCCTACGTTTTCTGAAGAAGAGCAATCCTTTCTTTAAAAACTAGATTCGCAGAAGCACATGACGAGAAGAGGTCAATCATAGACCTAGAAAAAAAAGTACTCCGAATTTTGCTTGCGTTTTTTCTAAGTTTCAGTATAAGAGGTTACCAAAACCGCTTACTGTTTTTGGCCATGTGATTTCTTCCCACCAATAAGAAAGCTCTATCAAACAATAACAGCATTCCTTTTATTTATATACTTCATGAAGCTGTGTAAATGGTTTAATTTTATTGAATATCTACTAATTTTGAAGAATTGTACATGTTTAAATGCAACTTTAAGAAGTTGTTGAAAGTTTTAAGGATACTATAATTTGGTCGCCAATGCAAAAGTTAGAGCGGCGCGGCCTCTAGTGAGCCGTTTAAGAAACAGATCGGGCAATGAAGCTAGGGGGAAAAACGCGAGCGGTTAAATTCGCTCGCGGTTTAACAAAAACCGCATCTCATGGGAATTGGGCTTATGAGTGCTTTTTTATCTTAGTAACATTCTCTTCCTTCCCCTTCTTACTTGCCTTCCTGAGTGCAGTGCACTTCCCATGTTGTGTCGCATTTTCTAAATTATTCCCAAAATTGTTAACTTCATAAATATCTTGGTTGGTTTTAACTTTTGTGCAATCACTTTTTGGATGTAAGGTGCAGTCTTGGTAGGCCGCACCTCCCATACATTCAATAACCACCAAAATTTTCAAGAATGTGGGCACCTTCTCTTATATATGAGATTTACCTTTTGAATTTGAGCTGAAAAACTTGGGCACATGAAATCGTCTGGCCAATTTTTGACCTTATCTGACCTACAAAATTGTGTTTACGACATAAATCTTAGTGCAAGTCTTAAATTTATTCCTTTTATTATAAAACTTATTGGGCCTCTCTGAATCCCTGCGCGGTTTCACGTGCGACAAACAGAAAGGAGCACGAGTCCCCCCCCGTGTTAACGTTATTTACTTTAACACCCGTTATTTATGTCACAGAATTACGCACTGAGAAGAATGCAGTAACATGTTTAACTAGCACTTCTTTAATTAAATAGCACTCTTAATATAACTCTTTCTAAATCCTCATTAAAAGCAGCATATTTTCTCGCTTATTTGGCATTCTAGAAACGCCGCAATGGACATTGCTCAAAGACACGGAATAAAGCACTTGAAAGAGCAGAACACCTTCGCGACCAGACAGAATAACAGAAGAATTGTTGCAAATATAGCTCTCGCCCATTTCGTCGTCGTGCCGTGAGTATTGCCCTGCCAGAGTCACGCCACAGACGCCTTTTTTAACTGCCTTTTAGATGCAGAGAAAGCCCGGAGTGGGCACTCTCTTCGGCTAGCCGCTCGGTATTCAAATCAGGATTTGTAAAGGGTGAAGCAAATGGAAGTTATTTTAACCATCATAAAAGTCATTGCGGATGTGAAAGCGGTTGTTTTTCTACTATGTTACAATTATGTGGAGCTTCGATTTCAAAATTTGTAGTGAATGAATACTGTTGTTCTCTTAAGGCTCATTCTCACTGTTTTACGTTCATTGTTCATTCTGAATTGTTCACTGTGAATCGTTATTAAGCATAGAAAAGGGAAGGGGAGTAAATAGTAAAACACCAATTCACACTTTTCACTTTGGATCATTCCTTCAAAAGGAATACCAAATGTGTCTTTAAGTGCGTCTTATGAATACCAAATGTGTCTAAATGACACCAAATGTGTCAAGAATGAGTCTTTATTAAAAATTGTGAGAGTATAAGAAACAATCTGCATATCTGTGTATTGAAACAATATGTATATTTGTATATTGAAATAATCTGTATATTGAAGATGGTTGAAACTAAATTTTAATTCTTTTCATGTTCATCATCATTCAAAAATCCAAGTACTATGAATTTTGGGAATATTTACCTGGTTGAATGTGCCTCAATACCAAATCAAGATTACGTAACTACTAAGTAAAAGAAATTTGGCAGTACACGACAAAAATTTTACAAATCTTGAATGTTTTCACTGCTTGGTTCAACACATAGTATTAAGATTGGCTTTTTATTTTCGAAAAGGGCATGTTATACGTTTATGTTTACCAAGTTACGTTGTTAAATAAATACATTTTACATTATATTTTGCAAAATGTGTAGTTTAATTATTATTTAGTGGAATATTTTACTAAAAGATCTTTGATTTTTTTAAATAGCAATTTTATCTTTAATGCATTTATTAAAAATGACTTAACAACGTTTCCGAACAATATTAATTGTATTTTCTAACGTTTTCATTATTTAAAAGTGCACAGATCTTTTTCCCCATTCGATAAAACGCTTTTAAGTTCATTCACCCTTATCTGCAACGTTACATTAGCTCCATTTTTGTGTGTTAAAGTAATGGATATACGCCCCCTTATAAATACGTGAGCATTATTCAATGAATTGGAACCACCATCAAGAATGGCCTTTCTATATTCGTAAGTTAAACGTTTTATTACCCAATGCATTACTGAGATGGGAACAATGATGTTTTTCGGAACTACCTAAGCGCAAGGTAGTTTTATTACGCAAACGATGAGGGAGTCACGATCTGAATTATTCTGGGTGCCATTTTTTTTATAAATTTGCATTGGAACCGACGAGACGCATCCTTTAGAAAAGTAAAATCAATTTATTAATCAAGTACAATATGAAATTTTTTATGGCTAGTTTATTTAAGAGTTCGGTTTATACGTGGGAGTCACGGATTCGTTTAATTTGCATTGTGTTGAATTTAGAACTGTGCAGTGTGTGCGTGTGTGTATAAGAAACAGTAACGTAATATATTTATTTGTTATTTTAGTATATGTGTGGGTGAGTTAAGTTAATAATTTCACTAGCAATACTATTTTATATAGATTAATGAGTTATTCATAATTGAAAGGTATGGAAAAACCATTTAAAATTTTATAACAATACTAATACTTATCTTATTTTAGTTTATGATAAATCGCGCGCTGGAAATTCCCCTTTTTAACATAAACGGGGCACTGCTCTTAAGATTACAATAAATAACCACCGAAAATTATAAGAATCAAAAGAAAAAAGACCGAAAGACAAAATGAAAAAAGACCAAAAGAAAGCTATCTTCTTTTCGGAGATAAGCTATTTTTCTTTTGAATTAACTTACTCGGTCTATAAAGCCAATTGGTTACTTTTTAAACATCCAGATATATGAATTTATAGTTTTACTATATAAATAAGTATAAAACTAAACAAACCTCTTAATAATAATACCTTAAAATGTTTAACTTCACGTTTCCAGGAATGTAGCAATTTTCTCAATAAACGGACTACGAAATTTCCCCAATTTACTTCAAATACTTTCTTTACTTATAATATTGTTCTTCGTATAAATTATTTATTTATATAAATATTCTATTTAAAACCATCTTTGCACGCCTTTTTGTGTAACAAGATGGTGCACGTGTCCTCCCGGGATAAAAGAGGCTATATGAATCAATATAAATAATATATAAGTATATAATTTTAGCTCTTTATTTACTAACCTCTTACTATAGTTGCTTTTATCCGTTTGATGCTAGAAAAACCATTTTCTTCCATAACAATACAGATATCATGGATGTCAGAGAAAGTGAGATATGGCGCCGAAAGAAGCACGTCAGCTTAATTTTATTTTGCTACCGTTCAGTCACTTTGCTGCCCAAATAATCTTTTCGGGGGCTACAAAATTGCGAATATGTATTATAGAATAACGAATATGTATAATAGAACTTGAATCCTTGTTCAAGATCTCTTTTCAACATAAAAATAATTTCCCCTTCAATTTCCGCACTAAGAATTGACTTTTTTAGAAAGTAAATCTTTTTTTGTAAGTTTTTTTGTGACTTTTATTGACTTTTGATTACTATAAAATCAGTAAAATATGTGATAAAAATAAAATTAGCATACATTACTCACTTTATCATGTCATATTTTGTTATTGTTCTTAATATATCTACCAATTATTTACAATGGCAGTAAATGATTTGTGTATCAATAACAGTATGCCGATTATATTACATATTATTTTACACTAAATATATATTACAGTTTACATCTTTAAATGAACTAGTCTAATGACATCGGATATTTCCAGTTATTCTTAAAATTATCTATGTTTATTCGTCAGTTATTTCATTTTTATTGGTTTCGGTAACCGAAAAATGAAGTCTCAAAATAGAAGCGCAAAAAAAAATATTATTATCATCTACAAGTGTTTGTTAAATGTAAAAAAACAAAGAAATCCACTACCGAAAGATTCAATGAAACAATATAAGCGAGATTCAATAATTAGATATATGTTTTTAATTAGGAATTGAATCAAAATACACCCGAAGAAATTTAGGGTTTTTTCCAAACTTTGTAATTTTCTCATTTACTTTATTCGTTTGTCCCTTTTAGGATACTTCTTATTACTTTCCTAAAAGTAAAAATTAGTATTTTTTCATGTTGCTTCAATGAATAAATTAAAATTAGGAACAAATATATACCAGTTTTTACATCTTTGAAATACATTGAATTCGGTCAAAGGGCATATTATGATCATTTGCTTATGCTTCCATAGATTTGTAAGTTCGAGGAATTTTCGGAATTGTGACACGTCAACTTTGGAAATAGTTTTTATCATCCGAAAATTTCCAGAAAGGAACTTTTTCTGGGATCTGGTTTAAATGACTTATTTGTTATAAAATGTCCATAATCGTTTAGGGATTGAAATAAGTTCTGAATTTTGAAAACAACTTTTTTTTAATTAGTTGTATTAAAAATACACTGTTATTGTGGGCGTAAGCAAACGACTGTTATAGTCTATCTCACTCTCTCCCTCTACCCCCCTCTTTCTCCACGGTTTAAATTAAAAATACCTTATTACTTTTACATTTTAATTTTTTTTAAATAATCCATTTTTAATTTTGAAAAATATATAATTGTAAGAGTTTTATAAAAAAATAATATAGTAAAGTTTTTTTATTGAAATAATGGTGGTTGTGGGGTAATTAAATAAAAAATACTTATATAATTTTTAAAGCATCAATTAAAATGTTTTACATTCTACTTATTATTTTATGCTTTAGAATGTGTAGTAGGATAGTTTAAATTCTCCAAATATCCTGAACCTGTTAGGCACAATATTAATATTCATTGATATTTTTTAATTGCAAGATACTTGACTATGATACTTGACCCTTCTTCTTTGCATTAGTGAAATGATTCCACAATCACTAATTTCTTTAATTGAACAGCAAATTAAACTGTTTCAAAAAGCAATTTAGGCTGCTAACTTTTTATGATCAACTCATGTTAATTAAAAAAAAGTTCTTCGTTATTAACCAATCATGATAAAAAATATAGACCATGTTTCTTTTTTTAATGATGCAGTGTGCGTTCAATAGAATGAAGTTAAAGATAAATAACAAGCGTGAAATACTCAAAAATGTTTAAGTGTTTACTATTTAAATATGGGGTTCTTCACCCCTCTTAACTATCACTCACGAACCCACGGAACTGCTTCGCAATTCTTTTCAGATCGCTTCGAGATATTAGAGAGCAAAGCTCGTTTGTTTCATCTCAACAATACAACACAATCCCGGGATCGGCTGCTTAGTTAATGCTTCTTTAATACTGAAACAACCTATGTCTATAGCTTATCCATAATTTAATTTGGACTTAACCCAAAAATATCAAAATGAAACTGAATATTAATTTGTAGCCCACCAATAATAACTTAATTGAAATGTTTAAAAAACATCTTACATAAAAACATGTTAGAAAAGCTTTAAAATTTAATATTAATGTGTATGTGTGTGTCTAGTGAATCGTTGGAAATAAAAGAAATCAGACTCATAAAACCATAAGGCTAAGCGCGCACTAGAGACTTTTGTCTCAGCGACAAAGACAAAATTGTTTCCCTGGCTATTGCAAGAAGCTAGAGAGCGCGCACATGGTGACGAGACCAAGATCACTAGGCCAAGATTTTCCTCATAGAAATGCATTTCTCTCGAGTGACTAGGGTTTATAGTCGCCGCGACATAAGTCTCTAGTGCGCGCTTACCCTTAAACTCGTATGTTTCCCTAGTAAACTTTGAATGTTAATAATTCTAAAACTAATTCTAATTTTTTAAAAGCGAAACTCCAATTTTTTTTATAAGTTCTACCTTGATTAGCTTTTCTTTTATAACGAAAAAATGTCCTGATTATTTCATTGGCTGCTGCGACACATCATTTGGTTTTTAGCTATAGTATTATAAGAAACCCTTAAACCTCGTATTTTAATTTTACGGAATGCAAAAATAAATTTACATCATAAGAATATTTCTCATCATTACATATTTAAATCATATAACTTTTGCCCTCAATAGTTAATACGAAAATTATCAAATCGTTTCACGCTTTTGGGAAACACCGAACAACCTTATGAAGCTAGATGTTTATCAAAAACGCTTCCTTATAGATGATAGAATTCTGTATTTTTTACTAACTTGTAAGTTCTAAATCTCATTCATTTTATACTCATATTAAATAACTCATACTAAAATAACCTCTCTGTGAGAAGTTTTAAAGTAATGTCAAAAATAAATAATCCAAAATAAAATGACCGAAAAATTTTCAGAAGCATTTTTGAAAACTTCTCGGTTTAAAAATGTCACCAAGCGAATCACACTAAACACAGATGGTTTTCTAATTTCTTTAAGAATGAAGTCATTCCGGGGGAATAAACTAGTCGGTAAGTCCCGCTAAAGAAGGGGGGAATCTTCTTAGGATGAAATCAGAAAGCGCTTTGTGGTTGTTAGGGGCCGTTCAAATATTACGTAAGCACCTAAGGGGGGAGGGGGGTTGCTTTTGGCTTATTTTTCCTGACAAGGGGGGAGGGGGATATGAGTGATGCTTACGTAAGATACTGTATTTTCGAAAATATCTTGTTTCTTGCATAAATAATTTCAAAACTCAACCAAAAATAAATTAAACAAAAAATTCAATTGGGAAATCTGACGTAAGCATTTTTTCTGGGGATGGACCCCCCAAACATTTTGAAATTTAACCCCGAAAAGTAATGCTTCAACTCATTTTTGAACCCTTAGGGTTACACCCAAAAAGGACCGCTCCTTGTATAAGTCACCTAATTTTCAAGGAGAAAAAAAACAGTAGGGGAGGGTGGGGACGATTGTAACAAAATTATTTATTTCATCTCAAACTAAACCATTTTTTATGTTAGAGTTATGAAAATTGGTATGAAAATAGGTTGATATATCCCAATTACAATTTGGTTATGAAAACTGTCCGGTGGACATGCATTGCAATTTAGTAAATAAAACATCGAAAATCGAAAAACGTTACAATCGTCCCCACCTGAAGGGTCAATTGTAACAGATATAAGGATCAATTGTAACACAACACAAATTCGTAAAAATAGATAGAAAATCATTTAAATTTATTAACAATTTATATTTTCTTGTTAAATAATAATTAAATACATAGACTAGAATGGAAGTAATGAACTTTTCACTCAAATAATGAGTTTTAAATAATAATGAATGTTGATGAGTAAATAATAGTAAATAATTATTCACAAGGGAAATTAGAGTATTCATAACTTAATTCCCCTGTAGTACAACAAACGTGGGACCATTTTTTGCACGAAAAATGGTTCATCTTACTGCCCTTGATCGAAAACTTTATTGTGTTGATTATAACCCACTTTAGGATTTTCATTTTTTATTTTCTTCTGGCAGAATCTGTATAACGTTACATAAAAAATATCGTGCTTCTGATAGACTTTTTAGACACAGAAACATCAACAACCTCTCCCTCCAATTTTCTAGACTAATCAGCCACCTTTCAGTTTTCCTTTTACGTGATCTCGGCATCCTAAAACCGTAAAAATTCATAATTATATGCCAATATTAAGGGTAAGTATGAATTATAAATCAATACATCGAAAATACTTTTGAAACATGTTATTTTCTACATTAGGGTCAGTTGTAACATGTTACAACCGTCCCCGGCTGAAGTGTTACAATCGACCCCACGTTGCCATTTTTAGTTCAACCCTCGTTTTCCGCGAAACTAACAACAGTATTATCTTGAAACTAAGCAAAATAAAACTAGGATGCATGTACATACAATACATAAAATCAGTGTTGTTGTGCTTCATACCTGTAGTGCAGGAGAAGGAAAGTTATACAAAAGTAGAAATTTACTTCGATGCTCGAAAAACACTCTTTTCTCAATTACACAGCCACAACTCAAATGTCAGCCTTGGCAATCTCTGATATTCTTTCATTCACCTGTCTTTTCAAACTGTCATCTCCTTTTCGCCCAGGCAGCCTCTCATTTTGAGGAAATCACAGTGTTACAATTTCCCCGTGGTACAATCGTCCCCACCCTTCCCTACTTACTAAAAGGGATGTCAAAATTTCGGGGGGGGGGTCTGGTAATTTCTTACGTGATTATTCTGGGGGTGTTTGAGGTTTGCTTATCTTTGCTGAAAAGGGGGGGAGGAGGAGGGGTTAAATGTGACCAAAAAAGTGCTTACGTAATATTTGAACCGCCCCTTAACTGACAGTGTAATTCGGAAACAAATAAGTAAATTCTCTAACTTTTCATTTTTTAAGACTCATTTTTTCCTTTAAAAATAGTTTTCTCTAGAGAATAAACAGTACTTATCCAACGCTTGTTTATGAAAACATTTTCTTTAAAAACAGATATGATAATTTCAACTGCTATAGCATAGCCTTTTTATTAATTAGTGTTATTTTTGTATTTTAAAAATAACATTTACATATTTTAAGTTGCTATTAAAAGCGTTCCAAGGCGGAGCACCAGTGAAGGCACAAAAATAGGTTTTTTGGTTCTTACATATTATACCTTCGACCGTGCCGCTGAATTCGAAAACAGTATGAAAAACTATTGACTGTGTTTATAAGCTGTACCGCTAAATTAGACGGTCTCTGAACGGTCGACGGGATAATACGTAAGTACTGTTTTTTTATTTGTTATTATGAATTCCATAAAAGAGATGATTGGTCGTAATAATTTGTATTATACAGGGTGTATCTGAAATGGTGCAACAAACTTTCAGGGATGATGGTACTCATCAAGACGAACAAGAATCGGTATAGAAAGGGGGTCCCAGACCAAATCCCAGGGAGTTAAAAATGGAGCGACACCCCAAAAAATCATTGAAAAATTCAATTTGTAGAAGAACTACTATTAGTAAAAACTTAATTATGGTCTCAATAACTGTAGTTTAATATGATCTTTAAAATTACCTCAAACGTCTTCACTTTAAAATTTGTTTTATTATGAAAAAAGTTAAAAAACACAAAAAATGTGAAAACTCTGCCAAAACCTTATTTTGTATTTCGAAATCCTTTCTTTTGATTTGATAATCTGAAAGATCATAGTTGAAAACCCTTAAGTCCAAAGTTTCACGTAAATACAATCAATATTAAACGCTTGAGATTCTGTTAAAGTTTGTTTTTTGGGTGTGCGAGCTGTTTTCTAGAGCTGTTTCCAAAACAGCTGTTAGCGCACGCAAAAAACGAACTTAAACAGGATCTCAAGCGTTTAATATTGATTGTATTTACGTGAAACTTTGGACTTAAGGGTTTTCAACTATGATCTTTCAGATTATCAAATCAAAAGAAAGGATTTCGAAGTATAAAATAAGGTTTTGGCAGATTTTTCACATTTTTTTGTGTTTTTTAGCTTTTTTCATAATAAAACAAATTTTAAAGCGAAGACTTTTGAGGTAATTTTAAAGATCACATTAAACCACAATTTTTGAGACCATAATTAAGTTTTTACCAATAGTAGTTCTTCTACAAATTGAATTTTTCAATGATTTTTTTGGAGTGTCGCTCCATTTTTAACTCCCTGGGATTTGGTCTGGGACCCCCCTTTCTATACCGATTCTTGTTCGTCTTGATGAGTACTTTCATCCCTGAAAGTTTGTTGCACCATTTCAGATACACCCTGTATACGCAGAGGAGTATATCGCCGATTAAGAAGCCACATGTGTTAAACCACTTGTTTATATTGAGAATTCTTATTAAAGAATGAGAGTCGCCTAGAATAGCAAGAAATCTAGCCAATATACCAACCCTAACGATTGCATAGAATAATTCTCCAGTATAACCCGTTATTTACTGACGGTAGTTACAGGTACCATCGACTTTAAAATTACATTACCATCCTTACGAATATACAGACGATACTTTGCAGGAAAACTCTTTTAGATTTACTCTTCCAGGATAAATTGCTGCACGGGTTCTATGATGAGTATTTTAGTGGGGAATGCGAATAGATTGAAAACTGAAGTTGTGATTTCAGCTGCCATCTTGATTGGATTCCTATGGTTGCCATTTTCTTCCCTCAAAAGTAGTTAAAGTCGAAACGAAAGTGTATTATTTTTTTAAGACAATTGTAATACAATACAAAGCTATTATTTAGCTAGTCCAAAGGTGGTCCAAAGTTGTAGCTAATATTCGATTTTTAATATGAATCAAGAAAGTTTAACTTCTTTGGCAACGACGCATTTGTCGCCAAACAAGCAACACGACTTCTGAAGTTGAATCTCGCCATTTGGAAAAAGGGTTTAGCACATGGTGCTTTTTGAGCGGCGATATCTAGCTGTGTATTTTTTTCATTAGCTGTGTTTGAATAATTTAATTTTAAAAGAAAATTAGAAAAACAATTCAATATAAAGTGTCCCAAGGTGCCCCGCTCTCCCCTAAAGCTTACGAGTTAATTTAATCGAGCGTTTACTGTTTTTGGAACGATAGGTTTAAAATAATTATATTTCTGGCTTGAGTTCCCAAGTCCGAATTATTAGCCAGAAGAGTGTTAATATGCAATACCTAGCAACCCACAAAATAGCACGCAAAATACTGAAACTCGTCAATAATAGGCGCATGGAGGAATAATCCGGTAATAGGAACTTGAGCCATCGTTCTTTCATCTTTTCAGTAGATTAATGTTAGATAGATAATATGGTTGTTGTTGTAGACATAGTAAATAAGTGAAGTGCTTAAAATGAAAAGGTTTTTCCTCTCTATGCTTAGGGAACCCCATGTAGGGGGCATTTTTGTATAAAAGCGCTTAGCTTGTAAAATATCATTGGGTCCAGTATTTACATTAAACACAACCACGAAATTCCCAGATTAGACTAATTTATTATTTCTGCGATTTCTGAACAATCACAGTAGTGTAAGTTTAAAGTGTAGAAATGTATATAAATTTCGATATTCTGAAACTGAGGATAAAAAAAATCACAATGCTCTACTTTTATATATTAAGTTATGCAGTTATTGTGTATTTAAATAAAAACGTAACACCCCTTTGAGAGAAAGATAATCTTTATATGCCTTTTTTTCTTTTTAAACAGTAGGTTATCTTGTTTTGAGTTAAAAATATTCATAAATTAAGACTTTCATACACTAAAGTTTTTACAATTAAAAAATTATAAATAATTATGAAAAAAATTGGCAGTCAATTTACTATAAAGTACTGTGAGGAGTTTTTACCCAAATCTTAATAAAAGTTTTTTTTTGCTTTCTATTAAAATTTTTGCTTTGCATATCTAACACACGGTTCAAATTCGGCGTTTTGTGATATATCCTCCTCAAATAATCGATCCAAGTCACGAAGAGCCACCACCTCTTAAAAACAACATGAATTATGTACCTGTCTACCTTTACTTTCCTTATTTAGACTGCAAGGAATGTTTCTACGTTTAACAGGGATATACCAAGTTAACCAGCTATCCCCTATCGAGACATACATTTTTTCTCTGTTAAAATTTAAAAAAAAATAGATGACTCTTCACCTTTTAGTTAGTTTTTATTGCAAAGAAAAATTCACTGTTGCGTGCTGTATTATAGTACGGGAGCTGGCGTTTAAAGGAAAATTTCATCTGCTCGTACATGATTTTAATATGACAGGATAGTGTTAGTGGTACTGATCATGGAATCGAGCGTCAGTCAGGTAGCGATGGGTTGAGAGTGGGGAGGGGATCAAAGTTGCAAAAAAGTGAAAAATAAATTCATCTCTTCGTATATGAAACTTTGTGGAGATGGTAGTTTCGGCCTTCCTGATTACAAAAATGACCGTCAGCTGTCTGGGTGGCGGTGGAATAACGGTCAGCTGGTCACGTGAACTTGCAAACAAAAGATTTATCTGACAATGCATGGAACTTGGTAGGGTTGTCAATCTCTGTTACATGAAGTAATAACGAGTTAGTAGTCTTCAACTTACACTAGCAACTCATGAATTAATATCTGTTGTACTTGAGAAAATCATCAAGAAAGATGTCCTTTGATGTAAAAATGAAATTTCATATGATACAGATCAGTGAAAAAGGCATTTTTTCCAATTTTAGGGCTTGAAAGCTAGAGAGGAGCTTCTACTGTTTTACTGATCTTTATCTTGTGAAATTCAGTTTTACATCAAAGGACATCATTTTTGATGATTTACTTCTGAAAAATTTGAAATTTATTCGTTTCGACCACCGTTATTGGTATCAAGCGTTTTTGAGCGAAATGGCCCTAATTCTCGCCTTAAAACTAAAAAATCGCTCTAAAGAGATGCAGTTTTAAAGTAAAAATATTTTAGCGGTCTAAATAAGTTCTAAAAAAACATATATTAGCCAGTTTTATCAAATTAGAAAATTCAAAAATATTTTTTTAAAAATTCTGAAAAAAAGACAAATTTTTCGACATTTTTCAATTTTAGGACCCTATAGGTACCCCTTAAAATTAACTTAGGGGGCTGAAACTTTATAAACTATCTATTGAAACCCTAAGAAATAAGAAAAGCCTTGGGGTAGTTAGGTTTTTTATTTTTAAGTCATTTTTATAGCACCATATTGTATAAAAGGTAGGTCAAAAGTAAAAAAAACTTAATTTTCGAATATATTAAAAACTAGAGCTGATGAACAAAATCGGCCATATTCGGAATCAAGAGGTCAAATATATACAAAAACAGCTTTAATATTAGCGGGATCAGAAAAATTTTTTTTTGGTAGACCAGTGTAATTTAAAACAGGAAATTATTGGAAATATGCTTTTCAATGTATAAAAATGAATGTTTGTCTGTCTGTACATCTTTTATATTTTTAAACTTTTCAAACCTACCTCCTACATTATTTAAACTTTACCAAATTTCTCAACTCGCTCCTGGGATGGTTTCTGATGAAAAAAAAATTCAAATAACATCATTTTAACTTCTTTTTGTCTATTTTCTGCTTAAAAATCCACATTTCAAACCTAACATCCTTCCATCATGTCAAAACCATCAATCGTTGTAAATGTTATAGGAGAATGCGTAATATTAATTGTTGTAGGGGGTATAACATCGATTGTTGTAGATATAAAATTGTTTATTGTAGATTAAAATCGATTGTTGTTGTGTAAGCATAAAAATTGCTCCTTTCATCTGGACTGGCGAAGACCGTCTGAAACACTTAAGTGGAAGCTAGTTATAAATATAATTAGGTTTAAAAATTATCTATTTTTATTTTAATAGTTTTTAATTATCTTTCCAAATTTCGCACGATTATCTAAATATTGTGATACAAATTTATTAATTCAATTCAGAATTCTACTTAGTATATCACATGAATAGAAACATTTTATGGGTTAAATACAATATGTTCTGAATATTTGTATCTTCCTTTTATAACCTCTAAATGTTATAAAACACATTTTTCAAGTGTAAAAACTTCCATTGGAGTGTTTGCTTTATTTATTTATTTTTGAGGTTTTTAGTGTTAAATTGCTATTTTTAGGTTTTTTTTTCAATATTCAAGATGAATATTTTTAGCTAATAAATCTTAATATAAACCTTCATAACAAATGATATGCATGACCTTAATATTTGTTACCGAACAAACCTTTAATGTTATTTTGGTCTTTACATCAACCAAAAACTATTACAAGGCATTCCATGATAGTCAGAAATTATGCTAAAAAGTGATAAGAAACGAGTAATTTTGGTACGAAAAAACAAAACTTAATTTTTAACCATTACTATTATATTTTACATATAGTGCGCCTAAATAACCCAAATAAACTAAGTAAAACAGTTTTAATTTCAACTTTAAAAATTTTAGTTGTAGTGGTTGAATCCTTAACACATACACCCCCAGCCCATACTAATAAAAAATAATTTTTCAATTCCATTTTTCTACTTTAGGAGGACCTAAACAGCTATTTTACACAACTTTGAGCATGCACCAAACTTATATTTTTCCTTTAGTCTGAGAAGGATAAATATTTCATTCAGAATTAATTTGATTTCAAAACTATTTCGCTGTTTAAAACAAGCAATTCTTCTTCTAATTCTAATCAAACACAAAACAGTATTCAGTGTGACTACTAAATTACCAATTCTTTTTACAAATTCTTTTAGAGTAAAAAATAATTGAAGCTTCAAAGCTTTTAATTAAAAACTATTCCTAACATTTAAGGAAACTTTTTTGCTTAAATTTGTCAAATCAAAGGAGTTCCTTTATTCCTAGTCCGATAAAAATAACAACTCGGAATAAATAATTTAGAAAAAAGGGAATAATGTGCTAAGGATTACTTAAATGCCCAAAACGCATTGAAATAGACTTATTTATTTGCGATTCATGATGAAAATGCGTTCTCCTTTTCGACGTTGCAATGATTATTAGCTCACAAGAGTCTCAATATTTAATAAAAAACATATGAAGTAGCTGAAAAGCATTGGCTTTTTATTTTATTTCGGTTGCATTTCCTACTTCAGTGGTTTTTAATTCAGTTCTGTAAACCCAAATGGAATTTCTTTCATCGCAATTCAAGTTATTTGTTTACTCTGTCTTGAAATAATACTGCTGAAACAATTCACATGAGCTGCTGAAAAGATAAACAAATTATATTAAAATGAATGTAAATAAAACTTCATAAATTGGAAAGTGGGCATTTTCGCAATTTATGATAGCAAATTAATTTGTTTGCATGATATTTGATGTATTTTACAATGCACAAATCAGCCTCGAAAAGGAAAATAAGAAGTAGCGGCTGTGTTGCTTTCACTTTTGATTTGATTTCATTTTAAAGGAACACTTCAGCAGGGTAGTAAAACAAACTTTCCAAGAGTTCTATACTTTCAACATCTATCATTCTAAAGTAATTATAATTTAACATCCTAAAAATGTTCCCAATATTTTTATTTAATTCAAACAGACGCCCATCCGAATAAGATTAAATTGTAAGTGGAAAATAAATAAAACACACAAAAAACAAACAATTTTTAATAAAAGTACAATGTGATTCCGTTAACTAATTTAATAAACTGTATTTATAAAAAATGTGTTAGCCTGGTTAGTTATTGAGAATTAAATTAGAAAGATAGTGCAGACAACACAGAAATATTACTAATTTAAAAATACAATAAGTGAAAATCACTTTCATCATAAAAATCCGAACACTAAAAGGAATGCAATAAATTAATACCCTTAAAAGTAAGGTTTTCTTTAAAGCCATTAAAAGTTATATACGAAAAAACTACTTTAAACAAGAACATGGATACTAACTAAAAACTAAAATATGTTTATGTGCTAATAGAAAATAAACTGTATATAAATCGGGTGATAAAAATTTATTCTCAAACTACCGACCCATATCTATACTCCCAACTTTTGCAAAAGTAATTGAAAAGGCTTTATCAACTAGAATGTACAGTTTTTTTTAAATAAATCAAGTTTCTTTGCAGAAAACCAATGTGGCTTTATTAAGGGTCGTAACACTGAATTAGCTCTTCTTGACTTTTCTAAATTTATTTATCTAATATAATAAAATTGAATGTGTGTATATACAGTAGGGTGTATCGAAAAAAACTTTTTTTCGATTCTGATGATGCCTTAGTGCGGAAAAGTTGTCTAAGGTGGCAGAGAGTACCTGTGAATTTTTTCAGAATTTTCGGATAATATCTTTAGGTGCCGCCAAGGCTCTGAAGGTCCCCATGTTAATCCAATGGAGCGCGCAAGCCAAAAAGGCCGAAAATTGGTTTTTCGCCCCTCATTTCTACCCTAATCACACGACGAATGTCTTCACTCGAGTTATGGACCCTATATGATCTAGGCTATCCGACAAAACTTGAATAATAGCCTAAATCTCAATATTATGTTGATTGTGGGCTCTGATTTGAACGAGGAAATAAGCGATTTTCGACGAAATTGGAGCATACAAAGAAACGTAGTATAGAGATTTAGGCTATTATTCAAGTTTTGTCGGATAGCCTAGATCATATAGGGTCCATAACTCGAGTGAAGACACTCGTCGTGTGATTAGGGTAGAAATGAGGGGCGAAAAACCAATTTTCGGCCTTCTTCGCTTGCGCGCTCCATTGGATTAACATGGGGAGCTTCAGGGCCTTGGCGGCACCTAAAGATATTATCCGAAAATTCTGAAAAAATTCACAGGTACTCTCTGTCACCTTAGACAACTTTTCCGCACTAAGGCATCATCAAAATCGAAAAAAAGTTTTTTTCGATACACCCTAATATACAGGGTGTAAAGGAAAGTCCCTTTACCCTGTAATAAGTTGCCGACGGAGCAAGCTAAAGCTATGCAGTTAATGTAACGGTATAGTAAAGTGACTATGCGCAATCGAATGCGACCAACCGCAGCGCCCTCTAGCGGAAATTTTAGGAGTTAAAAATTTTATTTTAAAAACTATTGAGAATTTGTTAAAATAGTCAATTACAAAGTTGTAGAGCAGCATCGATTTAGTAGGAAAAGACACTTTAAACAAAAAAATATCTTGAATAGAACCCCTAAAACGCGCGCTCAATTAGGTTGAATTTACGTCGATTTTACGTCTTAAAACGCTTTTTACGAGGCGAAAATGAGATATTTTCAATTTAATGACTTAAATAAATGAACAAAAGTATTCTTAACTCATTAAATTGAAAATTTCTTACTTTCGCCTCGTGAGAAGCGTTTTAAGACGTAAAATCAACGTAAATTCAACCTAATTGAGCGCGCGTTTTAGGGGTTCTATTCAAGATATTTTTTTGTTTAAGGTGTCTTTTCCTACTAAATCGATGCTGCTCTACAACTTTGTAATTGACTATTGTAACAAATTCTCAATAGTTTTTAAAATAAAATTTTTAACTCCTAAAATTTCCGCTAGAGGGCGCTGCGGTTGGTCGCATTCGATTGCGCATAGTCACTTTACTATACCGTTACCTTAACTGCATAGCTTTAGCTTGCTCCGTTGGCAACTTATTACAGGGTAAAGGGACTTTTCTTTACACCCTGTATATATATGTATGTATGGTTGTCTTTTATACAAATCCACAGTTCTCTTCCAATCTGCACCAAACTTGGTATACCAACGTAAAAAAAACCAAGGAAAAACATAGGCTATGTTTCGAAAACTTTTAATGACCCCTTGACCCTCTTTTGACCCTTTTTATGGTCATTTTGCTGAAATAGCTTTATTTCTCATCAAGAAGAGATCTGCTTACCCATTGTTACAAAGAAAACTTAATGCTAATCAACAAGTTTTTAATAGAAACACTAGGTACAAGTTTATTTAAAAATTATATTACTAATTTAAAAATCTATTTCCATGAAATTTAGAAGTTTAAGTATAGTTTAACATATTTTTATTTGAGAGTTTATCTAATTTTTAAATTTTAAAAGCTTTATGGAGTATCATTGTTGTTAAAATGTCTCCATGGAAACGAGTAAGTAAAATAAAAAAGTGATAATATTTTAGCTTTTAAGAAAGTTGGTTAACAAACCAAAAACTATTAAAACTCCCTTTTAACTAGAAAAGATTGATTTTTTTCTTAAATTTGAAAGTGGAATAAGCTTTAATTATTGAATAATTTCACCGAAAACGTTAATTCCTAAAGATATGATTAATCAAGGGATCTGAGCAATTTTTAGAATAGTTTTTAAAATATTTTTTCCATGTTGTCAATGTGTAAATCCTTCAAAAGTTATATTGCTTTAGAACTGAAGAAATTTTAGTCCATCTGAAAACACCGGGATAAGAAACATTACTAGGAACACCGGGATAGGAAAAGTTACCGGGAACACTAGAATATGAAAAATACGCCTGGGATACCGGGATGATTGATAGATGCTGATTATACAAAATTATAAATTGTATTTGGGAAAACTTAAAAATAATAAATTTACATACTCAACACCCGTGCAAGGCCGGGCATATCAGCTAGTCTAATATAATAAAAGTCAATGTGTGTATATATATATGTATGTATGGTTGTCTTTTATACAAATCCACAGTTTACTTCTGATCTGCACCAAACTTGGTATACCTACGTAAAAAAACCCAAGGAAAAACATAGGCTATGTTTCGAAAACTTTAATTGACCCCTTGACCCTCTTTTGACCCTTTTAATGGTCATTTTGCTGAAATAGCTTTATTTCTCCTCCAGAAGATATCTGCTTACTCCATTGTTACAAACAGGGTTGGCAAAAAACCGGGTTTTTTTAAAAAAAACCAAAAAAAACCGGGTTTATTTGGTTTTTTTGGTTTAAACCAGGTTTTTTTGGTTTAAACCAAGTTTTTTTAGAATTTTTTTTTATCAGAATAAGTTATTTTAGCATTGATGTTTGAAATTGAGTTGTAAATGAGACATTTATTTCAGGGGTTGTTTATAATTGATAAATGATTTGTAAATTTCAATTAATTACTTAAAATTAAATTAATTTGTTTTAAAAATAATTTTTGTTTCTAAAATATTCCAATTTGAATATCTAATATTATTGTAGTGAATAAAAATCAGTGTTAATTTACCTTGGATAAATGGTTAAAATAATCAAATTATTTATCTTAATTATATATGGATTAATTTATGAACTTAAGAAATTTCTTTAGAAAGAGAAAATTTTATTTTTTAAATGAATGAAACTCTTTGAAATAATGCTTCATTTTAAAGGAAATTAATAAATGAACTATCTCTTGCAAAAAATGTCAATTTTTTTATAAATCTGACCTTTTAATTTTGTGCAAAAGATTATACTTAATAACACTTTCTTTAAAAAATCCTGAAAATATTTTATAATTTCTAAAAAAACCAAAAAAACCAAGTGGTTTTTTTGGTAAAAAAACCATGATAAAAAAACCATGGTTTAAACCAATGGTTTAAACCAAATGGTTTAAACCGGCCAACCCTGGTTACAAAGAAAATTTAATGCTAAACAACAAGTTTTTAATAGAAACACTAGGTACAAGTCTAATTAAAAATTATATTAATAATTTAAAAATCTATTTCAATGAAATTTAAAAATTTTAAGTATAGTTTAACATATTTTTATTTGAGAGTTTATCTAATTTTTATATTTTAAAAAACTTTATGGAATGTCATTGTTGTTAAGATAGTCTCCATGGAAACGAGGATGTAAAATCAAAAGGTGATAATATTTTACCTTTTAAGAAAGTTGGTTAACAAACAAAAAACTGTTAAAACTACCTTTCAAGAAGAAAAGATTGATTTTGAAAAGCTTTAATTATTGAATAATTTCACCGAAAACGTTAATTCCTGAAGATATGATTAATCATGGGATCTAAGCAATTTTAAATAATTTTTAGAATACTTTTTCCATGTAAATATGGAAACCATTCAAAAATTATATTGGTTAAGTAAGAACTGAAGGAATTTTAATCCACCCGGGAACACCGGGATAAGAAAAATTACTAGAAACACCGGGATAGGAAAAGTTACCGGGAACACCGGAATATGAAAAAAAACGCCTGGGATACCGGGATGATTGGTAAATGCTGATTATACAAAATTAGAAATGTATTTGGGAAAACATAAAAATAATAAATTTATACTCTGCACCCGTGCAAGGCCGGGCATACCAGCTAGTAATCTAATATAATAAAGTTAAGTGTGTGTATATATGTATGGTTGTCTTCTATACAAATCCACAGTTTACTTCCGATCTGCACCAAACTTGGTACACCTACGTAAAAAAACTAAGAAAAAAACATAGGATATGTTTCGAAAACTTTAATTGACCCCTTGACCCTCTTTTGACCCTTTTTATGGTCATTTGCTGAAATAGCTTTATTTCTCCTCAACAAGAGATCTGCTTACTCCATTGTTACAAAGAAAATTTAATGCTAAACAACAAGTTTTTAATAGACACACTAGGTACAAGTCTATTTAAAAATTATATTAATAATTTAAAAATCTACTTCAATGAAATTTAAAAATTTTAAGTACAGTTTAACATATTTTTATTTGAGAGTTTATCTAATTTTTATATTTTAAAAAACTTTATGGAATGTCATTGTTGTTAAGATAGTCTCCATGGAAACCAGGATGTAAAATCAAAAGGTGATAATATTTTACCTTTTAAGAAAGTTGGTTAACAAACAAAAAACTGTTAAAACTACCTTTCAACAAGAAAAGATTGATTTTGAAAAGCTTTAATTATTGAATAATTTCACCGAAAACGTTAATTCCTGAAGATATGATTAATCAAGGGATCTAAGCAATTTTAAATAATTTTTAGAATACTTTTTCCATGTAAATGTGGAAACCATTCAAAAATTATATTGCTTAAGAACTGAAGGAATTTTAATCCACCCGTGAACACCGGGATAAGAAAAATTACTAGAAACACCGGGATAGGAAAAGTTACCGGGAACACCGGAATATGAAAAAAAACGCCTGGGATACCGGGATGATTGGTAAATCCTGATTATACAAAATTAGAATTGTATTTGGGAAAACTTAAAAATAATAAATTTATACTCTGCACCCGTGCAAGGCCGGGCATACCAGCTAGTCTAATATAATAAAGTTAAGTGTGGGTGTGTGTGTCTTCTATACAAATCCACAGTTTTCTTCCGATCGGGGCCAAACTTGGTATTCATACGTAAAACAAACCCAGAAAAAACATAGGCTATGTTTCAAAGTTCTAGAACGACCCCTTGACCCTCTTTTAACCGAATTTATAGCCGAAAACGCTTATTTTTCCATTTCTCTACCAGAGCAGATCTGCTCGACTCACTATTGTTAACGAGATGAAAACCTTCAAAAATTAAATATTTTAACAGGAAAAACTCGATAATTGTCCATTTAAAAACTATATCAGATGTAAAAACACCAAATTAAATTCAAATAATTAATTTTGAAACGTTAGTTTCCCCTATTTTAAGATATTTTCCTTTAAAATTTAAATATTTATGGAAAAGTGTAAATTTTTTTTTCATGGAAAACGACTTAAAAATAAAACATTGTTTCAAATGAAGCGGTTCACTAGACTTTTCAATTTACTAGATCTTTTATCATTGTTTCAAATTTGTTATTTTAGTTCACTAGACTCATTAATTGACTAGGAAACATTGCCGAGAACACCGTGAAAAGAAAAATTACCTGGAACATCGGGATAGGAAAAAATACCGGGATTACCGGGACATAAAAATAACCTCCAACATCGGGACAGGAAATTTATCGGGAACATTGGGATAGGAAAATTACCCGGAAAACCGGGAAAAAGGAAAATTACCGGGAACACTGGGAAAGTGGAAAAATTACCGGAAACACCGGGATAGAGAAAAATTACCGGAAACACCGGGATAGAGAAAAATTACCGGGAACACCGGGATAGAAAAGATTTCCGGGAACCCCAGGATAGGAAAAATGACCGGGAACATCGGGATAGGATTAATTACCGGGAAAACCGGGATTTGAAAACCACTGGGAACACCGGGATAGGAAAGAGGTGCCTGGGATACCAGGTTGATATGTAATATATTGCTGATTTACATAATAATAAATGTATTTTAAGAAAACTCAAAATAAAAATGCTTATACACTAGGGTGGGTCATTTTCCTATGGCGAAAAAAAATTTTTACAAATTCTATCGGGCACAGCAAGAAAAGGGTGCCAAATGGTCTCAAACTAACATATGTAAAATATTATTCCATAATAATAACTCTTTTTGCCTCCGGATTGGCCTCAAATAGAACAAAAATATGTAATTTTTCATATTTTTTAAAAATTTTATAAATAAATTTTTTTGTTGATAACTCTTTAAAGTTCACAAATAAGGGTATTTAAAATCAATTTTAATCACATTAGTCACCTTCATGCATTATTAATACAAAAACAACTTCCAAAGTGGCAATATAATATGCTATCATATTAACAAGAGCCGTAGAATATGAATCTCTTTTTGCCAACAAACAGTGGATTGTCAGTGGTACAGATTTTAAACATTGGTAGTTCATATACATTCTCCCTCAAGTTTGGTCAGTATAAAACGGTATTTTTAGTTTTTCAAAATAGAAACAGTTGTATTTTTCATAAATATGCCTCGCTTTCGAAATTCAGCGGACAGTTTTCGCTGGCTGGTCTTGGGATCCAAATAGGATCACAAAAATATGTTGAAACAATAGTCGAATGGATAGTTCGTTCATAGGCATTGTCAGTTATGATTCGCTCAGTCATGATTTACCTAATTTTTTGCTATAGCAATTGACTGAAACCCAGGCCTATGAAATTCTACTTCTTTGAGGATTGACTCAAAATAGCTTCTTAGCATTCCCTTATGCGTTCATAAAAGTTTAAATATCGCAAATTAAACTGTTAAGGATAATAACAAGTAAGCTTTGAAAAGTAATGTAACTTATTTAAAAACTTAGGGGATAATACTGAGCTTTAAGCTGAAACTGGGATCTACCGCTCTTCTTAAGAAAATATTTCAAAATTTGACTCTTAAAATGTGGTTTTAATTTATTTTTGGACATTAGGGAATCAATGGGGACACCTGGGACTGACTTATTCCTAATATGCCAAGAAATTTCAAGGAAATCCCAACTTTCAAACTATTATCCAAATGTTTTTCTTGGGGTTGAAACCTATAACCCAAAAAAGGTACCACCTTTTGACAAATCCATTTTTATTAAAAATTTAATGTTTTTACCATCCTACTCAACCAACAATAAAGGTTTCGCACATTTTAATGATTCCAGGAGGAAATTTTTGATTGCCAGTTCTACCATTGAGGTATTTCTAAATATGTTGTATTACAACTCAAGTATTTCAACTCTGGTTTCATTTATAATTATTTTATAGTCTTCAACGATGATTTTTATACCATTGTGCACATTTATATTCATGACGGATTTGTGGAATCGATGTAAAAGCTTGATTTTCGTTCGTCCATTTTTACATGAAATTACTATATTAATCTAAACTTTGAGGCCAATCCGGAGGCAAAAAGAGTTATTATAATCAAATAATATTTTACACATGTTAGTTTGAGACCATTTGGCACCCTTTTGTCGCTGTGCCCCTGGGAAAATGTGAAAAAAATATTTTTGACCCACCCTATTATTATACACTCCACCCGTGCAAGGCCGGGCATATCCGCTAGTAGTATAGATAAAAACATGAAAACTGCTGCTGTTTTTTTTAGATATTTCTAAAGCATTCGATTCAGTAAACCACTCAGTCTTAACCATAAAGCTAGAAACCGCAGGTTTTAGAGGTCCAATATTACAATGGTTCATTTCTTATCTTTCAAATAGAAGGCATCGTGTCAAAATCAGAGAAACAGTTAGTGATTATCATTTATCAAATTGTGGTGTCCCCCAGGGTTCGATTCTCGGCCCTCTTTTATTTGTAATCTTCATAAATGATTTTTGTAAGTTAAATCTTTTTGGAAAAATAATAACTTACGCGGATGATTCTGTTTTACTTTATTCTTGTTTAAATTCTAGCGAGTTAAAACTCCAGATCGAATCTGATATGCTTGAAATTAGTAAATGGTTTTCTTTTAATGACTTAACTTTAAACCTCACAAAAACTAAATTTATTCATTTTGATTTAAGACAGACAAACAATGACTTAAACATCAAATTCCATTCCATGTCCTGCAATGGTTTAATTCTGAATTGTAACTGCCATTTACTTCAGCAAGTAAAAAGCATAAAATATTTAGGAATATTTATAGACTCTAATCTTAAATGGAAAACTCATGTTAAAGAATTGAGTAGAAAACTTCGCTTTGTTTTAATAAAATTTCATCATCTTAAAAATAAAATTCATAAATCATTTTTGTTCACTTTATATTATTCATGGTTTTACTCATTAATAAATTATGGAATAATAATTTGGGGTGGTGAGTATAAAACAAATTTATTTCCATTAATATCAATTCAAAACAAAATGTTTAAGTTATTAAGTTCTCCTTTAACACCAAATTTTAAAAATTTAAATCTTTTACCAATACGCCACATTGCTTTTTTTCGTATTATAATCTTTTTATTTCGTAAAAAGGATTTATGCAATTTAAAAGAAAATATTTCAGATAGAAGACCAACATTTATTTACAAACTCCTAATTTCCGCAAGGAAATTTTTCGTAAGCACTTTTTCTATCTAGCACCAAAACTATACAATAATTTACCTTTAGATTTACAAATCATTCCAAATTTATGCACTTTTAAACGCTCTTCATTTAAATTCTTAATTGAAATTGAAAATTTAGATGTTTTTTTTCTCGATTTCTTAAAAGAGAAGCAAAGTTTTTATTTATGTACTCGCTGTGCCATTTCATTTTATTTTATGTTCTTCAAATATGTATAATTCTATTTATTTGTTTGAAAATGCCTAGGCTTTTGTTGTTGTTTTTTGTGTTCATTATATTTAATTTCAATTTATTTAGTAACATATCTTTCGCCTGTACGGGTTCTTTCCCCTTGGCGATTAATATATTTTTTGATTGTGTTTTATGTCCTATTTTGTGTGTTAATAAAGATTATTATTATTATTAAATCCCTTGTAATACGGATACAAAACAGTGTAGGAATTATTGTTTCTTTCATCGCTTTCAAAACATTCTCGAGTAATTATTATAAATCCATTTTTGACACGGGATAAAATATAACATATTACATAAATAACTCTGACGAAAAACACATATATTTTCGGAAAAAGAAGATAATGGAAACCCCCACGCCTAGTACTTGATAGGAATACACAAATGCTTTTTTTTGCTCCACCTTTAATCCCTATACGTTTACCAAAGAACACTGTTTACCTAGGAAGGATGATGCTAGAGAAGAATATAAGACGAAGGGATTGATCTCTCTTAACGGAAGCCCCGTACCAAACAAATACAGAAGTAAATGACAGGATGTGACATAGTGGTATTGTGGGGATACAATGGGGAAGAAGGTATAATTAAATGGTATATTGTGAGGATTTATGAAATATTAAAATGAATATATTACCATCTTATTTACCGTGTAACAACTTGAGTTAACCATTATAAATGTATTAAAATGCTTCAAAAGGAACTTGTTTAAAATACTAAATCACTGCAAATGTGTGAAACACTTTTCAATGCTAAGTAAACACAATAGTACTAAACCAGTGGTTCCCAACAGGTGGTCCGCGGACCACTAGTGGTCCGTGAGGCTATCGGAGGTGGTCCGCGAGAGGATTTTTAAACATATCCAAAAATGTGTTGAAATTAAAAAATCATTCGTCTCATAAATAAAAATTGTTCGGTTCTTTTTTCTCTCCTATGATTAATTTGTTCATTTCACTCACGTTATTCAACTGATGTTTATTACAAAGTAGAAACAAAATGTGATTATGGTGTGCGAATAAAATTAATTGACACTCAGAGGCGCCAGTGTGGGGAAAATAAAGAATGGAGTGTTCGGACTTTTACATGGTTTGTTACGAAACGAAGCGTGTACGTGCTGAAAGATACTACAAATTGCATGCTAATAGGAAGAGGAAATTTCTGATACAAGCGAAATAAGGTTTGTTCGAAGATCTAAGAAAAATTTATTGTCAAAAATGCGAGTCTTTTGAACGGATAAATCATTTTCTTTTTAAATCTTAAAATTATTCTTTATAAATTAATTATTATTCTTTATAATTAAATTAATTCTTTATAAATCATTTGCTCCTTTGAAATAACTATTTATTGACTTTCGACTTTTGGAAGAACATCAGTTAGCCTCGCCTATATAATAATTTCTGCTTCAACTCTCAATCAGTGCATGTGCAGTTTACAGTTTTGTGATAAAGAATTCCTAGTCATCTTCATTTGTCCTATAGTTTAAATTCCGAGATAAGTATGTATCCTTTGTTTCAAATTTAAATCTACTAATATTGGTCTAAGAGCTGGATGCAAATTTTGGAAATGATAAGGTGCACGAGATATTTCACCTGGAACAGATTCGATTGATGATGGGAAAACTTACGTCACCAACGCCAGAAGGCGGAGTGGAAGCTTTCAGTGTGAAAGGGGGGGTCGAACATGCAAACAGCGCGCGGTCCCTTGCGACAGAGATTTTGAGGAAATCGGTTGAAAATTTGCACAGTTTAAGGAGAGTGTGAATAAAAGATAATGTAGCATTCTCAAAAGTATAAGTTGTGTTTTAAGGGTCGTAGAGAACTAAACGAGTTTTCGAATGTTTATATGAATGATCTGTACGGCCGACGAGGTGCAAGGCTGGATATAGGCTTAATGTATTGAAGAATGTTAGTAAAAGTTAGGGTAACACTCCCAGAAGACTAAGTGGAAGAAAAAGGGTGGCCAGAAGTCACCAAAGGTGCAGAAAAATCTTAAAACCCGAATCATTCGGAAACTTCTGGCTGTTTGCGTATGTATAGCTGACATATAGAACAAACTATATGCAGACAGCCAGAAGTCTAAGTGGAAGCGTTCGGGAGATATTCAGGCGCGAAGTACAAAACCGAATAAAAGCGCGCGGTCCCTTGCGACAGAAATTTTGCAGAAGTTGGTTGAAAATTTGCACAGTTTTAGGAGAGTGTGAATAAAAGATAATGTAGCATTCTCAATAGTATAAGTTGTGTTTTAAGGGTTGTAGGAAACTAACAAATTTTCAAATGTTTATATACTATAACAAATGACTTATAACATATAACTTTTCTCTTGCAACAATGACTAATAATACGCTAAAAACCACACTAACAATGACTTTATATTTATTAGCGTATTATTAGTCATTGTTGCAAGAGAATTGCTTTTATTCAGTTTTTTACTTCGCGCCTGAATATCTCCCGAACGCTTCCACTTAGACTTCTGGCTGTTTGCATATAGTTTGTTCTATATGTCAGCTATACATATGCAAACAGCCAGAAGTTTCCGAATGATTCGGGTTTTAAGATTTTTCTGCACCTTTGGTGACTTCTGGCCACCCTTTGTCTTCCACTTAGTCTTCTGGGAGTGTTACCCTAACTTTTACTAATATTCTTCAATACATTAAGCCTATGTCCAGCCTTGCACCTCGTCGGCCGTACAGATCATTCATATAAACATTCGAAATTCGTTTAGTTCTCTACGACCCTTAAAACACAACTTATACTTTTGAGAATGCTACATTATCTTTTATTCACACTCTCCTTAAACTGTGCAAATTTTCAACCGATTTCCTCAAAATCTCTGTCGCCAGGGACCGCGCGCTGTTTGCATGTTCGACCCCCCCTTTCACACTGAAAGCTTCCACTCCGCCTTCTGGCGTTAGTGACATAAGTTTTCCCATCATCAATTGAATCTGTTCCAGGTGAAATATCTCGTGCACCTTATCATTCCCAAATTTTGCATCCAGCTCTCAGGCTATATAACAATACTGTTGTTGGGTATGAAAAAAAATGACTCTTTGATACTGATGTTATTTAAACCTGGGGTAACTTGGGTGTAGGTATGATTATGAACCTTTCCAGGGCTAACAGATCGACGAGCGAACCTGAACAATTATTGTCATTTGTAAATTACCCTCGTCTTTAATGGCTTTAAAGGTTTATTTTTAATAAGTGGATTTAAAACAATGTCATGATAACTTTTCTTTAAAGTTTAATCGATTATTTGATTTACCGTTCCATTAAGATGCGTATTAAGACTCTGTTTCCTGTACTATTAAGAAAAAAATCAAACTTAACACTCTCTGTGAGGAATGAGTGCATTAAAAAAAAGTTAAATTTTTAAAGATAAAATTTGGAATATGGATGGTCCGTCAAGGTTCAAATTTAAGTGAAGTGGTCCGCGGACATATTTGAGTTGGGAACCACTGTACTAAACAAAGTAAACACAACTCTTTTACTCAAAAGTGTTTCGATTTTATTGCGATTGTGATGTGTCAAGATAATATGGTGTTGTAAAATTGTTGTCCGAGGTAGAAAATGTGTTCTAAGGCTAGGCGCGCGCTGAAGAATAAAAGGATAGCATGACACGAAAATGAGAAATTTTCAATTTAAGGGACTAAGAATACTTTTAGTTATTTACTTAAGTCATAAAAATGAAAATTTCTAATAAAGAGCGCTTTAAGACGTAAAATCTACGTAAATTCAACCGAATTGAACGTGCGTTTTAGGGGTTTTATTCAAGATATTTTTCTGCTTAAGGTGTATTTTCCTTTTAAATTGAAGCTATTCTACAACTTAGTCATTGACTTGTTTCACATACCTGAAATAGTCTCTCTATTCTAAAAAAAAAGTTTTTGGTGAACGGTTTCCAGGGAAAGACTTTTTAATTACTGATCCGTATAACACATATTTGGTATCAAACTGTCCGGATTCTTTTGAGGATGTATAATAAGCCTTTAGAATTTCTAAAAAAATTCTAGATTTTAAAATATTTCCATTCTTTTAGATTACGGATAAGGTCGCAGTTACTAAGCAAGCAACTATCAAACAACTTATTATCAATCAATCACAACAACCAACTGTCGCCATATTTTATGATGAAACGAATTCTTTTCACATTTTAAAAAATGTACTTTAAAGTACTTTCCAAATTAAATTATATTAATTCCAAATATTTCAATAACAGATAAAAGTATTATAAAAACTTACATGCTTTTTCATATAGTAGAATATCACACATTTTGTCTTAAATGTAACAATTTTTGTTCTGATAAATGAAATTGTTAGTAAACATTAAGTGTCATGTAGGTGTTTTCTCTACTTATTTCCAATGGTTTAAAAGGTATTGTTTAACAAGTCTGGGATGAAACAAAAATAATAATTATTAAACACTAGGTGTACTGCCGAGTTACTAGGTATACGATTAATTAGTGTAAGTTTTTTTTTCATAATATTAAATAACAATAGTTATATTAATAGACGTGTTAGAAAAAACATTAAATTATGAGTAAGTTAGAGTTGATAAATATTCTAACTTTTAAGAGAGGGTTATTCATGGAAATGACCTATGACGTATATTTGAAAAGTTGGTTGATGTGTCATCTACTAATAATTGTTTTTACTTATGTTTTATAAAGTGAGTTAAGTTCAGTAATCTTGGTATTGTAATAATTGCGAAGCAATCTAAAACGTCTGCGTCAGCAGTTAACGGGGGTTGGTGAGCGATACGTGAGAAGAGCAACTTTTGCAATCCAGGGGGCGGTAGCTCCCTAGTTTTTGAATTAAAAGTTATAACTTCCAAAGTTTTAGCTAGAGGGCTTTGAAAGTTGTCTCATCGGATAGGGCATGGTCTTTTTACTATACTTAGACCCCACTTTCATGACTATATCTTAATTTTTTATTTATTTATTTAAGAAGCATGAACAACAGGTCAGCGACCCAGTTACAGTGCATGCAGTAGAACCGAAAAAAACACTCAATATAAAAAAATAGAAATAGTAAAAGAATTCTGTAGGGGTTCAAAAGTTAAAGGGTGGGGCCACTTTTCCTGGGACACCCTGTACAACCTCATATGATGAGATAACGTCCAGAACTCATCACCAAAATCCAATCTCGCACATACTAAGAAGATTGCTTAAACCTACCCCGCACTGCCACCGAATAATCGATTCCTATATTGATACCAAGCATTCCATCGATTACTTATTATTTATTAACACCGACATCATAACAAGCTCCGGTAATTGTGGCTAGAGAAGTAAAGACAGTTTCTTCTCCCCAAGAAAACGATAATTCACATGACACTGCTGATTGGACCACGCTTAAAAGAATTTTATCAGCAGGATAGGATCAATATAAGGCTAATTGACGCAGCTGTTAGGAGAGAAACTGTACTCCTTTCCCTCTCTACAGTTTGGGCTTGAGAAATTATATTTCGATCTGGACGGATAGAGTTACTAAAGGATTATTTAGTAGGTTTATGAATTTCAGATAGCAACCTTTAAGTTTCGGAAGTTATATCTGGGTATTTTCGTTCGTTTTAATAATAGTTTTAATAATAGTTTTGGGGGAGTTGTTTGAGAGGATTTGATTTGGAATGCATTGTAGTAAATGTGATAGAACTAAAAGCAAGTTGTGCAAATAAGCAAGAAATATACGAAACAACGTTTATTTTGCTCATTTAACTTAAAACATTAAAACGGACATATTTTTCCAGGATATTTTGATAGTAGTCTCGTCAGTGGGGCGATGTAAGCATTTGTGTTTGACATACAATCGGTAAATATATAATATATACAGCAGGGGAATTAATGTTACAGTGAGCCATATGATAACATGTCGGTAGAAAAAAAAAATGTGGGAATCAAGGTATCCAAATTTGAGTTAAAAAGGGGGCACTGTACCGATCATTCACGAGGTAATTTGAGATATGATTAATATAATAGATTTTATAAAATCGAGGTCAAGTGTTGAAATGCAGTTTTTGATAATACTACTTTTTTAAAAACTTTTTAAAGTTTATATTTTATAGTTTTAAAACTGCATAAATAACTTTCTGAATATCGTTTATGTTTAAATTTGAATTCTTTTTTTCTGAAAATTAATAAAAGAAACAAACCAATTAAAAATGTGGGAGTGTTGGGTAGATTAGGAGTGTATGTTTCCCTACTATTTTCTTAACATTTCTCATAACTTTTTCTTGTTCTTGTTGGTTCACTAGAGACATTTGCTAACTCTGATGGAGCTGCTTGGTCTTATTCTTCCAATCATAACTTTTTGTAAAGATTATTAATTATAAGTAATGAGGTTGTCAATGATTCGTGTGATATTTTACAAAGTTTTACATTATTATATTTAAAAAAATTAACTTAAATTTTCTTAGTTACATTTTTGAGTTTAGTACATGCAAACTAGGTCATGAATTAATTTTTTTGTACAGTTAATTAATAAAATTTTGACGTGCAAGGGGTAAACTAAAAATTTTTATATAAATATTTCTTACAATTATTTTATGCATTTGTAGAAATTAAACAAAACTTAAGAAATATTATATTCTTCAATTAAAACTTTCTCTTTTAAGAACAACTTCTAATTACCAACAACTGAAAAGTGAACTTTTAACACAAGTAATTTTAAAGGGTAATTCAGGTATTTAATTTTGCTGTCAACAGCATTTTTGAAAAAAAATTCAATCATTAACTGCATGATTTGTTAAAATACTATGCAGTTTTTATCCCCTCATGTCATTTATTTCACATTATTAGAAGAACTTTTCAAAGAACTCTAAAATTAGCTCCTGAATTGAGTAAGTACTCGTAAAAAAAATTCAATTAGAATAAATTGCTACTGTTGGGAATTAGCTGAACCGTGAAAAAATAAGTAGTTTACAAATGTTCATTGAAAGATTTAAGCAGAACGCATTTTAAACTGTGAGGCAGTAACTTTCAGCGAAATTACTCTTTAAGTCCCATTTGGTAAGCATTTACTCTGAATTGAAAACGGTTCAGTGTTTTTTATTTTAGTTGATAGATTATAATTTGTTTTCAAATAAACTTAATTGCAACGATTAACTGATATATTTTCATCAATATTTTACCTTTTTAATTTTAGTTTTTCCTAATGAAGTGCCACGTGAATTCCGAAATAAAAGTTGTATTATAATATGTATTATTGAATAAAATATAAAGTTCTACTTTAAAGGGAAAGAAGAGTTGTAATTACATTCAGAGTTAAATTTAATTTCAAGCAAATAACTTTTTTATGTATGATTTTAAATTCATAAATACTAAAGTAGTGTTATGCACTATCTTATTTTTCAATATGTTTAATACACAGAGGTGTTATAAGAAAAATAAGCTTTTACCATAATTTTTTAATGCTCGGTCACAGTCAAACAATCATCATATTAGTTTTTAGAATAAATTTATTAAAAACACTATAATACAAAGAACCAAGCTGCTTGAAATGCCCCATTACCACAAAGGAATTTGAATTTGCAAAAAATTTGATAAAATTACTTAATTATTTTATTTTATTAATTTATTAACTTACTAAATTATTTTTGAAAATAAATGGGAAAGGAAGTGAGAGAAACGTACTTTTAACATTTATGATATGGATGGCTTTTATGAGTACATTACTTATTTAAAAAACGTAAAACTCTTGCTCCACCACATGCTAAGGGAGCAAATCAGTTAATCTGTAAATTAGCTAAGTAATATGCAGATTAACGTCTTTTCAGCTTAACGGTAACATCATACTGCAAGTTATATAGCATTATTTATCTGTTTAAAAAACATTTACAAAGCTAGTATGTTCTTATAATAGAATTTAATCCATTAAAAATTACAAACGTATTAGGGTAAAAAAGATCCAAATGTATATATGTTGAATAAAAATATCGAAACCTATGTATTGAGTGTATGTTTAAGAGACGTAAGTAATAGTAAAAAATAACGTTGAAAGCAACGCAAATCTCTTTTAAAGTTTTTTTTTACTTAATTCATGTTGAGATTTGAGCATTATACACAAGAACTTTAAAGGGTATTATGAATTTGGTGAATATCTTTATATACTTTCAAACGCAATTCACATTTATAAACTGAAACTCCTATCAAATGTTATCTCTTCCAGTTGTTTCCTATTAAAGGGATATCTAAAATCTATACTTTTCCTTTAAAAAAGTAACGTTGGTTGTGTGGTTGTAGAAAAAAGCTTTTACCTTAAAAGAAAAGCATAAAACTGTTTTTTATCGATATTAAACGTTAGTCTTTCAACTTCTCATAATATACTGCTATTTTGAGAAGTATTTCGATGTCATGGAGTTATTGGTGTAAAAAATTGCAGAACCCTGGAAAAAGAAAACCTTAATGGTTATTTTTTCTCTATTTTATGACCAAAGAGTGGTTTGAGTTCCTCTTATTTCCGAATCAACTCTCTTAAAGTATCTATCTTCTTTTTTAAAACTACTAAAAATTTATTATTTCGATTATACTTTTACTTTAATGTTTACAATGAACGTGCTTTTGTTTTGTAATTTACATTCTGCATAATTTTTTATTCATTGTTAAGGGGCCCACAGATGAGCAACTTGGTCGTCAACCTGGTCGAAATTTAGAACCAAGTTGGCTGCCTGTGGGGAAGTTGATGATTTAATTACAGATTGTTGATCTGATCGTCAACTTGGTGGGCGAAGCTTAATCGGAACATATTATTACTAAGCATTAAAAATTATAAAAATATAATTTTAGCACGAGAAAATAATTAAATAAATATAACTTTGCATTTAAAATACCAAAATATATTAATTTGTTACAATCTGAAATGATTTTTGTAAGTTAAATCTTTTTGGAAAAATTATAACTTACGCGGATGATTCTGTTTTACTTTATTCTTGTTTAAATTCTAGCGAGTTAAAACTCCAGATTGAATCTGATATGATTGAAATAAGTAAATGGTTTTCTTTTAATGACCTTACTTTAAACCTCACAAAAACTAAATTTATTCATTTTGATTTAAGACAGACAAACAATGACTTAAACATCAAATTCCATTCTATATCCTGCAATGGTTTAATTCTGAATTGTAACTGCCATTTACTTCAGCAAGTAAAAAGCATAAAATATTTAGGAATATTTATAGACTCTAATCTTAAATGGAAAACTCATGTTAAAGAATTGAGTAGAAAACTTCGATTTGTTTTAATAAAATTTCATCATCTTAAAAATAAAATTCATAAATCATTTTTGTTCACTTTATATTATTCATGGTTTTACTCATTAATAAATTATGGATTAATAATTTGGGGTGGTGAGTATAAAACAAATTTATTTCCATTAATATCAATTCAAAACAAAATGTTTAAGTTATTAAGTTCTCCTTTAACACCAAATTTTAAAAATTTAAATCTATTACCAATACGCCACATTGCTTTTTTTCGTATTCTCTTTTTATTTCGTAAAAAGGATTTATGTAATTTAAAAGAAAATATTTCAGACAGAAGACCAACATTTATTTATCAAACTCCTAATTTCCGCAAGGAAATTTTTCGTAAGCACTTTTTCTATCTAGCACCAAAACTATATAACAATTTACCTTTAGATTTACAAATCATTCCAAATTTATGCACTTTTAAACGCTCTTTATTTAAATTCATAATTGAAATTGAAAATGTGGATGTTTTTTTCTCAATTTCTTAAAAGAGAAGCAAAGTTTTTATTTATGTACTCGCTGTGCCATTTCATTTTATGTTATGTTCTTAAAATATGTATAATTCTATATATTTGTTTAAAAATGCCTAGGCTTTTGTTGTTGTTTTTTGTGTTCATTATATTTAATTTCAATTTATTTAGTAACATAACTTTCGCCTGTACGGGTTCTTTCCCCTTGGCGATTAATATATTTTTTGATTGTGTTTTATGTCCTATTGTGTGTGTTAATAAAGATTATTATTATTAATAATAATAATAATAATAATAATAATAATAATAATAATAATAATAATAATAATAATAATAATAATAATAATAATAATAATAATAATAATAATAATAATAATAATAATAATAATAATAATAATAATAATAATAATAATAATAATAATAATAATAATAATAATAATAATAATAATAATAATAATAATAATAATAATAATAATAATAATAATAATAATAATAATAATAATAATAATAATAATAATAATAATAATAATAATAATAATAATAATAATAATAAAAATAATAATAATATTATTATTATTATAATATTAATATTATTATTATTATTATTATTATTATTATTATTATTATTATTATTATTATTATTATTATTATTATTATTATTATTAATCTGATTAATTTTTTCTCATTGTTTACATTTTGGTTGTCAACCAGATTGGCAATCCGTGTAAAATCATCAACCCAGTCATCAACCCAGATTGATGACCAAGTTGCTCGTCTGTAGGCCCCTTTACGTTACCATAAATAGTCATTCACAAATTTAAACGTCAGAACGACATAATTTCTACTTAAATTTTTCATGAAGGTGTAAAATGGCTGAAAAATATAGATCTCAATAGTAATCTATGTTTTTTTTCCTTAATATAGACATAGAAAAGACTATTGTAATGGGCTCGTGCCCATTTACAAAGTAGCAAAAATAAAGGAACAAAAAGTACAAATAAGTAAATAAATTAACACTTAATTATCATCCTACTACTATTATAATTGTGAATGTTTGTCTGGATGTTTGTTACTCTTTCACGCAAAAACTACTGAATGGATTTTAATGAAATTCTACCATAATGTAGCTGATACATCAGAATAGGACATGGGCTATAATTTATAAAGAGAAAATCAGTCCTTCATTCTTTTTTTCCCGTTTTTCTGCTTTTTTTCACTTATTTATCCGTGTTTGAAAACCTGTTTTACCAGTCATACAACGAGTTAAAAATAAAACATTGTTTCAAATGAGACAGATCACTAGACTTTTTCATTTACTAGATCTTTTAGTTTAGTTTTAAACACTGGTTTTAAATTTGTTAATTTGTTCATTAGACTTACTAATTTACCAGACTTTTTACTATGGTTACAAATTGGTTATTTTATAAAGGCACCAAGATATTAAACATTATCAGGAACATCTGGATTGTAAAAAGTGACAAGAACACCGGGATTGGAAAATTAGCGAGAACATCGGGATGGAAAAATTACCGGGTTATAAAAATTACCGTAAACACTGAGATAGGAAAATTACCGGGAACGCCGGGATTAGAAAAATTACCGTGACCACCGGGATAAGATTACCGGGAACACACTGGGATAGGAAAGAGGCGCCTGGGATACCGGGATGATTTGTAATATTGCTAATTTACAAAATTATAAATGTATTTTAAGAAATATTTAAAAAATTAATTTATTCACCCCACCCGTGCAAGGCCGGGTATAACAGCTAGTTGAACAATAAAACTATGAAAGATAAACGTAAATATACACAAATATATATTAAAGGATGTTGGAACATTGGGCTAACTCGATTCATCTAATAAATTTTTACGGACTTTTAAAATAGAAATTGTAAAATAAAAAATTCTTACGTATTGACTTTGAGTTAATATTAACGGAAAAGGTTTTAAACCGGTCAAGTATTTTTTTCTGTATTGATTATAAAGAGGACAAGTGTTGAATATATGGTTCCAAGTCTCATTCTCTTCATAATTACAGAAAGTGCAAGGGTTAGAAGGAAAAATTTCAAAAATTTCGTTTTTGTAAAAAATTCGGCTTTGATTAAGACGTAGTTGAAAGATTAATCTCTTAATGATTATGTTTAAGGGGAGGCGCTGTATAAGATTTTATAATGGGGAAAGTTAGTACTATTTTCCATTCGAGACAGGTCATTTTGGAGGGTCTGATCTCGGAGAGATTGTAAAACCAGGGGAAGAAAATAAGAGGCTATATGAGGGTCCTGCGAGAAAAAAATGAAACTATAACCTAGATTATCAAGGATTTTTTTTATAGATAAAACCCAGTTAAATTCTGTATTGCTAGAGAATTGTGCGTTTAGAAGTAGTTTGTTATAGCAAATTTTTATATATCTGTCATCTGATAATTTAAGAATTTTGATCCAAAATTTCAAAATTATTTTGACTACAGTAACTGAGATTGGGGGTTGCCCTAACTCTAATCTTAGAATGTAACCAGGAGTATATCTGGAAAGTAATTCTGGAAGTAGTGTTTTTTTGCTTTTTTCCTTAATATTTTAATTGATTATTTCATTTTTTATTTTAATTGAAAATATTAATAATAATAATAAAAATAATTCTTCAAAAGTATTTAAATATATTTTAAAGACTATTGCAAAAGTATAATTCGAGTCGCATTTGTTCCTATTATGCTATTTTAAAGTGGAACACAACAAAAACAGCCCTCAAAATGCTTTTAAGGAACCTACAGGAATAAAAACATCTACTTGAACACTTTTTACAGCTTTATGTATAAAAATAATGGAAATAAATTCATAGACTTAAACTTTATCGCATGGTATTGTAATTAGATTTGTAGTTGCATGCTTCATTTTTCTTTACTTAAAATTTCAGAAGCGTCTGTAACCCAATATTATCATGATTTGATGGGATAGACATACATCGTCTGTATTTCGTTACAACAACACTAACTGAAGCATATAAGGGCTTTGCATAGACCAGGTTTCAGACAGTTAGAATGACAGATCATTTTCGTAACATATGGGTGAAGGTTATTGTATAACGCAATGATAAACTGTGTCACAAGCTTTATATTTATTTATTTAAATGGAATAAA
Organism: Tetragnatha versicolor; assembly: GCA_024610705.1. NCBI lineage: Eukaryota > Metazoa > Arthropoda > Arachnida > Araneae > Tetragnathidae > Tetragnatha > Tetragnatha versicolor. Next base: position 6,895,154 of record JANDEH010000022.1, read on the forward strand.
CATCTGTAGATTAATCCACTAGTTTTTGTATCTTTGTTGAGTTAAAATCCTTATTATATTATTTTTCATAGTTATTTATACAGGGTGTTTCAAAAGTCCGTTTCTAAATTCTCTTTCAAGTGGTATAAATTTTTTGCTGATAACAATGAATATTAATCGTTTTACAGCGGTAGGAAGCGCACGTTTGTCTGTTTTTTGCAAGAGATCCGAGAATTCTAGTTTTTCAGCGCTTTGTAAGTGCAAAACTTTTCATCTTAAAAAAAACTTGAATAGTGCATTTTGTAGGAAGTTTTGAGTACTTTAACTTTGTAATTCAAGTAATTTTAAGGAAACTAATATTTTTTAAAATATCAAAAGTCCGAAGATCGAGAAAAAATTTTGCGATTTTTTTTTTCGATTTTTCATGTGACGCCGACTTTCCCTGAACCAGATATTCGTAATCAGAACCCCAAATTAGAAAGGCTTTGATGGGGTGTAAACCAAAAAAGGTTAGGAAACACTGCTCTATTCTAAAAACCAATCGGACACAAAACAAGATAAAGTCTAATAAAAGCGTTTAAATAATAATAAAATCGTTTAAAAACTTTAAAATTTGTGAGCTTATTCTTTTTGAAGCCTTAAAATATTCTATAGTTAAATGCAATTATAGATTAAAGATAGATTAAAGATAGTTTCAGGATACTTTTTTGTTCTTTTGTTATGATATTTTAAACAACTAGGGGGCTCTGCCCCCTGCTCGCTATCGCTCACCAACCCCCGGAACTGCTTCGCAGTTCGTTGAAGATCGCTTCGCGATCTTAGCGAGCAGAGCTCGCTTGTTTCATCTCAACTATCCAGTAAAACCTGGAACTTGTCGGCTTAGTTTATGATCATTTAAAATCGAAACTTTTATCTCTCGAACTTATCAATAACTTAATTCGGACCATAACTACAAAAATATCAAAATAAAACTGCAACTGAAATATCCTTGTTTTAACTTGTCAATAATTTAATCGAAATGTTTTTTAAAATATCCAGCAAGTCTACTAATTATCATCAACTATCTTAGAGAAAAAGCATGCCATTAATATCTTTTAAATTTATAAAATGCACGTGTATCTAGTGAATTGTTGGAAATAAAAGAAATCAGACTCACATAAAAATCGGCTGTTTCTCTAGTGAACGACCAGAAAGAGATGAAAAAATTGAAACCTTGAATCTTAATAATTCTAAAAATAATTCGATTTTTTTAATAAACGAAATTCCAATCTTTTTATAAAAAATAATTGTATGTGTGTTTAAAATATCATAGTTTTACTGTGATTAGTTTTTCTGTTATAACGAAAAAACCGAAAAAGGGGTAAAAAATTTCGAAACTTTAGAATTTAATTACTCCAAAAATAAATCGAAATTCGAAAAAAGGGCGACGAGGTGCAAAACTTCATACCTAAGAGTATGTGTCTGCAAAAAATCATGTTTCTGCTGTAAATAGATTTTGCTGGAGGCGAACCCGCAGCAGAAAAAAATAATTTTCGACTTTGACATTAAATAACTCCAGAACTAATTATCTAATTAATTAGGTTTGGAAACTGAAATAACCATCATGCATTTGTCTACCAATGGTCAAAATTTCATAATATTCCTTCACATAGTTTTTGCGTAGTGATAGTTCAAAGTGTTCAAAAATAAAATTTTCAAAATCAGCGGCGGTGACGGCGGTCACTGTTACTTTTTTTAATGCTAGGGGGCTCTGCCCCCTGCTCGCTCTCGCTCACCAACCCCCGGAACTGCTTCGCAGTTCTTTGTAGATCGCTTCGCGATCTTAGCGAGCAGAGCTCGCTTGTTTCATCTTAACAATCCAGCACAACCCACTCGTCGACTCAACTAATGATCTTTTAATATTAAAACTACTTATATCTCCTGCCTGTAAGTAGTTTATTCCTGATCATTCCCTACAAAATATCGAAATAAAACTGCTGCTAAAACCTTTTCTGGCCTATCAATTAATTTAATCAATTACTTAAATGTTTTTTTAATCATCCAGCAAGTCTACTTATTATCATTAACCATCTAAGAGAAAAAAATCAAGGAAACTTTTAAATTTATGATATTGACATGAGTATCTAGTGAATCGTCGAAAATAAAAGAAATCAAACACATAAAACTCGTCTGTTTCCCTAGTGAACGGCCGAAAAGATAAGAAAAAATTGGAGCTTTGAATCTTAATAATTCCAAAACTAATTAGAATTTTCCAAAAAACAAAATGCCAATCTTTTTATAAAAAATTGTTGTACAAGTGTTTAAAATATCGTATTTCTACTAAGATAAGTTTTTCTTTTATAACGAAAAAACCGAAAAAATGCCGAAAATTTCGAAACTTTAAAATTGAATTACTCCAAAACTAATTCGAAATTCAAAAAAAGGGAGACGAGGTGCAAAACTTCTAACTAAGAATATGTGTCTGCGAAAAAATCATGTTTCTGCTGTAAATAGATTTTGCTGGGGGCGAACCCGCAGCAGAAAAAAATATTTTTCCACTTTGACATTAAATAACTCCAGAACAAATAATTTAATTAATTAGGTTTTGGAACGAAAATGACCATCATGCATTCGTATACCAATAGTCGAAATTTCAAAACATTGCTTCAAATAGTTTTTGCGTAGTGAGAGTTCAAAATGTTCAAAAATAAAATTTTCAAAATCAGCGGCGGTGACGGCAGCGGCGGCGGCAGCGGCGGTCACTGTTACTTTTTTTTAATATAGAGAGATTTTTTACTGAAGTTTTCACACACAATCCATTTTCTTTAAATGTTTGTGAAATTTTTCAATTTTCAACTTAACCCATTAAAGGCCGCTATATGAACGGCATTGAAAAATTAAAACTTTTTTTATGTTTTGAGGTTCAATATACGTCTCTAATCATATTCCGTTTAAATTTTAAGAAAATCTTTATTTAGACCGGAGATATGATATGCTCCCAAAATGGGAGCTTTAGCGCTTAATGGGGGTAACGCGGATTTCTCCATCCTTGTGATACTCGTTCAATGGCAAGTTTCTATAGCTTGCTAAATGAAGTTAGAAACCATTACAAACATATTAATATGATTAATAAAGATAATTATAAGTCACTTAAATGCATATTAACTATATTTATACCATAAATAAAAAACTCGTGAATTTTCTAACCATTTTATTTTTTTCTTATTCTTCCATTCTTTTAATTTTTTATGGTAGATTATATGGGGCATGTTTTAAGCAATATAATTTTGCATTTATAATTTTACATTTTTAATATTATTTTATATTTAGAGTATTGGTGAAAAAAGGGCAAACAGCATTTCTTATCCCTTATTCTTGGTCAGTAAAAATTTAAAAACTGATCAAGAAGATCCACGCCACCCATATTTTTGTTATAAGATCCAACTATTCCCGGTTTGGTTAATAAATTTTCTTCTTAAATTTTGGGCACCAACGTTTTGCCTGTTCCATAGGATCCATAGCTTCAAAATTTGAAGCTAAACACACCACTTTGTTATTCTTCCATTTTACAACACTAATATCCTTTGTTATGTTGAATCCGATAAAAATTTTATCGGCATTTTTACGCTAAAATTGAGGCAAGATTCTTTTTAAACACTCCTCATTAGCTGAACGTAAAATCTAGAATGCAGAGCTGACATTTCTCACACACGGGAGCATTCCTCAAACATGTTTTCTCAGAAAAGGGACCTACCGAGACAAATTTTAGAGGTTACCGTGACTAATTTAAGTGGTTACAGGGGCAATAAAACATCTGGATTTCGACAACACGAGATAAGAAATCGAAGGGGCCGGAGAAAAAAGCGTGGGGCCCTACAAAAAGGCAATACAAAACAGGAAACAAGCGAATTCAATGGATACACGTTCCGCGATTACCGGGGGGATTTTCGCTTAGTCACTTCAGGCCAAAGCTCCCATTTTGGGACATTTCTAAATAGACAACTGTAAAACCCTTTCAAACTATTTTTCTTGGACTCTGGTTGTTATGACTTAAAACCATAATTATTTTTCTTCATAATTGGGGTTTCAGAACTTTCGGGGTCAAATATTTTGTTTTTTATGAATTTTTTTTCTCATGAAGAAAAAGAGGACAACTTTCGAGAAGTTTGAGAATTGTTTAAACATATAATTTATATTCCAATCTTTCTGAAAAAAATCACAAATGAAGCTCAAAACTTCAATAATTAATGAAAAAAATTTCAAATATATACCTAAATTACTTGTCGAGAAAAAAAATCCCTGTCACATGTTCCCAAAATGGGAGCTTTGGCGCTTAATGGGTTAAGTCAAGTCAACTTAATGAATTTAGTTGCATGTTCATTTTTCTAAGAGTACACCTCACTTCTATGACCCCAAGAAATGAGAAAAGCCATGGGAAGAAAACAAACTTGAAACTAAATGACAAAATGCAAACAAGTATTAAAAACGAAAAAAAAAACAAGTCACATTTATACATCTTCTAAGGTTTCCCTTAAACCAACACGATGGTAATGAATGTCATCGAAAAAAAATGAGGAATTTCAACTAGGGGGGGGGAATAAAACGGTATAATGTATCCTGTCACTATCGACCCCCATGTTCTGGAACTTTTAAGGAATCCTATTTGCCTCTGGCTTGTCACAACAATCCGATTGGTTTTTCCACACGTAGGCATCTACGGGGGTCTTTTTTCACACTGGAGGGTCCGAACATCGAATAAAAAGTCAAACCGAAATCTCTGGGAGCGTTTTGATTCTTTCAAAGTTTTTCTCAAAGTTTGAGATAACGAATTGCTGTGTCAGCTCTTGTTCTTTTCACGCATGCATGCATGAGTGTTGACTGTTTCTTTTGAATAGGTTTGGAGTACAGGTTGAACTCCTTGATACAGAAATCGAATAGTTTATTTTTTTTACAGTGGAACGTCTTAAAGAGAAATTCTCTTTTTCTTGCTATGAGAGCTAACTTCTGGCTGCAAGATTTATTATTACTATCCAAAGAGCTTTGTTTAGATTAAATAATTACATCATTTTTACAACGTAACTGTTATATTATAACGTAATAGTTCATTAAAATAGGCTTTCAGGCAGGTAGTCAAGATGGAGAAATTGGTAATTTGTATTCGGAAAAGATTTTTCCATTCCAAATTTGTCTCTAAAATATTGCGTATACATTAAAAATTTTAAGAGTTCTCCTCATTAATTAACTTGAATTACAATAATCCAAACTAAGCACTGTTTTTGTTTCAAATTTCTCACCGTATCATCAAAACTTTGAGTGACATATTAGGAGATAAATAGTTTGCACCATATAAACTAAGATCAATTTACATGTTGACTGATCTGCTCAAATTATTCAAATTCTAAATACAGTAAGCTGGAACTGAAGTTTACAATTAGTTAAATAATAACACCCCGATCGCCAATAAAAGGAATCAGGTTTAAAATTAATTTAAGGAATGCCAATACAAAACGAAAAAAAGCAAATAAACAGGAAATGGTTTTCCGATCCTGACAACGGAGGAAACGCTTGGTTTACCTGTCAAAAGTATTTTTAATTGGAATTTACATGGGTTTGTTTGCGAATATCACGGCTAAATAAACGGAAGGGAAATTGAAATGCCAGTATTTAATTCCGAAAAGCTTGCTTTGTTTACACCTCTGGTGTAAACAAAGCCTCAGATAAATCACAATGGCTAAACCTTGCAATAAAACACTTTGAATGGGGAATGAGAATTTAATACTAAGTTATTAAAATGACAAAGGGACTAAATGGATTTAATTTCAATGTTAAGTTCTCATTTATTCCTACTACGTAGTTTCTTTTGTTCGTTCACAAACAATAAAGTTGAAGTTAGCCTTTTTTTAAATGTAGAGATCATACTTTTTTTATTATCTAACGAATATTATACAGCGAGTACAGATATAGATTTATTTCGATATTTTTTATGAAGGTTTCCATTCAAAAATTAAATACGACTTTAAATTTTGTCTGATCTTTAACCTGAAATTTAAATTGTGTTCGGATATGAATCTCGGAATTTATCTCGGAAATGAGATAAAGTTTTTTACACTAGATGGATAGTGAGATTTCATTTGTTCCTAAAATATTACTTACGGATAAAAGTCTGATATAATTAAAATTTTATTTAGAAAAGCTTTTTTAAATCGGTCTACTCTTATATTGATTTTAGGTTTTTTTAAATTGATTTTGAGATCCAAATAGCTAAAACTAAATACATCTTCAGTACAAAAAAATCATAATTTATTAAAGTGAACGTAGTTATTTTTTTTAAACTACTCGATAAAAACATTTTATCAATACATTTTCCTCATTTTCAATTACAAAGGGAAAATGTGAATAAGAACATATCCACAAAATTACAATAAAAATTCGCAAATATTGAATAACTTTCGTAATTTTCCAGTTCGATTGTCTTAAACAAAATGTTTGCTTTTAGGCACTCTAATTGGTGATTTCTTAACTAATTTTAATGGCGTTTTTATGAAACTAAACAATTCGATAGATATGTAACAGAAAAAAAACTTGTATAAACTATAATAATTTATTATTTTCATTTTTATTTTAAAATTATATCTTCTAATTAATAAAAGAACTTTCCTATTAATTCAGCAGATACTTTTTTTCTGAGCTACTATATTAGATACATACATTATTTATTTATAATTTAAAGTACCTATATACATTTAAAAAGTGAAATAGTTAGAAACTTTCTCTTTTAGATTAAATTTTCGTGTTTCTAAAAGTAAAAAAAATGCTTGTTATCAGCTACTCTAAATATTAAAGGTTTAAGGATTACTATACTAGTTATCAGAGTATTCTAATCAGTTTCCTTGAAGCTGTTAAAAGTAAATTTCTGGAATAAAACAGTTGTTATATATCGTCTAACTTATCTGCTAAGACCGAGTTTGTATAAAGAGATAATGAACTTCTAAAATTAGAAACAGCTTTTCTATACCAAAGAAGACTTGTGTTTTATAACAAAAGGTGTGACAAGAGAAAAAGTCAAGAGTGTCAGGGTGTAGCAAAAGTAAGTGAACGGATTGCAATAGAAATAAAAGTTCGGAAGTTAATTTTCAAAATAAAAATGGAAATTATGCAAAAAAGATGTGCCCTTGTACATTTGTAATTTTTTTTGTCTTATCTCTCTATTAAAAAAAGTTAGGCTGAGCGCGCACTAGAGACTTTTGTCTCGGAGACAAAGACAAAATTGCTTCCCTGGCTATTGCAAGAAGCTAGAGTGCGCGCACATGGCGACGAGACCAAGATCACTAGGCCAAGAATTTCCTCATAGAAATGCATTGCTCTCGAGTGACTAGTGTTTATGGTCGCCGAGACAAAAGTCTCCAGTGCGCGCTCAGCCTTACTGTCACCGCCGCTGCCGCCGCCGCTGTTTCAGAAAATTTTATTTTTCAACTCTTATTTTTCAACTCTTAACTTTCATATCGCAAAAACTACTTGATAAAAATTTATGAAATTTGAAACGTTTGTAGAGGAATATTTGGGGCACATTCTCGAACAAAAAACTAACTGATGTGATAATTAATACTGGGGTATTTTTAAGGTCAAAGTTGAAGTTTTTCTTTTTTCACCGCGTAATCCAGTTTAGCGAAATCTATTAGCAGCAGAACTATGACTTTTTGCAGCTTAATACTCTGAAGTTTGAAGATGTGCACTACGTCACCCTTTTTTCGAATTTCGAATTTGGTTTAGAGTAATTAATTTTTTAATTTTCGAAATTTTTGACACTTTTTCGTTTTTTTCTATCTAAAATGAAAACTAATCACGGAACCAATATGATTTTTTAAACACTTATATTCTTATTTTTTAGAAAGAGAATGGCGTTTAATTCTTTAAAAAATTCTAATTAGTTTTGGAATTATTAAGCATCAAAGTTTAATTTTTTTCATAGTTTTAGTAGGTCTTTATCAGACGTGTTTAATGTTTTTAAATTTTATATTTGCCTGTTCACTAGATTGTCGCGAGCACGGATATTTAAATTTAAAAGTTTTGAGGTGCACATTTTTGCTCTAAGTTTGCTAGAGATATAGTATAGACTTGGTTAATAATCTTTTAAAGATATGTACTTCGATATTTTTTGAACTACTAGAGAAATAAATAATTAAGCTTTTTTGAGTGCTATTTATGCCGATGAAAGGTAGAGGATTTTCGATAAATTGGTTTTACTCTGCTAAATATCGATTTCAGATATTACAGATCGCGAAGCGATCTGTAAAGAGCTGCATAGCAGTTACGGGGGTTGGTGAGCGTAAGCGAGCAGGGGGAGGTAGCCCCCTATCCATTAAATTATTGATAATTTAAAAAGGAATATTTCAGTAATAGTTTTATTTTGATATTTTTGTTGTAATGATCCGATTTTAATTATTGAAAAGTTTGAGATAAAAAGTTTCGATAATAAATGATCATTAACTATACTCTGTTCATTTAGAATTAGCGCCTGAGACGTAATGTATTAGAAGCAGCTATTATTCTTATTATCGTCGAAAAAATTTTCTTCTGCAATGACAAGGCAGCCTAAGCAGAAGTAGTTAAAATACTGTAAAAAAATCGGTCACTGAAGTTGTCTGATGAGCGTTATTAAGCATTATTGAGCGTTTTTGATCCTGTTTCAGGCGCTTATTCTAAATGAACAGACTATAAGCAGACAAGTTCCAGGTTGTACTGGATAGTTGAGATGAAACAAGCGAGCTCTGCTCGCTAAGATAGCGAAGCGATCTTCAAAGAACTGCGAAGCAGTTCCGGGGGTGGGTGAGCGATAGCGAGCAGGGGGCAGAGCCCCCTAGTGAATTATATATTATCTAATATAATAAAGTAAAGTGTGGGTATGTTTGTCTTTTATACAAATCCACAGTTTACTTCCGATCTGCACCAAACTTGGTATACCTACGTAAAAAAACTCAGAAAAAAACATAGGCTATGTTTCGAAAACTTTAACTGACCCCTTGACCCTCTTTTGACCCTTTTTATGGTCATTTTGCTGAAATAGCTTTATTTCTCCTCAACAAAAGATCTGCTTACTCCATTGTTACAAAGAAAATTTAATGCTAAACAACAAATTTTTAATAGAAACACTAGGTAAAAGTCATAGAGGAGATATAATAGTTATATCTCCTCTATGGTAAAAGTCTATTTAAAAATTATAATAATAATTTAAAAATCTATTTCAATGAAATTTAAAAATTTTAAGTACAGTTTAACATATTTTTATTTGAGAGTTTGTCTAATTTTTATATTTTAAAAAACTTTATGGAATGTCATTGTTGTTAAGATAGTCTCTATGGAAACGAGGATGTAAAATCAAAAGGCGATAATATTTCAGCTTTTAAGAAAGTTGGTTAACAAACCAAAAACTATTAAAACTCCCTTTCAACTAGAAAAGACTGATTTTTTTCCTTAAATTTCAAAATGGAATAAGCTTTAATTATTGAATAATTTCACGGAAAACGTTAATTCCGTCCTGAAGATATGATTAATCAAGGGATCTAAGCAAATTTAAATAGTTTTTAGAATATTTTTTCTATGTCCTAAATGTGAAAATCATTCAAAAATTATATTGCTTGAGAACTGAAGGAACTTTAGTCCATCCGGGAACACCGGGATAAGAAAAATTACTAGGAGCATCGGGATAAGAATAGTTACCGGGAACACCGGAATATGAAAAAGACGCCTGGGATACCGGGATGATTGGTAAATGCTGATTGTTATACAAAATTAGAAATGTATTTGGGAAAACTTAAAAATAATAAATTTATACTCTGCACCCGTGCAAGGCCGGGCATATCAGCTAGTATTTAATAATTTTTAATTTTCATTCTATGTTATTTAATATTTTTTTAAATTTTTGTGGAATTATTTTGAAATGTATTTAATGTAGGATGCTTTTTTGTTCTTAGGGTTTTATTAAATTTATTTCCAATTCAAAATACCTATAAAACAAAGTAACGTGCGCTATGTATTTTTAAACAAATTTATATTTAAATAAGAAAAATATTTAAAGACAAAATAGAATAAATAAGATATAACAGATCCAAACCGGTAGCCATTAAAATGCGTATTTAAACCATGGCCACCTAGACACACATGTGCCGATTATTTCAGATGTGAGAAAGATAATTAAAGATCGCTAATATCAGGTTGATTTACTGATAATTATCTGAATTTTTGATTATCTGAATGGTCCCATTTGATTCGGATAATTAGAGTTCTTCTGTGTAGTTTTACATTTCTGATCAAAACATCTTTCATCATGAATTAATGATTATTATCTGAGAATAACCATGTTACTTAAAAATAATCATAATTTTTAATCAAAACCGATGAAACTGCAATGAGGAAGTTTCATATATATTTTTTTATTTTTTAAATCGATCCTACCTTACGAGAAAACCCTAAAACCGAGATATTTTTTAATTCTGATCATTATTTATTTTTTTACTTCGGCTTAAAGTTTGCGCTCTTGAAAAGGCGGGAAAAACAGCGATTTCAGATTTGTGATGTCACTCGGCATGTCAAAACGACTACAACTCGCATCTCTTCCTAAACTATGCAGCCGGCGTAGACAAAACTCGGTACATAGACGTATCTCGAGGCGAGGACGATCACTACCAAGTTTTCCAAGTTCGAAATTGGTTGTGAGAGTTACTATCATTTTTACTGCGGAGGATTCCCCGAGAAAAGCTTTCGAAAGCTTGCAAAGGATACCCGATCACGCTGGAAATGTATTGGTTGTAAAACCAGACGGGGAACGACCCAGGTGCTTGACGTTAATAATCCCCAGCCTACTAGTTCCCAGAAACCAGTGGATTCATCTGAAATCCTAAACCCGGAGAAGCAGTCGGACCAAGATCCAAGCTACATGGGTGTTTTTATGGAAGAAATAAGAAATTTGAAAATCTTTATTCAAAACCAGTTCACCGAGTATTCAGATAGCTTGAATTACCACGAGGGTATTGTTAAAGAACTCACAACTACTATACAGAGTCTGAAAAATGAAATCAGTGAGCTGAAGAAAGAGAATGCATCTCTAAAATCTGACAACAATCTTATTAAAGTGGATATAGAGTCCTTGAAATCTGAAACTCTGGAACTACAACAGTATTCTAGACGTTCGAACCTTGAAATTTCAGGTTTGCCCGAAACTCAGGGTGAGGATACGAAACAATTGGTGACATCGGTTTTGAATGTGCTGAATATCCATAACCAAGAAAATATAGTGGTTGCCCATCGGGTACCAACAGCTAAAAAAGAAAACGTCAAACCCATAATTGTCCAATTTACATCTAAGTTTGAGCGAGATAAGTGCATTGCAGCGGCAAAACCTAAAAGGCTTCTTGCTTCAGATGTAAGCGATCGCTTTGATTCTGTCCCAGTGTTTGTGAATGAACATCTAGCTCCAGGTATTAAAAGACTGTTGTACTTAAGCAAACAGTATAAACTTGAACAGAATTTTAAGTACTGTTGGGTAAAGGACGGGAAAATATTTTTGCGGAAAGAAGATAACTCAAGAGTGATTAGAGTTAAAAAAGAATCTGATCTATTTAATTTATCCAACCAACAACAAAACCCAAATTAGTTCCGGATCTGATTACACCTCAATAGACACTCTTGAGAAATTAAATGAATTCCTCCTTTTTCCAAGTGTTTGCTTAAATGTTATTCACTTTAACATACAAAGTGTTCGATCCAAGTATGACGAGCTAATGGGTTTGTTGACAAATAAATTGGAATTAATTGATGTTATTGTTCTATCAGAAACTTGGTTATCCGATAATGAAATAGATTTTTACAAAATCGATGAATTTAAATCCTTTTATTGCTGCAGAGAGTATAATAGATCCGGAGGTATTTTGGTGTATTGTAAAAGTAAATATGATTTCAAAAAATTGAGTTTTGTGATGGAAACTGCAGAAATAGTTGTCATAATAAGTAATTCTTTTAATCTATGCATAATCTCAATATACCGGTCACACTCATTTACTGTTAGTTCATTTATTTCTGAATTCGAAACTATATTATCTGAAATATCCTGCAAAAACGTCATATTAATAGGTGATATAAATATAGATATTTTAAATTTAAATAGATATTCCACCTATTACCTTGATCTTTTAAGTGCTTTTGGATTCACATCACATATAACTGATATAACGCGTCCATCATCTGGCACCTGTGTCGACCATGTTTTTACTCGATATACCTCTCTAAGCATATCAAAAATATATTCTGCACGTCTAATCAATAGTATATCTGACCATTTTCCTATTGTTTGCAAACTAATACTCAATAGATCTGATAACTTAACTGATACCAAAAACTTTGATAAAATTAAATTAAAAGCTATTAATTATAAAAAGATCGAGGAATTTCTTCAGAACTACGATTTTAAGGTTTCTGGGCATGATGCTTTGTCGTGCTTCTCCGATTTCCACGGTAAACTAACTGCAATAAAACATAACTTCAGTTTTACCCCTTCAAACAAATCCAGATTTAACAGGAATGAATGGTTTAATCTAGAAATTTATAATATCATAAAATCTAAACAAACCCTTTATAAGAAAACTTTACGTTACCCGGGAGATATTTTTTACAAAACTGCTTACAAAACTACAGTTAAATTATTAAGAAATAAAATTAGAGTAGCAAAAAATAACTACTATGAAACTAAACTGAGTGAATGCGATTCGAGTCGAAGGCAATGGAAACTAGTAAATAATATCTTAGGAAAAGAAAGAAATCCTACCTTACCAGAACATAAAGATTGCGGCCTATTAGCTAATGATTTAAATAAATTTTTCTCATCCATCAACGATCATATATTTCATCATAATAACGAATTCAAGAATTACATAGTTCCCTCCGTTAATTCCTTTCAATGGTTTTCTATAGAAGAGGTAGACATCAAAAGATGCATACGCAACCTAAACTCTAAAAAAAGTCCTGGCTCTGATGAAATTGACGCGAAATATTTAAAAATTCTATCATGCACAAATCTAAGTATTTTGACCAAACTATTTAATGATCTTGTAAATGAAAGCACTTTCCCAAAATCATTAAAAATTTCTATCATAACTCCCATTTATAAAAAAGGAAATAAAAATGACTATTCTAATTACAGACCAATCTCCGTCTTACCATTGCTTTCAAAGGTATTTGAACAAATTATCAAGGATCGATTGCTTTCGTACTTGAATCATATACATTTTTTTTAAATAATCAGTATGGATTTCTGCCCAACTCAAACACTGAAAAAGCTTTGCTAGAGTTTACCAAATTTATCTATAATAGTGTTAACAATGATAAAAAAACTGTTGGTCTTTATTTAGACATCTCCAAGGCTTTCGATTCAGTACAACATAATATTTTACTAGAAAAATTATTTTTGATTGGCATTAGAGGTCCTTTTCACAATTTCATAGGGTCATATTTATCAAACCGCTTTCAGATTGTTAAAATACATAATACCCTTAGCGGATGTCTCCCAATAAAATGTGGTGTCTTCCAGGGATCTACTTTAGGTCCCCTTTTGTTTTTAATCTTCATTAACGATCTGTGCAACCTTAAACTATATGGTAAATTGATAAGTTTCGCCGACGACACAGTTTTACTTTACTCAGAAAATTCAGTGGAAGACCTTAATTTTATGATAAATGATGACCTTGTGAAAATTCGTGACTGGTTTTTTCATAATGATTTAAATTTAAATGTTGATAAAACTAAGTATATGGTATTTTCCCTTACGCAAAACCAAGCAAATTATCTCTCTATAAAATATCATGAAAAATACTGCAATACTCATAGCAATTGCGCCTGTAAACCCTTAGATAACGTATCCTCAATAAAATACCTCGGACTGCACATAGACTCAAATTTGAAATGGAAATCCCATACAAAATATATATCAGACAAACTAAGGTATGTACTGTGTAACTTTTATTACCTAAAACAAAAGTTAAATAATAAATTACTAATCAATTTATATTATTCTTGGGTTCATTCACAACTTAATTACGGTTTAGTTGTGTGGGGAGGAGATTACATGATCAACTTAAAAAGAATTGAGAGGCTGCAAAAGAGATTCCTGAGGTTTTTAAATAATGAAGCGCACCTACACACAAATAATATAAACTACTTCAATTCCTTAAATATACTTCCAATTCGCCATCTTTTTTATTTTAAAATTTGCCTCCATCTCTATCTAAACCCCAACATTTGTCAAAAACGCAATGTCGTAAACCTACGAAGACCAAACATATTATACTTTATTCCTAAACCTAATAAATCCATATTCTGTAAAAAATTTTGTTACATAGCCCCTAAGTGTTTTAATAAGTTACCTATACATATTCAAAATAGCCCTTCAAAACATTTATTCAAAAAGCAATTAAAGGAATATCTGTTTACTATTGAGGATATTGATGATTTCTTTTGTTCTGTTTAATGTATGATTTATAATTATTTTAAGCACTTTAACTCATCATTATGGCAAAAATATAATTTATTGGCGCCCTGTTTGCCACCATATCCATCTCATGTATGTGTTTCCTGTGTTTTTTTTTCTCCTAGTTTGTATTTTAAATTTTTGTTATTCATAATTACAGTCACCTACATGGACCATGAGATCCCAGGTGACTATGTGAAATTGTAAATTTTCTTCTTTTTTTTATTTCTAGTTCAATAAATAAATAAATAAAAATAAAAAATCGAATATTTACAAGTAATAAACGATTTTATGGCTAAAAACGCTTATTTCTCCATTTCTCTACTAGAGTGGATCTGCTTGACTCACTATTTTAAATATGAAAACCTCAGGATTAAATATTTTTAATAAGAAAAGCTCTATAATTGCTAATTTAAAAGTTAAATCAGCTATGAAAACAACAAAATAAAATCAAATAATTAATTTTAAAACATTACATTCTTATATTTGTAGATTTTTCCCCTTAAAATTCAAATATTTATGGAAAATATAATATTAAATATTTTTTATTAAGTGTGACTAATCCCCATCTGGTCTGATGAAACTAGACCAGATTCATGAGGTCATAAAGACCTTTTATTTTAATAATGAATAAACATCAACAATGCTTTTTGTTTAGTGTCGAGTGACGTCAAATTTGATTTTTGAGCGTTTGCGATTGCATCATTTGTTTACGACTTTTCTCAACTTTTATTTCTTCTATATCTCAGTAAATAAATTTTTGAGGAAAATTTGGATTGCAGATTTGGATTTTTCACATCTTATATTGTATTAATATGCCCCAAAATCGAAAATTTAAAAAATATGAAACTTCCTCATTCCGATAATGATTTGTATACCTTATACTAGCCCTAGTTTCACATTTTACTTAACATTTAATCATTAAACCAGGTTTTAGTAATCAAATGTGATAATTAAAATCAAACTATTCTTAAAACCCCTTTTAATTTTTAATTTTCATTCTATGTTATTTAATATTTTTTTAAATTTTTGTGGAATTATTTTGAAATGTATTTAATGTAGGATGCTTTTTTGTTCTTAGGGTTTTATTAAGTTTATTTCCAATTCAAAATACCTATAAAACAAAGTAACGTGCGCTATGTATTTTTAAACAAATTTATATTTAAATAAGAAAAATAGTTAAAGACAAAATAGAATAAATAAGATATAACAGATCCAAACCGGTAGCCATTAAAATGCGTATTTAAACCATGGCCACCTAGACACACATGTGCCGATTATTTCAGATGTGAGAAAGATAATTAAAGATCGCTAATATCAGGTTGATTTACTGATAATTATCTGAATTTTTGATTATCTGAATGGTCCCATTTGATTCGGATAATTAGAGTTCTTCTGTGTAGTTTTACATTTCTGATCAAAACATCTTTCATCATGAATTAATGATTATTATCTGAGAATAACCGTGTTACTTAAAAATAATCATAATTTTTAATCAAAACCGATGAAACTGCAATTCCGATAATGATTTGTATACCTTATACTAGCCCTAGTTTCACATTTTACTTAATATTTAATCATTAAACCAGGTTTTAGTAATCAAATGTGATAATTAAAATCAAACTATTTTTAAAACCCCTTTTCAGGTTTTAAGGGGAACCTCTTTCTCGTTGTACAAAACGAAACCAACGTCAAATTGCTTTATAATAGAAATAGAGAATGGAATAAACTTGAGATTCGCAATCTCTAATTCCCTTTCTCAAATCTGAAATAATTGGCACGTGTGTCAAATTCAAGTGACGTTTTCTCCTTTACTGACTAGACAAATAAGAGGGGTCTAATGGGGCGTGCAAGATTTCAGACCAGAGTTGCGCTGTTGTCCAAAAAAAGCGATGATGACGGCTATAATAGTAGGCAAGACGTCACTCAATATTTGAAGCTTCTCCGGCCTTATGTGTCTAGGTGGCCATAGTTTAAACACAAAAGCTATGAAGTCAAAAATTCAGAATGACAAATAAAATAATCAAATCGTAAATTATCAACTGCAATCACTACATTAATTCTTATACGAATTGAATATTTTGAATTCATAAACAGCATTTCCATCAAATGTAATACAATTATTAATTATTATTATATTATTGGATTCATAGATAGAAAACTGAATGCTTATTTGTAAAAAATGGTTTCATGAATTGTGACATCATATGGAAATATTCACAGCCAGAAAAACTTGAATTGCATAGTTGAAAAGAGAATACAATAAAGTTCTATAGTAAAAATGATTTGAATATAAATTATGTATCTTATAAAATAAAATTTTAAAAATAAGCCATACCCCATGAATTCCATTGATTGGTAGATATTTAGGAGACAAAACCTTAAATAGGCCTTTAACTACATTCTTACTATCATTTTGTAGGTACTAAAACATGAGAAATCAAAATAAACCAAAAATAACCATTGAAGTGATCAATCCGAGTCCTCATCAAAGGGCTTACACAGTTTGACCACCCTTGATCCTTCTCTAAGGGTCGTGGAAAATTTTTAAATTACCCACTGTTACAGTTAATGTGCATAATTTGGTAATGTACGGATTACCTAGGTAAAGTATGAAATATTTCATACTTTACCTTAGGTAATTCGTATTTTACCTTAGTTATAGTCTTTACCGATTTATTCACTAGGGTGGGTCATTTTCCTATGGCGAAAAAAAAATTTTGCAAATTCTATCGGGCACAGCAAGAAAAGGGTGCCAAATGGTCTCAAACATGTCGTCGCTTTAAAATAATACTGCATTATCTGCAAACGTACTTTTCGTTAGCTTCCCGCAAGTGAAAAATCGCCAAATAATGTAGAGTTCCGCCGGTTCCCGCCAAAGTCACAATCCCGACAGGTCGAAACCCCGACGGGATCATAATCTCGACAGGATCAAAATCCCGACAGGGTTGAAATCCCGATAGGTTCAGAATCCAAACAGGTCAAAATCCCGACAGGGACGAAATCACGACAGGGTCAGAATCCCGACAGGGTCAGAATCCCGACAAGTCAAAATCCCGACAGGATCATAATCTCGACACAGGAAAAATCCTGACAGGATCATAATCTCGACAGGATTGAAATCCCGACATGTCGAAACCCCGACAAGGTCAGAATCCCGACCACGATCCCGACAGGGTGAAAATGCCGATGGTCGGGCTGGAAATTCTGGAATCGGAAATTCTGACCTTGTCGGGGTTTCGATCTGTCGGGATTCTGACCTTGTCGGGATTTTGACCTGTCGGGATTCTGATCCTGTCGGGATTTTGACCTGTCGGGATTCTGATCCTGTCGGGATTCTGACCTTGTCGGGGTTTCGACCTGTCGGGATTCTGACCCTGTCGGAATTTTTACCTTTCGGGATTCTGATCCTGTCGGGATTTTGACCTGTCGGGATTCTGATCCTGTCGGGACTCTGACCTTGTCGGGGTTTTGACATGTCGGGCTTCTGACCCTGTCGGGTTTCGACCTGTCGGGATTTTGACCTATCGAGATTCAGATCCTGTCGGGATTTTGACCTTGTCGGGGTTTCGACCTGTCGGGATTCTGACCCTGTCGGGTTTCGACCTGTCGGGATTCTGACCCTGTCGGTTTCGACCTGTCGGGATTCTGATCCTGTCGGGATTTTGACCTTGTCGGGATACTGACCTTGTCGGGGTTTCGACCTGTTGGGATTCTGACCCTGTCGGGTTTCGACCTGTCGGGATTTTGACCTTGTCGGGATTCTGATCCTGTCGGGATTTTGATCTTGTCGGGGTTTCGACCTGTCGGAATTCTGACCCTGTCGGGATACTGACCCATCGATATTGGCGACGTTTGCGCCAGGATAAACGAAAAGTACTGTCTGTCTATCACAAGAAGAGCTCTGGTTTACATCTCTGTTGCCAAGGCAACAAGACTCTGCTCATTTTCAACGGGTGAAATCAGAAGAAAGGCGCAACCACTTTGGCTTACTGAGCGCCTTGTTGGGGAATTTGGCGATAACTTTTATATTGTTACTTTGTAATTACATAAATCGGGAAATCTTAGAACAGGGTCGAATTGGCTGCGTTTGGGGAAAATCTTATTTCATCATGATCCATCGAGTGATAAATAGTTTTGTATTTTTAAAACGGATTGGATTTCTGTTACAGGATGATTAAAAATTAGAGGGAGAAAAGCAAGAAGGGAAGGGGCTAAAAGCGGATTACAACTAAACGACTTTTTTGAACCCTTAAGATTAAGAAATTCACGATTGTGATGTGATGTGTTAGCCCTTGACTGAAGTAAACATTAAAACTTTTGATTTATAAAAATGCCGGAATCGAGCGATATTTCTGGGTCTTAAAGGGTAAATAGCGTATATTCCAGATCTGGATGATTCAGTCTAAAAAATCACGTCGCATTTCTGACCTTGAATTTCTTTGTGAATCCTAGTCGTCAAGGTTATATCCCACCCTTTTCCTGGCATTTTCCCCTCTGGTTTTTAGACAGCTTGTATTTAAATTTTACAAAAAAAATTATGAATAAATCATGTGAAATTTATTGCAGGAAGTAAAATCGTGGAATCGATAAAGATTTAGACGATCCTTCACAAAAATCTGCAACATTGTAAATTATTTTTCGTGCTTGCGATTTTAATATTTCACCCTTTTTAAAATGAAATGTCATCATGTAATTTTAAAGAAATAGAAAATTGATCGATATAAATCGAAACATAATCCAAAGGCAACAGTTAAATCAAATCAAATATGTGTAGGAAGCGGAGTTATCAATTCTTCTAAAAAAAAAATCTATTTTTATTTATTACATTTGCAAAATTCAGAAAAAGAAACTTAAATCAATTATCTATCAAGTCAGTGGTGTCGTGTTGTGAGCGGACGTGTTGTGAGCGGACACTTAAAAATCGTGTTGTGAGCGGACATTGATAAAAAATCGAGATCGAAAATCGAGATCGAATCGATAAGTTATGCTATTTGTATTCAAAATGGCTATTTTAATGCTCTCTTTGTGTAATTTGCGTGTTTTGTGTGACATTAAAGAGTACCGAGCCCCCTTTTTACTGAATCGTCACTGTCACTGATTACACCCAAAATGAGTTTGGTTATAATTAGGGCAGGGGGGTTTGGGGGGGCGGCAGCCCCCCCAACCACCATAAACTTTTTACAGTTCTTTTGATGTTGGAATTCGAAATTTTAATATCTTGTTTAGTGCTTATTTTATTGAGTTTTTTTAAGTTGCCGAATGAAAATGCTGGAATTGTTTCCAAATTTTTGCTTTTCTCAAAGTCGTAAGTAAATTAAGGTAAGTTATGCCATTTGTATTCATATTGGCTATTTTAATGCCCTCTTTGTGTGATTTGAATGTTTTGGGTAACATTAAAGAGTACTGCACCCCCTTTATTCTTAATTGTCACTGTTACTGATTACACCCAAAACGAGTTTGGTTATAGTTAGGGCAGGGGGGTTTGGGGGGGCGGCAGCCCCCCCAACTACCATAAACATTTTACAGTTCTTTTGATTTGAAAATAGCATAGTGTTGCATAGTTGTGTTAAAAATAGCATTCATGAGTTGAAAATAGCATATAAAATCGCTAACCGATTCGATCTCGATTTTCAATCTTGATTTTGAATCAATGTCCGCTCACAACACGATTTTTATATGTCCGCTCACAACACGTCCGCTCACAACACGGCACCAAGTCAGTTCCCTAGAATATATTTGGTTAATTGAATCACTATTCCTCTTTGTTTATTATTTTAAAAGTTCACTGCATCAATCCGAGAAGAAGAAGACCTTATTTGGGATCGCCAAAAATTCGGCCAATAATCCTCCATCGGCTTTAATCTCCGCCAAATCCTTATACGGTTTATCCCTATTTAAAATGAACCGGTCTTGTTGCTATAGCGACCGCCATAATCAGACAAACTGGCGGGAGCTCTTCTTGTGATAGACAGACAATACGTATGCAGATAATGCAGTATTATTTTAAAGTGACGATGTGTAAAATATTACTCGATTATAATAACTCTTTTTGCCTCCGGATTGGCCTCAAATAGAACAAAAATATGTAATTTTTAATATTTTTAAAAAATTTTATGAATTAAATTTTTTTGTCGAATAATTATTAAGGTTCACAAATAAGGGTATTTAAAAGAATTTTAATCACATTAGTCACCTTCATGCATTTTTAATACAAAAATAACTGTCAAAGTGGCAATATAATATGCTATCATAATAACAAGAGCCGTAGAATATGAATATCTTTTTATAGTGGATTTTCAGTGGTACAGATTTTAAATATTGGTAGTTCATATACATTCTCCCTCAAGTTTGGTCAGTATAAAACGGTATTTTTAATTTTTTCTAAATAGAAACAGTTGGGTTTTTCATAAATATGCCGCGCTTTCGAAATTCAGCGGATAGTTATTTCACTGGCTGGTCTTGGGATCCAAAAATGATCGCAAAAATATGTTGAAACAATTATAGAATGGATAGTTCGTTCATAGGCAATATCAGTTATGATTCGCTCAGTCATGATTTACCTAAATTTTTACTATAGGAATTGACTGATACCCAGGCCCATGAAATTATACGTCTTTGAGGATTGACTCAAAATAGCTTCTTAGCATTCCCTTAACCTTTCTACCCCTTTGGGGTCTTTTTCGACCCCAGACGCACTTTGACGCTTGATATCTCCCATGCATTTTTGTTTTGACAATTTCCGATGCTACTATTCCTTAATTACGCAAAGTTTTACAATGGGTAAAAATTTTGGAGTTATTATTCCATTTTTAAGTGTCTTGGGAGAAATAGTCACATATTCCCCCTCTGGGGTCTTTTGAGACCCCAGCCATGAATGGCGGTAAAACAGTATCAAATAAAGTTTAGTATTTTATTTTTTGTTGTATTATAGATAAAAAAAGGTTTGCATGTTTGTTTAGAACGTTTGGAGAAATATTAGAAAGATATTTTCGTAGAAATTGTCATTTTTTTACAAAAAGAAGATTGCGGCTAAATACATTGAATCACTCGCTATTTCTTAAATTTTTTATTCACATTCTAAGAAAAATATGCTATTTATAGAAATCTTTTGAGTATCTAACAGTTGCAGCAAAAAAAACTCAGACAACTGTCGCCATTACTTCCTGTTGAACACATTCTTTACAAAAACAATATAAATTCATGGTTGATTGTAAATAGGTTTTTATATTCAGTCTTCTTTGAAAAATAAGAATGCTTTCAAATATTTATGAGTGTTTACGGAAGTCCAGAATGTGATTTCGAAGAATTATCAAGAAAAAAACCAATTTTATGTTAAAACTTACATAAGCAAGCGAGATACTGATTTCACTAAGAAATCTGAACCGATCATTTTTTTTTGTATTATTTCAATTTTAAAAAGAAGAATCCAAACTTTACATGTTTCATAATACTAAATAAATTAATCTGGGGTGACAGGTAGCTGATAATGCAGAATAGAGAATATATGCAGCTTCATAAATCGTTTAAAATAAACTACTAAATTCTACCCGTGCAAGACCGGGTATATCAACTAGTATGCTTTAAACAGTGTGATTATAAATATTTTAAGTAAAACAACTTCAATGTAGTTCATTTCTGTAGTTTAATTCTTGTTTGAAGGTCCAGATGTTATAAAAAACGTGTATCAAAAGAAACCCAATTAAGCCGTAATAAGACGAAAAAAATGAGAAAAATACCAAAAAAATTGGATAAATTATTCTGAAGCATCTTTCTAGAAATAAAAAATGACAATTCTTCTCCATTTAAGGAATTTTAAACCTTTATTAGAGTCATAGGCATGTTTTACGCATGGGTTTTACGTGGGGTCCTCAGAGACCCCACGAGGGGAATATGTGACTATTTTTTCAAGAGGGTAGGAAGGTTAAGCGTTCATAAAAGTTAAAATATAGCAAACTTAACTGTTAAGGATAAATACAAGTAAGTTTTGAAAAGTAATGTAGCTTATTTAAAAACTTAAGGGATAATACTGAGCTTAATGCTGAAAACGGGGATCTACCGCTCTTCTTAAGAAAATATTTCAAAATTTGACTCTTAAAATGTGGTTCTAATTTATTTTTGGACATTAGGGAATCATATGGGGACACTTGGGATGGACTATTCCTAATATGCAAAAAATTTCAAGGAAATCCCAACTTTTTAACTATTATCCAAATGTTTTCCACGGGGTTGAAACCTCGTGGAAAACCCAAAAAAGGTATCCAACATCTGACATATCAATTTTTATTAAGATTGAATGTTTTTGCCATCCTACTCAACCGACAATAAAGGTTTCGCACATTTTTATGATTCCAGCAAGAAATTTTTGATTGCCAGTTCTAACCATTGAGATATTTCAAAATATGTTGTATTACAACTCAAGTATTTCAACTCTGGTTTCATTTATAATTATTTTATAGTCTTCGATGATGATTTTTATACCATTGTGCACATTTACATTCATGACAGATTTGTGCAATCGAGGTAAAAGCTTGATTTTTGTTCGTCCATTTTTGCATGAAATTACTACATTAATCGAAACTTTGAGGCCAATCCGGAGGCAAAAAGAGTTATTATAATCGAATAATATTTTACACATGTTGGTTTGAGACCATTTGGCACCCTTTTGTCGCTGTGCCCCTGGGAAAATGTGAAAAAAATATTTTTGACCCACCCTATTATACACATTAACAGTAACATCCACAAACCGAATCCCGAAGGGTGCATGCAAATAAGTGATGTTTACAAAAAATACAAGAAATACAGATAAGAAATAGAAGTAATCATTTTATTCTTCTTTTATGTTTTAATTTTTTAGTATTTTAAGATCCCCAAGGGTATTATCGCACATATATCATCCTTGCTTTTTCCTAGAATATATCCTAGTAATATTCGTAGAATTATGTTTATACTTGTTATCCATATAGTAATTTTAAGAATTTTGAAATATGGATTTTAGGAAGTCTTTTGGATTTAGTATTGTCCTTTGGTAATTCTTCTTCAGCAGCACTACAGCCTGGTGCAGGCCAAGGCTTTCTCCGTCTGCATCCTCCACAGGCGGCTCGACTTTTTGCCAGGTTTCTCCACCTGTTAACTCCCAAGATCTTCAAATCTTTTTCCACACAGTCCAACCACCTTGTGTTGCTGGTCTACCTCTTTTCCTTCTACCCTCAATCTTTGAAAAAGTTAGTTTTTTAACAGGGTCCAAATCTGCACGTCAAAAAACGTACCCCAGCAACGTAATTCTGTTGGATTTAATAACTCTCAAGATGTTAGGTTGCCTGCATTTAGTATATACTATATTTCAGGGTTATATAAACTTCCTCCATTTATCATTTTCCCTCCCTGCTCCAAAAACTGACCGAAGAATTTTTCATTCAAAAATGAGTAGCCGGTTTTCCTCCGTTTTGTTAATTGCCCATGTCTCACTACCATATAAAATGATCGGCCTTATAAGGGTTTTGTATAGATTTATTTTTGTATTAATGGAGAGGAGTTTAGATTTTAATTGGCTCTTTAAAACAAACATATAACATCTATTTGCCTTCAAAATTCGATTTCTAATTTCAACCTTTATCTCATTTCTACTGGTAAGTCCTTTGGTAATATCATTATTAAATTATAAACAGGAACATATTTTTACTTTAAAAAAACATACATTTTTAATACTTTTCACCTGGTAATAATTTATTAAAATTACCACCATTTAAGAATGAAACCATTTTGTTTTCAAATTTGAGGCTTAACCCAGCTAGAAAAAGTGTACAAAAAAAGTGTAAAAAAATTGTGCACAAAAAGAGTATCATTTTGGCCCATCCGTTTTTGCATAAAAAGTGTAAACTGAATTTGCAAAAAATTTGCAAACTTAAGTATGCAAATATATGCACAATTAATTTTACACTTTTTATGCAAAAACGGATGGGCCAAAATGATACTCTTTTTGTGCACAATTTATTTTACACTTTTTATGCAAAAACGGATGGGCCAAAATGATACCCTTTTCGTGCACAATTTATTTTACACTTTTTATGCAAAAACAGATGGGCTAAAATGATTCTCTTTTTGTGCACAATTTGTGCAATCCTAATTTTATAACTGCGTTTAATTAAATCGTTTTATTCAAAAGATTTAAAGCTATCTTACTACAGAACGTGTCAAAAATGTAGAATGGCTAGATAGGCCCAATGCTGAAGTTACCAATCACGTGATTGTTAGCAATTATGTATTACTAGTTTATTGGTCAAGATCTTATTAGGGTTAGTAATTGAATGACAACAAGAGAGAGGACTCGATGGATGAGGACGATAAATTAAATATGATATTAACATTTGTTTTCAGCTATTCAATATATATATATTTTCACATAGACAATTAAACATAGACACATAAACAAGGACATATTAAAAATATTATATACACAATTTAAAATTTGAAAGAAGATAGCATAGTCAGTTCAAAACTGAAACAATGACAACCTAAACAAAGATTCCAATTATATTTACTTTTAATATGAAACAGATTAAATCTTGCCTCCAAACTTTATAATGTATCCTCCGTAAGTTGTTCCATTCCAAATAATATTGATAAGTTCTCCACGTTCCCATTCTTGTATCTTTTCTGTATTAAATGACACTGAAGTGGAGTTCTTTAGCTTAAGAACGTCAAACTTTTCATCTTCAACAAACTTTACAAGTATGTTAAGTTTATTTAAATTCATTTTTCACTTTAAATATTAGCCCTAACGTTCTTTTCTCGCTCATCCACGGCTAAACTTGATCGCGACCGTAGGTTATACGGCTTATCCACTTTCCAAAAGATCAAAAGAGCCGACGCACGGCCGACGGCGCCGGAAGTTTCCAGTTTTTACCGCTTGAGGGGGTACCGCGCGTAATGGCTCGTTAGGGTTGGTTGGTTGGTTTGCTTCGGCTCTTCAAAATACGCAGTACACAGAAAAATCCTAACACAGGTTCCAAAACGATATTTTCAAATTCTGGAAGGATTGGAGGGCGTATTATTTTTTTTATAATATATAATTATATTATATATATTTTTTGTCGTATAATTTTTGTTTTTACGTTCTAAGAACACTTTTAGTCATTTACCTAAGTCATAAAAATTCAAATTTATGATTTTTCATGATTGTGATTCATTATCGTGATCATGAAATTTATGATTTTTTTTATTCTTCACCATACTACCAACCCTGTGAACTAGCCACGAAAAATAATCAACCCGGTTGATGACCAAGTTGCTCGTCTGTGACTCCTTTTAAGCATATTTATCTTTGAATCGTATGAAATCAACCAACCAATAATTATTTTCCAGTGGAATGCCATGAATGACAGATAGATGGCGCTAACATCGTACATCCCAGTTTCTTGAACCTACCTTTTCGCGTAATTGCGCAAGCCGTATATAAACACAGTTAATCCAGTCTAGCCGTGGCTCATCACACGATAATTGACAATAATAATTATCCGATGCCAGTTCCAGAAAATGAAAATTTAATTTCTAATGTGCAGATATTTATCAATATTTTTTAAAGAAAATATTTATTTTTAATTACCCGATTGTCTTATTTAAAAGCCTTAAAATATATCATTTTATTTTCTAACTATATCTTAATTATCTTATCAAATATATCTTATGATATTTTATTTAATTATCATCTTTTTTATTACTTATTTTAATTTAAATTTTAATTACTTTAAATTTTGAAATTTCTCTAGTGGCATCACCATTAGTTGTTTGTTTACTTATTAATTGTAGACGAAAAGAGCAAAACAACTGTCTGGTATTCGAATAGAAAACAAACTGTTTTGTACTGTTTTGTCTGTTTCTCGTCAATAAATTTGATTTTGTTTTACACACTTTATCACAATTTGTTCTTAAATAAGATAACAAAAGTATTAAAATAAGTTTTAGTAATTTCTTTTTTAATTAAGTTCTTTTTATTTATAATTTTAGTAAGATTATTCTGTTACACTTTTTATAACCCTGCCATAAATTCAAGACTTAATTTATTTCTCCAATATGGAACTCCGATATGGTACAGAATTTAATTAAAAAACTTGCAGATAAAATATAAATCTAATAATATAACTAGTAAAAAAATTAATAGGAAGAAAATTTTTTAAAAAGGAAATAAATTGATAAAGGTTTAAATATTTCTTAAAATAAATGTTTTTTGAATGTAAAAATTTTTTCTTTCTATCTCACATATTCTGCTTAATGATAAATAGTATATTATACTCTATCTATACAAATATAGTAAATAATGCTTAGGCTTTTATTTTAATTCTTAAAGTCACAAAATTTGGAATTTGCATGCAGAGACAATTAATTAACCAAATATCTGGTAAAAATGAAGTTTGTTTTTGAAAATGTGTAATCTACATTTCAGTACAAAAAAATGTAAAATTTTTGCAGACAAATAAAATGGTTAATTACGTATGCAAAATTTTTGCAAAGTGTTTTGCAACATAAAAAATGCACTTTATTTGTATGCACAAAAAGTACAAATAATTTGCAGCAAAAGTGTATACATTTTTAGGTATTAAAAAAATATTAACTTTTTATGTACAAATTGTGCACAGCAAAAGTGAATACTTGTTAAGTATTCAAAAATTATCCACTTTTTATGCACAAATTGTGCACAAAGCACATTTTTTTGCATAAAAAGTGCACACATTTTCTAGCTGGGAAGTAATCTTATCCTTACATAGAGTTTATTTTTAATTACTACAGTCTAACACGGTATACGAGTAATTCCCATATCCCTTAAATCCTTCAATACTTCAATTACATTTGGTGTTTTGTTTTGTTGCATCCTTGATTCTTGTTCCGTTCTAATCAGAGGATGCCGTGCCCAGGGACAATTTTATCTGTTTCTACTGGAGGGCACCCTTAAAAAAGAATGTGTGAATAGTTGCGATACGGAGAACTAGATTAAAGTGGGGTTTACTGTTTCTACCCCTTAATAAGATTATGAGAAATGCATTCACTATATTCTACTTCTTGTAAATAATGCTACGAAAGAAACAATTTTAAAAGTAAATATTTCAAGTGGTTATATACCCTAATTTTCATTAAAACACTCCTAATATTGTGAAAACAACGGTTCTCTGGGTTTCACTCATTATCTCTCTATTCTAAAAAAAAGTTTTTGGTGAACGGTTTCCAGAGAAAAGCTTTTTAATTACTGAACCGAATGACACATATATGGTATCAAAATGTCCGGATTCCTTCCGGATTTCCCGAGTAGGCCCTTCGATTTTTCAAAAAAATTCTCAATTTTAAAATATATCCATTTTTTAGATAACGGATAAGGTCGCAGTTACAAAGCAAGTACTGTCAATCAAATTATTATGCATCCAATCACAACGACCGATTGACTCTATATTTTAATATGAAACATGCTTTTTCACTATTTAAATAGTACTTTCTTGATGAAATATCACTCAAAGACTGATAAAAACATATTCTAAAAACTTACATGTACGCCATTTTATACTAAAATTTCACACTTTTTGTCCAATATTTATAATTTTTAGTCTGATTTTATCGAAATTAATTGTTAACAGAGTGATGTTTTGTCTTTTATTATTTTAAATTGCTTAAACGGTATTGTTAAACAAGTCTGGTTTTAAACAAAAATGTGAATGATAAACACCTCAGGCATATTATGCTAACGAGAGTTACTTTAAAATAAAATAAGTAAAAAAAGATTTTTTAAAAAACGCTTTTATTGAAGTGTTCTAAAAGGTCAAAAATAATTTATTCGGTTTGACAAATAATTTATTGGGAAGTAGAAAATAACTTTTTGGTAAGTAAAAAATAACTGATTTTCTAATCACTAAAAATAAAAGCGTGGGCGCTAGTAATTTATATATATTTTTAAATTTAAAATTTGTACAAATTCAACACATTTATAAAATTCAACACACACACACAAGAACAGTAACACTAACATCCCTGCCGAACGAGGATTCGAACCCCAGACGTACGGCTTTGCAATCAGATGCTCTAACAACTAGGCCATTACGTTGGCATTTATGTAAAATTTTACATAAATAAAAATACCTAATAGAGGATTTAAAGTGAATCCATCCCACCCAAACCTCATAAATGAGAAATTTGTAAATTTAACCTCATAGAACATAGAATAAAGAAGTTAGAATAAATAGTGAATAAAGAATTACTAGCGCCCACGCTTTTATTTTTAGTGATTAGAAAATCAGTTATTTTTTACTTACCAAAAAGTTATTTTCTACTTCCCAATAAATTATTTGTCAAACCGAATAAATTATTTTTGACCTTTTAGAACACTTCAATAAAAGCGTTTTTTAAAAAATCTTTTTTTTACTTATTTTATTTTCTACTTTTTAGTCATGGTATTTTTTTAACAAAAACTCACAAGAAAAAATATATTTATTTCAACCATATTTCGTCGTGGAAGATGCAATACCGCACATCTAACATCAGAAAAAGACACAATTTGATGTAGTTGTCGATTGTTTCAATTGGCAGTGAAAAAATTGCCAAATATGGTTTCGTATGGTTGCTATTTAAATCGAGTCTAAACCAACACTAGCACATTTATTCATCACTGAAGTTAAGCACTTCCAGGTACGGGTAATACTTGGGAGGGTGACTACTTCGGAACATCGCTTGCTAATAGAATTTCTTATTCTCTTGCCCATATCGAGCATTTTTCTGCTTTTCAGAAAAGAATGTCCATCATTTCAATTAATTTTGTCTCAAATCATAGATGTATAAAATACACATTATTAATATTTTTTTTGTAAATAGGCACTTTTCTGTTATTATCAGAATTAATTGTTTGATAACTTTATTTTCAATGCAATTCTTATGGGAAAATTTTTTTCTTGCCTCTAATCGGTGTATAAACCAAAAACAAATAATAGGAATATAAAAAAAATACAAAACTGTACATTTTAATCACAATAAGTTTGTAGCAGGTAAGGTACCTCGACATAAAATTTAGCATGCTTTATTTGCATTATTTGGGAACTTTACAAAGCTAATTAAAGGAAAAAGAGGTACATGTAATAAAAAAGTAACACATAATCGAAGAGCCAGTAATATCTTTTTAAAATTTCTTTAATAATATTCGGAGGAATAGTAAAAAAAATCGCACTCAAAATAAACCAATATCTTTCACGTTCTCAAACGGTTTGATCGAGATTGATTCTCTAAATAAATACTATGACAGATCAAGAAAGATCGGCAACTTTTTTCTGAACAATGTGAAAATGTGTCAAATCACGGCTTACTAGAGCTATTAAGATGTTTTAAAAATGCTTTTAGGTGCGAAGCCTGATCAAGTAATCAGATATCTAAGCATTTTGAAAAAATTTTGGTTTACAAAAAAAGCACAGCCATATTAAAACCGCCAAACGAAGTCGCGAAAACTGTTTGGTGAGAAATAAGATTGGAATACTAAAGGTGCTTCAAATGTTAGATGTGCTGTATTGCATCTTCCACGACGATTTAATCTTATGTTAGGATGGAATTTTAGTTTTCTACAATATGATGGTGAAACATAACGCGCATCCGCTAACTCGCCGATGAAATCCATCGATATCAAAAAGATTCACAAGAAAAGAAAAGGCATTCAATAAAATAAAAATAACCAATTGTAAGCTCCGACAAAAATAAAACTCAGAATAAGTGTGTATCAAGGAGCAAACAGTATTATCCAGTCTTTTCAGTAGTCCATAAATTATAAAAGTAGCATATTTTTCTTCTCTCGCGATTCCTCGGAATGGGATACCAATTTTCGGCGATTTCTCGCTCTTCTGGCGATTTCTTTCTCGCGGTCATTATCTTAAATAGCTAATTATCTTAATTAAGGTAAGAAATCACGTTTTGAAGATTGAATATTGTAGTGATATACCTAATATATTATCTTACAGGTTTGGGGATCCATTGGCTTCACGGAAGTGTCTCAAATTTGAATTAAACGGATAACTAAAAAAACTCGTTAATTACCTTAATTACGGAGGTTTTGACTAGTTGATTATTGAATATTGCATTGTCATCGGGTTTACACCATGGTGCAAAGTTTCAGAACTAAATATATCGTTTGGAAGTGCCTGAAATTTTATGTACAAGAATCCAAAATGTGTTTTTGAAATTAGCGGTTTATCGTCAATAATTAACATAATTGCTAGGCAATTCTCATTTTGATGACTGGATATTGTAAAGCTATATGTAATACATCATTGTACACGTTTTTGTGGTCATAGTCCATTGGGAAAGGTCTCAAATTCGAGATATTCGGATAATCAAAATTACTCCTTAATTAACTTAATTACAGTGGTTTTATTGGTTGATAATTGAATATTGCATTGTCATGGAAATTCTACCATGTTGCGAAGTTTCAGAACTGTATATCGTTTGGAAATGCCTGAAATTTTATGTACAAGAATCCAAAATATGCATTCAAAAAAAGTGATTAATCATCTATAATTATCATAATTACTGGGAGTTATGCCTAATACACAATTATGCACGTTTTAGGGGGCATAGACCTTTGGGAAAGGTCTCAAATTCCGGTTTTTTTGTTAATTAAAAATACTCGTTAATTAACTTAATCCTTTGGTTGTTTGACTAGATAATGGTTGTATATTGGAGTGTCATGAGGGTTACACCGATGTGTAAAGTTTCGGGGCCCTAACATATCGGGAAGTGCCCGAAAATCGAGTTATAAAATTCCACCCGTAAAACGCCGCCAAAAGCAAGTAGAATAAAAGCGTTTAATAATGGTTTTTGTTTGGTCCGAATATTAATAAAAAATTAGAATTAGTTATTTTTATAATCATAGATAAAAAATAATTAAGATGAATATTTTTAAAAACTTTTCGTTTAAATTTTTTATAAGTTCGAGTTAATATCTTATTCAAACTTTTAAGGGAGATTTATTAATGGAGGGGATTTGGTGACGTATTTTTGGAAAGTTGGTTGACGTTTTTTCCGTAAATTGTTTAATTGTTTTATAAAGTGTATTAAGTTCAGCGAGTTGGAATTTGTGGGAATTGCGAAGCAATTCCAAAAGGTCCTGCGTCAACAGTTTACGGGGGTTGGTGAGCGATAGCCAGCAGGGGGCGGTAGCTCCCTATTAATAAAAATTAAAAATACGATTAATTCTTTCTACTACTCCAAAATATACAACAGTTTACTTAATCTCTATTTTAAGGAGGGGGGGCACAATATTGTCTCCTGTAAAAAATAAATGTTTAGTTTTATACCCATTATTTGTTTATTATTTTACATACATGTTTACTTTAATTTTATTAATTACGTATATTAATATCTGCCTCTTTTCTTTTTTTTAATTATTTTGTAAACTTTATTCATACACTTCACATCTTAAATTTAATTAATATTTTATAGAAAACTAGCTGATATGCCCGGCCCTGCACGGGTGAAGAGCATAATTTTATTATTTGAGGCCTTTGCTATCAAAACCAGCTCATTCCATATTTTTCTGAAATCCACTTTTTTTGCATATTTTGAAAGTTTAGAGGGTCCTTCATAACCTGGCGAAGGGATATAGCTCAAACCCAGCTCATTCCAACCAAATAAACGGGAAAAAACCACCTCACAACTTAATTGAACAAAAAAAAACTGAAAAAAGTATGAAAAATCGTGTTTTTGCATCAAAGTCAGCTCATTCTAACCTAATTAGCGTAATTACGCCCAAGGTAATGCAACTGAAAGGAAAATGAAAAACTAATCGAATTATATCTACAGTTAAAAATTTTAAAAACATATTTAGCTTTAGAACTGTGGACGTGAGAAGTTTTCTGTCTCTCCTGTAAAATTTCCAAAAATGGAATAAGCTGGTTTTGATAGCAAACGCCTCATTTTTAAGTTTTCCCAAATACATTACTAATTTTAGATAATCAGCATTTACCAATCATCCCGGTATCCTAGGCGTCTTTTTCATACTCCAGTGTTCCCGGTAACTTTTTCTATCCCGGTGTTTTTAGTAATTTTTCTTATCCCAGTGTTCCCAGATGGATTATAATTCCTTCAGTTCTCAAGCAATATAATTTTTGAAAGATTTACACATTTACATGGGAAAAATTAATCTAAAAAGTATTTAAAATTGCTTAGATCCCTTGATTAATCATATCTGCAAGAATTAACGTTTTCGGTAAAATAATTCAAAAACTAAAGCTTATTCCATTTTGCAAATTAAGAAAAAAATCAATCTTTTCTAGTTGAAAGGGAGTTTTAATAGTTTTTTATTTGTTAACCAACTTTCTTAAAAGCTAAAATATTATCACCTTTTAATTTTACATCCTCGTTTCCATGGAGACTATTTTAACAACAATGGTATTCCATAAAGCTTTTAAATAAAATATAAAAATTAGATAAAATCTCAAATAAAAATATGGTTAACTATATTTAACTTTTAAATTTCGTGGAAATATATTTTTAAATTAGTAATATAATTTTTAAATAGACTGGTACCTAGTGTTTCTATTAAAAACTTGTTGTTTAGCATTAAGTTTTCTTTGTAACAATGGAGTAAACAGATCTCTTCTTGAGGAGAAATAAAGCTATTTCAGCAAAATGACCATAAAAAGGGTCAAAAGAGGGTCAAGGGGTCATTAAAAGTTTTCGAAACATAGCCTATGTTTTTTCTGGAGTTTTTTACGTATGTATACCAAGTTTGGTGCAGATCGGAAGAAAACTGTGGATTTGTATAAAAGACAAACACACCCACACATATACATACACTTTGTTTTATTATATTAGATATAATTTTTTTTCAGCTAGCCCATAACAATCGAAAAAAATACCATTTAAAATATAAAATGAAGCATTTAAAAATAGATTAAGTTCTTAGGTGATAGTTTTCTTGTCTTAAATTGCATGAAGGAATTTCAAAAAGTTAATTTAGATATTTTGAGAAGTTGATTAATATAATCCATGGAATGCAGTACCAACTATCATTAGAAGTAGGGTAGGGTAAAATTCGGGTAGCATTTATTCCCAGATTGCCATTGATGAATAAAAAAGACGCAGATTATTTATTCAACCTAATGATTTCAGTTAAACGTAACTGCT
The DNA here is from genome assembly GCA_024610705.1 of Tetragnatha versicolor. NCBI lineage: Eukaryota > Metazoa > Arthropoda > Arachnida > Araneae > Tetragnathidae > Tetragnatha > Tetragnatha versicolor. Next base: position 6,928,770 of record JANDEH010000022.1, read on the forward strand.
ATTTTTATGCCACCAACGCTGCCGAAATTTCTGTTATTGATTATTCTGTTTACGAGAGACTTACCGTAAAAATTGGATAAAGACAAAATAAGCCAGGCATTATGTTTGACAGACACTATTTTCTCGTGACCCATTCATGGTAAATGGGTCTGTGTACTTGAGTCAAAATAGGAGGGATAGAATGAGTTATCGAGGTAGAAAAAATAATCCTTTATTATTGTGCGACAGTTTGATTAAAAGTAAAAATGTAATGAGGATTTGGAGTTGTTGTTGAGAGATCTTAATAAAAAGTTGTACACGATCAATCCTATTTAAAATGCCGGAATATAATACTTTTTTTTTGCCATGAAATGCCGTTTGAAATCAATCTTGTTAGAGACGGCAAATCCAGAAATATGAATGTGAGTAACCTTTTTGGTCGTTTTTTTTAATGTTTACTTAATAACTTTCTGTGGGCTTTATTTAATACTAGCGCTGACACACTAGACCGGGGCTTTGCCCGGGTTTTAGTTTTTTAATATATATATATCATTTGATGGGCTACAGAGAGGCTTCGCCAGTCCAAATGTGTAGCACTGTGTGCTAGGCTAGACGTTACCCGGACATTATACCCGGCAGAGTGAGTAATAATTAAAAATGGATCGAGTTTTATGTTTATACTAAAAATATTGATTTTAAGCAACAACAATCGATTTTAATATACAACAATTAATGTTACATCTTCTCTTATTATATTTACAACAATGTGGTTTTGCCATGAAGGTAGGCATGAAATGTTGATAGGACCAAAAAAGTTGTTAGGATGCTTCGATTTTAAATTAGTTTCATTCAGAAACCTTCCCGGGAGCGAGAAGAGCAACGTGGTAAAGTTTAATAGTTGATGTAGGAGGGGAAACTTTAAAACTATAAAGGACATACATGCATACATTAGGGTGGCCCACTTTTCTTTGGGAAAAAATAAAGTGTCTTGAAATTGCCAGGGCAGCCCCTCAATTTTTTAGGTTTGCTGAAAAACTCTCCATGAAAAGTATGCGCTCTATACCTTAATTAGAAAGAGATGAGATAAAGTTTTGTAAAGAAACGAAATTATTAGGTAATAAAAGTTTAACTTAGAATTTGTAATTGAATCGAAAGCGTTTTTTTACATTTTTCTTATAAACCAATCATTATTTTATTATAAATCAGTTAATTATTATTAAATTATAATAACGCATGTCTTTTTTTAATGTAATGTCCACTGTTATACGATGAACTCCCACGAAAAAAGGATTATTATTTACAAATTACTTTGAAATTGCGACCAACAATAATTATATTTTCCGTATATTACTGGGACATGTATTCTATTTTTCTCTTATTTTTCAAAAAAAAAAATTTTATTTTTTTATCATTACAATGAATTAGAACTTTTTCACTCCTTTTGGTCATCGACTTCTTTTCCGAATATAGAACTGGAATTTTGCCATGGAGATTCTATTATCTACTTGAAAAAAAGTAGAGGGGCCCAGAACTCTATCAGAAAAAAATATTTTTTGGGCAACCCTAACATACATACAGACAAACATTGATTTTTATATATACAAGGTGATTCAAAATTGCGTTGCACTGATTTTATTTAGAACCAACGCCTCCTAGGGTCACGGCAGTAAGGTCTACCTCTAGGTAAGTGAGCCTGGAGAATCCATTGAGAGGACTTTACAGCACCCATAGCGGTGAAATTAATTTAATTAATTAATTTAATTTAAAAACTAAAGGAGATAGAGGAGGAGTATTGTTGCCAACGCCATGAAACACTCACTGAAAAAATTTGATCAAAATATCTTGAATATTAGATATTAGCATGTGAAAATAGCACTTTTTCCGGGGTCGAAAAAGAAAAAGTTCGCATATTTGCAAATTTTTCAGTGTTATTTTGTAGTTTTGGGGTTTTTTTAGTTTAAAGAACACAAAATTTAATAAAAAAATCAAAAAAAAACTTTAAAATATGCGAACTTTTACTTTTTTGACCCCTGAAAAAGTGCTATTTTTACATACTAATATCTCCGCGAATGTTCAAGATATTTTGATCAAATTTTTTTCAGTGAATTCTTCATGACGTTGGCAACAATACTCTCATTGAGGTGTTTGCTCTATCTCTTTTAGTTTTTAAATTAATTTTTTAATTTCGCCACTGGGGGCGCTCTAAGTCATTTCAGTGCATTCTCCAGGCTCTTTTACCTAGGGGTAGACCCTACTTCCATGACCCTAGGAGGCGTTGGTTCCGAATAAAAGCCGTGCAACGCAATTTTGAAACACCCTGTATAGATGTATTTAATTTGCAAAAGTTAATGCGGGAAATTTTGATGAGGTTTTAGAATATCTTCTTTTAATTAATTTTTAAAATAATGCAATACTTTTCATTTAAAGTACCTATATTCTATATAATTTAGATTACCTAGCATTTCGCTTATTTTTGTCCCTACTTGAACATTAACACTCAGTTATGGACCAATTACAATGTCAGGTACCATTCAACTTAATTTCCTCATCATCTATCCTCTTTTATATTAATTAAGTTAAATTATATTAATTGTTTTAATTAAATGTGGTACTAAAAGTAAGCTAAATGTGTTAAAGAATTCTCCGTATCCAAATTACTAACCATTTTTTTATTTACATTTAGGTTTGCTTTTTAAGTACATTTTGGTTATTATTTTAAGCTGATAAAGTTAATTATTCAACATTCACAGTTTTCTAGCAACTAGCAACGATGCTCATGTGCAATACATAATTAACAGCTAATCTAATTTGTGTTCGTTCAAAGCCATAAAACAAGCTGGGAAAACTAAAGATAAGACCCTGTTACTATATTGTCCAAGAGCGAAATTAAGTAAATAAATTAAGTCTAGGTGTATCTCAAAATAGGAAAACAATTTACACTAATTGTTCAAGCTAAGAAGTTAAAAAATGACTGGGTCCATTCTCATCATTGCGAACCACAGTCACTTAATTTATTTAAACATTTTAAATCTTGTCAGTTGGATTGAAAGTAAAATGTTTGATCTTTTTGAAAAAGTAAGGCAGCATAAAATACTAGGCCATTTTGTCAGTATGCAGAATTATTTCCCAAACTGGACAAAATTATTTTTTTGTTTTACCATTCTTTTTATGATTATTATGTACGCGAATTTTAAACAATGTAGGGAAATGCAATACAAAGGAAAAATACGAAGGAAAGGATAAGTTTATCAAAAATAAATTTAATTTCTTAAGACATTTTTTAATATTTTATACTAGTCCAGTAACTTTGTCGTTTTTTACCATAGGGTAGTATGCGTCAAATCCGGTATTTCTGATTTTTTGCAGACTTGTTCATGATGTTGGTCTAATGAATAATCCAAGTTTGTGACCTCGAGCGCCGAACGGAACTTTGTCAAAAATCGAAAAAACCAAGAAAAAATCGATTTTTTTTCACATTTTGTCGATTTTAACCCTATACGACTAGTTTTTGAAAAAACTTTCGTATTACAAAGTTAAAGCAAACAAAATTTCCTACAAAATGCACCCATCAACTTTGATTCTATGAAGAGTGGTTTTGCCGCTAGAGCGCGCTGAAAAACATCGATTTTTTGGCCTTTCAGCAAAAAAAAGGAAAATGGGTGTTTCTACCATCTACAAAATGAAAACTATTCAAGTTATCAACAAAAATTTTATACCACGTGAAAGAGCATTTAATTTTCTATAAAAAAACGTGCTTTTTATTATCATTTTTTTAGAAGACGGGAGGGAGTGAGGAGAAGATCGCGATAATAAAACTGTTACACCTCGCAGACCAAACGGACTTATGCGGTTGTAAACATGCAATCAGCGCTTTATTTCCAGTATATTACCAATAAAATGGGTTGTTTTGGATTCATTGATGACTAAACATGCTTAAAAATAAATTTATTTATGAAATATTAGGCGTTTTAGGCGGAAGTTCGATCAATATTTTAAATTCATATATTAAATTATGGGAGTGTTTTAATGAACGAATTTATATGTGTTTTGCATCGCTAAATCCGAATTTAAAGTTTATTTTCATTTTAAAAGTCATCTTCACATAAAAAATTGCAAAAAATCTCAAATTTTTCTCTTTTTTTCGGTTTTTCATCGATTTTTGAAATAAATATTCCTTTTACGAAAAATATCATGAAACCAAATTAAAGAACGTAAAATTTCCTATCTGATATGTTGGTTCATTTTTCTTTTGCAAAGAGCGGTGTACATTTTATAGCGTTTTGAAAAAAAGCAAGTTTCATGTTTTGTGTGACGTCAAGAAACCGCTGTAGTTTAGCTCGGTCTAACATCAATACCTTTCATCATAAAATCAAAGTTAAGTAGTGCATTTTGTAGAACATTAAATGTACTTTCATGTGGTATAAACTATTTTTCGGTAACTTGTTTTATGTAGAGCTGTAGTGGGGTAAATCGAGCGTTCACTACTTTTTTGTAGAAAAACAAAAAAAATCGCTACACTTCAAAACGCTATAAAACGTACAACGCTCTTCGCAAAAGAAAAATGAACCAATGTATCTGATTGGAAATTCTACGTTCTTTAATTTGGTTTCGTGATATTTTTCGTAAAAGGAATATTTGCTTCGAAAATTGCTGAAAACCGAAAAAAAGAGCAAGAATTTGAGTTTTTGTGCAATTTTTGATGTCAAGATGACTTTCAAAATGAAAATACACTTTAAATTCGGATTTAGCGATGCAAAACACATATAAATTCGTTCATTAAAACACTCCCATAATTTAATATATGAATTTAAAATATTGATCGAACTTCCGCCTAAAACGCCTAATATTTCATAAATAAATTTAAAAATTTATTTTTTTAAGCATGCTTAGTCATCAATGAATCCAAAACAACCCATTTTATTGGTAATATACCGGAAATAAAGCGCTGATTGCATATTTACAACCGCATAAGTCCGTTTAATCTGCGAGGTGTAACAGTTTTATTATCGATCTTTTCCTCACTCCCTCCCCTCTTCTAAAAAAATGATAATAAAAAGCACGTTTTTTATAGAAAATTAAATGCTCTTTCACGTGGTATAAAATTTTTGTTGATAACTTGAATAGTTTTCATTTTGTAGATGGTAGAAGCACCCATTTTCCTTTTTTTTGCTGAAAGGCCAAAAAATCGATGTTTTTCAGCGCGCTCTAGCGGCAAAACCACTCTTCATAAAATCAAAGTTGATGAGTGAATTTTGTAGGAAATTTTGTTTGCTTTAACTTTGTAATACGAAAGTTTTTTCAAAAACTAGTCGTTTAGGGTTAAAATCGCCAAAATGTGAAAAAAATCGATTTTTTCTTGGTTTTTTCGATTTTTGACAAAGTTCCGTTCGGCGCTCGAGGTCACAAACTTGGATTATTCATTAGACCAACATCATAAACAAGTCTGCAAAAAATCAGAACTACCGGATTTGACGCATACTGTAAATGTATAAAGTTACTGGACTATACGGAATGTTTTAATTTTTTTTTATTTTTAACAATTAATTCTACATTTATCTCTCTATTCTAAAAAAAAGTTTTTGGTGAACGGTTTCCAGAGAAAGGCTTTTTAATTACTGATCCGTATAACACGTATTTGGTATCAAACTGTCCGGATTCTTTTGAGGATGTGCAAAGTGCCTTTAGAATTTCTAAAAAAAATTCTCGATTTTAAAATATTTCCATTTTTTTAGATTACGGATAAGGTCGCAGTTACTAAGCAAGCAACTATCAAACAACTTATTATCATCCAATCACAACAACCAACTGACGCCATATTTTATGATGAAGCGAATTCCTTTCATGTTTTTAAAATGCACTTTAAAGCACTTTCCAAATTAAATATATTTCAAAAACAGATAAAACTATTATAAAAACTTACATACATGCTTTTTCATAGTAGAATATCAAACATTTTGTCTTAAATGTAACAATTTTTGTTCTGGTAAATGAAATTGTTTGTAAACATTAAGTGTCATGTAGGGTTTTTCTCTACTTATTTCCAATGGTTTAAAAGGTATTGTTTAACAAGTCTGGGTTGAAACAAAAATAATAATTTTTAAACACTAGGTGTACTGACGAGTTACTAGGTACAAGATAGAATTTAAAAGATTAATTAGTGTAAGTTTTTTTCCGAATATTAAATAACAATAGTCATATTAATAGACGTGTTAGGAAAAACATTTTGTTTAAATAATGAATAAGTTGAAGTTGATAAATATTCTAACTTTTAAGAGAGGGTTAATCATGGAAATGACCTATGACGTATATTTGAAAAGTTGGTTGATATTTATTCTACTAATAATTGCTTTTACTTATGTTTTATAAAGTGAGTTAAGTTCAGTGATCTTGGTATTGTAATAATTGCGAAGCAATCTAAAAGGTCCTGAGTCAGCAGTTAACGGGGGTTGGTGAGCGATAGCGAGCAGGGGGCGGTAGCTCCCTAGTTTGATAAATAATGAGAAACTTAGATAATATTAACAGATATTGAGTTCGTATAAGAGGTTTATATTTATATATTCACGACTTGGAGCGCATTTTTGTTTGAAAAGGAATGTAAAGGAAACATTAAAGAAGTAAACTTCGTTGCATCTTGTAACACCTCTCTTTGGAACCCCAGTACCATGTGACACGAAACTATTTCCTTTCTAGATTCAGAGCAGATACGCAACTACATGGTATAAGTCTTACATCTTTGTAACTACTTCATTTCAAACACAACCATTTCAAAAACCTCCCCATTCCCTTCGATGCACAGAGATACTCTATCCAGATAAAACGCTCTGTTCAAAAGAATATGCGTCAGTTGAGTGAAATCGGAAACACACATTTTTTCCCCTATCATTGCCTTTCCCAAGTGTATCACGGAGAAATACATAAAATCCTAGAAACTATCTATGCAGAAATTCCGTCCCTCGTCTTCTGTTGTTTATGACACATTTCCGGCAATGGAATAGGGAACAGTCAGGAAGGACATACTCAGCCATTTCCCCCCAGAGAGGTTCAAAACAATAAAAACCGAGTGATGATCTATGGGGAAGCAGAAAAGGAAAAGAGAGTGGTTCTCGAAAATCTGTTATGTTTGTTTCAGTCGAAGTTTTGTTTCTGAACAAATATGGAGTTTGCGCTCTCTTGGACATTTTCCGCGCGAGAGTGGATATTTCTTCATTCACAGGTTGGAAGATCAGTAGTGGGTGTAGATGTAGATGTTTTGAAATATCGCTCGCTTAATTTCGGTTAATCACTTCTTTTAAAGAACGAGCATGTGGTGACGTCTGAAATGTTTTACGAATTGTTGAGAATTATGGTTTTTGTTGTGACACGAACTTTACAAATTCTTACTTTGTTCTCAGTCTGGTGTAGTCTTTTCTGGTTGAACGAAAGAGAAGAAAAGTACGATATTCACTTTTGGTATACTTTCAAATATGATTAATTTCGAATGTTTTGAACGAGTTTCAAAAATGGATCAGCGAATTTTTCTTATTTCTGCCACCCAATGAGTTTTAACTAAAAATAATCGTTCTTTTTCCAAATGATTTAATTTCGAAATTATTAAGATTTACTGCGTAGAAATATGTGATGAAACAGTTATTTTTACATAGATTTGATAGGAATTATACACAGGCTGTAAAGCAGGATACGAGTACAGAGAAGGCACAAAAAGGATTTTTGGCTGTGAAATTGAGAATTTAAAAGCCAGAGCAAGGAACTCTACTAAAATTAATTTTACTGATTATTCAGATTCACCCAAGCCACATTAATTAGACGAGTAGATAATTACAAAGATTTAATTTTACAGCCAAAACAGTTACATTATAATTTGGAGAAGAGAACAAGGAAAAAATATAAAATACAAAATGCTATAACTTCAGGATTACTGCTCTAAACTCTGATGGCTTATATCGCACTTTTCCAATACTCCTTCCCGATATAAAGCCAATGAGTCACTAAAAACTCTGTTAAAAAATTTAGCTAGACATCAGCTAACCATTTTGAATTTGACTCCAAATCTTCTGTCACGAGAGTTCATAACACCTGAATCTTCTTCCTGAAAGTTACTCATTTTACCAGGTGACAGCGGTTTATAATCAGATCCAGGTTTTCGATAAAAACCTCTAGCCACAACTCGATCTTTAACTTTGCCAGGAGAATCAGCATTTGGTTTTATTCGAAAAACCCACCTTTCATCAAACACACGTTGATTATCAGGATATCTAGGCCTCACGGATCTTGAATGGAATGATTTTCTCTTCGGTTTTCCATTTGCACATCCAACACCAAATTCCGAATTTAATTTTCCTTTTCTGTTGAGAAACTTTGTACCATACATTTTATTTTGGTGGTCTAACCATGATCTTTCATGCATAACCTGGGTCGTCTCACTGCTACTGGAAACAAGAAAAGTCGCTGGAAATGAACCTCAGTAAACATTTTCATTTTAAGCAAGCCGTTTTCAGATTTTTCTCCAACTGCAATAGTTTTCTTTCCACTTTTCACATGAAAAAAATTTCTCCTAAATTCAACATTCAACCCTTTACTTAAACTATGTGGGACTGAGAATAGCTGATACTTCAAATCAGGAACGTACCATACGTCAGTTAGGTAATGCCTCTGCCATTTCCCAGCTTCTACGGTTTTCACATTTACCTTATAGCTTCCATAGGAAAATAGTCTTTGACCTCCTGCATCATTGACTACTTTAGGCTCAGGAAACATGTTATAACTCTCAAAAATAGAGTTCTTGAATGTCATGTGTGTGATGCTCCAGAATCAGCTGTCCAGCTTTTATCACCTCCACCTCAGGGCATGACCAAAACAGAGGTAGATTTTCTTCTTTCTGGGCAATCCGCTATTTTATGCCCTTGATTACCACATCCAAAACAAGTGATATGAGCCAAATTATCATTCTCTTGCTCATTATCATACCGTCTCCCTTTACTGTATCTTGTAGCTGTACTTCGCTTATACCTAGTTTCTCCATTTCTCGAAAAACTCTTTGGTTGCACCTGCAGCGCCGTGTCTTCACTCGGTTGTTTTTCGATCTGCTGCTCAAATGCGCATGACCTTTCAGTAAGTAGTTCAATGGAACGATCCTTCAACGGAATTCCATCCCATACAGTCTTAAACGCAATGTATTCTGTAGAAAGCATCGAAATAATTCTAAACAACAACATCGCCTCAGGGACTTCACATGTAAGAATTCTTTTCAATTCATCATTAGCTTCAGAAAATATGTTTTGACTGCTACTAATTAACAAGGGAATGCTTTCACCCTCCTTCCATCCCAGATGGAAAAACTGCGTCCACAAACGGTCAAGACGATGTGTAGAGGATTTATCATAAATTGCAATTAACAGCTTCCTTAGCTGTTTCACACGTCTTTACATATTCAAAATATGGTTAAACTTTACAACTCTTTTAATGCTCTTTATGTTCTCTTTCTTGAATCCTTAAATTCATTTTTTAATCCTCCAATTTTTGGATGTTTTCCGTTAATCCTCAATTCCGCTTTTAATGCATATCTCTTCATTACTCTTTTTCTTTTTAACCCACCCCCTGTTTTTAATCTTTTTAAAATCCTGATCTTTTTTAATACTCTGTTTTTAATCCGTTTAAAATCCCGATCTTTTCTAATATTTCCGTTTGCGGTCATTCCGTTGCGACTTTTTTCGTAAATTGCGGTCATAGTTGCGGTCGCCAAATTTTGGTGACCAACTTGGCGACCTCCCCGATTTTAGCCGCTTATTTCAAATTTTTACTTATTTAAGTTTGATTTTATAAACGATAGCCATCAAAAATTATTATTACAGCGGTAATGTTAACATCATTTAATTAATATTATTAACAGACATCGGTGATGCTTGCGATGTCAAAGGTAAGTAGAGCGTCTTGGCTAAACCCTCCGGAGAATCCGAATCCTTAAACCTGTTTACTCACAAACTTATTCACCAGAGGATAACAACCTTCACAAAAACCAAATCACTCCTACAGCACTCTAATTTTGCTCAGTTGAAGCGTTGCTGGAGAACATAACCTGTTCAGATTCACCCAAGCCACATTAATTAGACGAGTAGATAATTACAAAGATTTAATTTTACAGCCAAAACAGTTACATTATAATTTGGAGAAGAGAACAAGGGAAAAAATATAAAATACAACAGGATTACTGCTCTAAACTCTGATGGCTTCTATCGCACTTTTCCAATACTGATTGAATGAATTGTAAGTTAAATTTTATTGAAACTGATTTCTTTTTGGCCGCCCGATCCCTTCACATCCGCTCAACGGCGTAACGGGACTAGGCGGTCGTCACAAAGGGTATCCATAGATATCGCAGTGATCTATTCATTTGGATCTTTTGTGTGTTTTTCTTACAATTTGAAGCTATTTATTAAGATTTAGTAGAGCATATCCCATCAAGTTTACTAGGATTATTTGCAAACTTAAAATTGTCTAATAAACAAATTTAGTTTTTTTTCTATTCAACTTACGTTTCAATGAACAAGTCGTAGTACCCTTCTCACACCGTTAATTTCATACTTTATCAGTAAATCGGACTTATTTTTCGGAATTGTTTCTTAGAATCATCAGTTTTATTGTACTTGTCTTGATGCGACTTCTAAGAAGACATGGGTTTGCTTTCGACAAGACTTCTGTTACCTAGCAACAGGATCTCGGCAATTTCCAGCACTGGGTGATGCAGTGCTGTCTATATAAATCTCGGTTAAATATCGCCATGGACAGGATAAAGATCCTATTATTCAAAAAGCCACAGAATCATACGTGGAAGAAGAGCATCCTTAGCTACAAATTGCGGTTTATATCTTTCCATTCATCTTATATTGCTCATTGCAATACAAAGGGGAGAAATCATTACGTCCTTTGTCATTTGAATCAAAAACAGGCTAAAGAAATAAATACTATAGTAGGCCGGGTTGAAGAGACGAAATTCAAGGAATCGAATTGTAATAGTGCGGAAAAGTAGTTACACACTATTACAAGAACAAAGCAAAACAATTTTTGAAATCGGTCAACGTTTCAATCTATTCAAACCTCGATGTTCGAATATCAGAATACTGATATTCGACATGACTCAATATGACATACATCACAAAATATGTGACCGCCGACGTGGATTTTTAATAGATTTTTATTCATCCTCCTGAAAGTAATATAATATTAAACGTTGATGTAAAAAAACTTCAATTCTAGGGCCATAAAAGTCGATATAGCGAAACACATCAAAATTCAAATATCAGGATTTTGATATTCAATATGATCCTCCATATGACCCCAAATATAACACCATATATGGCCGCCGATTTGGGGATAAAATAGATTTATATCCAGTCCCTTAAAAGTCACTTATTTTTTAAGGGTGATGTAGAAAATTTTGATTCTTGTACCCTTAAAGTCAACATATTCAAACATCGATGTTTGAATATCGGAATACTGATATTCGACATGACTCAATATGACCACATACATCACAAAATATGTGAACGCCAACGTGGGATTGTAATAGATATTTATTCATCCCCCTGAAAGTAATATAATATTAAACGTTGATGTAAAAAAAATTCAAGTCCGGGGCCTTAACAGTTGATATAGCGAAACACATCAAAATTCGAATATCAGGATTTTGATATTCAATATGGTCCTTCATATGACCCCAAATATCACACCATATTAAACTGCCGATAAGTGGATAAAATAAATTTATATCCAGTTCCTTAAAAGTCACTTATTTTTTTAGGGTGATGTAGAAAATTTCGATGACGGCCCCTTTAAAGTAAACATATTCAAACCTCGATGTTCGAATATCAGAATACTGATATTCGACATGACTCAATATGACCACATACATCACAAAATATGTGACCCCCGACGGGGGTTTGTAATATATTTTTATTCATTCCCCTGAAAGTAATATAATATTAAACGTTGTTGTAAAAAAATTTCAAATCAAGGGCCTTAAAAGTCGATAGAGCGAACCACATCCAAATTCGAATATCAGGATTTTGATATTCAATATAATCCTCCATACACTGCAAAAAAAACCGGAAATTTAACAGCAAAAACGGCTGTAAATATTTTACGCATTTGCTGTAATCTCAAAACACTGCCTTTTTAGCTGTAAATTCGAAGCGCCACCTGCTATAGTTTACTGGCAACTGCTGTGCTAGTGAACAGATACACACTGCAAAAAAAAACGAAAAATTTAACAGCAAAAACTGCTGTTAATATTTTACGCATTTGCTGTAATCTAAAAAAAACTGCCTTTTTAGCTGTAAATTTGAAGCGCCACCTCCATTAGTATAAATTAAATATACATAGTAATTTTCCTGGTAGTTTTCCTTGTAATATCTGTAATTCTTTAATTGGTCATCGAAATAAATATTAAAAGAAAATGAAATTCGTGTTTATTTAATGCATTTAAATGAGTAACGTTCCTGATTTTATGAGTTTTTACAGCAGTTTAATATACTTTCCTGGAAAATTCTGGTTTTCATTTCTGAATCCTTGTGGACAGGAAACCAATGTTTGTTTTTACGCTCACCACTAAAAGAGTCAAATTATTTAGATGAGGTGTAAGAACCAACATGATTCTAAAACTATGAAGTATAACCTTCGTAGAACGGATCGGTGTCTCCCGTGGTTCATAATATGCCACATTTTGAATACTTGTAGAAACATGGAAGAACAAGACATAACTGAGATGTGCACATTGCTTTCTAGTTTTTCTGCGGAATAATTACAGTATCGCTGTAATGTTAACACAAAATTCTGTAAAATTACAAAGTTGCTGTAAAAATACAAAATTGCTGTTAATTTACAAAATTGCTGTTAAAGTCAAAAATTACAAAATTGCTGTAAAATCACTGCAAAACGAGCTGGCACCCATATTGCCAGTGATTTTTGCTGTAAATTTACTGTGAAATTTTTTGCAGTGTATGACCCCAAATATCACACCATATATGATTGTGGATATGGGGATAAAATAGATTTATTTCCAGTCCCTTAACAGTCACTTAATATTTTAGGGTGATGTTGAAATTTTTGATTCTAGCCCCTTTAAACTCAACATATTAAAATACTGATATTCGACATGACTCAATATGACCACACACATCACAAAATATGTGACCACCGGCTTGGGTTTGTAATAGATATTTATTCTTCCTCTAAAATAAATTTAAAATTAAAAGTTGATGTAAAAAATTTTATACTCAGGGTCTTATAAGACGATATGGCGAAACACATCAAAATTCGAATATCAGGATTTTGATATTCAATATGATCCTTCATATGACCCCAAATATCACACCATATTAAACTGCCGATGTGGGGATAAAATAGATTTATATCCAGTCTCTTAAAAGTCACTTATTTTTTTTATTTGCTGTAGATTATTTAGTTTCTGGCCCCTTTAAAGTCAACCTATTCAAGCCTCGATGTTCGAATATCAGAATACTGATATTCGACATGACTCAATATGACCATATGCATCACAAAATATGTGACCGCCGACGGGGATTTGTAATATATTTTTATTCATCCCCCTGAAAATAATATAATATTAAACGTTGTTTTAAAAAAAAATAAAATCTGGGACTTTAAAAGTCTATAGAGCGAAACTCATCAAAATTCAAATATCAGGATTTTGATATTCAATATGATCCTCCATATGACCCCAAATACCACACCATATAAAACTGATGATGAGGGGATAAAATAGATTTATATATAGTCTCTTAAAAGTCACTTATTTTTTATTTGCTGTAGATTATTTTGATTCTGGCTCCTTTAAAGTCAACCTATTCAAACCTCGATGTTCGAATATCATAATACTGATATTCGACATGACTCAATATGACCACATGCATAACATAATATGTGACCACCGACGGGGGTTTGTAAATTGTAATATATTTTTATTCTTCCTTATAAAAGTAATATAATATAAAACTTTGATGTAAAAAAATTTCAAATCCGGGGCCTTAAAAGCCGATAGAGCGAAACACATCAAATTTCGAATATCAGGATTTTGATATTCAATATGATCCTTCATATGACCCCAAATATCACACCATATTAACCCATTAATGCCCAACTTTTTATTTTTCTTAAATATTTGGTAAAAACATAGTAAATAGCCCAAAAACAACTGGAAAAATAGTGAAAAAAATTCCAGGTTAAAATTTTAATTTCTACACAAAAATTAAAAAACGTCCCTAAAAAGGGACGTCAGGCACGAATGCCCCCGTTGTTTATCCCTATAGTAAACGCATGGTAGAAAACTTTTTTAAAGCCTCAAAAACATCTTCTACCTTTTTAAGTGCAGCAAAAGTGATCGGAACCATACTGTTACATGAATATGAACAAAAAATATTCATTACTTATCCAATTAACTGTAAAATTAACCCTAGTTAACGTAATTTGAGCATTTTTATGCTCTAAAGCACGTTTTTTCCTCCCAAATCTATGTTAATTGCAAATTAATTAAGGTTTTTTATTGAAAAAGGCATTCTTTGTTTATGTGTTACCTAATATTAAGTATTAATTACTTTTAAACACCTCAAATCCATCAGAATATCTCAATTTGTGAAGTTTAAGTCTTTCAAATGCCCATACTTTTTTCATTTTATTTAATTTGATTGTGCGGAACACGAATTTCTCCCCAAAAATCAAGCATTAGTGGGATGTGCATTAGCAAGCCAGATGATATAGATTGACCTGCAGTATAGAAGAAAATGATTAGCGACATCTAATTAGAAAAAAAGCCGAAAATTTATCACAAAAGCGACTTTTTTGGCAATTTTAATGACAAAAAGTCATTATAACTAATAATTATTAAACTTTTAATTAAAATATAACCGGAATATATTTGCATAAGTAATAAATATAGTAAAATAATTAATTTATTCCTTTCAATTAATACAAATTATTTAATTCCTTATAATTTAATACTTTTTATTCCATTAATTTAGCAGAAATAACAGTATTTTCCGAAAAACAATAAACAAAAATAATAATTTTATTAGCTAAAATTAAAGTAATTTTATAAATATCAGTTATTTAATTCATTTCATATGAATCAAACGCGTTTTTATGAAAAAATAAAGGAAACACTATGGGGAAAACCACGGGGGCATTCGTGCCTGACGTCCCTTTTTAGGGACTCTTTTCGAGGGTCCAAAACGAGGTCAAGATAAAATATTTTGGAAAAATAAAAAAACACCCCATCTGATTTAATGTATAAACAGTAATAGGGGAGAGTGCTGTACCTAAGGACAGCTGTACCTTCAGCCACCTCATTTTAAAATTCGGGGAAAAATGGGAACTTGAATTTGTGGTTGAATTTGAATGTAAACAGATGCTATCTAGTTGCTAACGTGAAATAAGCTTTTTAAAATAATATTTATATTTAGTATAATAAATTTACTGTTTTTAGGTGCTCAAAGTTTTTTTTAGTGCATCACTACATTAATATTTTTCTACCCCTTAAATTATAATACGATAAAATGTGATAGAAGGGGCGAATCCCGAGATTTTGACTTTTTATTTTTGATATTAGAAATTGACAGATCTCAATTCTTTTATTTTTTATAGAACTTTAAATGCAAAAACACCTGGTGTTGTACCTTCGGACACCATAAGTGTTGTACTAGGGTGTCTCAAAAAAAACTTTTTTTAGAAAAACCTCGCTCCCCAGGGCTTTTCCCATTCCTTTTGGTCCCAAATGATAGTGTGTAAAGTTTCAGCCCCCTAGGTTAACTCTAGGGTTTGCCTGTAGAGCTCCAAAGTTTGAAAAAAGTGGAAAAAATGACCAATTTTCAGAATTTTTAAAAATTATATTTTATTATTGATACTGCGATAAAACCGATTCAGATGTGTCATTTAGGACTTATTTAGATGGAATATATTTATTTATGTGTATTAACTGCACCCTATAGCCCATATAATTTAAGATTAAAACGTACTACTTAGGGACGTTGCACTCGCCAAAGTTTATAATGCACTACCGGTGGACGAAATTAGTTAAATTTGAATTTCTTCGAAAGAACTCCCTCAAATGATGCCATTTGGTGCTAAATTGATATTATAAGTTATAAAAACCATTGAAATAACAATAATGAGGTCTTCCACTGAGCTTATAATGTAAAAAGTGATTTTCTTCAAAATTTCTCTTTTCCAGCTGATCATACCCAAAATTTATATTAAAAAGAGGGTTGTTGTACTTTTTTAGATACCAAACATTGAAACCTTTATAGAGGTTTCATTTTTAATGAGTAGAATTAAATTTCAAACCGCACAGATCGGAAATGACATGGATATTTCCTATACCAGATGTGAAAATTGATTTTCTTTTTTCAAAATTAGGAAAATAGTTAAATGCTTGTGAATCTTGGTTGAAATGTTAAAGAAAGATGTTTTTAATTAAAATTTTCCCCTAATACGTTAAAAGGAAGTAATTTTTCAAACTTAAAAAAGAAAATCGATTTTAACGTCTGGTATAGGAAATATCCATATCATTTCCGATCTGTGCGGTTTAACATTTATTTCTACTTATTAAAAATGAAACCCCTATAAAGGTTTCAATGTTTGGTATCTAAAAAAGTACAACAACCCTCTTTTTTAATATAAATTTTGGGTTTGATCAGCTGGAAAAGAGAAATTTTGAAGAAAATCACTTCTTACATTATAAGCTCAGTGGAAGACCTCATTATTGTTATTTCAATGGTTTTTATAATTTATAATATCAATTTAGCACCAAATGGCATCATTTGAGGGAGTTCTTTCGAAGAAATTCAAATTTAACTAATTTCGTCCACCGGTAGTGCATTATAAACTTTGGCGAGTGCAACGTCCCTAAGTAGTACGTTTTAATCTTAAATTATATGGGCTATAGGGTGCAGTTAATACACATAAATAAATATATTCCATCTAAATAAGTCCTAAATGACACATCTGAACCAGTTTTATCGCAGTATCAATCTTAAAATATAATTTTTAAAAATTCTGAAAATTGGTCATTTTTTCCACTTTTTTCAAACTTTGGGGCTCTACAGGCAAACCCTAGAGTTGACTTAGGGGGCTGAAACTTTACACACTATCATTTGGGACAAAAAGGAATGGGAAAAGCCCTGGGGAGCGAGGTTTTTCTAAAAAAAGTTTCATTTTGAGACACCCTAGTGTTGTACCTACGGACACGTTTTTGTGGGTGTCTGTAAGCTAATCGGCGTTTTTGAATCAGGTTTCATTCAAGTGAATGCATTTTGATGCATATTAAATTAATTCTAAATGGTTATACAGGGTGATTCTAAATTACGTGGACAAACTTCGCATGGGGGTAGAGGGGACCTAGACAAGCATATTTCGCATAGGAATGGGGGGGGCGCATCCTTACCGTTTAAGAGCTAGGACCTAATGTAGTGCGAGCGCGTTTCAAGAGGCCGTTTTTAGAAGGCCCGTGTGACGAAACAAAACATAATAAAATGAAAAACATTATTGCATGAGGTACAGAAGTATCCTTACAACTTAAATCCTCAATGTGATAGAAATTGGACCACTTGCTAAACCGTGGGGTTAGTATTAAAAAGTGCAATATTAATCTCTCAGTCAAACAATGGAGTTCCCTTAATGCAGTGGTTCCCAACTCAAATATGTCTGCGGACCACTTCACTTAAATTTGAACCTCCGCGGACCATCTCTATTCCTAACTGTATCTTCAAAATGTTAACTTTTTTCAGTGCATTCGTTCCTCATGGAGGGTCTAAAATTTTGACTTTTTTTCTGAAGTAAGGGAAACCGAGTTTTATAATGTTTCTAAATAGAACTTAGAAAATCAAATAATCTATTAAACTTAAAAGAAAAATTAACATTACATTAATTTTATATCTAATTATTTAAAAATATATCTTTTGTATAAAAGACCATTTAACCATTTTTATCAAGCCTTTTAATCTATTAACCCTGGAAGGGTTCACACCTACACAAAAGTTACAGGTTTAAAAAAACAACAGTATAAAATAGTATTTTTCTTCTTTTTCATAACCAACAAATAAGGTAATATATTATTAGTAGATGTAAATTTGAAACAAAGTACTTAGCTTGAAATTAAACTGCAGGACAAATAAGATAACTTACAGATGTTCTTCCGAAAGAAACCACGTTGAAAGTCAATAATTATTTCAAAGGAGCGATTAAAATCGAAAATAATTTATGTGTTTAAAAACTTTCGCATTTTCGGCAATAAATGTTTCTCATATCTTCGAACAAACCTATATCACGTGTATCTCAGAAATTTCCTCTTTTCATTCCACGATTTCTCGAAGACCCTCTGTCTGACCATAGCATCCCATTTTGGAGTATCTTTCAACACTTCCACGCTTCTCTTCGTATCAAACCAAGTATAAGTCCGATCATTCGATTCTTTACTAGCCCCACCCCGCCGCCTCTCAGTTTTAATTAATCTGGTGCAATACTTTTCCACATCATCATATTTCGTTTCTACTCTGTCTATAATAAACTTCTGTTGAATTAAACTGTGCAAAATAATAGAAATGAACAAATGATTCAAAGGAGAGAAAGAGAACATAACATTTTTTATTTATGAGACGTATGATTTTTTACTTAAGTTTTTGTATCCTGTAGTGTTTTTACTATTTCCTGGAATGTGTGATTGGGAAACATATTTTTTAAAATTTTCCACACATTTTTTGGATAAGTTATTTAAAAATCTTCTCACGGACCACCTCTGAAGGCCTCACGGACCACCTGTTGGGAACCACTGCCTTAATGGTATTTAGAAAAATGATGATCGGGGAAGTAATTTTCAATGATCAAACAGTTTCAATGATCAATGTTACGATCATTGAAAATTCCTTCCCCAAACGTCATTTTTTTAAATACCATTAAGTGATGTCCATTCTTTGACTAAAATAATATTGCACTTTTGAAACTCATTCACGGTTTAGAAAGTGGTTCAAATTGTATCGAATTCATGGTGTAAGTAGTAGGAATACTTCCTTACCTTATGCAATAATGTTTTTCATTTTATTATGTTTTGTTTAGTCACACGGGCCTCCTAAAAACGGCCTCTTGAAACGCGCTCGCACTACATTAGGTCCTAGCTCTTAAACGGTAAGGATGCGCCCCCCCATTCCTATGCGAAATATGCTTGTCTAGGTCCCCTCTACCCCCATGTGAAGTTTGTCCACGTAATTTAGAATCACCCTGTATATTTGTGGGCGATTATTTCAAGTGATTTTTAGATGAAAAATCAAATATTTTGTGATCTAAACTACTTTTTTAAATTTTTTATTTTACTTTGCATTTAATGTAAAATATGGTATAAAATCTTAAGCACCCTAACGCATTTAAGTATGATGATTACAAAAAACTTGAAATTTCCACCGATGAAGATTTGCGAAAGTTATTACCACCAAATGCTTGCACAACTAAGTGTCGATCGAATTGTTTTTATGGATCAGTGAAGTGATCAGATCTATCAGCACGATTGATGAAACTATTACCTAAACTTCGATCTGAAAATCCCATGTGATTTATGTATTTTTGGTAAAAAATCAAGACTTTTATCATTCAACTTCGTTTTTATGATCATTTACTATCTAAAACTACATTACTTTAAAAAATCTATTTCCAATTTTAAAAATGCTTGAAATAGTTTATTAAAAGGTACTAAACCAATAAAAATGTTCATTTTAAGCTTTTTTCAACTAAAAATTTTCTTTTTAAGGGTGGCCAGAGGTACAACTGGGTCTGTCCATAGGGAGAGCACGTTGTTGTACCTATGGACACAAATTTCGTCAAGTTATTAAAATGAATTAAAAATCCAATTTTGAAGATTTTAGCTAATAAAAAATATTACCATCTTTGCTAAGGATAGGACTAATAGGTTGGGCACTTTAAATGTTAAAAATTTGATTTTACCTGTCTTAGAAAAATCCAAACGTGATTTTTGTCCAGAGGTACAACACTCTCCCCTATATATCGGAATTGAATTTTTTTTTAAATAACAACTAGGATTTTTAAGCTTTTTCTTTTAAAATTTTTAAAAAAGCACTTTTTTGAAAAATTCTATCTTCCAACTTTAAAAAAAGTGAAAATTTTTTAAAATTCTGCTTTCTTCTTGTGTTCTTTATGTTCTATGAAGATCAGAGATACATCAGTGCATATTTTGATTCAAAGGAACAATTTTTGTAGAAATAGGAGGATTTAAAAAAACGTCCCTAAAAAGGGACGTCAGGCAGTAATGGGTTAAACTGCCGATGTGGGGATAAAATAGATATCCAGTGGGGATATCCAGTCTCTTAAAAATCACTTTTTTTTAATTTGATGTAGATTATTTTGATTCTGGCCCCTTTAAAGTCAACCTATTCAAACCTCAATGTTCGAATATCAGAATACTGATATTCGACATGACCCAATATGACCATATGCATCACAAAATATGTGACCGCCGATGGGGGTATGTAATATATTTTTATTCATCCCCCTGAAAGTAATAAAATATTAATCGTTGTTCTAAAAAAAATTCAAATCCGGGGCCTTAAAAGTCGATAGAGCGAAACACATCAAAATTCGAATATCAGGATTTTCATATTCAATATGATCCTTCATATGACCCCAAATATCACACCGTATTAAACTGATGATGTGGGGATAAAATAGATTTATATCCAGTCTCTTAAAAGTCACTTATTTTTTTATTTGCTGTAGATTATTTAGATTCTGGCCCTTTACAGTCAACCTATTCAAACCTCGATGTTCGAATATCAGAATACTGATATTCGACATGACTCAATATGACCACATACATCACAAAATATGTGACCCCGACGGGTGTTGGTAATATATTTTTGTTCATTCCCCTGAAAGTAATATAATATTAAACGTTGTTGTAAAAAAATTTCAAATCCGGGGCCTTAAAAGTCGATAGAGCGAACCACATCAAAATTCGAATATCAGGATTTTGATATTCAATATAATCCTCCATATGACCCCAAATATCACACCATATATGATTGTGGATATGGGGATAAAATAGATTTATTTCCAGTCCCTTAACAGTCACTTGATATTTTAGGGTGATGTTGAAATTTTTGATTCTGGCCCCTTTAAACTCAACATATTAAAACCTCGATGTTCGAATATCATAATACTGATATTCGACATGACTAAATATGACCACACACATCACAAAATATATGACCGCTGGCGTGGGTTTGTAATATATTTTTATTCTTCCTTATGAAAGTAATATAATATAAAACTTTGATGTAAAAAAAATTTCAAATCCGGGGCCTTAAATTGGAAGATATTTCACTTTTCAGTTTTATTTCAGAAATGTGTTAAAACACCGCTTTTATCGGTTGAATTTTAAAAAAAATTCAGGGGGGAACCCCTAAACCCCCTTGAACTATTTTAGACTTGCCTTAAATTCAAAGGGGTTATTAAATTGCATCAATAGAAGATCCAGTAGGGGCAATTGTGAAAGGAGTTATCAAATCAGTAGAAGCTATGGATTGTATTTAACATTTAATCCACAAGTGTAATTTCAGAAATTTCTCTACAGGATTGCAGTTTAGGCAGTGCATTGAGAACTCATTTATGATAATTTAAAAGTTCTTATAATATCTCTTGAGGGAAAAAATCTTTTTTGAGTACTATAATTTAGAAATAACACTTTTACCCGTAAAACCTTTGACATTCTTGCTCTTTCATTTTAAAAACGTTGTGAAATAACTTTTTTCCTATAACGGTTTTCCTATAACGGTTTAATACTCCAATTTTCTTTTAAACAACAATTCAAATCGAAAAAAGAGAGAATTTTTTTAACTTTTAATTTTAAATGTGAAAATCTTTTGAAATAGTGTTTGAATTGTGTGAATTCCCTTGAATAAAAAAGAGTATGATAATGACACTCAGTCAATATTTTTGCAATGTTGGAATATAAGTTTGATTTGCCTGTTTTAAAATAGTAAAATGTAATTTTTATTGTCTCTGGCACTCGGCCTCCCTATAAAAAGTTTAATTGACCCTCGGGTAGCTAAAAGTTGGACCACACTGATCTAAAGGTATAAATTAGAAAAAATCTTAAGGTATTTAACGGAAAGAAAGATGATATTTTACAATGTAAGGTTGGCATTTCGCCTTTTTTTCTTCCAAAAATCGCATTTTCCCATTGATTTTAAAAGTTTTTTTCAGATGTTGCATAGTTTGATAGTAATAAAATGTAGTTCTTCACTGGTTAGTAAATTCTTTTGGTAGTTAGAAAGAAGATTTGCTTGAAAAATTTTGCATAGAAGATATTGAAAGAAAAGTAGTTATAAACCCATCTCTGGCATTCACACCAACGACTTTTTGTGATGCCTCTGTTACCAATTTTGCGCAACGTTCCACTGTTTGTTTTTGTGTGATATGGAAACCTGTCAACGTTCCATTCACCTGCTGTTCCATTAGATTTTATCATAGATAATGTATCTTGATTGGTGAATCTTCGTAGCACATGTGGGGGGGAGAGAAGCAGTAGTCCAGCTAATCATTTTAATATGATCTGTAGCTTGCAAACTATGTTTGGGGGAGGGAAACTAACTGACTTTCTTTTAGAAGCTGAGTTTAGAGCCTTAATTATTCTTCTGAAACCAAACTCCCTTATTTGATATCTATCCATTTTATCTACGATTATGCTCAAAAGCAAGTTTTCAGGATGAGCAAAAAAGGCTTTCATTCAATCACTGGGTCGATGATTTCTAATAACTTTTCTTAACAGTTTCTTATATTACCTTATATTGTAAAATATCATCTTTCTTTCCATTAAATATCTTAAGATTTGTCTTCTAATTTATGCCTTTCGATACTTTTTATAAAAGTTATTTGATTTAATTTGATTTTTTAAGAGTTATGAAAATAGAAATTTTTTTTCAAATTTTAGGTTCAATGTGCATGTAATTTTTAACCTATTTTAAAAATTTTTGTTGCATTTTACTTCTATACCCCAGGGGCAAGTTTTCCGTGGTATAGCGTTTCAAAATAAAAAATAATTTTTTTTCGGCGAGATATATTGATGCGGTATTGTTGTGCAACCAGTGAGCTCCGATCGCGAAGCGATCTGTAAAAAATGGTTTAACTGTTGAAGGAGGTTGGTGAGTGATAGCTAGCAAGGTAGTATTTTAATAAAAAAAATTGTTTTTCACATTTTTTTTGTTTTATACGAAATAAGTGGATTTCTGGTAAAAACGTGTATTTTTAAGATGTTATATACAGGGTGGTTATAAAGTATCATATCTACTTTAAAATTATCTACAGACGAAACTACTGGTTGAAAAATCTGAAATTTTAAAAGGAGTATGTTGAAGGAATGGTAATTTTTTTAAACAAAAAAATTTGTAAATTCATTAATTCAATTAAATTTTTACCTTGGATTTCGGACCGTGGCCAGAAGTCTAGAAGGTAAATGTTTATTAAAACTAGCATATCAGACAATTAAGGAAAAAAGAAATTATAACTTTCCCCTTTGCTCAACAAAATTGCGTGATTTTTTTTAGGAATAAATAATTTTGTTTCCCTTAAGTGTCTGATTTGATAGTTCGAATAAATATTAAAACATTTACCTTTTAGACTTCTGGTTACGGTCCGAAAGCTAAAAAAAAAATTTAGAAAATGAAATTAATTAATTTACAATTTTTTTTTTGAAAAAAATTACCGCCCCTTCAAAATGCCTCCTTTAATATTTCAGATTTTTTCGACCAGTAGTTTCGTCTGTAGAAAATTTGAAAGTAGGTATGTTATTTTATAACCACCCTGTACTACCAATTAACTGTAAAATACCACCTTTTTTCCATTAAATATATTTTCTCCACATTTATCTTCTAATATATGCCTTTAGAAACGTTTTATAGAAGTAATTTGATTTGATTTCATTTTCTAATAGCAATTTTTAACCGATTTTAAAAATTTTTGTTTTTATTTTACTTCTCTACCCCAGAGACAAGTTTTCCGTGGTAAATAGCGTTTCAAAATAAAATGTTAAGTTTTTTTCGGCCCACCCTACTTTTCATGTAATAGAAATCTCAACACCTGTGAATATCACACTATGAAATCTGTTTTAAGTGTTAAATATTTAGGTTTGCATATTGATGCTAATCTCAAATGGTAAAATAACATCAACGAGTTGGGGAAAAGTTACATTTTGTTTTGGTAAAATTTTACCACCTTAAATATAAGATTGGTTTTTATCATTTATAAAAACTTATTATTTTGCATGGTTTTATTCCTTATTTAATTACGGTGCTTTAGTTTGGATTGGTGAATATATATCCAATCTCCTACCAATTATCTCAATCCAAAACAAAGTATTTAAAATTCTAAATCCTCAACCCTTTTCCAAATAACTTTAGAACCATTTGGAGTACTTCCAATTCGACACAATGCATATTTCTGTATTATACGTCACCTTCTTCGACATAAATATTTGTGTAACTTACGGAATAGAATTAACAATACTAGATCAACTGAAAGTTATCATATTTCAAAATTTTCCAAAGTAATATTTTCTAAAAGTTTCTATTATCTTGCACCTAAATTATATAACAGTCTACCTCTAAATTTAATTAGTACTATTAATAAAACCTCCACATTTAAAAGAAATTTATTTAACTTCATGAACTCCCTCCGTTGAAGAAAACTATTTCTAATCACATTTCCCCAGCTGATTGCCATTATTTATTTACACATTTCTTCAGTTGCTTTAATTTCTTTTTATTCATTTTGTATTTGATGCAAAATAATTATCTGTCACCTGGACGGGAGCTGTCAATTTTCCCCTTGGCGTCGAATGTATTTTTTTCTTGTGTTTTGTAAACATTTTTAGTGTAGTAAATAAACTTATTATTATTATAATTCTTACAAAACAATCCCGTTAAATTAAATTTTTAAATAAATGTCCAAGCTCCTGTTTCCACAGGTTACTATACCAGAATAAAACCATCAATCTAAATTTTCGTAAGTTTTTTTTGTGAACAAACATAAATGCAGTCTGCCAACTCCATTTCAAAGATATTAATTTTTAATTCTTTACCTTTCAAGTAAATTTCCCTAGAGCTGAATATTTCGTTAAGGTTTGTACAACTTTTCGTAAAAATTCTCCTTGGAAGAGTTTATTTTACGCGTTGCTCTTTGCCTGATAAGATCACATAAGACGCCAAAGTCACGCTAGTGAGTTAGTACTTTGTGTCATGATATCGTCACTCTCAGGATTTTCTTATTTCTAACATTTGATAGCTTTGACGTTTTGAAAAAAATGTTTAGTACTACAACTAATAACTGAAATTATCCAAATATACTAAATTGCTAAATCTATTGTAAATAGAAACCGCTGTACCATAATAATTAAATATAGCAAGCATGAAATAAATGACAGTATTACAAGCAATAAATGCAATTATATCTAATTTATTACCTCGATTCTATCAGAAAAATTCAATTTTGGGACTAAGGAATAAAAGATTCCATGAACGGATGTTTTTCAATCCAACTTTCTTTTCAAACTTTTTATCAGTATGGTCGTTTTTCGGTATCGGTATTTTATCGGTTTTTTTTCGGTATTTTATTAGTATCGGTATCAGTATGGTATAACTTTT
This sequence comes from Tetragnatha versicolor, assembly GCA_024610705.1. Taxonomy (NCBI): domain Eukaryota; kingdom Metazoa; phylum Arthropoda; class Arachnida; order Araneae; family Tetragnathidae; genus Tetragnatha; species Tetragnatha versicolor. The sequence goes on from JANDEH010000022.1 coordinate 6,954,455, forward strand.
TATTAAAGGTCGGAATACGGAAATCTCTCTAATAAAATTCACAAAATTTTTATATAATAGTATTGATAAAAATTGGGAAACAGTTGCTGTTTTTCTTGATATATCTAAAGCTTTTAACAGTGTGAATCATTATATATTAATAGATAAATTGCAAAATGCTGGCTTTAGGGGAAACATTTTAGAATGGTTCATCTCATATCTTTCAAATAGAAAACAAAGAGTCAAAATTAGAGATTCTTAAGTAACTTTTTTATTACAAATCGTGGTGTTCCACAGGGCTCAATATTAGGACCATTATTATTTATAATTTTCATAAACGATTTTTGCAAATAAATCTCTTTGGTGAAATGATAACTTATGCTGATGACTCAGTTTTGTTATATTCTTGTCACGATTTGAATGAATTAAAAAGACAAATTGAATCTGATCTTATTTTAATAAGAAAATGGTTTTTGTCAAATGACTTAACTCTAAACTTAAATAAAACTAAATATATTTATTTCACATTGCAGGAATGCTCCATTGACTTAAATTTCAAATTTCACAGTAATACCTGCAATTTTAATCAAAACTGTAATTGTTATTCATTGCAACGCGCTAATACCATTAAATATTTGGGTATTCAAATAGATTTAAACTTGAAGTGGAAAACTCATATTGGTGATTTATGCAAAAAATTACGCTTTATCTTAATTAGATTTCATCACTTGAAGAATAAGGTAAATAAGCTATTTTTAAATACATTATATTATTCTTGGTTTTATTCTCTATTAAACTACGGTATTATTGTGTGGGGAGGAGATTACAAAACTAACTTATTTCCACTAATCTCCCTTCAAAATAAATGCTTCAAAATTTTAAATTACAAACCCTCACCACCCAATCAGCCCAAAACTATAAACTTCTACCTATACGCCATATTACTTTTTTTCGTATGATTTATTTTTTATATCGTAATAATACTATATGTGAATAAAAATCAAATTTCAGATCGGAGACCTAATGAAATATACCAAATACCGCGCTTTAATAAAGAAATCTTCAGCAAACATTTTTGTTATTTAGCACCTAAAATATTTAATGGCTTACCTTTGAACCTACAAAACATCTCAATTAATCAAAAATTTAAGAACCTATTATTTAATTTTTTATTGGACATTGATGAATTAGAAATTTTTTTTAAGTTATAGAAGCAACAAGTAATTTGTATGCCTATGCTGTTTTGCCATTTGTCTCTTAATATTGTTATTCAAATAATTTTTTCTTCTTATTTTTTGTATATATGTATATGTTATTTGTATCATTTATGTTTAAGATACTTTGTATTTTATTTTATTTCTCATCGGTACTAATTTGTTTATAATCATGTTTTTGGTCAGCTAAATGGGCATATGCCCCAGTCTGACTAATATGTTTTTTCTCCAATTTTCATTTGTATCGCATTGCACACAAGTAAAGTTATTATTATTACTATTACTATTACTATTATTATTATTATTATTATTATTATTATTATTATTATTATTATTATTATTATTATTATTATTATTATTATTATTATTATCATTATCATTATCATTATCATTATCATTATCATTATCATTATCATTATCATTATCATTATCATTATCATTATCATTATTATTATTATTATTATTATTATTATTATTATTATTATTATTATTATTATTATTATTATTATTATTATTATTATTATTATTATTATTATAACTTTCTTTTGAAACCAGTAACTGACACCCATCAGTTACTGGTGAATTAATTTTTTTTGGATCCAGTAACTTAGACCCTATTTTAAATAAATATATTTTTTCAAAATAACTTATTAAGCATGATTTTATAAATATGTACTGTTATAAATTTCATATTAGATCAAATAGGGTTCAAAAGGAAAATTTGCTTAAGTTGGACACAGAACAAAAATGTATTTCCTTAATTTCGACATTAAGCTGTACTCTGAAGTTCAGCTTCATCAGAAGTTCTTTTTTACACTAAATGGAGATGCTCATTGCTCAATTCAACTTAAAAACCATTTGGGGGAAAATAAGTTGTGCATAAAGTTAAAGATAAATGAAAATTATTAATAGAGGCCAACATTTAGTTCCAGTTCGCAAAATAAAGCTTAATATTATGAATTATTTCTCAAAGTGTTAGTTACTGGTCAACTACCCTATACTTTTTTGCAAATTAACTTTAAACGAATATTGAGAACATTTTAGAAGAAAATAAGGTTATCCTAAAATGAAATATTAAATTTATTTTCCCCAGAAAAAATCCTAAATATCTCCAAGTCAAGAACACTTGAGAAGGAAACAAAATGATAATTAAGACGTCGTATATGATGACCATAAAATCATACGTCTAACATAACAACAATATCTTGTGATCTTTAGATTGATAATTTTTTGCGTACATCTGTTTTCGTTTTTGAAATAATGTTTTAAGAAAAATATTAAATTGAAAATTATAGTCTTATAATATCAAAAAAACTATTTTGATTTCAACTTTTAAATTTCTATGGGAGCTGAAACAATTGATCAAACTCGTTAAATTGTAATCAGATTAATTCATTCTAATATGGCAGATATTAAAGATCGTTATAACATACTAAAGATCATTCTAGCAAATCTTAACGATCATAAACATTTAAGAAATGTTTGGTGAAAATAAATTAATCTATAATTGAGAGAAAGTTGCTTACAGCAAACGAATTAAGTGACTAAATTTACTCCCCAATTTCAAGTTGCGAGCGGTGATTTCGTGCTCTGCCTTAATCGGTGAGTAAAAATAAAAGGGGTTTGATTATACTTTCTTCGTAGTTACCAATGAAACGATTTTTAAGCTTTGATGTCCACCCACCTACTGCTTAGCCAACGATAGTAAAAGGGTCACGTGATTTTTGCTTTAGTATTTTTTATTTTATTTAAAATATACTGATTTTTTTATGTATATAGACTATAAAGGGTCTTACTAAGGTTAGAGGGAGTAAATGAATCTTCCTCTTTCAATCAACTGCCCCTCAGCTTCTTCCTTTCTCCCCTCCGAGTCGGTCAAAATTACGTGCGACCCTTTTACTATCGTTGGTTAAGCAGTATTCTATTTACACAGAGTATAGTTGGACTTCAAGACTGTTGTTGGTCGTTAGTATTTGTATTGGTATCTTCCTAACGGCTGTATTCACCACTAACTTGACCTAAGGTTAACCTGGAATCAAGTTTTTTCGACAACTCTGATTGGCTTAAAAGTTGTTTCCCATTTTCAACTACCAATCAGAAGTTTAATTCCAGGTTAACATTAGGTTAAGTTAGTGGTGAATACAGCTTGAAATGTGTCCTTTACCTAGAAAACCTTATTTTTTTTAACATGGAAGTGGATAGATGAAATGCGTTACCTGAAACGATTGTAATTTCAAGTTAGGTAAACGAGTTCAATAAAAAAATTGACAGATACTGAGAATCCGGTAGTCTAGGTTAAAAAGACCGCACCATCCTTGCTGTGCTTAAGCCTGTAGTTGGTCGACTTTTTTTTACATTTGTATTTATTTCATTCCACAAATGAAAAGATAAATCCTTTCTATAATATCTACTTCAATTTTATGTCATTTTCCACTTATGTTTCCATCAACAGTTAACATTTAATTTTCTTGAAATTTTATGTGTGAATAAAATGTTTTTATTGAGATACTTGAAAAGTTCTTAGCTTTAAATATTAAAAGCTTTTATAGAGTGATAATCCTAAAATATTGTTATTTCTAAGGACCTGAAATATTCTAAGTAGTCTGATACTATTCTTGCTTTTTTTCTAAGAAAAATTAATCTTAAATTCCTCCAAGCTGTTTTGAGCACCAAATAATACAAATATCACAAAAAATTGAAAAAAAAGAAACTTTAGAAAATATGCACTTTTAATGAAAAATACAACAATATGATTTTATCACATTTTTTATATTTTGCGTTCTAAATATTTTGGGGATTTACTTACTATATAGTAAAAAAGTAACTATAGCCCAATTTTAATTTTGACCTTCAATTAAATATAATTTTCTCAAAGCTGACGTTTCTGTAATTTAACTGAACGAAAACCTACTTGAAATTTTCCATGTATAAAAAATTACTTTATACAATTTTCATATTACAAAAACAAAAAATCTAAAACCTAAAATATATTATAGTTTATCAAAAGGAAACTAAATCACATACTTAATTTCATCTCAAACAACACGACAGCTAGGCCTATTTCATAGATCTAGATTACACGGCTGTCTTAAATATTCATTATGGAACTACTCAGTTTTCCAAGAGGGATTTTAATTAAATGATATATCAGGGCAAATGTGGTCTAAAGTGAATGTCAGAGGCTTATTGGTTCTTTCAAACTTATGTGCAGAAAACTTTGGAGCTAACTATTCGGGCTCTTCGTTTGGGGATTAAAATTTAGTTTTGAGGAGTAAGTAATTTAGAAAAATTTTATTTTTATACTTTTTGATTAATTTTCTCCAAAATTTATTTTCCCAACAGTAAGGAATCTTTAAAAGAGATGGATAAAAAAAAGTTTAGGAATACTTCGTTTCTATTTGATTTAGTTAGTATAATTGGGAGTTATGAGATTTTTTAGAGATTTAGAGTATTACTTCTATTTCAGATAAGTAATTATCCTTAAATTAGCATCCTCATCATATTACCAAAATATGCACCGGTTAAAGGTAAAAATAATTAACTGTACGATATCACTTCCTTTGAAGTTTTACGATGATAAATATCGATTTTTAAAAGCCACTTGTACCACTAATTAAATGTAGTTATGCTAAGAACTTCCTTTTCAAATTAGCATTTGGAACGACACTAGTATTTTAAGATGTATATTTATTTCCTTCGATGTGATATCACAACTGTGTTTTTTTGTTTTTAGAACTATTAAATATTGTGGACAATATCTTTAGAAAATATACTCGTGTGTTCTTAGAAAATTCTTAAATTTATGTAAGATGGCTGTAATAAAATTTATTGCTCAGATTGTAAACAAATAAAATAAAAGAAATTTTAAGTAAAATAGTTATTCCTGTAACCGCCTGGATTTAAATAACTCAATTTTATTGAAATTTTTTAAATTTTTTTTAATGAAATGTACAGATTACCAAAATAAGTGTTGAGTACAGAATTGTTTGTAACCCAAGCAATTATTTTTCAATGAGAAATTAAACGTTTTCGATGCATCTAATCTTCTAATAAAAATATGATTTTTAGTATTAAAAGAATGCATATACCCGGTGTTAGTAGAATTATGAATAATGGCTAGCTTTCTTGAATAAACATTGTAGTGTATTCCATCACAAACACTCTGGATACAGGTCCACACAAAACATCGAGGGAGGACAACGGCGAAGTACAAATAAACGACGAAGATACGAATAAACACGTACAAAATGGTCATCGCTTCATCATATTGTTAGCTTACGCAGCTTTCCACCTTCTTTTATCCTTCCAGTCTAGTCAGTTCTGCCCCTAGGTGCCAGAGGGGGTCGTATGCATGTTACATACATAATTTTCCGTAAAAATTGAAGTAATAAATGAATTTTTGTTGATATTTTCATCCATGCACTTTTAGACATTTATGATACGAGAAACAATATTTACAGGGTATTTTTACGCAGCACAATCATTCTTTGAATACATTTTATGAGACGTTAATTTCAACTAAGAATAAACTTGCTTACGATTTTCTGAAACACTTGGTTAGCAAATTGCTGCTGATTCATCTGCTTAATAATCTCTTCCCTAAAAATGTTGATTCTTCTACGCCATTAACCTTTTTTTTTTAGTTTCTTGAGACAAGTTTTTGATTATATTGAGCTTAAGACACGGATTCATGCCAAATAAAGTGTTACAGTTTAGAGTAGAATAACAATAAACTATTAATCTGCACTCTGTTTAAAATAATTTTTATTTTTAATAGAAATCTTTGTTGTGTTTTCTCTCTATTCTAAAAAAAAGTTTTTGGTTTCCAGAGAAAAACTTTTTAGTTACTGATCCGTATAACACATTTTTGGTATCAAACCGTTCGGATTCTTTTAAAGGTTGAGCAATACGCTATAAGAATTTCTAAAAAAAAAATTCAATTTTAAAATATTTCCATTTTTTATGTTATGGATTATGTCTCAGTTACAAGGGAAGAACTGTCAAACAACTTATTATGCATCCAATCACAAAATCCAATTGACGCCATATTTTTTGATGAAACAAACTGTTTCACATTTCAAAAATGTACTTTAGAGTACTTTCCAAACTAAATATAATTTAAATGCTGGTAAAAGTATATTCTAAAAACTTACTGATATGCTACTTAATACTAAAATTTCACTTATTTTGTCTGAAATTTATTATTCATTATTTTAAAAAATTACTTTCTTTTAACGAATTAGGGGAAAATTTATATTAAAAACTTCTTTCTTTAATATTTCAACCACGATTCACAAGTAGTAAACTATTTTCCTTACTTTGAAAAAGAAAATCGATTTTCATGTTTGGTATAGGAAATATCCATGTCATTTCCGATCTGTGAGGTTTAAAATTTAATTCTACTTCTTAAAAATGAAACCCCTTTAAAGGTTTCAATGTTAGGTATATAAAAAAATACAACATCCCCTTTTGTTATTATAAATTTTGGGTTTGATCAGTTGGAAACGAGAAATTTCAAAAGCACTTTTTACATTAAGCTCAGTGGATAGGCTTATTTTTGTTATTTCCCGGGTTTTTAAGATTTATAATATCATTTTCGTCCCAAATTGCATCATTTGAGGGGGTTCTTTCGAAGAAATTCGGATTTAATTCATTTCGTCCACCGGTAGTGCATTATAAGCTTTGGCGAGTGCAACCTTCCTAAGTAGTACGTTTTAATCTTAAATTACAGGGGTTATAGGGTACAGTTATTACACATAAATAAATATATTCCATCTAAATTAGTCCTAAATGAAACATATGAACCAGTTTTATCGCAGTATCAATTTAAAATATAATTTTTAAATATTCTGAAAATTAGTAACTTTTTTTCAAACTTTGGGTACAGGCAAACCCTAGAATTAACTTTAGTGAGCTGACACTTCCCACACTATATTTTGGGACCAAAAGGAATGGGAAAAGCCCTGGGGAGCGAGGTTTTTCGAAAAAGTATTTTTTTAGATACCATAAGGCTGTACGCTGACACAGGAGCCTAAAAACGTTCACCGTATGGATTGTTTATATTCTTTGTGTAAAAATTTCAAATCCAAATATGGTAGATTAGTCCAGAAAGTAACTATTTTGACCTGACTGTTTCAGGAACGATGGAAACTTCTGCAATGTGAAATAGCTGCATTATTAAATGTTTCAGTGGCTCTTAAAGTTAGTCAAACAGATTTAATTTCAGTACTGCATGACATATATAAGGTTAATTATGTTTCATCCATTTCTCATTACAAAGTGATGGAATGTGACACTGCAGAACTCGTGTCATAAACTTTCATGACAAGAAAATGCTATTCGTAGCCTTTTCAACAGAAGAAAATGTTTTGATGGTATAATTTATTTAATTAACTAATTTAATCTAATAATCTTACAACCCAAATGTAATCAGTCTCGTAAAATTTATTCCTCCTGGTAAATTGTGTAAACATATAAAGTTATGCTACACAGACATTTACACAGGAGTAAAAGTATGAATTCTTAATTGAATTTTCTTGATCTGTGTTCTAATTAACTTGTTCCTTTATGATTGCAAAAGATATTATTTCAGTAATTTTACCTAATACACTCAATATTTATTGGTGCAAAACACGAGTTTGACATTAAAAGAAAATTAATTTTCTAGAACTTTACAGAAATGTTTTAAAGAAACGTAATCATCCTCATGTGAAGTGTATCCAAGAAAATAAAAATTAACTGTTAAATTTATGTTTGGTTAAAGTTATAACTCCATCTGCGTCTTCAAAACTTCTTTCAAAATAGTATTATTTTCACCACGGGAAGATTTCATAATTCTTCTAATGTGGCTCACAAAGTAAATTTGTGAAAATTTTTTAGGTGAATCGTTTCAGAAATAATGTATGCATTAAAGCTTCCTAAAAATTTATAAAAATACTAATTCAATCATTAAACACTCAAAGTCAAAACATTACATTATTTTTAAAAAGAATAAAAGTAAAATAACTATTCTAAAAAAATATTACATTTTGTGTGTAGATATCCATTTTTATTCAATAGGAAATGTCTTTCTCCTATCCTTCAGTATGTATAAAAGAAAGTTAAATAAGATACTAAGTTCATAAGAAAACATTAAATTTTTATTCAGCTCTTTGGATCTAAAAGCAAGGTTTTATTAAGCTAATAACTAATAACATTAATAATTTTAAAGATTTTTACTAATTTATAAGTATAATCATTCAATTCATCAAAATGCACTATGCTTTCTTATAGTCTGTTCATTTAGAATTGGCTCCTGAAGCAGGATAGAAAACGTTCGAAAACGCCTAATAACGCTCATCACAACACTTCAGGGACTGATTTTTTTACAGTATTTTAACTACTTCTGTTTCGACTGCCTTGTCATTGCACAAGAAAAATTTTTCGATGATAATTACAGTAGTAACTGCTTCTAATACATTACGTCTCAGGCGCCAATTCTAAATGAACAGAGTATAAAATAATATATTTCTGTATAGTTATTAACATAATAATAATTACGGTAACTTTATTTCCGTGTTATGGACACTAAATGCATTAAACCAACGTCTAAGGAACTATTACTTAAGGCAGCTTTATTTATTTGCAGATTATCTCTATCAACCACCAACCAGTAAATAAGCGTCTATTTATTACATGGAATGAAAGGTTTGCTATGTAATGACGCAATCGAAATCATCCTTACCATTTTCAAATTATAGTCATTACTTAGAAAAGGGAATTTTGAAAATGTAGAAGAATCCGTTTTACGAGTTAAATAATCATTAAAAATAACTTCAACAAATCGATTTGTTTTTTAATAGCTGTGCAAAAACATATAGTCATTTATGAAATTTAATCGAAAGTCGAGTGTGAGTATTCTGAGATAGAACATAATTAGGTTTCCTGACGCTTAGTTTAGGCGTAGAATCATTAATGAGATGGATTTTACTAAACTAATTCCCAGTACGTTTTTTAGTGGCGTCTTAATTATTCTTATGTTCATTTTAAGATGTAAATTCGATCAACTCACGATAAAATCCGGGTTTTTTATAAGGAAATAGAATAGAATGGACCAAGAACAAGATTTACCTAACCTAACAAAAAAACATCATCAAAGCTTATAAGTACGTATTTCTCTGTGGAACGTACCTAATTTAAATGTAAATCTAAATTAAAATAAAATTTCAACATTTGGTTGTTTTTTAATACCTACGCTACATTGGAAAATCGTATTACCTCAGTAAATTTACTTACACCTGCTTTGATAGCCCTTAGAAAAGAAACTCAAGGAAAAGTTTTATCCTTCACCTTAAAAAACTAAAACACTTAGTTCGAAAAGAATAAACTTTTCGCATCTGATCGTATCCTATGTTTTGAAATAGGAAGTTTAAGGATTTACTTGTGATTTATTATCCACTTTCTAGTCGTCCTAAGAACTCAAAGAACCTCTTTATCTCTTTTGTAATTTATAACTTGTTTTTACACCTCCTCATAGAAGAACATTACAAAAGGGTAATTTTATGCTTCTTTTCAAATCTACCGGAAATCTTTTGTTTTATATCCATTTAGAGAAACTCTAATAGTAGTTCACAATTGAATCAAGAAAGTTTTTTTTTCGCTAAATTATAACTTTCCAGCCTTTGCTGCTTTGAGATTTGGTTTAAATAAATTGTTTGGGGGTGAAAAAGAATAAATTCACTTAGTTTGAGAGATTTGTTTTTTATCTCATTAAACTTACGGTTTTAAGAATGAAATCTTTTTTATGCACTTATATTTCTTGGTTAGGGTTAATTACAGTTAACCCTTTTTAAATTAAAAAGTTTGACTTTTGGTAAATTTTAAAGGAATTAATTTAAATATAACGTACGTTGGGAGGGGGGATAAAAATACTTTATGCAGTTTCTTTTCTCTTTGAATGGGTAATGAAATAGCGTTTTTTAATTTTTTTTATCTTCTAAAATGCGTATAAGTGGCAGGATTAAAAAAATATATGGTAAATTGATTAGAAAGAAAATTTGGATCATATCTGTCCAATTCTTAAAGTTTTATGAATTAATAAACAGTGTTTTCTCGCAATGTCATAAAACAAAGAACAATTTTACTTTGGTTTTAAGTTTTAAAAAAAGATAGACGGAAAAAATAAAGTCAAATGATAGTTTCCTCACATTACTCAAGCTTTTGAGACGGCGACAGCATTCAGTACCACAATTTTTTTTTCATAACGCAAATAATGTGTCGACAATTTAAGTAGTTTAATCTTTGATTCTATTAAAGTAGGAATGCACCTGGGTCATTCTACAGAAATCGCTCTTTTCTTGTCCTTTTTTCACTACTTAATATTAATATATGTTTTGTTTGAAATCAGGTTTTTTATTAGAATTGGTATGGAGCCTAAACGAGGGCAGCTGATATAATTTTCACGGATATTTTAATTTTCGTTAACAATCAATTTTCCCCTCCATCGCTTGTCCCCAGCCCAAACTTACTCTAAAGTTGGAAATTAATTTTACGTTTCAATATATTTCTGAGTTAGAAGCTTAGTATTTTGGCATGGATAATTTTTTTTCAGCATGCCTTTATATTTTTTAGAGCGCATTTAGGAGTGTCTCTTGTTTTTTGGCCCGTTCCATGGCACAAACTTTTAAATCCTTTGAAAGTGTCTAGATGAAAGCACAGCATAAAATTTTGGTTCTACCCTATTTTGATAAGGGTTTTTGTGTTATCTGTAGTAAAGTTGAGCGGTAAAATTATTAATCATCCTGTTTGCAAGCGCGCCCCTCGAACTTATTTCTCACCGACCCATAGAGAATTTCTCTTACTTCGAACTCTGTTCACAAGAACAATAAACAATGGGATGGCAGGTAATTTTTGCAGTATGCAGTTGTGCATGTTTAAAACCATTTGTTTTCCACTTGCAGAGTTCTCTCCAGGCATTGGTCATTCTTGAGCATTGATAAACAAGGCAACATCGATTGATTTCAGGCAAAGAGTGAGAGGAAAAGGGATAGCTCCGCAAGAGAATTCGCAAGGAGCGCGTTTGTAAATTCAATAATTAATTTAAGTCTGATTTTTTCCAGCATATTGATCTTCAAGAATGTACCTATCCACCAATTCGAAATTCTTACTACTTTTTTTAGAAGCAAAAACCCTCGTAGCTGGACCTCAATAAATGACGTTTTTCGAAAAATATCATTTTTGATAAAAAAAAAAATAATAATAACAATAAATTAATTGTAGTTGACCATTAGTCAATTTAACTTACAAATCATTCAAAATAATAAAATTTTTCTTAAAATAATGAATTTATTTTCACGAAATTATCTCCTGAAAAAGAGCGATTTCTGTAGAATGACCCACCTATCAGAAGATCACACCGGGGAAATTACCCTCCGCATTCTACAAAGTAAAAGGGCTTCTATTGATCTTAGAAAGAACCCAGGGAACTCCTGAGAGTTGTTTGTACTGGAAAAGTGTTCCCGTGGTTTCTTAGAGAAGTGTTTTTAGTGCTTCCGAGTAATGGTGGAGAAAGTAATTTTTTTTCTGACCTCCACGAAAGGCCACGAGAACATCAGAACTGAAACAGAAGATGAAAAAATCGAATGAGAGGTGTTGGACTTCCGATTCAACTACCCTTTTGGGATTCTGCCTGGGAAAAGTCCGATTTCGGAGGATTATTTCTAGCTATTTGAAAATTGAGTAACTTTCTTGAGAAAGTTTATGCTCAATTTAAAACAAATATAATTTTTCCGTTTTATTCTCTATACTTTTTATTGTGAAAAGTGTTAAATTGTTTTTTAAACGACTGGCTTAAAAATACAAACACGCATTTCAACTGTATAAAAATGGAATGCCTCAAAATATTTTTAATAGCAATTCTTCTACAAATAGTACAGTATACACAAATAAGTAATGAATACTGTTTGTAAAGAAATAGTTGTTTGCATTAAATAGTTTCAGTAACTCTTTCTCATTTCATTTCATTTTCAACAACAACAACAACAACAACAACAACAACAACAGTAACTCTTTCTATTCATAAAACAATTATATTTAAAGGCCTTCCTGAGATTTATAAACTATACAACGATTTGGTAAAGTTAAAGATAAAGAATACCAGAGGCATACAATTTTAGCAGAATCTCAAATGATATTGTTTCATTTAGTAAAAGCTAACTTAAGTTACTTGAAAAAATCTGATTGATTGAAATAGATTGACAATACTGTAAAAACTTTAAAAACAAATGTACGTTTTTGACAAAGAAAAGTAAGAGTCATTCCTTGCCAAATCATCCAGCGAGAACTCAATTTTACACCCTAGGTTCTCAGATTTCCATGAAATTTGTATACGCACACAATGTACATTGTGTGCGTATACAAATTTCATGGCACGTGCGCATAAATATAAGGGAACATACCAAATTTTATCTAATTCTATCAAGTAGTTTCAGAGTTAGAGTTTCTTAAAGTTTTACACATCTAGGCTTTGAGGGGACGACTCGGGCTGGTGTTCAATTGCGTTTCGCCACACCAAATGTTTGTTTATAAAGGTAAAAGTTTAAAATTACATTCGTTTACAACCAATAGTCTACAAAATCGTATGGCAGTAAAAAATTTAAGATCGAAGCATTTTATGATGGTTAAAATGACCGACGCTTCAGCATGAAAAAAAGTGTGTTTCATAGTATCTAATGCAAAAATATTTATGGATATCTATGAATAAAATATACATCACGAGAAAGAAGAGGAAATTTACTTTCAAATATAGTAAAAAAATATCGGTGTAGTTTGGGGTTTAAGGGGGATTTTTGGATCGTTAAACAAGAGAGAAAGTGATTCTGATTAAATACAAAATTAAAAGAAAAACTACTGGAGGTATAAGCCTTTCATTTTATAAGAATAATAAAAGTACCTAATCAAAACTTCTACTGTCAAGTTTGATAATATTTGGTCAAGCAGTTTTCCTTTTATGGCTATTTCTGTAGAAGTTGATCTGTGTTTATTAGTTCGACTCATCGTATCTTTTTCCGATCTTCGGAATTTGCATAATACCTCATGTCGGCATCTATTGGGAAGTAGGAAAGCTCACGGAAACATAGGTGATCTTATAAAAAAATTTGACGTAACAAAGTGCCCTTATATCTGGTTTTGTGTTTTCAAACTAATTTAAAATATTCATGGCTATTTTTGCATCCTGCGTTTTTTAACATACTATGAAAAACACTTTGTTCATGATTAAGCGTCATTCCATGATAAAATGCTTCCATCTTAAATTTATACTTTCATCCGATTTTGTTAGACTTGGCTGTAAGTGAATGCAATTTTAAACTTTTACCTTTATAAACAAAAATTTGGTGAGGCAAAACGCAATGAGGTATTTGCACGAGTGAGGGATTTGCTTGATTTCATACTTTTTTGATATATTATCGTTTGAAACTCCCATATTTCTGATTTTTAAGTTCAAAAATGTGTTTCAAATAATTTAAAATTCAATTTTAGTTTTGTCAAAACGTCAGAAAAATCACCTGATCAGAAAACGGGCTTCTATAGAGGTGACCTCACATCGCATGATTTGTGATTCGAAAGTGATTTCGTGCCCAAACAAAAAACAAAATTTCAAAAATTTATATCTCAGAAGCTAGGCTAAGAAAATACTTGATGTAAACTTCATTCTCCATGGTTTTGTTCTACTCTTTTAATAGAATTTAATCTCAAAATGTGAGAATAGCTTATTGAACACCAGCCCGAGTTGTCGGCTCAAAGTCAAGATGTGTAAAACTTTAAGATGCTCTAACTCCGAAACTACTTGATGGAAGAATTGGATAAAATTGGTATTACTCCTAATCTTTATGTATAAATTGAGCATACAAAATTTCACGAAAATCTGCGGTGGGTGGGTGAACCACCCTGGATGATTTGGCGTTGAATGACCCGTAAGAAAAAACTAGAGTGGTTATGCCTAATAGTTAAGTTTTAGTTCAAAAGTTTAAGTTAAAATCACTTAAAAAAGAAAACTACTGAACCATAAATGTTATCAAACTTGTACTACGAGCAGACCTATCAAACTCATTTCAACAGTGGATCTTTAAATTCGACCATGAAAAATCAAGCAAGTCGTTTTAAACTTTTTTTTCTTGTTGAATTACATTTTTTTTAGATTTTCCGTTATTTTTTGAAATTTAGGTACAGAATTTTCGTTTAGATAATTAAAGCATATCAGTATATAAGAACCTCACGAAAATTTAGACAAAAATACCCAGTTAGTTAAAATTACATCATTAACACGATTTAAAAAAACCGTATTAGATATTTGTTTATTTGAATTGTTAATATTTGTGTTAATTGCTGATGTGGTGCAAGGAGCAAATGATGAATTTCTCTTGATTTATCTTTTCTTAAACTGATTACTACTTTCCATGCACATAAAAGACGCATTATAATTAGATAAAAAAAGATGGATTTTTTGCATTGAATTTTTCGGCTGGTATCACGCTACAATTCAGACACTATCATATTAAAAACATTTTTTGCCATGATTAGGGATTGTTTTGTTTTATGTCCCCTGAGGTTAACTCTTAAAAAACTGGGAGACTTTTTTTTCTATAAATATGCCCAATTATGACAAATAATTCAATTAAGAAGTTTTCTCATGAATGAAATTAAGTTGTAAAAGAAGGGACTTTTGATATGAAAGAAACATTGTTTGGTTTATTTTTTGACCATGGAATGTTTTATTTAACGGAATAGTTTATTTGAGATGCGTTAACTTTAAATTTTTCAAGAAAACTGCATTTGTACAACTGCACAAACTTTTGAAAATATAAAAGGGGGTTTAAACGGTGAAAATATTTAGAAGATTTAATTTGGATTCAATTGGGTTGAAGTTTTTTGATGGAAAAATTATGTAGGGTGTCCCATATAATCACATAGGATTTGAGGGTCCTAGACCAAATCCTAGGGAGTCAAAAATGGAACAATACTCTAAAATAATTATTGAAAAATTCAATTTGTAGGAGAACTACTTCGTAAAAACTTAATTATGGCCTCAAATTTTGTGTTTAATATGATCTTAAAATTAGTTTAAAAGTTTTCTTTTTAAAATTTTTCTATTACGTAAAAAGTAACAAAAAAATGTGAAAAATATGCCAAAACTTTCTTTTGTATTTGGAAATCCTTTCTTTTAGTAAAGTATGATATTAAAAAAAATTTTAAATTTCGACCGAAGAAGATTTGCGAAAGTTATTACCACCAAATGCTAGCACATTCTACTAATTTTTGATTCCACTTGGCATTTAATGTAAAATATAGTGTAAAATCTTAAGCACCCTATCGCATTTAAGTATATGATTACAAAAAACTTAAAATTTCCACTGGAAAAGATTTTGCGGAAGTTATTACCACCAAATGCTTGCACAACTAAGTGTCGATCGAATTGATTTTTTTGGATCAGTAAAGTGATCAGATCAATCAGCAGGATTGGTGAAACTATTACCTCAAATTTCAATCTGAAAATCCCATGTGATTTATGTATTTTTGGTTAAAAAATAAAGACTTTTTCAATAAACTTCGTTTTAATAATCATTTACGATCTAAAACTACATTACTTTAAAAAATCTATTCCCAATTTTAAAAATGCTTGAAATAGTTTATTAACGGCCGTATTCACCACTAACTTAACCCAAAGTCAACCTGGAATTTAACTTCTGATTGGTAGCTGTGAAAGGGAAACAAGTTTTAAGCCAATCAGAGTTGTCAAAAAAGCTTGATTCCAGGTTAACCTAAGGTTAAGTTAGTGGTGAATACGGCCGTAAGAGGTAATATACCAATAAAAATGTTCATTTTAAGCTTTTTTCAACTAAAACTAACAACTTTTAGGGTGTCCACAGGTACAACTGGGTCAATGACTATAGTCATTGATTTTTAAAATGTGTCAATCATTTTTGGGACACCCTGAATGAAAATTATAGGGGTGGTATAAACCTTTTAAACCATAGAAACGTAAAATAAAAATATCTATTTCTATCTATCTTTATATAAATTCTTAACCCCCGAAACGTATATGATAGTCATTTATCTGAATTTTGCGTCTTGAATAAATAAACCAAAATAAATCTTCTCTTAGTTCCATTACACCGTGTTTGGACATCTTTCTTTTTTGTGGGCCTCGTGAGCTATTAAACCTGAATCAACCCCCTACTAACATATATATTTCTATAAATAGCGATATATCTCACTTTTCAAAACTGCGAGGTAAGAATATGTGCATACTTTGTCAAACGGTGTGCTGTTAGCTCAAATAAGCAAATCTAAAATGACAATTTGACAATGATTCTTGCAAATAGTTTCCATTTCCATAAAAGCACCATACGTATATTGTTTGATATAAAGTACTTGGTGTTTAAACTGTCACTGCAATTTGTGAAAGCTGTGTGCGTGAGTCTTAAATAATATAAGACAAAACAGTAAATGTTTAGAAAAGCATTGCAGACCAACGTTGTTTAGGCGTCAATGAATGGGAACTAAGGTGTTCATTTATAGATTTTTAAGGATAAGGTTTAGGTTATTTATAGGTTAAGGTTTAGGTGTTCATTTATGAGCAAACTAAATTATTCAAAACAACCCGATTTTCTCAGAATTCCTTTATACTGTTTTCCCATTGGAAATTTAATAATTTTTGTTATTTTTATTGTATTAAAATAATAATAATATAAAATCTTATTTTTTTATCGAAGTACAGTAGTCCTATATAACGGCAGGATAGGATTGGAGCTAGCGAACTAAATAACTTGGTTTTGTGCTGGCGTAGCTCCTCATTTCAGTTTTTAAATTTTATTTCATTTAGTCTTATATAGTATTTTAATTTTTCTTGATTTCTAAACCTTAAGTTTTAACTTTAATCTTAACTGTTTTTATTTTGTATATAAAGGCTGCTCTGTTTGTTGTTTTTTGTTGTTGGATGAGATTTAATAAATGAGATTTGACTGTTCATGGTCTGGTTGTTTCGACGTCGTTACAGACTATAATTATTGGTGGCAGCGGTGGGATACGAACCTACGGCCAAGAGGCGTTGATTGGATATTTCATGATCTTTTGTATACAGGAGTTCCAGATTACGGGCAGATTGCGGTTTATTTAGCTTTTGGTGTTTTGATGGAAGTCACGATGGTTGAGATTTTTCGATGTGTATTTTTGTGAGGAGTTGCTAAGTAGCCAAGGAGGTAGGTCGAATGTGTAGTAAATATAGTATCTGAGATAGACTTTTGATGCAGGTGATCTTTTTGAGAGTTGTCGGTTTTATTGATTGCGTTGTGTTGCTTGAAATTTTAAATTTGGGTTTGGGGTGGTCAGGCCCGTGCTGGCCAGGGGGGACAGGGGGACGTGTCCCCCTGCGCCCTTTGCTCAGGCGCCCTTTTAAAGAGACTTTTTCTACAATTTGTAATTTACTCGTGGATTTCTCAATGTTTTTATGGGCTCCTTTTCCACCAAACTTGAACCACTATTGGTCTATTCACTATACTATTGGTTTTACAATTCATTCTTGGTTCATCAAGTCTGATGCGCGAAGGCATCTAAAAGTCTTTTTAACCTCCCCATTTTTACCTTACCATCAAATTTCGTTATGAGTTTTTATTTTTAGGGCGCCTTTATTTAAAGATTAACTATGAAATAACAAGGTAAGGTGGTTAATATTCAAGGCACGTTGAAATTGATAGGGCGCTCTCATTTAAACTGTCAAATGGAGACCATCTTACTTCAATAAGCATTAGTTTTCCCCTTGGGCACACTAAATGAAAAAATTAGGGGAAGACGAGGTGTTTGCAGGGTGCCCTTTTTCATGCAAGCCAGCTATTTTAAAATTTTCGCTCAAATTTTGACGACTGGCCACACACCAAGGGCTTCTTGACTAAGGGCTGCCCTTAGTCAAAATAATAATTACCTTCGAAAATAAAAATTCAGGGAGATTTTTATAGCATTTCCTGAAATTCTGACATATTTTTTATGCTGTATTTTCAATTTTTGTCCTCCTGGTGTAACTCAAAGGGTCTCAAAATTACTTTTCACTACTTTTAAGAGTAAAAATTCTAAAATTTTTCTGGGGGAGGACCCCCAGACCCCCTTTTAAATTTCTTATTATTCATGCACTGTTTCTCTTGAGTATTTTGACTTACAAGGAGTGATCCTTTTTTGGTGTAATCATCCACACAGAAAGGGCTCAAAATGAGCTAAAATACCATTTTTTAAACAAAAATCAAATGTTGAAATAAAAACAATAAAAAAACACGAGTAGCAGTATTGCTTTGTAATTTTTAAAAAACCGCCTATCTTTAAAAAAGTTTTTAGGTTTAATAATCATTGTATGGTTGCGCCCTTACACCCTTTGTCCACCGCCCTCTGAAGGTACCCAGCACGGGCCTGGGGGTGGTGTTCGTGATTTGCAGACTGAGTTTTAGGTCTTTAGGATTCGAATTTTCGGTTGTTGATTTCTTTAGAGTTGTGCGGTTGATTTAGGGGTCATGGCTTTTCTTGGTAAGGGAAGGAAACAGGACTTAATCAGTCTTGCCAGAGAAATGGGCGAGATTGTGGAGGACTCAAAGACAGTGCCAGAAATTAAGAAAATAGTAAAGGAGAGTAAGGCGTATCAGCAAGAGGAGGTCGAGTTGATGTTGGAGAGAATAATTGAGGAAAATCGGAGGCGGGAGGAGGAGAATCAGAGACGAGAAGAGGAAAATCAGAGACGAGAACAGGAGAGTCAGAGACAAGAGCGGGAAAGAATAAGGCTACATGAGTTTGAATTGAAGCGTATGGAAATGGAGGCTGGGAATGCAGTGAAGAGGGAGACTGATCGGGAGGGCAGAATTCCACTTGCCCAGATAACCCCCAAGTATGATGAGAAACGGGATGATATGAGCCTATATTTGATAAATTTTGAGAGAAGAGCAAAAATGGCGCGTGTTCCTAAGAAGGACTGGGTGGCTTACTTGTTGAGCGTTTTGCCTGCCGACATATGTAATATGCTGGCTAGAGAATCACCCGAGGAGGCTGAAAATTACGATGCAGTTAAGGGCCTCATTCTAAAGAGATACAGGCTAAATTCTGAAGAGTTGAAGCGGTGCTTTTATGGGCATCGAAAATCCCCAGAGAAGTCTTGGAGGCATTACGCCCACGAACTAAAAGCTTATTTTACAGAGTGGATAAGTGATCTGCGGATCCAGACTTTTCAAGGACTTACAGATCTGATGATCACTGAACAATTGAAATGGTACGTCCCGGCTGATGTCAGGGATCATTTTCTTAGAGAATGGATTGGGATGAGGACCCCTTTTGATCTGGCTGAGCGACTAGATGAATACGAGAGTATCCGGCACAGTTTCAGGGAGTACCCCAGGAATTCCAACTTTGAAAGGCAAGAAATCGACCGCACTAATAACTTAAAGGATTTCAGAACTGAACTTCCAAAGGTGAAAAAGCCTGGTAGTGATGGGTCACCTATGAAGGGATATGAGAAGAGAAGACAACTACGCTGCTTTGAGTGCGGATCCTATTCGCATCTGCGATCACATTGCGATAAGTTGAAAAAGAATTATGAGGATGTTGTCTCTAATACAACTGAGAAGAGCGGATTCGAGGAGGCTCTTGTGCCTTTTACAAGTATAGGTAAAGTAAATGGAATTGAAATGCCTATATTGAGAGACACAGGTGCAAGTCTGGATTTAGTCTGTAAAAAGTATGTACATCCATCGATGCATACAAATGAAACTGTTTGGATCCGAACACCACTAGTGGAGCATGCTGTTAGTTTACCCTTAGCTGAAGTTGAAATAGATTGTTTTTTCGGCCACGTTAAAACCAAGGCTGCAGTTTTGAGGGAATCATTGAATCAAGGAAAGTACATATTGGGAAACAGGACAGCTAACTTGCTCAACAAATTAGGAAGTGATGACGTCAACAGAGTTGAACATCAGATTCAAGGCTCTGGATCTGAGAAGACCGATCCAAATCCCTTTCTTGCTGAATTAGATTTAGAGGTTGAACGAGAGAGGGGGACTTCAGTCAGGGATGACGTTTTGTCTTCATTGGGGCCCGGAGCTGCTGAGGTCAATCATATGGGAAAGTCACGTGGAGAGTTCGAAGAAAAATCAACCAAATCTATGGAAGTGACTGAAGTGGCTAAGAAGGAAACTTCGACGGAACGTGAAAGTGCCAATGTGGATCAAGTATCGCTTCATCAAAGGGAAGAAATAACCGGGGAGAACCTGACAGCCAAGCAGATTTTACCGATTGAGTCAACCCGATCGACTAGTGCATCGAGGGAACAATTGCACTGTCAAGTTTGTGGCAGAAGGGAGGATATTGCCCTATCTATCATTGCATCGTCTATCCAGTCACTTCTTAAGCGAGCTGTTTTGATTCCAAGGCGACGTATGAAACTAAGACGTCCTAGATGCTGGTACGCCCATGAATTCGTGAATTCAAGCGTGCGAGGGAAAATGAAATTTCGGATGGAATCAGATCATCTGGGAACTTGATGGTTTACGGCCAAAAACTCTTCTTTAAGGTGATCCTGTGAGAGTCAGCAGACTTTGGACTTTCTTGGAGAACTGTTAGTTCACCTTACATGCCGGAACTGTTAAGTTGAAAAAGTTTTTATTTGTAAAATAATCTGTGAATTCTGGTTTTATATTTCTTGTAATATAATTCTTTAAGTGTTTTAGGTGAGGCAGAAACTTTTCCTTTCATGAAAAGTTCCTCTCGGGGATGGGAGGAGGCTGTGCTGGCGTATCTCCTCATTTCAGTTTTTAAATTTTATTTCATTTAGTCTGTATATAGTATTTTAATTTTTCTTGATTTCTAAACCTTAAGTTTTAACTTTAATCTTAACTGTTTTTATTTTGTATATAAAGGCTGCTCTGTTTGTTGTTTTTTGTTGTTGGATGAGATTTAATAAATGAGATTTGACTGTTCATGGTCTGGTTGTTTCGACGTCGTTACAGTTTCATACTACAACCGGTTGCCACTTTTTTTGTCGTTGCCAACTATGGAAATAATTTATTTTCTAGCCACCCGGCGGATATTATATACTTGGAGCAGAAAATGACGTATTAAGCATTATACAATCGTGAAAAAATTTTTACATCCAAAGAATTTTCAAAAACAGCTACTTCATTTTCTTCATAGCAACAAACATACTATTTATAAGCAACAAACATAATTATACAACATAAAATTTTTATTATTCTCAAATTTACACGTTTACACGTGGAGTTTGAGAAGAACACTCTCCCAGCCTTACCTTGACCAGAAAGATATTAATTAGTTAGGAAAGTTAAATTTATTGATAATATCAAAAAATAAGGCATAACAAAGGCGTTCTTTTTAGTATGATTACTTTGTTCTTACATTCTGTAAAACCCATTTTGATGGTCGAACATTTTAAAAACATTTACTCTACTTAGAAAATATTAAATTTCAGTTCTTAATGAATTCTTAAATTCCTTTAAATTTATTAACTATATTAACTAATTTTATGCAACCATGAACATTTAAAATGCTAATCTAACTATTAAAGAAATTGTAAATTAGTTAGCTTTTTGAAATCTATTGGTAAATATTTTAAGGATCCGAACTAATTAAAAAGCCAATGGAAATGTAAACAGTTTTTTTTACATATCTCAACTATTTCTAAAGCGAAGTGATGCTTAAGATATTAATAAAAATTGTGTTTTTAAATTAATTAAAAATATTAATTTTGCTCCAAAATACTCTCCTTTTATGATGTTTTTCAAACATCAAGGGATTGTATGTTATATGTAATGGATGTTCCAAGTTTAAAGTGAAGTATAAACATTTTTACAGCTTTATTTAAATCAAATTTAACATTTTTACTTTATTTAAATCAAATTATCAAAATAAATTATTTAAATCTTTATTAAATCAAGCTTTATTTAAATCAAATTTAAAAAATTTTTCGACTATGAGAAAAAGATATGCAAGTTATAAAACGTTTTTTAAATGTTTAAAAATTACTTAGTAAATGGGAAACTTTTGAAGTGCAATCCAAAAAACTCATCCAAACTACCAATTACACTGGGCAACAGTGAAAATGTAAAAATGATAAAAATGTTAAATTCTAATAGATTTCAACATGCTGAACACGAATATGGCAATAAAAATTGGAAATTGGTTCGCGTTTTTTTTTGTAATGTTGAGATATTGGTCTAAATAATACCTAAAACACATTAAATTGCACTTTGAGTTTTTTCACTGCATAATTTATAAATAAATTAAAATAACAGAATGAAGTACTACCAAATCATGATTGACGAGTTCTCTTTCGGCTGTATTCCATATCGGATCATCTCTAAAAAGCGTTCTGCAGTAGTCCCCAAGCATAGAGGCAGACCACTTTCCGTTATAACGTAGCTCTATTTCAGACATATCTTGGTGGAAACGTTCACAATGCTCATCGCTGAATTTTCCACAGTTAGAAGAGAAGAAATCAAGGTGAGAATCCAAAAAATGCAGCTTTAAGGACATTCGACAACCGAATTTCTAGTATAAGGCTAACATGTCCTGAACAAGATCTTTTTATTCTCCGATCTTGCGTTGCCTAGAAAGTTAACACAAACCTGACAGAGTGCATCCCACACTTGTTTTTCATCACAGTCTAGATGGTTTTTAAATTTTGAATCTTTAAAAAATATCTCTAATCTGAGGACCTATTAGAATTCCTTCTTTGATTTTTGCCTCACTCAGACGGTGAAATTTTTCGCGCAAGTAAATGAAAGCTGGCTTTGTCTTATCCATCGCTTTAATCAATTGCGTTACAATGCCTAATTTAATGTGCAAAGCAGGTAAGATTATTTTCTCTTGAGAAATAAGAGGAGAGTTCTTGACATTCATTATTCTTTGTTTCAAACATATCTTGGTATCTTTTTGGATGTAGTGTAAAATTCTGTTGCACGACTGTTCCATTCATAAAGGAAGCAGCAATATTTTGTGAATCCCTGTTGAAGGCCCATCAATAACGTGACTACTTTCAAGTCGGCACAGACACCCCAACCCCATTCATATTTTGCGTACTCAATTCGATGAAGAAGTAACTGCATGTGGTCGTATGTCTCTTTTTCATATGAGCAGCAAATGCAATGGGAATGGAAGGGAGCTTATTGCCATTGTGGAGCAATATCATCTTTAGACTCAATTTAGAGAAAACGAATGTATTATTTGTTTTATTATTTCATGAATGCATGGGAATATTTCTTATGAAAACATCTCTTAACTTTGTCGACCACCTGGCGACTCTTATCGACAAATTCTTTACCAAATATTATTTTTATTATTATATTATGAATGTGTATATTTTAGAGAACATCTCAGATGAAATATTACGCAATTAAATGGGTAATAGAGTATTGTATATTAAAATATTCTTAAAAAACAGTGGCATTTCAGCATTAATTACGCTAAATCAGACCCCCCTTGTATCTCCGAAACTCGAACCAAACCAGATTTTTTAAGGTGATATTCGGGTTCAGAAGATCAAATTCAGTAGGAATTGGCTATTATAATCATTTTTACACGAACTTTGTCAAAAATTGTTGCCCAGTGTTATTAAATTCTTATAAAAAAATAATATCCTAATGATAATTTTCTATGAAAATCTGCAAAAAAGGTCTACTTGGAAGTTAAGTACTTAAAAGATTTCAAAATTTTTTTAATTTTGTAGTTTGAAAAAGACATTTTACTTTGGGACTATCAATTATTTCCATGTTTTATTAAATGATTACTTATTTAGTTATGAAAATAAAAATAATAAAGGAAAGAAAGCAATCGAAATGCAAATCGTGATAAAAAGACGGTATAATATATGGGTTTAACAAACTTATCATATTTATACACGGTGTTTCAGCTAAGTGTTTCATAACTCCTAAAGGAGGAGTAGCAGTAGCACACACTTAGATGACTCAGAATCCTATAGGAAAAGAGGTCGGAAACGCACCCCTAAAGAACTAGAGGTTTTTATAAGCGAGCTTGGAAAGTTGTATAACACTATTCAACAATGAAAAAACTTCCTTGATGAAAATAGTCATATCTTATAGATTTTGGGTCGCTGAATACGAAAATCACCATTAAAATTCTCAATTGACTCAGGATTTTCGGAGAACAGCCCCTCCTCCTTTTTACGATTGTCGACGACTTTATAACTTTAAACTCAATTTTCAGGCTCAAAAAGCATTGCTTTAGTCTTCAAATTGCCCCCCAGAAGACAAGAAAGGTTCAAATTAATAAAATATCATAAATTTATAACAAATGGATAAGTATAAGGGGTAATTACCCCCCTAAAAACGCAAAAAAATCGTTAAAAATAGTAAGATTTGTTTTACCCTATTTATTTTTCTAATTTTTTACCCAATTCACGTATGAAGGGTCCTAACCCTTCACCAAGGACCCAAATTTGCAATGATTTTTAATAAGAGAGGTTGAGCTTTTAACACCCCCAAAGCACCCACGGACGGGTTCAATGTCGCACTTAGAGTTAAACTGCTGTGAAAATTAAATTCAAAATGCCAACGACTGAATTTCAGCTGATTCTTGTGTAAAATAACCTGCTGAAGTCAAATATGACACCCGTTTTCCTCCATCACCTTCAGTTTTTTAGAAGGATGCTCCCTAATTGTTATCCACAGCCGTGTATCTATTAACATCTTGAAACATGGAATCCTCACTCCCTAAAACCAGTTAGCTTTTAAAGAACTGAAGAGTTTCTACTTAGGATAGACTCAAAATATAAGAAAAACGTCATTTGTAATCTTTTCAAAATCATCAATATTAATTCCTGAGCTCGCGAGCGCCTTCGCGATTCTAGAAGTCTTTCGAACTCTTTCGCGGGGGCTTCTGGGAGGCTAACACCTCAGCCGCTTTAAGTAAAAATTATTGCTGCATATGGTCATCAAATTTGGGTCCTTGGGGAAGAGTTAGGACCCTTAAAAGAGGAATTGAGTAAAAAATAAGCGAAATAAATAGGGTATAGCAAATCCAACTATTTTAACGATTTTTTTGCGTTTTTAGGGGGGTAATCATGGGCGGATTTAGATGTTGAAACCTGGGGGTGCGTACTGGAAAACTTGGGGGTGCAAGCTGTTCCTGATGACTTTGGAAACATGATTTTCCCCTATGAAAATGGAATTTTCTCAAAAAGTTGGGGGTTCGTTGCATCCCCATGCACCCCCTTAAATCCGCCCATGGGGGTAATTACCCCTTCAACCTATCCATTTGTTATAAATTTATCATATTTTATTAATTTGAACCTTTCTTGTCCCCTGGGAGGCAATTTAGAGACTAAAGCAATGCTTTTTGACCCTGAAAATTGAGTTTAAAGTTATAAAGTCGTCGAAAAACGTAAAAGTGGGGGAGGGGCTGTTCCCAGAAAATCCTGAGTCAATTGAGAATTTTGATGGTGATTTCGTATTCAGCGACCCAAAATCTATAAGAAATGACTTTATTCATCCAGGAAAAAATTTTGAAGGTCAAATTTGTTGAACAGTGTAATTTGTGATGACTAGAGATGTAAAGGCGGGGAAAAACCAGGTTTATTCCCGGGAATAAACCTGGTTCTTTCTCGCCTCTACATCTCTTGTGATGACTCGTGACCTCTCAAAATTGGATTAAAACCAGCAAAACCGTTCGATTCTGGCATTTATTTCATTAAAACTAATTTTACGATTAAAATTTCAGCTCTTAATTAAGTTTTAATGTATTATGCGAATTTTACAACCTGAAATGCCCACTTATAAAACTCGTTCGTTAGGGGTTTCCGACCCCTCTGGAAAGTTCAGATTGAGATCTTTCCCTGCCCCCCCCCACAAAAAAAAACAAGCCTAGATGTCAAATTGACCGTAGGGAAAGTTAGTTTATATTGGATGGATGATTTGGTTTTTATGGCGCACATGCCCATAGACAGGGTATAGTGCGATAAGTTTATATTGGCCTTACATAACGGAAGAGTCGTAAAAGTATAACATACACAGACGCAACCAAATGTGAATGAAGTTTTCAGTTTATCTAACGTTTTAAATTGAAATTAAGGCGGTCTTCCGACCAAAACCTAAAATAAATTAAAATTTTAGGTTTTAAGGTCTCAAAAGTGTGTTATCTTATAGCTAAATTGCGGCTGCAAACTGATAACTAATTTTTAGAATACGGCCTTAAAATAAAAATCAGATAACCCAAAATTACTTACCTGTCTTAAAATTACCTGCCTAACGTGAACATCATGTTGCTTTTATTTAAGGAATTCGTGAGCAGAGGACGCCACGATCAGAGAACAATTGGATCCATTAGTTTCAAATATTTTTACACAATAATTTTTGACTTTTATGTGTATCAAGTCTAATTATTTTTTTAAATAAATCACGCTTCTAAAATTTATCTAAAAACCACTTATTCATCTGGAAAGGATATTTATTCGATGAAGTATTTACGTTTTCTATGAATTGAATTAACAAAATTTCATAGTTAAAAAGTGTCATAGTAATAATATTTTACATTAAAATCATATCTTTATCATCCTCCATTTTTTAATTTGTACAAATTCACCTGAAAGTATAGACCCGTATAGGTAAATTCAACACACACAAGCACAGTAACACTAACATCCATGCCGAACGGGGATTCGAACCCCAGACGTAAGGCTTTGCAGTCAGATGCTCTAACAACTAGGCCATTACGTCGGTTTTAAAACATATTATAGGGGAGAGTGTTGTACCTACGGACGGTTGTACCTTCAGCCACCTCATTTTAAAATTCGGGAAAAAATGTAAATTTGAATTTGTGGTCGATTTTGAATGTAAACAGATGCTATCTAGTTGCTAACGTGAAATCAGCTCTTTAAAATATTATTTAAATTTTATATAATAAATTTACTGTTTTTAGGTGCTCAAAGTTTTTTTTAGTGCATCACTACATTAACTCTTTTCTTCCCCTTTAATTATGACATGATAAAATGGGATACATGGGGGGAATCCCCGAGATTTTAACTTTTATTTTTGATATTAGAAATCGTCTGGATCTCAATTCTTTTATCTTTTATAGAACTTTGAATGCAAAAACACCTCATGTTGTACCTTCGGACACCATAAGTGTTGTACCTACGGACACGTTCTTGTGGGTGTCTGTAGCTAATCGGCGTTTTAGAATCAGGTTTCATTTAACTGAATACATTTTAATAAATGTTCAATTAATTCTAAATAGTAATCTATTTTTCAGCGATTATTTTCAAGTGAATTTTAGATGAAAAATCAAATATTTTGTGATCTTAACTACTTTTTTAAATTTATGATTCTACTTGGAATTTAATGTAAAATATGGTGTAAAATCCTAAGAATCTTATCGCATTTGAGTATGATGATTAAAAAAACTTGAAATTTCCACTGAAGAAGATTTACCACTAAATTATTATTGTTATTACCACCAAATGCTTGCACAACTAAGTGTTGATCGAATTGTTTTTTTTTGGGGGGGGGATCAGTGAAGTTGTCAGATCAATCAGCAAGATTGATGAAACTATTATCTTAAATTCTGATCTGAAAATACCATGTGATTTTTGTGTTTTTGGTAAAAAATCAAGACTTTTATCATTCAACTTCGTTTTAATGATCATTTACGATCTAAAACTACATTACTTTAAAAAATCTATTTTCAATTTTAAAAAGGCTTGAAATAGGTTATTAAAAGGTAATGCATCAATAAAAATATTAATTCTTAGCTTTTTTCAACTAAAATTTCCCTTATTAAGGGTGTCCACAGGTACAACTGGGTCTGTCCATAGGTACAACAGGTTGTTGTACCTTTGGACACAAATTTTTCCATGTTATTATAAATGATTAAAAATCCAATTTTCAAGATTTTGGCTAGTAAAAAATATCTCTGTACTCACAAAGGTTAGGACTATAGGTTGGTCACTTTAAATGGTCAAAATGTGATTTTACCTGTCTTAGAAAAATCCAAACGTGATTTTTGTCCAGAGGTACAACACTCTCCCCTATAAGTAAAATATTTTAAAATTTGATTTAAAAATAAAATGTAATAAGGCTACGTAAAAAAGTAAGGTAGCTTCTAAATTTTTACAATAAGATATTTTTGCTTAATTTCGTAATTATTACAAATTGGTACAAAAAGTAGAATGATAAAAAAATTCTTTGTCTTGTTTTTCTATTTGTGCAAAACATTCCTCGATTCCTGACATTGTGACAATAATGATTCCAAAATTGTTTGGTCTTTAAGGGCAGGCCTGAGAGGAGGGGGGGCGAGGGGGTATACCGGGCCTGTACGGGGCCCGGGACCCAAAGATTTTCATATTGAGTTCTAAGAGGGATATATTTTTGAATATTTTGGAAATTAACTTGTTCACATAAAGGTCTAAAAATGAGTTAATTCCCAGTTTTCAAAAATTTTCTGGGGGGACCGCCTATGAATGTATGGGTATGGGTACTTGAGAAAAATTTTGCCCCTACCTCAAAATGAGAAGTATAGGTATGTATCTCCACTAGGGTGGTCCAAAAAAACTTTTTTCAAGCCAGCCCAAACGTCGCCCCCTAATTTTTTTACATTTACCAATAGTATCATCCTCCTTTAATTTTAGCTTTCTACTCCTATTTTTAGGGGGTGCTCAATGACCCTTCGTTTTGACACTTTTTAAAATTCTATAGATTTGCTTTTAGACATCACGTAGATAAAAAGCAATTTTTTTGTAAAACCTGATGTTTCTAAGCGTTAATATGTCTAATTATATTGTATTTAGTTTAATTTTGTTATTTATCAAAAATTTTCTCTGGATCCGCAAAAATGCCTTAAAATCATCTGCGTTAAAATTCTGTTTTTCAGTGCGGTATAACGGCAAAACTATACTTTGAAAAATAAAAGTTGAGTAGTGTATTTTGTAGGAAATTTTATTTACTTCAATTTTTTAGCTCAAGTAATTTTCGAGAAACTAATATTTTTTGAAATATAAGAAAAAATCTGAAGGTAGATTGAAAATTTTGCAATTTTTTCACATATTTTTGCGTTTTTTTATATGAAGCCGACCTTCCATATGAAAGTGAACTTGATATTCGGAATCAGCACCTACAGAAACATATAAAACCGTCGAAAAATAACTTTAAAAAATTTTTTTTGAATACTGTCATAGGACTGTATAACTATTTTGAGCTTTTATTGAATTTTAGTTATTTTTTAAAACAAATTAGACATATTGCAATCAGAATCATGTTTTTTTACCCTTAAAACATATTATTTGCCCCCCAAAAATGTCTTTCTATCATTAAAAGAACCGAAAATAGGCCCGCGGGCGGCCATTTTGTTTTAGACCGGAAGTCCCAAATGGCTCTTCCGCCAGAGTGATTCTGGTCGATTTTGGATTCAGCATGTTTTAAACTATATTTCCACCAATGTTGGTGTCTCTTTCACAATCTGAACAATTATTCCCTTTAACGGCCCACTATTGTTGCTTCCGAGTCAACAAAAACCTCACTTGTCAATATTGTTTCTAAACATTGATACTTAAAAAAATGATGCTGTTAACTATTTATTTTTTAATCTATAATCACATATTAAGTGTATAAATAAAGTAGATGTCAAAATAATTCATCTTTTACTTATTTTTTAGCCAATTTAGCTAAAATTTCGAAAAAAAAAAACTAAAAAGTGCAGTCTTTTTAGGGCTATTGAGCACCCCCTTAAAACGGAAGTAGGAAGTTGAAACTTTGCCAAAATAATACAATAGGTAGATGTAAAAAAAGAGGGGGCGACGTTGTGTCTAGGACAAAGTTTATTTTTTCCCATAGGAATGTGGACCACCCTAATGTCCACTTAGGGCCCGCTTCCCAACCTTGTCTCCGGGGCCCGACTTGGCTCTCAGCGGCCCTGTTTAAGGGTTCTTAAATCGGAAACTGTGAACTATCATAAATACCTGGATCCATATGTTTTCCTTGTACCTAGGGCCGGCTCTAAGTACAACCCCGATCATATTATTATTTTCAAGATTTTAGCTGATAAAAAAAATATTAACCTCTTAGCTAAGGTTAGGACAATAGGATGTGATTTTACCTGTCTTAGAAAAATCCAAACGTGATTTTTGTCCAAAGGTACAACACTCTCTCCTATAATAAGTATCAACAAAATATTCCAAATGATTAGTAAACAGTGTGAGGATGTGCAGTTTGTTTTGAGGCGTAGTTTAGGGGCTTTGAAAATAAGTGGATCTGGGTACACGGATCAGGGCCGCCCATAACTCTACCGGGCCCCCCGACAAAATTTTTTCACGGGCCCCCTAACTTTTTAAGTTTTTGAAGTATAATAAGGAATTTACAATTCACAAAGTATCCCGTAAAATTTTCAGGGTATCTCAAAAGGTCGAGTAGAAAATTAGCACGCATGTCTGTCATGCCATGACCAACAATATTTTAATAGGATCCCAAGTCCGCTAGAGGACAATGTTTGCCGGCGAAGGAGTAGCATTTATAACTACTTTATTCTACTGAAAACTTCATTTATTATAGAGATTCGGAGAGAGCACCCTCGAAAACCCCTGTAAACCGAATTTCATTAAATTCTGCCTGCAGGGGCGGATCCAGGATTTGGTTTTGGGGGAGGGCTAAGAATTTCCAAAGTCCAATTGAATCTTCTTTTTGATTTTAATATGGAAAGGGTAGTGGAATTATCCTGCTCCAACTACTAAAAGGGGGGACTGGGGGTCCTCCCCCAGAAAATTTTTGGAAATTTAAGTAAAAAAACCCTCTTTTTCAACTCGTTTTGACACGCCTCATCCAAATTTCGGATATAGGTTTTATGGTAGAATTTCCGCGTTTTAACGAACTTAATATGAAATAAGGTTGTAATAATAGAGTTACAAGTACCAAGGGGGTCTGGGGGTCCTCCCCCAGAAATTTTTTCAAAATTTCACCTTAAAATAACAGGGTTTTAACTCATTTTGGTGCATAAAATGCCATAGCAAGAAATATTGGTAGCTTTTTCCAGTGTGCGGGAAGTGGTCACGTTGGGAAGGGGTTGTGTTATCTCATGTTTCAGAATTTGATTGGAGATGAAACTTCTGAAAAAGAGACCGACCACTTTTGACGGGCCCGTCCGTTTCGGGAACTGAATATGCTAAATGATATGAATTCAGCGAGTTCAATTTTTATTTGGAAAATAAAAAAACATCTAGTACAGATTCTGACTAAAAAAACAAAGTGGAACTCGTGGGCCCGGGCCCCGTAAAGCTCCGGGCCCTCCGACATTTGTCGGGGTTTCTGCCCCCTATGGGCGGCCCTGACACGGATCTCCCCTACTATTTAAGCGTATGTTTCATGTGTTACAATAATATTTTTTTTATTCATTTTTGTCTTAATTTGAATTAATCTCTGATTCATGAAACAGATTTAAATCAGAAAAAGAAAGAATCAACAAATCATTATCTTTAATAGAACAATATCTTACAATTATATCTGGATAATATAAATGGAATGGTTACATGGGTGTTTGTCACATCAAGTAGTTTCTAACTGAACATTTCAAAATGGCTGAATGTAGTCCTTGCGTTGTACTTGTACCAGACGCACAAATTGCTACAAAAATGCACAAATCAAACCAAACCCACACTTCAAAATTCTTAACATACTCTTTTCGTAGAAAAAAAAACTAGAATTAAATAGCATCTAGTACAGACAGCAAACTTTTAAGGTTCAGTCCATTGATGAAAATATAAATCTTTGGTCTATCTCATTTTAAATCATCAATGCAAAATCCTTTTAATCCCGTTTTCATGATTATTTTTGTTTTTATTTAAACTGCCTATGAATTAGCTGTAAGAACTGTGCGGTAAATTTTAAAACCGTGCGGTTTTTAAAGAAATAACAGTTATAGTTTCAGGAGACTCTGGAAGGGTACAAGTAAAGTAATGTGTAATTTTATTGAATTTTACTATAAAGAAAAATATTTAAATAAGGAAAGGTTACCTATAGCAATTTATAAATTTACCACCTAATATCAACGCTTATAGGTATAAGTCCTTTTAATCTTCAGATAACTAAAGTTGAATAAGTCTTGAATTCCACATTAAGTTTAAGTTAACGTGACATTGTATGGTATAAACAAACAGTTATCATATTAAAAAAAAACTGAGTTAACTTTGATTCAAAGTTAAAAAGTAAACGTATTAATTTTAGATTGGTGGATGAATTCATTTCCCAGTGATTTAATTAATATTTCGAAGTGGAATAAATTAAGATGCTAATCAATGTTTTGTTTAGAAAAATATATAATTATTTAATTATCTCAATTTTTTTTCACTTAAAATGTATGTGATGGTTAACAAGCATTCGGCTTGTGAAATCGCGGGAAAGTCTTCAATGAAATGAGTTCACGTTGTCAGGTACCATGAACGAATATTTTCGAATAAGATCATACCAAATGTATCACTTGGATTGTTTGCTAAGTTATCACATAAACAATAACGATTAAAATTAGTTAAATAGGGTTTATAGAACATTAAGAATACAAAAATTCCTTTTTACTAATATAATTCATAAACATGTGAAAAAGAAAAAAAATTACATTTGTTCCTATATAATAAACATTTCTTAAGAGGAAGACTTCAAGATATTTTTACTGCCAAATTTTATTTATTTTTTAAAGTTTTTCTATCGTTTTTACATTAAAAAACTACTTTTGTTCTATTTCATTACTGCATAGCCAACGATAATAAAAGGGTCACGTGCTTTTGACAGACGATGGAATTATTTCGGAGGGGAGTAAGGAAGAAGCTAAGAGGTAGTTGATCAAAAGAGGAAGAGACATTTGCTTGCTCACTGGAAGCCGCTTTATCTTTTACAATCCAGTTTTATTGGTAGCTAGGATGAGTTCGAGCATTTAAGATAATCTTGTCACACTTCCGACACTCTTCATCGAAATACTAATTCTATTGTCAGTATAAAACACGTGACCCTTTTGCTAACTTTGGCTATGCAGTATCTACTTGTTAAAATATATTTTAAAGTTTATTCAATTTCTGTAAGCTTTGAAGACAATTTTGGTGTTTTTACGTTTTGCTCAACTAATCGTGATAAGTTTTTGGTTTGCCGATAATGCTATTTTCTTTAGTTAAAAGTGCTATAAAATCTATTTTTAAACCATCTTCATTGTTTTTTGTTTCCGATACTGCATTTAAAGTTAAGTTACAAACTCTTCAGTTGGATTTCTAATGACAAAATAAAGTTTTAAATAGACATCACACTACACTCATAAAAGTCATTATTTACGAATTATTATGCATAAATTTAATCTATTTGAATTAACATAGTTAATTCAATTCTGAATATATTTAAATAATATCAACAGGGAACTAACTAGAATATAAAGGGGAAAGTATTTTAAACGGAAACAAAATTAGCTATACGTATGTAATATCAGTTTTAGATCACCGAAGTTTGTTACTCTACGTCAATGCTAAGTTAATGCCACAAGGACTTGTTTTAATAACGTGTATCCTTCAAAAATTCGTTGTTCTGATTAAAAATGCACAAAAAAATAAATATGATTAATTTTCATTATATCTTAAATGAACTTTAAATTACTGTAACACATTTTCTTTCTTAATAAAATATTAATTTCATTAGTAACACACTTTCATGCAATATGTTTGATTTACAATTTACCGCATGCATTAAGAAATATTATTGAAAGGAAATAGCATTAAAAAACCTAAACTAAAATGATGGCTTCGAAATGTTAAAATAAATAATCATGACTTCTAAGGATCAAGAACTTACTGATTAAATTATTTTATTATATTTACAAATTGCTACGCAAGTTTAAAAACATATCTGTGATATCATCATATTGTATGCCTCAAAGCTTAATTAAAAAAACTGGAGGCAGTTAATTATATAGGAGAAAATAGTTAATGTCCACTTCGAACCAAACGTAATTTCATATTTTTAAAGTAAAATAAATGTGTTTTAACCTTTCTAAGATATCTATTTTGTACAAACAAACTAAATTCTCGTATGAAAATTAATGATAAAACATCGCAAAACTAAATGGCTTTAGTATGAAAATCATGCACTGAAACTATAACGATATTTTCATACCAAAAATAGAGATAAATGTTAATAATCTATCCGTCCTAAATGTTAAAAATATTTTTATCTCTCTCATTAACTTGGTCCTACCTTTTTCTTTCAATTTCTACCAAGGTTATAGAAAATATTATTTATATGAACAAATAAGTCAATCATGTTACTTTCTCTCTCTCTTTTTATATTAGTGTGAAATATATTTAAAGCGCTTTATATATACTCTGTTCATATAGAATAGGCGCCTGAAACAGGATAAAACGCTCATCACGCAACTATAGTAACCGATTCTTTTACAGTATTTTAACTACATCTGTTTAGGCTGCCTTGTCATTGCACAAGAAAATTTTTTCTGATGATAATTACAATAGTATCTGCTTCTAATACATTACGCCTCAGGTGCCTATTCTAAATAGAGTATAACTGTATTTACTCACTTGTACCATTCCAGATCTCATTGCATTACACATAAACAGTACTCAGGAAAAAACACTAAATAAACTGACTACCGTGACAACACTACAATCACACAATCCAATGTAGTTAACACTTTGTAAACTCAATAGATGGTATCTCTCTAACAGGACATAACGAACTAGGTGTAACAACGTTTTCAGAATTCGTATCACAATCTGCACTAGAATCGGTGAACTGATATGTCAAAGGATAAAGTTATCACAACGAATGAAGAGGGTCGGAAACAGAATATTCGAGAACATTTCCTTACAGGTCTGACTCACGGGTCAAGGCAACGAGAGTCCACTAATTCGCTGACCGGTGGTCAGCGTTTTTCATAAGCTCGGCCGTGAAAATCAAACCATAACAAACCTTAGCCATACATCCGGGATCGTTATGCTTTTTTATGCTCAATAACTCTCCTCTGTCAAGTGATGTTTTACCAGTTTGATTTTGCCCCATTGTATGATCAACTCTAATGGTTTTGAAAAATGCAGTTATTGAAAATTGAGGTGATTGTGTAGCCAAATTGTACCAATCTGAAGGTTACCAACGAAGAGCTTACAGATGAAATCAAGTTCATATAATACGTAAGTTAGCATTTCTTCGTCAAATACTTGAGTGCTCTGTTACAGAGACAGAAACTAGTTGTTACGTGATTTTTTAATTTCCTAAATATGCTTAAAATTCATAGGTTGAACCGGAAACAGTAGCAACTCAGAATTTGTGCAACCAATTAACTGATCGAATGAAAATGAGAATGATAAAAGCCGAGAAAAATAGGATATGAAAGTGCCTTTATCATCATAAGGCATGATAATACTAAAAAATAAATGCCATTTAGGATCAAAATATTAAATATAATATGACTTTTTGACTACATCTTTCACTCGAAACTTTGATGTTCAATCACTGCAATAATCAAACATAATACTTAAATTACCGTCAGTATAACTGATTCATTGTGAGTATCTGAATTTTCCCCCATACTTCCTCCATCTTGTCCCATACAACATTCGCTATTTAACAGAGTATAAAAACACAAGATTCTAATGATTTTGAATGGTTCTAAAAAGTAATTTGAAGAGTGACGCTGCACTAACCAGGAAAAACGCAATCTGCAGGTATATCAAGTATAAAATATAAAGTAATGGTCAGAATTCATAAAATGATTAGTATAGATAAAATCTAAGCTATGGATGAATCAATAAAATATTGAATATTTTTTAAACTGTTTAAAAATGACGAATGGATCTCAGTGTTAGATATTGCATCTGAGATATATAGTATAGGGATTTTAAACTATTTTTCTTAAGACAAAAAATAGTTTATATTTGGTCTTCAAAAGTAAAATTTTTGGAAATTCGGTCTTTACCTTTCTTTCATTACTGAATTCATCGCTAGTAAAACGAAGGATTAATAAATTTGTCGGTGCACTATTTCAACCACAATATCATGTGAACCTTTACCCATAAAAATTGACCTCGTTTCTTGT
This sequence comes from Tetragnatha versicolor, assembly GCA_024610705.1. Taxonomy (NCBI): domain Eukaryota; kingdom Metazoa; phylum Arthropoda; class Arachnida; order Araneae; family Tetragnathidae; genus Tetragnatha; species Tetragnatha versicolor. The sequence continues at coordinate 6,990,745 of JANDEH010000022.1, forward strand.
GAACCTCAAACTCCCCGTACCTATTTGTAAACCCTGAGAAAGTCAGCGAGCGAGGTTTTTGTATGTTTTGGCACCCTTTCGTGTTACTTACAGTTATACTGGACCCCAATGTTTCTTGACAATGGGGAAATAACCGAGAGCAAGCGAAGGAAGCAGTTCCCAGAGAAATTTCCGAATGCCGAGTGACATTAGACACTATACTTTAGAAACATGATTAGTTTGTCAAATCCATGCATTTATTGTGTTTTCGTGTCATGATTTTAGTAACATGTTATGAAATGTTTTGCAGTCAATGAGAGCTTACAGACGAACTGTTTACTCGATGTTACAGTCAAGAAAGTTTGTAATCTAGGATAGCTGTTTTTGGGCCGTATAGGGATAGGAATTCCGTACAGATGTGTGTGTAGCTGTAGGTGTCTACGAAGGTAAGATGTATGCAGGCTGTTTGAAATGAAAATGTTGGAGTATATTCAATTATTGTAACCAGGAAAACGAGGCTGATTAATTGAAATAAAGCTTTGCAGAATCTCAATTTAATACACAGGCTACATTTGCAATCAAATTTTATAAATATTGTAGTTCAATTTGAAGATATCTTACCTTAAATTACAATGTTTAAAGGAAATTACTCTCAAAAAATAAAAGTTAAATGCTAAAAATTGAATTGAGAGCTTACCAAAATTTATCGGAATTATCTAATATCACATAATTACGTGTATACATTTTTTTATGTTTTGAAAAAAAAACGTATCATACAAAACTTAATAATTATTTGGTTTCTTTTTTTTTTCTTAATTTCTTTATAACTCTACTATAAAAGCTATAATTATTACTTAGAAAATAATTTGTTTTTTAAATTTAAAATGTAGCCAAGCATATGTAGAATTTATGAGTAATTTATTTCCCATAGTGTGTCATGAATTCATAATTATTCGGATATCTCTTCTGAAACAAATTGTAAACAAATTTACTAATTATTCATAAATTTATTTTGAAATGTGTGTCCATCTGTTGCGAATGAAAGGGGTTGAATTAATATTTTGCTCTGCTGCTGCAAAAATACTAGTTTTAATAATGTATTTATTAAAATTAGTGCCATTACCAAGTTTAAACAAATGAGAAGAATTCATTGACAAATTTCAAGAAATTTCCTAGTTTAAAACTAAACTGAACTATCATCAAATACATGTAAATATACTTTTTTTTTAACAAAAGTTGAAATCTAAAGAATTAAAAATAAGTTTGAGTATCCGAAAAACGTAAAATTGAGCATTTTTTTATCATCTTTCAAATATAATTAAAAAATATAATTAATTTTAATAACAATCTCTTTTTAAACCGTTTTTTTTTATTCTCCCTACATTTAGTCTATCTGTAAGGATATAAATTATTTATACATTTATCCATTCATTATCATTTGTTCAAACGAAATAAATTAAGGTGGGTGAAAACTTCAGATGAATAAAATATTTTGCGAAACCTTTCGTGCAACGACTGTGAAGTCCAGCTTACACTAACTCGTCTACTTTTTTATACACATTTCAATCTAACATATAAAACACAGTACGAATAAACAATTCCTCCAAGTGGAAATATACATACAAAAGCCACATTCTAATATCAAAAATGAAAAGATTTTACAAAAGAAAGGCTAATTTGTATTTATAAATAAATTTCCATCATAAAATTTGAATGGGTGAAACAGTTGTCTATCTTCAACATACCTATTTCTAAATGTAGCAATTGCATTTTTTGCAATCGCTGCCATCAGGGAAAACCTGATCACGGCATATATTTTATATAAATGTCTTTGGGAACCTTCGTTTATGTACAAAATATTTTCACACTGCATAACCATATCTAATTGCTTTCCTTTATATTATAGACACTCTTTAACCTTCATATCAACGCTTTCCTGAATTTAAATTTGCTGTACTGTACATAAATAATTTGAATTGGGTAATTTCAAAGAATCAATTTTCTATCACACAAAACAATTTTGTACAAGTTTGTGTACATTTATCACCATACAATTGTCATATACTGTAAAATTCTATTGAAATATATTTGGAGAAAAATAATGTAATGGAATACTTCACACAATGAATGTTTAATGTGCTTTCACAAAAATAGATTTTGTTCATTCAGAACAAACCTGAATTTCATGACTTTAAGTCTACTTACGGCAAAAAATAGGCACAACAATTTCTAAAAACCTTGAAAGATTTTACAATTTTAATGAAACGTGTTTTACTTTGATATTACTAGGAATCATATATAATTAAATGAAACTTTATGAATCAAAAGTTTTGAAAGAGATGACGCAACGTTAATTCCATGACTTTTGAGACAATATCTCTGTTTCCCTATAATACAATTACAAACTTCTAGTAAACTTCAAACCTCCGGTAACATGATCTTTCAGTCTTTCCCATCATTATCGCACATTAATCAGTCAGTTATTCGCTTGTCCAAGCCATATTATTCTTAGAAACGGTTGAGGAAGAGTATGACTGAGATCTGGGTACGGGCAGTTTTCTCGCCTTAGTAAAATAATTTAATAGATGAAATTTTGCGTATAAAGGTTGTCAGCCTGTTTCCATGTATTCTGGCTGAAATTAATGCAGATTTACGTCCATTAAGTCTATAACGTTTAAATCTCAATGCATTAAGTTCAGACTGCAGTTAATATTAATTGATAATATATTATGCCTAAAATAAAAGATGGCCGTAAATATATAAACGGTGTTAATTAGGATTATCATACTTTTTTCAAATCTTCAAAAGCCTGATGTTGCATTTGATGAACTTAAGCCGTATTGTTAATTTTATGGTATTGTTTTCTTTATACACTGCTGGCCATCCAAAATGGTACACCAAGAAGGAACTGAGATATCAAACCCAAATTTATTTCTATGATTGCACATAGTATTAATGTGAATTGATTAAAAATTCAGCCTTAATGGATGTTAGGGGGCCGAGAAAATCAGTGAGGAGTGTTGTCTCCATAGGTGTCCATTACCGCCGCCCCACGCCATGGTATTGAGTGAAAGGGGCTCTAAATGGGCTTTGAGGGATTGGAGGACCATGTTGCCTCCCCAGGTAGTCAAAGTTCATGTGGTGCACCAGCGGACGTTTCATACCGGGCTAGGTGATTTCTCCTCTTTCATCGGTCATGTTTTGTGGCGTTGGTTCTTAAGAACGGGTAGGTCAGGGTAAAAATGCAATGTAGGGGGTTAAGAAGAAAGCTTGGACATTGAGTTCATCACGTGGTTGTGCATTTTTCTCTTAAGACTTGTCCGCAGGCGAGGGGTGAAGGTAAGGGTAGACAACAGGTTGTCAAATCTCAATGCTGCGGGTCTGGTTGGTCAATGTGTCGGTAAATCCTACTGAGGAGGTGTGGGAGTGGAATCCAATGCTTCACTACCTCTTTACCCTGTGTAAAGAAGATATCTGACAATTACAAAATCAACAGCCGAGTGCTCTCTTTTCTCGCTGTCGTAAAGTCATCTCTAATTATCGTGTTGCTCCAGACCACATTGGGATATTCTCATAAACTCTGTGCCATCCCATTGAAAAGTTCATTTCATTATTTAGTGCACTGTTGCCAACGTCAAATCATGTGTTGAAGATTGGAATTTTTCTGAAGCTATGCTTGCCAAATGGGCAGTCCCCTGCACTGTAAACGACATGCATTCCACTCCCACATCTCCTCAGTATAATTTACAACCAGAATGACCAACCAGACCCGCAGCATTGAGGTTTTACAACCTGTTGTCTACCCTTACCTTCACCCCTCGCCTGCGGACAAGTCTTAAGAGAAAAATGCACAACCACGTGATGAACTCAATGTCCAAGCTTTCTTCTTACCCCCCTATGTAGCATTTTTACCCTTGACCTACCCGTTCTTAAGAACCAACAACACAAAACATGTCCGATGAAAGAGGAGAAATCACCTAGCCCAGTATGCAACGTCCGCTGGTGCACCACATGAACTTTGACTACCTGGGGAGGCAACATGGTCTTCCAATCCATCAAAGCCCATTTAGAGCCCCTTTCACTCAATACCATGGCGTGGGGCGGCGGCAATGGACACCTATGGAGACAACACTCTTCACTGATTTTCTCAGCCCCCTAACATCCAGGAAGGCTGAATTTTTAATCAGTTCATATTAATACTATGTGCAATCATAGGAATAAATTTGGGTTTGATATCTCAGTTCCTTCTTGGTGTACCATTTTGGATGGCCAGCAGTGTATTTATATATAGGAAAATCTTGGGCACCCAACATCCTTTAACTTTCTCATATCGTGATCCCACATCACCACAAAAAAGCTTTCCTTTTCAAAAGTATTTTGATAAATTCTGTGACGGGGAACACAAAGTCGGTAGAAGGCCTCATAAATTTGCAAATGAACTTGTCGGAAGTTAATTTAAACAGACAATATTTAATGGGGAAAAGATACAGTTAATAGGTTGAAAGTACAGTTCAGTCCTCATTAACCTGTACTACTAAGTATGTAAAGTCTCTTTATTTTTTCTGCTTTCATTTTGTTGAGAAAGGTAGAAATAGAGGACTTAGCCTTCTACCACATGGAAAATCACACGTGGAATTCTTTATCATCTCAACGTCCTTTTGAATGACCTCGGAGAATAAATCTTTCGGCTTGGTGTCTTGGACCAGCCCTAGACATTCTTACACAAGGAAGATGAAAAAGAACCTAAGCCAATATTACTAACTTTCGACTCCACATTTTCTTACTAAAGATAATGTTAGCGGGATTGGCGAGAGAACAACCCGTGCCCGAAAATCTCGACAACAACCATGAGGAATCTCAAACGAACAAGCGCACAGGAATCATCCTCGACGACCTATAGGCTAGCACATCGCTGAATATGTATAGAATGCACGAGTGATATGTTTAGACTTCTAATTGGTCCACAACGGGGCCTAATCGAAATTCCCATCAACCAGGCAGGCGAGCACCTTCGGTAAAGAGACAGCACATTCGCACACAGTCCTTTTCTGTTATAGGCTTCTAAAAGGGAACACTAGGCGGCGCTCGGAGAGTTGGTTGGTGGCAACACCATGACGTGTATTTACACAAGGAATGGAATCTTCATTTGAACCTCTGGGAGAGAAAACTAATGAACGAAATAAATTTTTCAGGACTTTCCATTTCAAATATATATCTATTCTGGAAATATTTGTGCCCATTTGTGCTCTAAAAGGATGGTCAAGCAATTTCATCATAGCTCATTTATTGCTTCAGATAAGGAAAAAATTTGATTGATATTATCGATTATATTTTGTTAGCATGACTGGAAGAACTTCAATGCAATTTAACGTGCTATTATTTGTTAATTAAATACTTAGAACTCTAAATTTTCAAAATATAATTTAATAAGATTATATGTTAATCAGACTGTTGTTTTCTAACTCTAAAATCTTTCGAAAAATTAAGGTTTGATACATTATTACATCTAAGATTGCCTTAACTTACATTATCAATCTTTTTCAGCTTTCTTTGTGTAAGCTAATTACTGAAACAAAAGCTGATTCTTCACAAATTTAAAATATCTCTTTAGATTATTAATCTTAATGGCTTTAATCTTAAAATTATTTTAAATAAAATTGTTACTGGGGTTAAAGTAATTAATTTTACAGAGCCATTGTCGATTATAAAGTTTTAACCAACTAATACCATCCCTGTATAAAACCATCATGAATATTCTATAGAAATGAAACACGGTGAATACTATAAATCAAAAGTTTTAAGAAATTATAGATTTCTGGTACAGGCTTCATTTTTTTGATAAAGTTAATAATTTAATAGAGAAATGATTTGTCTACGTGCAAGCATTGGCTCGCAAATATCATGCAAGTTATCTATTGTTAACAACACATTTGATTGAAATTCACAAGCACTTCTCTTAATCATCATGCATTTGTACAAACACACAAGGTCGTTGAAACATCTTTGATAATAGCAATGCAGTATCGTGTATAACATACACAGCTGCTAGGTTATTATAGTTCACTATCAACATACAACGGAAATGGAACTAACATTTTACCAATTCAAAATAGGATCATATGAAATATACTAATAAAATTACTTTGATCAAAGTACCTTAAAAGCATTCTCTCGACTTTTCCCACTAGGGAATTTTAAAATAAACGAAAATGAAAAGAGATACTTTCAAATAAATTGGAGTTAGTACGTTATTGAATAACAAAATTAAATTTTACCATGGATTTTTCTAATAATATGGTGACAGTATGTTAGAAATGACGTCTGACTCTTTTTTTTAGAAAATTCATTTCTTATTTAAAATCATAAATATATTTGAAACTATTATGTCTAGTAGTATCATTTCAACCGTAATCCGTAGGGGTTCTTTATCCTTTTCTTTCGTTTGAATTCAGTTCACTCTCTGTGAAAAGAATTAGCTCCAGCATTTAAATAAAACACAACATTTAAATCGTTCAAAGAAAGGGTTAATAACTGTCCTAGCTCACTTATTCAATGCAAACAACCGCATTTAAACATGATACGTATAATGATATGTTATCTTCCGATTTGGAGTAATAATGGAACAAAACCGGAACCAAATAGATCAAAAGTACAAAAATCCCAGTCAGAAAATGGAAACATTCTTCATTACAAGGTAGCATGCATTATTATTATTATTTACATTTCTGTGGCAACAGGGCTGTTCAAGGCAAGCCCTCCACACGAGTAGTTTTAAAATAGAGAATGTGCCAAATCTTTTTTTTTCACTCTATATTTTTGCAAATGTGTTCACAGTTGTTTCAAATCTACCCGACCCTCGTCTGCCAACAACTACAAATCGTACCCTTGTTGAACTGACTACGGAGTTGGCGAAAGCTGCTAGAAGGACAATTTATTTTCACGTCCACTCTACTAGTGTCTCGTTTTTAAGTTATATTCTTTACAGGAACTGAGAGTCTAATAATATAATGTTATGTAGGTTGTTCCAGCAGAAGCGTTAAGGGTGGTCGATCTCTTTGTACAGGATGTGACGAAACAGCACACACACGGTTATAAGTGCCATAGAGAGTCGTGGAGCCAACCAAGCACATCTGGTGGAACAAGAAGGGGTTAGTTTGTTATAGTAAAAGTTAACAGTACAAAATCTTACAGATCCATGCAAGCTGAATGTGAAAAGTGTAACTGTAAACTTTGCAAGTCATATTGTTATTTATTTGACTTGATGCACAAATATTTTTCACTTATAGTTGCATTATTACTAAGTATTTATATTGTCATTGTATTCTTGTATAATTAATCGAATCAGGTGCTTGAGTTGCTTAATCTCGAAGTTTTACGCAACTAAATAGCACTTTTACCTCTTCTGCCCTAAGTAACAAATATGCTACCATAAGTTTAACGTAAATTTTTAGCAAGAAGCAGTAATTTTTATCATATTTTTAAGTTATTGGTTCTTTAGGTTCTATAATTTATGAAGTTTAGGCTCATTCCACAGTTTCAAAATTAGTTTTGAAGTAAGAATTTTTTTAAATGTAATTTTTATGCATTCTTATTTTATTTGACCCTAAACTACATGAATAAGGCAAAAAAAATTCCATTGTTTTTTCTTGTAGAGGAGGTTAAACAAAGAATCAAACTCTTTATGCTATTTACAAAAGTTTCTGTGTTCTATAAATCATACCAAACTTACTAAGGCACTTATCTTAAATCTTAAAGGTACTACTACTAATGTATCGTCAGGAGCATCACATTAAGATAACAATTTAACAATTGCTAAGATAACTTATGCTTAACTAATGCTAAGATAACAATTTTTAAAAAATAGTCTCACCATTTAGGTCCTAGAGAGTTACCGAGGGACAGGGTGTTAAAGGATGACGCAGAAGGATCCCCTGCATCCCTTGGGAAGGATGTTGTAAGGAGTGGCTTCGGGACTAGATCCGACGTTCCTCTGCTTCTCTGCAGTCCCGTTGTTCTGAATGTTGCTGCCTTTGCTGTTGTTGTTATTGTCGTCGCTTTCCTCGTTTTTTACCTGAAACATAGGGAATCATCAAATTATATAAGCAAAAAGAAAAGATTTTTAGATTTGAGTTATACACAAATATTTTCTCGATAACAAGGTATGGTTATTAATAGAAGTAAATCAAAAGTAAAAAACCTTGTATCAACAGTACAGTTATGAGGTATTGAGATATTGAACAAGGACATATCCTTGTTCAATATCTCACTGTGACTGCAAAATAGGTGAAAATGAAGACGCGTTGACCATACCCTTTTAAAGTGTGCAAAATATGAAACCGAGAGAAATACTTTCAGACAAGAACTTCAAAAGATAAATATGAAATGACCTCCAGAATTCAGCTTTCTGATTTCCGATAAAATGGCATTTTGTTTTTTCCTGAAGTTCAGCAATAATTTAGCTCTTTAAGCCTGTTACCTTCTCATAATTTCAAAATTTAAACTCTATTTATTATTATATGTTTAGTTTTGTTTATTTTATGTGTATCGTAGTGTTTTTCTTGTAAAATTTTAATCGCCTACTCCTGTAAGCCTCGTGCTATACATTGTGGAGCACGGGGAGCTTTTTGTTTAAATTTTTAAAAAGGGTAATAAAAATGCTAAATATCGAACAGATGCGAAAACAGCAGATATAATATAAAGAGCAGAGCAAGGTTCTTAAGCAATAAGATTCTGAAGGGAAAAAGAATGTGTCATAAAGAAGCTAAAAAGATGATGAATTGCTGAGCTGGAGATGCTGAACAAATACCTTTAGATGCACCTTAAGAAGCCAACGGTCAGGCGGGCGTGAAAGAGAAAAATAATGCTAAACTAAACAGGTTCGAGAGAAAATATGTGCTGAAGAGAAATGATCAAGATTAAAGGTATGCTGAAAAATAGAGATTTAGAAACAAAGGAATACAGATAATTCGCTTAATTTTTTCCATGTATAGCTAATTTTCTTTTGGTTTTAGTAGCAGTTACGTAGTTTTGGCATACTTGTTATGAGCTTTACCACTAGGGACCGATAAAGATACAGAAAGGAGAACAAATAAAGATAGATATGCTCCAAGGCAAAGAAGAGACGCTAAAAAGCAAAGGGATAAAGGTAAGTTAAAAAAGGAAAATATATACTTAAAAGTATGAGAATGCTGAAGAAAAAAGAGAGGCTCAAGAGAAAAGAGACACTAAACACCAGAGATACAATCTTAGCAGTGTGCGTAGATATAAGGCATGGTACGATTTTATCACCAATATAAAGTTATAAAATCCGTTCTGATAAAAATCCGTGAAGTTCCCAAAGTTTATGTTGTAAAATATCAAGTAACTTTCAGAAATTTCCTTTGGATCAATAGCTTTCTAAATTCAACATTGAAAATTGAATCTCAAAGTCTTTATAGCGTTATATCTTCATACACATCATTCATATTCCCTCAGAGGCATATTCATATTGATTGATCAGCATACCTTTTTTGGCCTTTTCCAGTCGTTGACGAAGACTGGCCTGAGTCCGGGCAGGTCCGAGGGAGCTCGCGGTCTTCCCCGAAATTCTTCCCGTTCTTCCGACACCCCGAACATGCCGTTCTTTCGATTCAGCTCGTACACCTCCGCCTTCTCTGGAACACACAGGGAGAACAGTTAGCATTGTTTATTGAATCGAGACAAATAGTATGAGAACCCAACTCCCTGTATCAGTATGAAGACAGGAGTTGATCTTATCAGGAAATTCAAATGCCGATTTCTGCCATGCAACGCAGTGTGTTTCTTTTTTAGACACAGAACAAAATTTCCATAATTAATGGTTCCATAATTTATGAAGTCATCAAGTTTGAAATTCGTGAGTAACTAACCTATTTAATAAGCTTTACTTGTTCATCGTTGAATCTGATTAGTTTTAAAGAAAGTTTCTGGAAAGACTATAACTTAGTAATTAAAGGTATCTAAGTACTTTATCTCAATATTGTTATAAAGATTACATTATAAGATATTTATAAGTAGTTCTATGTGGTATAACATTACAAAACTTAGAAAAAGCTTTGGGAATACTCAATGGACGATAAGACTGCAAAACAATAAGTTTTGGTAGTTTCAGTGCCTCCAAACGTTTCTAGACAAAATAACTCCATACTAACTCTTCCAGTTGCTGCCAGACGGTAAAGAGTGGAAAAACCTATCTTGCGACGTTTAAAGAAATCGTAGGCTTAGGTGCAAAACAAACTACGCGTCTTATAGACGCTACTGCAATCAATCTCCATAAAAAAGCGTTGAGAAAGCCTAGTCCCCTATCTTGACAGGAATGAAGATTCCTGTCGAGATAGGGGGAGTCTCAGGCTGAACTCCATGCTTTTTCCACTCTTTTATTAATTGCAGTAGCGTCTTATAGACGCTAGGTCTGACTTGGGCCTTACAGGAGGAAGTCACTAAGTCACTTTGGGCTTAGCTACTCTATACGAGGTTAAGCAAATATGACGTGACGATACTTTCTTCTGAGCCATGATCTCGTTTAAAGTTATCAGAATTTGGAGAATTCAATCACTTGTTCAACAGTTTTCAAAAGATTCTCCACAAGAGACAGTGCATTTCTCTTGCAAGCCGACGAAATATCCTAATATGTAAGGTATACCAATTTAACAATGCAATGTTTCGGTTTTAACGAAATGATGAACCCTAAGCATAACCTTAGTGTTGGAGGGGGGAGGGTATTCCACTTGCCTTTGAGGGTGTTGAGGTAGAGGCTGACTTTGGAGGTGCTGCGCGGCCTGAGAAGGTCGTAGAAGCCCCTTTCCTCGCGCCAGCTGCTCTTCAGGAGGGGCTCGTACTCGTTAATGTGGTCGACGCTGCAATGAACATTTGAGCTTACTTAGACTCACATGAAGACTATTCATCAGAAGTATTCATTTCACTATAGTTATTCATTTTGTAAAGTGAGAAGATGTCGAGTGCTACCTCCTTCTCGCAAGGTGACTCCTATCGAGAATAGCTGGCGCTGCTGCCGAACTCTTCAGCAAAGGCCGGTTGGGAATGATGGGGACGTATACAATGGCCGTTCTTGGACCGCAACATACCTTCACACACACAAGGCTCTTACTGTTACATTGCAATGGATTGTGAAAAACAGTAATAAAATGCAAAATTCTGAATCTTTTTATAAATTTTTGAATGTTTTTTAAATGGAGATGGAAATTATACTGTGTGCGTCGTAACATCTAGATTCCTAGTCAAGTGACTGGAGTGGTAAAACTTTCAAATTAAGGTGATTAATTTTATGAATTAGGGTTTCAAAAACATAAGTTCAACTTTGAAAATGTCCTTAAAAGACTGGCGCTTACGAGAGACACATACGAGATATTACCTCAAGAATATAGATTTCATATTTTAAAACCAAAATATAACGCACTGTTATTATTTTTTCATAGACTTTTTTTAGACAAAGATATTGCGAGATTTAGTGTTTAATGTCATCTTACTGAATATTTTAAAATAAATATTAGCTTGATAATGAAATTATTACCTGTACTTGTTCCATTCTACTTTCCTGTCGCCATCGACTCTAAAAAAGAGTAAAAAACATATTTTTATATGTTTTAATAATAGAATAATAGTATTTTTAATCATAGAATAATACTGTTGTGAGGTTTTTCATTTTAAACTTACTAAAAAATATTTAGAAAATTTTTTTAACTTAATTTATAATATTAACTACTTTTCTTAATTTATAATACGAAAACTATCGTTCTTTCATTTATTATTAGATAAAAAGATTGCATTTCAAACGTAAAAACTTTCTTACATAAACTCATGGGAAAAGGAGTACTTCTTCGAGCTTGTACAATTAAAGTGCTTTAAAATTTAATTTTAATTTATACAATAACCCAGTTCTCAGTGTTGCAAACTTGCTAACTATACAACGGCTTGCTTATTATATTTTCTCGCCAAAGACTTTTTAAGCAATTAAGCATCGGCTTCAACTCGGTGGATTTGCTCTCGCAGGTGTTAGCTATTGCCTTCTTATTTTTAAGGATTTCGCACCCAGTCAGCCTTGACTATACGAACCTTAATTTTCCCAACAATATTATCAAAATATAAGAAATAAAATTCATCAGACAGGTAGCATATATTGAGTAACTAAGATAACCTCTGTTTAACCTAACCGAAATTACATTGCATCAAATTTGTAGGAGCACTGTCATATCTTATATCCCATACTACAAAACTTTCACAGGAACACCTCCGATATTGAATTAAATACAAGACGCGTCTAATCTTACCTGAAACTCATCTTCGAGGAAGTCGTCTGGCGAAGGCGGGGAGGAGTAGAAGGAGGGCTCATAGATGTGGTCCTGCCACTCGGAAGGGAACATGCTCATGACGCTCCGAGAAGCGTTGTTTCGGACCAACCCCGCCCCGCCCAAACCTCCCCCGCGAGGGCGCCCGAAATCTGCAAAAAAGAAAAGTTAAATTTATTAAATCTGTGGTTTTGAGACAAGTTTAAAGTGTGGGAAAGTAGTGTACCCCGGTCCTACACTGTTTCTAGTTAAACTTTTTGTAGTAGGGCAACACTAGACATGTAGTTAGCATCCTTACAATCAGAGCTCTGATACTAACTAAATTTTTGTTTTAAAAGTTGAAAATTTGAGATAATATAGGTTAAAACTGATTTAAGAAATTTCGGGGTCGAAAGAAAAAATGGTCCGAGGTACACCAACCTTCCCCTATGTATTTAATTATGTGTATAAAAATTACCTAATACATAAAAGCTATTACTCTCTGATTCATGTTCTGATGTTTCAATTTATTTTACACCAAGCATGACTGGGTGGGGACGTATTATTAATATTTTGAGTGAACTATAGCTTAAAAATTTAAGTGTTTTTTTTCTGCATAGTATGGACTATCAAGGAAAATCATGTTAAACAGATATCAATGGAAAAAAAGTTTTAAATAATTTTCCTTCCAACAAAATTTAGGCTTGGGTCCACAAATTGGATCTTTCAGATATAACTAAATAATAATTATTTTGTATTTTTTAAATTTTATTATGAGAGACTAGAATATATAATTGCCACCACGCAAAAACGCGAATCTGCATTCGTAATAAGGTAAAATCCTAGAAGTACTAATCCTAAGTAATCCTAGAGTTTAGGTTGGCACCTCCTGGGGAATTTTTTGTCGCCAACTTCATTTTGATACTTAGGAGCACATTGCTACTACTACTTCTCTTGGCGACTGACCCCACTTCTAGACTGGAGCCCGTAATTAATAGAAGATTCGTGTTTTGGCACGGAGGTAACGATATGATTAAAAAAAACTCTACATATATATGTGTAAAGTTTTTTTTTCTGCATAATGTGTCTTATCAAGGAAAAACTAGTTCTACAGGCATTTTAAAATAGACAAAGAACATTTCTTGGAGTTTCCCCCCAACACTCCAGTGCGAGTAGGGCCTTTCTTTGTTGGTTAATTGAACCTCACATTTGTCCCTTGACGAGCTTTTGGGCAGTAAAACTAAAGTCTAAACCTACCCATAAAAGTTTTCAAGATATTAAATTTCAAGATAACGAATAACGAGGATACACTGTACTATACTCTAATCATTTTGAATAGGCTCCTGAAAATATTTCCTTCCACTCCACCGAATCAGTAACCATGGCAACTATCAACTTCTAAGTGACAAAGAAGGCCAGAAGGCTCACTACTTTTTTCCCACCTGACTTCCGTAAACCGGTAAAATATAAACATCTCCTAATGATGCACCTTATATTTTCTAGCCAGCCGCAACTGCAGTAGAAAAGTGCAACCAACGAATTAGTCTCTGAGGCTGCGTGAAGATCATAGATATGGTTACGCTTTTGGCTTGGGGAAAAGCACTATTTTTCAGGCGCTAATTCTAAATGAACAGACTATAAATTTAGCCAATAGGCAATAGTACGTACCCGTCTCCATGTTCTCGTAAGACGAGTGCCTACTGAGGTTGGCCGTGAGCCCGTTGTTGAGCACCATGCCTCCGCCGCCGCCCGCTCGCTTGGTGAGCTGGGCGGGGCTGAGGCCGCGCGTGGACCCGGCCGGCGAGTAGGGGCTGTGCGCTGGGGAGGAGCCGCCCCTTCCCCCGCTGCCGTCCGGCGGCCCCAGCCCCCCACCTCCGCCCCGAGGGCCACCCGTGCCCAGGCCAGGGCTGCTTCGGCGACCGCGACCGCCCAACGGCTCCAGCATATTCAGGTCGCTAAGAAAGAGGTTAAATAACAGTGATTGAACTGTGAATGGAACAGAACAAATTAAGTTATTTGAATGAACAAATTATTTTACAAACTTGTACGGGTTGAAACAAATGAAGATCGCAGCAAGATTTACACTTTTTTTAACAACGTTTATTTTTTGTATATAGATCAAATATACAACCTTATAGATTATCATTTATTGTTTAGTTTTCTGTTTACTTCCATATGGTATTTACTATTATATCTCTAATACTTCATTTAAATAAGGTGATATAAAATTAGAAGATCACTTAAAAATAATGATAACTTTTTATTCGTTCATATACCCTCTTTTCATGGTTTATCCGAATTTTCAAAATTTAAAATTATAAACTTAAGATATAGTTGAATCCGTTTAATGTGCCCGCCTTTGTCCGATATTAAACTGATAACATTATCCGATTGATAATAATATGCAATTTCCTATAAAAAAAAGTACCAAACAGTGTAACTAGAGTGTTTGCTATAATATTAAACCAAAATATACATATACATACATATTAAACATATGAAACCATAATAAATGTTTTCAAAATAAATTTACACTGTATGCTTGGCAACTTAAAATTTTTAGGGTAAAATATAAGAGTAGTTCAATTAATAAAAACAAGAAATAGCTTACGTTGTATTTTCAGTTATGTTAGCACACCTATGGATTCCGCTTATAAATTTGTTTTCACTTTTTTGAACTTCCAGTTAAGATATCATCGGTAATTCTCAAAATTTTACTTAGAAAAGGCTCAGAAACATAAATAAATAATCTAAATTCCACTAAACAAGAGAAAAATCAAAAATATCTCATCAGAAACATCTGTAAGTCGGCGATAGTCATATCCAATGAAGAAACATGGATTCGCCCCCCTCCTTTAACTGTTTTCTTTCAATGTATGAGGTCGGAGGGAAAATAATTTTTTTTATTTTTCTTACAATCAAAGAAAAGAAACATAACAGTGTAACTGTGAACTTAAACCAAGTTTCAGAAAAAAGAAATTGACCTTCAAAACTAAACTCGAAAGTGGGCGTTTATTTAGGCGATATGGACAAATTTCGATAACATTATGCTGCGTGTTGAGTTGATCCATAGTTGATCACAATAAACGATGTATTTTACATTAGATTAAATAGGAATGTTCGTGACCTGTTGTTTTGGATAACAGTATCCGATGGATAACATTAACCGTGATCACATTAAGCGAACTCGACTGCATTTGAAATTTAGTTAATTATTTTCTTCACGTAAGAATTAGTACCTATTAGGTTACTTGAATTCTCATTAGCAGTAGAAGAAATGTTTCTTTTTGTATGTTTAACAAGTAAATGGTTGATATAACCTTCATGTTGTCACATAAAAAATTTCCTTTCTCTCCTTAAACATGCCATGCAATTTAAAAATGGCTCAAATTGACAAATTTCTCTATTAGGACTCATTCCCAGCACTAAATATTCCCTCCCTCATTTCATATTCAGGAGAATTAATATTTTACCATCGGATAACTATCTCGACTTCATCTGCTGAAGACGCTATTATCCTTTGGACTTCTTCATAGGTTCGCCCGGTTAGAGGTATTCCGTTCCATTCAAGCACTTGATCACCTATAAATACGGGAAACATTTCAGTTGACAAAAAAATAAAACTGCTATTATTACGGGTATAACTTCTGAAAGAAGTTCAGGATTAAATTGCAACATAAATAAGTTAGTTTTGATTTGCTTTTCCTTATCAAAATTGAGTTTATCAAGAGTAAACCCTTCTTCTAAATGTAGTATTTAAAGAATTCTACGAGGGTTGTTTTTTAATTAACTTCCGTTTTTCTCCTGAAAAAAAAAGTAGTAAGAATTTCGAAATAATTTTGCTACTGGTAGATAGGTACATCCTTGAGGATCAATTTCCCTCTTTACTGGAAAAAATCGGACATTTTTTTCAATGATTTATCGAATTTACAAGAGCGCTCCTCGACCTTATTTCCCGCCAACCCTTAGAAAAATCCTCTTTTTCGAAATTTTACCCTTTTTGATAGTTTAAAAATAAAAAAAAAACGAATATTTTAAAATAAGTTTATTATGGAAGGTTACAAATATCTTTAATTACTTTTTAAATAGACCATTTACTGTACCATTTCACAAGTTTTTCGATTCCGCTTCATGAAAAGTTTGATTTTTCGTTGAGCCTCGCATCGGTAATGCGAACACAGTGTAAAGGAAGAGAAATTCTCTATGGGCCGGCGGGAAATAAGTTCGAGGAGCGCGCTTGTAAATTCAATAAATAATAGAAAAAATGTCCATCCGATTTTTTCCAAAAAAGTAGAAAATTGATCTTAAAGGATGTACCTATCTACCAGTACCAAAATTATTTCGAAATTCTCATTACTCTTTTTACAGGAGAAAAACGGAAGTTAATTAAAAAACAACCATCTTACATCATTTATATCGTTTTAAATATTTTTCATTTTATCTGTCTTTCATTTATTAAGCTGAACAAAAACAATTTTATCAAGGTGTAAAGTTTAAGGAAGCCAAAATAGCATAAAAATCCCATTTTTTTAACCCGGGAAGGACTAGCGGGACCGTATGGTACCGGCAAACAACACTACGAAAAAACGGCTTTTTTCTACCAAAATACTTTTATTTTTTCATTCTGATGGTAGATGTCACTACTACATGGACCAAACTTTAGTAAACAGCAATTTAATAACTAATTATTTAAATAAATTCTTGCTTAATGGCTTAATGAAAAACGTGTTTTTTAAGACTGGCGAAAAATGGCTCGTCTGAAAATGTAAGTGCAATTTATTCATACCTAAAATTAGTGAATGGATTAAATAATGGTGAATTATTATTTATAATTGTATTATACAATAATAGCCCAAATTTGGAAAAGATTGAATAATTTTAAGGTAGAAAATTTTGGTATAGAAATCTTGCGGTACCATATGGTACCGCTAGGCTTTTACACTACCAAATAGTACTAATATTTTGAAGTAGTGTATTTTTATTTCAAACGTTTTATATGCTGTGAAATCAATTTATTTTTAAGGTAAAACCTATATGATAATTTATTATGCTAATAACTTATTGAATATATAGTGTATTTCCCATAATTTTAATTTTTAAGGCCAATAATTCTAAATTTAATAAGAAAAATTTCATATTATAAGTGATTGATTGGAATATCGATCTATACAATGGTAGTATTTCATGCAAATCATCAATATAATGTTCATAGTCTTCAACTAAACTATAGACGCAAAATACAAAATATGGTTTATGAAATTTTTAAAGCCTAAAACTTATGTTTTTTAACAAAATTCCTCATTTTAACACTCATTATGAGGAGAAAATTGGAAAAACTATCAATTCCGTATCAAATCAGCTTACTTCGGAGTATAAAAAGTTTGTCAATCACCTTTATACTAGTGTGTACAAAATTTATTTCTATAAATAAATTTGATAATAGGATTTTAAGAGCAAAACATAACTACTAATTGGTATAATGAGAGTAATATCAACTATTTAATAATTAATTTTTCAATCATCATTGCCTAAATTGTAATTTTACTTGTTGGTTTACTTAAAAATGGAAAATAAAGTGATAAAAGAGTGATAAATTTATTATTTTGACTTTGAAATCTCAAACTTATAAGAATATGTACGGTGCACAAAATGGTAGTGTAAGAGCCTAGCGGTACCATATGGTACCACCCTATTCTGACTAAAATAAAAAAATTTTTTTTGTAAAAATGGTTTTAGGCTACTTCAAGACATGTCATAAGCATACAGTAAGGAGGAAAATTTAATTTGAGAAAAAAAATTAATTCAGTCTTTCCCGGGTTTAGGGATTTTCTTTTTCTGAAAATGTAATTAAAAATTGACTATACCCCCTCCCCGTAAAAAATTAGGTTCAATTCCGTTAACTTTCCCGCTAAATATCGAAAATCTCTTTTAAACGCCATATATTCAAATATCGAAAAAAATTTCTGATTTTTAATGATAAACTAAACAGTAGTAATTGATCTAAATTAACATTTCAATCGATGAGTTTGAAATATTTTAGCAATATTTCTACTTTTTGGAGTCCAAAAGAGCATGGCGGCATTTAACGGGAACGTTAACGGAATTGAACCAGAAATTACTCTTACTGATCCCAAGTGCATAAAAAGTTTATTGAATTGGTATCAATTTTAAAAGATTAAAGTAATTGGCTTTATCGTATTTTTAACTAATAAACGAACAATTGTTCTCAGAATCACTAAATTATTTGCATGATGAAAAGCATTCAAGAAGAGGAAAAGCTTGGCACCGAAATTACTGCCGCATATCGTAACTTTGTGTACGTGCCAGGATGATACAAAAGATTTTAGGACCACGTCCAAATGCTTGGCTAGGAAGCAGTAAAACCAAAAGAAACACTATTTTCTAGGAAAGAGCAGAGGCATTAGAAAAAATGTTCACATACTACTACAGCAGCAAGATATTACAATCCAAAAAGACATTAGAGTGTAACTGAAACACATTTTGAAATCCCAATAATGTATTGTATTTATATGTATATGGTAGAACAGGGCAATTTGATACAAGGGCACATTGATACACTTTCAATATCTAAAAATCTAATTTATTTAAGTCGTTTTTACGAAAAGTTGCCTTTGTATGCCTATAAGCATAATACAGTAGAACCCCGATTATCCGCGAGGGCCAAGATAAAAAAAATTATGTTGAGAGCAAATTTTAGATGAGATTAGAGAGATTTTAGATGTAGAGCAAAGGTTTCTGCTGTACTGTACATATTTTAAAAGTTTTACACATCATGTTTTTTGTACAATAGAACATAGTTTTTATGCTGAAATATTTTTTTCATGTTTTCACCTCATTTTTAGTCTTTTTTTCGGGTTATCCGCAATTTTCACTAATGCGGTACCCTTGCCACCCAATTCCGCGGATTATCGGGGCTCTACTGTATATCAAATTGTTAAGCTCTGTAATAAGTGTATAAATTTTAGTGAAAGAAAGTAATCAATTTTCCTCAAATTTTTCAAAAAGTAAATTTCACATCCTTGTTTCCAATAGGGGGTACACTTAAATTTAAAATAACATTTGCTTTTTTTTAATAATGGTTTTTGTTCAAAAACAACAAATGGAGCAAATTGATTCAATTTGATGTGGGGTACTTTGATACACACATTGATAACATAAAAGTTCCCATGTTTTGCGATGGGAGATAAATATCTCTTAGCAATTTAAAAAAAAATCAGTTAAGGGTAAGTTAGGTCTACAATGAAGGATATTTATGTCCTTTTTTGAGTCTTTGTGTTTCATTAAATGTTTGAGATTGTAAACTGCTTGCATTTTAGCTATGTGTATTTATAAACTTTCTAAAAGAAGTTCTGTAGTTGATAAATACATAACCAAACGATGTAATTAATCATGGTATCTGAAACATCTGAGAAGTTCTTATCACTTTTACTGGTAACAAAGAACTGTATTTAAAAAACAGTGACAAACTAACCTTTCAGGAACAACTATACCTTTGAAAATAAGCATCTTATTTCCCTCATTAGAAATTTGTTAAAAATGACACTTTGTTAAATTTTAGATTTTTTTCTTTGTATGTTGAATGAAAATTTGTGATTTATATTCAAATAGTGGTAATTTAAAAGGACTTAGGATATCACTTAATAAAATAACGTGTATTATTTTTCAAACTTTTTGTTATTACTTACTATTTTTGAAAAAGAATCTGAACAAGTCATTTTTTTCTATTAAAAAAATGGATTTGAATTTTGCTGTATCAAACTGTCCCACTTCCCCTACCAATATTTTTATGTCGTAATAAAATTATTTTGCTAAATAGAAAGTTTAACCTAAAGAAACGTGTAAAAACCTACCTTCTTTTACTTCCCCGAGAGTTTCAACCACTCCACCAGGAAAAATTTTGGCAACATAAGCTCCAATCATTCCATTTGATCCAGGCACTTCTTTACCACCAACAACTTTCATTCCCAAACCGTTTCCTGTCACATCGAGAATGGCACGTTAATATTTAAAATCAGTACTGTTTATACCTTTGCAATTAGTACTATAGAAATATCCCATTAATGAGCATTTATGAAGGAAACGCTTAGAGCATGTTTAGTTAAATGCAGTTTTTCCGTAAAATATATTTAATACCAAAAATATATGTGTTTTAGTAATATTTGTGAATGTGTTTTGCTTATAAATTCTTTGCTTCGGGGTTTAAAATTTAATTATTAGAATGTTTAAACTAAGCAACATATATGCCAATTTAAATACATTTTTTAAGTAACATAAAAAATTGGGTTTTTTACACATTCTAATGATAGAAATTTTAAATATTGAGATTTAAATATTAAGATTTAAATATTAAGATTATCCATTTAACTTAAAAACAAAACTGTATATGTAATCTTTAAACGAAACTATATCAATATGTTATAGGTGTATATCAATGTTAGTCACATACCACTGACGGAACGATCCTTGGGGTCTCTGGTAAGGAGTATCCTCTTCACAGGGAAATCGTATTTTTGACTAGTTTTAGAAACGGGGGTGCGCTACAAAAGCATAAATACGTTTTTTACACATTTAAATCAGCAAAACTAGATAATAAGAAAAGTTACGTATTTAACTAAAAAAATAACACTCAACTATAAAATTTGAAAAGGGTAAATAAGGTTGAGATTCCATAAATTCATAATAATTCACAGTAATAATTTTACTAGTTTTTCAAAATGTATTAAATGCCTAAAAATATCTGTCGAGGGATAATTTGATATTATTAATTAATGCCAAAAGGATTGGAATTTTAAATACTGAACCCCACTTAATCTATAGATTAAGTGGGGTACAGTATTGAAGTTCTTTTATAAGAAGAGAGAGAGAGAGAGTTCTTATAGGAACAAATGCTTTTATGGCTCGATTCATGGGAGAAGTTTTTTTTCCAGGCAAGAAGACTGTGGTCGAGTAATCCACTACAACTCAACTACATCCTTATATCCATGAAAATACCTTTATTCCCACTTAATATCTTTTATAAAACACATTATAACCCAATAAGAACAGAGCGACTTACGCTATTTTTCCGTTGGGATCTGAGCAGAGAGGAAGATTCCTGCATCCGGTGACCCAGAGCATCGTCTTCGTTGCTCTCTCCGTCCGATCGGTGGTGGTCCTGATACAGGGATTGAGCTGCGAGACAAAACCTCTGTTAGACCTGGCTTACATAAAATGGCAGCTTTTTTCTATCGATAAAAAAGCAGGGTTTCTCACGCTGAAATTAAGAGAATCGCCTACAAGGATAGTAGTTAACTGTGTCGTAAAGTTTACATCAAATTAAACCTTAACATATTATGTCACTTAACAGGAACTTAAAGTTATCCTATTACTTGAATTTTAAAATTAGGGAAACTAGGATTCATTTTTTTGTAGTCTGACCATTTAGAATAGGCTGTAGAAGACTTACTGCCGTATTCACCGGTAACTTGACGGCGGTTAAACGACTGGCAAGCTTCTGATTGGCCGTTGAAGTAGGAAAACTAGCTTTCCACCAATCAGAGGTTTGACTCCCGGTTAATCGCCGGTCAAGTTACCGGTGAATACGGCCGTTAATTTACTAGAAGCAGTAACTATTGTAATTATCATCGTAGAAATTGCATTGTTCAATTACTATAGTAGTCTAAACTGAAGAAGGAAAAATATAGTAAAAGAATCGGGGTCACTGAGGTTAGGCGAAGAGCCTTATCAGGTATTATTGAGCGCAGGTAGGGAAACAGAACAACAAATAGGCAGAGAAAAGAGTGGAGACTGACTGGATCCGCTGGGCTGCAGGGGAGCGCTGCCTAGGTTCTCGAGCAGCTTTCTGGAGCGCGTGGGCATGTCGGGAAGCAGTGGCATGGCAGGGGTTTCCGGGGAAAAGTGGGCGGCCGATAGCAGGATGTCCGGGGGCTCGTCCGTAGGGAAGGTGGAGGCGATGCGCATGATGCTCTCGTCCATCGCAACCTCGGGGTCCGCCTGCGGCTGCTGCTGCATTTGCTGCTGCGGAGGCTGGTGGTAGGACTGCTGCAGCTGCTCTTCCTCGTACCACTGCTGCTGCTGCTGCTGCCGCATGTCACCGTACTCGCCGTACCTAGCAAGGAGGGATACCGAGTGAGAATATTGCTATCAGGGATACGATACAGGTGATACAAAAACATGATTCCTACAGAGCAAGAAGCAGATAGTGGAGGACTGATCAATAGTCACCACTTTTCCCGTTATAGTTGGCTAGACTAAAAGCTCTTCCTCCGCTCCCTTGCGTTACCTTCCTATACCGTGCCGTGCTGATGAGCCCTAACAAGGGCGAAACCGGTCCATGGTTGGAGGCAACGCTTGAGAGCTGGAGTTTTCTCCTACAGAGCAAGTTTACATCTTTAATGTAATCTGAATCTTATATAATAGCATTACCTAGGAGTGCTCAAACTGAGGAAGACCTCTTGAAACCACAATGTCCATCTTCAGTGGATCCCATCACATGTAAACATTAGGGTGTATCGAGAAATTTTTTTTTGGATTTTGATGATGCATTAGTGCGCAAAAGTTGTCTTAAGACGGAAGAGAGTACCTTGATGTTTTTCAGAATTTTCAGATAATATCTTTAGGTGCCACATTGGCCCTGAAGATTATCATATGGACCTTGCAATCCAAAAAGGACGAAAATTGATTTTCGACCCTCATTCCTACTCTTATCACACGACGAATGCCTTTCCTCGAGTTGGGTCCTATATGGTGTATGCTACCCAACAAAACTTGAATAACAGCCTATATATTTGTATAAAGTTTTGTTGTTGGCTCAAATTTCGTCGAAAATCGCGTCTTTCCTCGTCCAAATTAGAGCTCACAGTCAACATATTATAGATATTTAGACTTTTATTAAAGTTTTTTTCGGGTAGCATACATCATATAGGGCAGGGATGGCGAACCTTTTTCGATTAGTGTGCCATTTACACTAGCGGAAATAAAAATCCCAACACCAAGAAGGAAAGGAGATATCAAAGTCAAATTTGTTTCTATGATTGCACATAGTATTAATGTGAATTGATTAAAAAATCAGCCTTCCCGGATGTTAGGGGGCCGAGAAAATTGGCGAGGACTGTTGTCTCCATAGGTGTCCATTACCGCCGTCACACGTCATGGTATTGAGTGACAGGGGCTCTAAATGACTTTTGAGGAATTGGAGAACCATGTTGCCTCTTTAGGTAGTCTAAATTCATAGGGTGCACCAGCGGACGTTGCATACCGGGCTAGGTGATTTCTCCCTATTGACCGGACTTGTTTTGTGGGCGTTGGTTCTAGAGAACGGGAAAGACGGGGTAAAAATGCAACCTAGGGGGTTAAGAAGAAAGCTTGGACATTGCATACAACATGTGGTTGTGCATGTTTCTCTTGAAATTTGTCCCCAGGACAGGTCTGAAGGTAAGGACGGTCTACCGGCTGCAAAATCTCAATGACGCAGCTCTGGTTGGAAAAAGTACTGGTGAATCATTCTCAGGAGTTGCAGAAATGGAATCCAATGCATCCCCACTCCGTTACCCTGCATCACCACTCCGTGGAACGATTAGAAAATCATCAGCTGAGTGCGCTCTCTCCATTGTGTCTTCAAACTCATACCCAAAGGTGGTGGTGCTCCAAACCGAATCAGGATTCTCTCATAAACACAACGTAATGAAATTGGGATTTTCATTTCCTTATTTCGTGCACTATTGGAAACAGAAAGGCCCATTTTCAGCCCATTGTTTATAGCCAAAGCTGTAAGAAGCCATGCGGACCGAACGGACAATCCGCAGTACTGCAAACGACATCCATCCCACTGCCGCTTGTCCTCAGTATGATCTACCGGTACTTGGGCCAACCAGAGCTGCTTCATTAAGGTTTTTTAGCCGGTTGTCCGTCCTTACCTTCAGACCTGTCCTGGGGACAAATTTCAAGAGAAAAATGCACAAACACATGTTTTGTGCAATGTCCAAGCTTTCTTCTTAACCCCCTATGTTGCATTTTTACCCTGGCCTATCCGTTCGTAAAAACTAACGCTCACAAAACATGTCCGAAGAAAGAGGAGAAATCACCTAGCCCGGTATGCAACGTCCGCTGGTGCACCATATGAATTTGGACTACCTGAGGAGGCAACATGGTCCTCCAATCCCTCAAAAGTCATTTAGAGCCCCTGTCACTCAATATCATGACGTGTGACGTAGGTAATGGACACCTATGGAGACAACACTCCTCCCTGTTTTTCTCGGCCCCCTAATATCCAGGAAGGCTGATTTTTTAAGCAATTCACATTGATACTATGTGCAATCATAGAAATAAATTTGACTTTGATATCTCCTTTCCTTCTTGGTGTTGGGATTTTTATTTCCGCTAGTGTATATTACGTTTTATGATTTTCAGGTGTCAAGTGAGCCACTTGTTTATTTTTTAATTAATTATTTTTAAACCCTTGGAAAATGAAATCCGCCTTTGAGAGTCGATAGTTTAGAACAGGAGTTTCTAACTTACAAGTACTCAAGGGTCCCAATCGAAGGCTCAAGTCTAGTGGTGGGCCGTAAAGTCAGTGGTGTATATTGAAATTTATTTCGGAAGGGACCAACAGTTATTCTTCAGTCCCTCCCATGCATCTTTAATAGGTTTAATGCAATTTTTTAATACATTTTTGGTAGAATTTGCATTTTCTAGAATTTAAGCTGAGAAAAGTTGTCAGTAATGAAGTTCCGAGTAAAGGGGGTCAGGAGGTCCTCGACAGACAATTTTTGAAAGTTTAATCTAAAAAAAAAGTTGTGAATAATAAAGTCTCAAGTAGAAAGGGGGGTTGGGGGCACTCCCCCAGAAAATGTTTGAAAATTTCACCCAAAAAAAATGGATTTTAACTTGACCGAATTTCGGAGGGTGGCAGGGCCCCTTCGCCCCGCCCCTTATTTACGGGTCAGGCTCCCTTTGCATCTATGAATTTGTTTTCTAACGGCCTAATGTTAATTTCCTTTATAAGGGCGTTTGTGATTTGCTTACCTTTGTTGACATAAGGGAAGAGGGGACTGAAATGACCAAGAAAATATGGTTACATAATACTTTAATGGCCCAACGGTCTCTAAGAGGTGAGTGGGGGGTTTCGGGGTCCTCATCCGAAAATTTTTTGAATTTCAGCAAGCTAAAAAGTGTTTTGATGAGTTTTCAGGTATTAGGAAATCTCTGGTCTAGAACTAAAGTTTTTTGTGTAATTTTAATGAATCTCGTGTGCCACCGAAATACCGGTCACGTGCCACCTAGTGGCACGCGTGCCATATGAATACATTTGTCGTGTGATTAGAGGTGTGAATGAGGGGCGAAAACCAATTTTTGGCTTGGGTGCTCCATAGGATAAGTTGCCTCGGACTTTCCAAGGTGGACTTAACATCTGATCCGGTTATTTTAACTGATTTCTCGGCGGTCAACAACCTACTGGAGGTGATCTGACTAATGTCAGACCTTTTGAGGAAAAGAAATAACAAGATGTATGGGATGGAATATCTGATAGGATTTTTTAGCAAAATTTACCCGTTTTTTATGACCATTTAGATCAGGTATGGGCAACCTTTTCGAATCCGCGGGCCGGATTCATTGATTATAATGACGTGGAGGGCCAGAAAGTAAATAATAGGTAATATTTTTTAAGTAAAAAAAGGAGTAGTTTTTTATATATATTTACGAAGTTTAATACCAAGGTTAAAATTTAATCTGGACTTATACAATATATTGATTACATACAATAATAATAATGAAATTACATTAATATGAGTTAAAATAATATTCAGAGCTCATAGTAATGACAAAATATTTCAGGACAGACTTTTAATTAACAATTGTCATTACATGATACAGGAGAATTAATGGAAGAGGAATTAATTTTCAGGAGGACAAATTAACTTTAGCAGCATTGGGAAAGGCAGAGAATAAATATAGTCTGTATAGTAGAGCCAGCAACAGCCGGATTTTTTTGGGTGAGAACCGGTTAACCCGAGTTGCTATGATGACAAAGGCTGGGATTCGGTTACCGGCCTTTTCTCTACTGCCAAGTTAGGGTGAACTGGGAGGGGGATCGGGAATATCAACCGTCGGCGATCATCCGTCGTGAAATAACAACTCTCCCACGCTTATAGACGCCTCCAAAGAACGAAATACAGTTGTACAGCACGTTTTAACTGCTAAAATTAAGTTTCGGGGGAAAGTTCTGTATCCCCTCTTTCGCTCTTGTTGACGAAAACCAGAGTGATTTTTTGGTACAATTTTTAAAATGTTCCGCGGGCCGGACTAAATGACGAGACGGGCCGGATCCGGCCCGCGGGCCGGAGGTTGCCCCTCGTTGATTTAGATCTAGATTCTAGAAGGTCGTGGTGTGATTTTCAAGGTTGTTTCATATAAGTGTTTTATAACTTCTTGGAGGGGAAGAGCACACCAGGACGACTCAGAACCACCTAGAAATGATGGGTCGGAAAGGCGCAGCTAACAAACCAGGGGTGTTTATAAGCGGTCATGTTCCGGCATTTATTCCATAAAAATCGATTTAGAAGCCGAAATTTCAACTCTTTAAATGGTTTTATAGAAAAATGCCTAAATTGATGGTTTTAATAATCCAATTTCAAAGGTTACGAGTCACTTTCCGTTAGGAATTATTCAACCTCCCACACCCGTTTATAAAAACCCCTAGTTTGTTAGGGGTTTATTTCCAACCCCCCATTCCTAGGTGATTCTGAGTCGTCCAGGTGTTCTCTACCCCTCTATCAAGAAGTTATGAAACACTTATCTGAAACACCCTGCCCTCTAAGCAATCAATCCGAATCCCTCACCTGTTCCTGGGCATGGTGACGTAGCCCGACTGGCAGTACTCGGTCTGCTGCCTGGGTTGCTCCACCTGGGGACTGTAGGTGGCCCAGGCGGATCGAGACAGAGGCCCGCTGTAGAGGTCCTTGCGCAAGATCTCGTCGATGGCCTTGAGCACGCTGCTGGTGTCGTCGTTGTCGGGGGGCCGCGTCTGCGCCACCAGGGTCTGCTCCGAGGTGCGGTAGGCCACCGACCCCGTTGGCGAAGGGACGTAGGCCACGGGCGTGGTGCGGCCGCCCGTCGAGTAGCCGTAAGCTGGGGTGGTTTCTGGAAAGGGGAAACGTTGTTTAGATGTAGAACGTATGAGTTAAAGATATATGAAAGTTCCTTTAATGGTTGTTGCAATTATCTTATTTTATTTGAGAGAAATAGTTTGAGCAGACTTGTTGCATGCGGTCACTATTATTAACGTATTTATGAAAGGCTACTCTCCACTGTAAAAAAAATACGGCACTTAGCTTAACCCATTAATGCCCAACTTTTTATTTTTCTTAAATATTTGGTAAAAACATAGTAAATAGCCCCAAAACAACTGGAAAAATAGTGAAAAAAATTCCAGGTTAAAATTTTAATTTCTACACCAAAATTAAAAAACGTCCCTAAAAAGGGACGTCAGGCACGAATGCCCCCGTGTTTTTTCCCTATAGTAAACGCATAGTAGAAAACTGTTTTAAAGCCTCAAAAACATTTTCAACCTTTTTAAGTGCAGCAAAAGTGATCGGAACCATACTGTAACATGAATATGAACCAAAAATATTAATTATTTATCCAATTAACTGTTAAAATAACCTTAATTAACGTAATTTGAGCATTTTTTATGCTCTAAAATACGTTTTTTTCCTCCCAAATCTATGTTAATTGCAAATTAATTAAGATTTTTAATTGAAAAATGCATTCTCTGTTTATATTTTACCTAATATTAAGTAATAATTACTTTTACACACCTCAAATCCATCAGAATATCTCGATTTGTGAAGTTTAAATCTTTCAAATGTCCATACTTTTTTCATTTTATTTAATTTTATTGTACGAAACACAAATTTCTCCCCAAAAATTAAGCATTAGTGGGATGTGCATTAGCAAGCCAGATTATATAGATTGGTCTGCAGTATAGAACACAATGATTAGGGACATCTAATTAGAAAAAAAGCCGAAAATGTATCACAAAAGCGACTTTTTTGGCAATTTTTATGAAAAAAAGTCATTATAACTCATAATTATTGAACTTTTAATTAAAATATAACCGGAATCTATTTGCATAAGTAGCCCCAGTGGCTCAGTGGTATAGTGCTTCGCTCTTCCACACCACAGGCTCGGGGTTCAATTCCCGGGCTGGGCAAGGTCCACTCCGCCTTTCATCCCTTCAGTGGGTCGATAAAATGAGGACCAAGCGTGCTTGGGAACTAAACACTGGGGGTCTCGCGTTAGAATGACCACCTAACCGGGACACATGCCTAACACCTTGCACCCCAGGGCCCCACGGTCACGAAAACGAAGATGGGCATCGTAGGCCTTGGCCCACTAGGGCTGTTGCGCCAATGAGTTTAGTTTTTTTATTTGCATAAGTAATAAATATAGTAAAATAATAAATTTATTCCTTTTAATTAAAACAAATTAACTAATTTCTTATAATTTAAGACTTTTTATTCCATTAATTAGTAGAAATAACAGTATTTTCCAAAAAAATAAACAAAAATAATAAATTTATTAGCTAAAATTAAAGTAATTTTATAAATATCAGTTATTTAATTCATTTCATAAGAATCGAACGCGTTTTTATGAAAAAAATAAGGAAATACTAGCATTTCACTATGGGAAAAACCACGGGGGCATTCGTGCCTGACGTCCCTTTTTAGGGACGCTTTTCGAGGGTCCAAAATAAGGTCAAGATAAAATATTTTGGAAAAATAAAAAAACACCCCAACTGATTTAATGTATAAACATTAATATATATCGGCATTGGACATTTTTTAAAATAACAACTAGGATTTTTAAGCTTTTTGTTTTAAAATTTTTAAAAAAGCCCTTTTCTGAAAAACTTTCCAACTTTAATCAACAAGATAACAAATCTTCCAACTTTAAAAAAGTGAAATTTTTTTAAAATTCTGCATTCTTCTTGTGTTCTTTGTGTTTTATGATGATCAGAGATACATCATTGCAAATTTTGATTCAAAGGAACGATTTTTGTAGAAATAGGAGGATTTTTAAAAAACGTCCCTAAAAAGGGACGTCAGGCAGTAATGGGTTAAGAAGCGGTGGGTATAAATTGCCTCCATACATTGAGATATGTTACTCCACGATAAGAAGGGACCCCCCAGCTAGACTGGTTCCATTACGGAGGAACCTTCCTCCCAGTCTTGGTGGAGAGTCCCTCCTTATGCCGGAGTAACATCTCTTCATGTACGGAGGCAATTTATACCCACCGCTTCTTGAGTTAAGTGGCGTATTTTTTTTAACAATTTTCTATATATATATATTTATTTCAGTATAGGGGAGAGTGTTGTACCTACGGACGGTTGTACCTTCAGCCACCTCATTTTAAAATTCGGGAAATAATGTAAATTTGAATTTGTGGTCAATTTTGAATGTAAACAGATGCTATCTAGTTGCTAACGTGAAATGTGTGCTGTTTAAAATATTATTTAAATTTTCTATAATAAAAATACTGTTTTTAGGTGCTCAAAGTTTTTTTTAGTGCATCACTACATTAATTATTTTCTTCCTCTATGATTATGATATGATCAAATGGGATATATGGGGGAATCCCCGAGATTTTGACTTTTTAGTTTTGATATTAGAAATCGTCAGATCTCAATTATTTTATCTTTTATAGAACTTTGAATGCAAAAACACCTGATGCTGTACCTTCGGACACCATAAGTGTTGTACCTACGGACACGTTCTTGTGGGTGTCTGTAGCTAATCAGCGTTTTAGAATCAGGTTTCATTTAACGGAATATATTTTAATAAATGTTAAATTAATTCTAAATGGTAATCTATTTGTCAGCGATTATTTTCAAGCGAATTTTAGATGAAAAATCAAATAATATTTTGTGATCTAAACTACTTTTTTAAATTTATGATTCTACTTGGAATTTAATGTAAAATATGGAGTAAAACCCTAAGCACCCTATCACATTTAAGTATGATGATTAAAAAAAACTTAAACATTCCACTGAAGAATATTTACCTCCAAATTATTACTGTTATTACCACCAAATGCTTGCACAACTAAGTGTCGATCGAATTGGGGTTTTTTGGATCAGTGAAGTTGTCAGATCAATCAGCATGATTGATGAAACTATTACCTTGAATTCTGATCTGAAAATACCATGTGATTTTTGTGTTTTTGGTAAAAAATCAAGACTTTTAACATTCAACTTCGTTATAATGATCATTTACGATCTAAAACTACATTACTTTAAAATATCTATTTTCAATTTTAAAAAGGCTTGAAATAGGTTATTAAAAGGTAATTCATCAATAAAAATGTTCATTCTTAGCTTTTTTCAACTAAAACTTCCCTTTTTAAGGGTGTCCACAGGTACAACTGGGTCTGTCCATACGTACAACAGGTTGTTGTACCTTTGGACACAAATTTTTCCAAGTTATTATAAATGATTAAAAATCCAATTTTCAAGATTTTTGCTAATAAAAAATATCTCTCTACTCACAAAGGTTAGAACTATAGGTTGGGCACTTTAAATGGTCCAAATGTTATTTTACCTGTCTTAGAAAAATCCAAACGTGATTTTTGTCCATAGGTACAACACTCTCCCCTATAGTAAGTTGTTTCAAACAATTCAGATTACTGAAAAACAAAGATAAAGAAATACTATGTTCAAATGAATGGGGCTCAAGCAAGCAAGAATGCTTACATTCATTCTTGCATTCTTTGCTTGAGGCTATAGCAAAGTTTTTCACTTGCGTTTTAAGATTCAGAAAAACTCAGAATTTTTCCATTTTTGACCAAAGAAAACGACTAAAACTACTCTATACCCCCAAAATTCCAATATTCCCCTCCAATTTTTTTTTCTGGCTGTGTCACTAGATCAGATAGACTTCTGGAAATAATAATCAAAACAATTTTCAGTTTCAACCCAACAAATTCAGAACATAATCCAAAAATTTCAACAAAAAAATTTTCGGAAATAACCCCCCCCCCAATACTTTCCAAAGATTTCATTTCACCGAATTCCCTCACGAACAAAAATCCACCC
This sequence comes from Tetragnatha versicolor, assembly GCA_024610705.1. Classification (NCBI taxonomy): domain Eukaryota; kingdom Metazoa; phylum Arthropoda; class Arachnida; order Araneae; family Tetragnathidae; genus Tetragnatha; species Tetragnatha versicolor. The sequence goes on from JANDEH010000022.1 coordinate 7,022,138, forward strand.
GGCATTGCATAAAACATGATAAACAATGACCACATCCGATCGATATCGGGCAGATGTCCTCCAACGTAAATCTATATCACCTTGCTCAAGTCTGTCCCTGCGCTCGGCCAGTTTGCAAAGCTCGTCGTGCAGCCTCATGTTCTCCTCTATCTGCTGCCTTCTGCGCGCGATCTCCGCCTTGATCTTCGCCTTCTTTTCCTCCCTCGTCAGCTGGTCGTCTTCGTCCTCGGAGACGTACGGGGAGGGGTGCCACGAACGCGGTTTGCGGGACTTCTTTTCTTTCCTGGTAAGAGAAGAAATTGTTTGAATTAAGAAAAACTTTGCGCCACATTTTGAAAATACACTCGCGTCCAAAAATTGACTATAGTTTTGAGTTTTCGGTAATGATCACACAAATCTTAGTTTCTTGTAATGAAATTTATTTCATAGTATTTTAACAGATAGTCTATCCGTCATTAAATCTTTGCAAAATATAAATATAAAATCTCCGGAAGTAATTAAAAAGCTAAACAGAAGCATTAACCAAGCTATGCAAGTTGCAAAGGAAGAAGAAATAGCGTGGATACCGGGACACAAGGGAATATGTGAAAATGAAAAGGCAGATCAGGAAGCCAGGGAAAGCTCCATATAATATTTTAATTAATGAAATATCAGGATGCCATTAGATGTACAAGCAAAATAAGAGAGGAACAAGACTATCAATGGAAAAGTTATAAACAATACAATGATTTCAAGCATATGGACTCAATAACCCAAAAAGACAAACTCATTATTGGCAACCGAAAGACAGACGTATGAATCTCCAGATTAAAAACTAAAACATTCATGACTAACTCCAAACTTCATAAATTTAACCTATCTGAGAGAGGGAATATGTAATTCGAGATCAAATTACCCAAACAATAGTTAAAGGGGGGTACAGTGAACCTCCATTGATAATGAAGTTTCAGCAGACAGTATCATCCAAAATTCTGTTCCACGCACCATGGAGTTCAGAAATATCACAATCTTTACAAATAACAGGGTATTGTTTGTTAAACGACTCTCCCATGGACGTGTCTTTTAATTTTACAAGTGTGTATGGAACTCACTAATGATGGAGATCCTTTGTGGACCCCTCTTAAAATATTGTTAGGTTAATTTGATACTGGAACACACATACTCCCACTCCTAGGCGGTCTTATAACATGAATTTCGTCAATTAGGAACTGTTATTTAGGTCATTGTTCCAAAAAATCAAATTGTACTTAATTTTTGGACACGAGGGTAGTACAAAAGTTTTAAAAATATGATAAACTTTTATGTTTGACATAAATCTGATTGTAGGACAGTAAAAAACGTTTGACATATAAAAAGAAGTACAGCAAATTTAGAGAAATATTTTAGACTTAAAATTTTACTAATGATCTATAATGTTATGTTTGCAATAATCTTGGAAAATACTTTTCATAACACGATTCAAACAGTTTTATTCACTTTAAAATTTCTTAAATCCTCAAACAACAAGAAGAAAAATAGTTTTCCTTTTACATATATTTTAATTTTCTGAATTGTATATTAATAGTTTCTCTATAATTTACAACATTAACATTACTACTTCACCACGATGCGATGGTTTAAAAGTTTTAACCAACTAAGAACGTGCATAATAACTCTAACTCTATGCTATGAATTCTCAACTTGTTGGGGGTCGGGGGATATATCCAAGGCGGTCACAAAATGCAAAAAAAAAAAGGAAGAGTAATAAACTGCTAATGATATAATTTTTTGATATATAATGATTGTGACAGTATGAAATAACTGGTTTTATTGCTCGTTTTACTTAGAGTGGTATCAGTATGCTTACGTGTCATCTGATTATTTCGAGTTAAATATTAGATTTGCGCAAGATTGTTCTTATCGGTACGAATTCAATAAAGTAGATATTAAAAAATAACATAATTCAAAAGGAGTCATGTTATCTAAAAAGTTGATAAAATGCCTGCTGCAGAAGAAGTAATAGCATATCAATGTTTTGAGAGCATAATAAAAATTCAAATAACTAAAAGAACAATATCAATTTACTCAAAAAAAATCTACTATAATACTCTTTTTTATGAACCAAGCAACCACACTCAACCTTTTCCAGTCAACCTAATTAAATTTCCCCGACTCCTTACAGTAAGAAAAAATAAAACCCTCCTTTACTCCTCAAATAAATTTACTTCCCCACACCCAAACTAACATCTACCACCGCAAAAAAAACAATATATCGCGAGATTTTATAGCAAGGAAAACAAAAACTCCGTGTAATCTCTTTTTAGTGCCTGGGTAGAGAAAAAGGGGTAGACGTACCTCTTTCTCCGCTCCGTCGTCTGGGGGCTCGTTCGGATCTCGGGAACAGGTGTCGGCGTCTGCATGGGAGGGGGTGCTCCGTAGGTGGGCTTGTCGTAAATCGTGTCGCGGTACAGGTTCTCCGAGGAGCGCCGCAGCCTGGAATCGGATTTGGAAAGATTTACTTAGTGAGTACGTAAGTAAAGTGTATGGATTATGTCAGACTTTTACAACCAGCGAGGAATGGGTCATATAAAGGAGGCGATCCCCACACATCATTTTTTTTCTTGGCCATCTGCAAAAGCATCCTTACATACCAGAATCTTTCCGTTACAACCTTTCTCACATACTGGACAAACTCTTGAAATGGAGTGCACAACTCTTTTTTTTCAATATTCTTAAAAAATGGTTAATTGAAAAAGGGAATAAGTCCAACTTTTTTCAACTTTAAAATACTTTTGAATGTGCTTATATTTGTTTCGATACCCTTTATTCTAAATAGGGTCCTGAATTTCCAGTGAAAATTTGGTAGTTATACAACAAAAACATTATTTATTTATTTATACTATTATATTATTACTAGCGCTAAAGCGCTAGACCCGGCTTTACCCGGGTTTTATTTTTTTTATAAATATCATCTGGTGCGTTACAGATGGGCTTCGCCAGTCCATTTAAAAAAATTCTTCTGGTGTGTTAGAGATGGGCTTCGCCAGTCCAAATGTGGAAATAGTTAAATAAAGGAGCCACTTTTATGTTTATGTTACAACAATAGATTTTAAACTGCAACAATCGAGAATATGCCTACAACAATTAAAGTAACATCTTCTCTTATGATATTTACAACAATGGGGGTTTTCCATGAAGTTAGGCACGAAATATGGGTTATTGAGCATAAAATTGACCAAAAAAGTTATTAGGATGCATCGATTTTAAATTATTATTCTTCAGAAACCTTCCTTGGAGCGAGTAGATCAACGTGGTATAGTTTAATAGTTATTGTAGGTTCGAAAAGTTTAAAACTATAAAGGACATACATACAGACAGACATACATACAGACATTCATTTTTATATATATAGATTATTACTCCATTATTTATACAGGTTTTTTTTCGATTTTCTCAAAACTTGGTTATTGGACTTATTCCCTTTTTCAAAAGGACGATTCATTTATATGATAAAACCATAATCCAAGCATCCTTTAAAGCATAAGAGAAACTGGATTACTTTTTAAAGGCAAACATTTTTTTTTCGGAAAATCTGACTTTAACATAATTAGATTATGTTAGAAATAACCTTTGTAGGGTTTATTCAAGAAGAAAACAGTTATTTCAATCTTTAGAACCGTTTGCAACAATAGTAGATATTGCTTTCTTTAACAATAAGTTCTTTTAATGTGTGACTAGTAGATAAATTCCTCTCTAACACTAGTATATTTTTTAATTTGTAACAATATCCATGTCACTAAACTGAACAAAACACCCACCTGTTGATCTCATTGTTGAGCGTCTGGAAATAAGCATCCGGTCCCTGCAACCTCTGCTGCTGCTCCGCCATTCGATTCTCCGCCAGGTAGTCCTGAATCTTGGGGTTGAGGGGTCTCCTCGGGCCATGGCTGCTCAGGCTCTCCGTGGATCCGAGCCCGCTGCCAAGGCTGCCGCCGTAGCGCGAGCGGAGCAGGTCGGCGGCCCGCGCGTGGCTGTCGATCGAGGGAAACTCCATGGAGCGAGGGTAGCCTGGCGAGTGGGGAAAACACCCGTGAGTAGTTGGCTTCTCTTCGTGACGCACCCCGCTCATGGGGGTGGAGGGAAGGGGTTAGTATTGATTGGCCATTTTATTTAATGTGTGAGGTAGAGTTTGGAGTCGTGTTGGGTGTGAAATGTGTGTGGCTCTGTTGGGGTGAGTTGAGATTTTGAAATGTGTTTGTTAAAATTGTGTGTGTTTTGTTGAAAACCCATTTTTTTATTTCTTTAAGTTTGTTTCAGTATAGAAATTCAAAGGGTTAGGGAATGAAATTTTATAATCTTACTCGAGTTGAATCAACGTGATTGTTGATTGTTAGGACTATTTTTATTGAAGCGCGTTTGTGTAAATTTAGTTCTAAAAAGTTTATGCAACAATAACATGGTGGCCACCGAAAACTTATTTCAAAATTTCCTGATAATTCTAGGTTTTTCCTGATAATCTGGTAGGAATTCCTTAATATTTATAAACATAGTTAAATTTTATCTTCTAGAAAACGGGAGAATAAATTAGATGATTTTTTTTACTTTTATTACAACGAAACCATTGGAAGCCTTTTTTGAACATTTGCCACAGCTAAATTTTTATGAATTCAAGATGTTATTTTGTAGGAAGGAGAATGGAAATTCACATATTTAAAGACTTTAAAATCAGAAAAATATTGAATTTATTTTTAAGCTAGGCAGATTTCAAAATTTCCCTGATAATTATCAAATTTTCAAAAAATTCCCCGATATTTCCCTGATAATTCCAGGTTTTTTAAATTTGCCTGACAATTCAAGGTTTTTAAGGTTTTCCATGTCTGAGGCCACCCTAAATAATTTTTATAACTTATATCAACATGATGTTTTTTTTATTTTAGAAAACTAGGGAGCTACCGCCCCCTGCTCGCTATCGCTCGCCAACCCCCGTTAACTGCTGACGCAGACACTTTTGGACCGCTTCGCAATTCCTCCCAAAACCCAGCTCACTGCACTTACTCACTTTATAAGACATTTTTAAAACAGGGGTAGTACTTCTCCGGGGTATTCTTTCGAAAATGGTGGATATTTATTCAGTGGCGGAATTTTAACAGTTCCTTTATGGTAAAAAGAATTGGCGGATCGCCTTATAATTCCGAGAAAATTAACAACAGAGCAATGTAAACATTCCTTTAGGGGCCGTTCAAATATTACGTAAGCACCTAAGGGGGGAGGGGGGTTTGCTCTTTGCTTAATTTTCCTGACAAGGGGGGAGGGGGGATATGAGTGATGCTTACGTAAGACACTACTTTTTCGAAAATCTCTTGTTTCATTGCATAAATAATTTCAAAACTCAACCAAAAATAAATTAAACAAAAAAATTGAATTTGGAAATCTGACGTAAACACTTTTTTCTGGGGATGCACCCCCAAACATTTTGAAATTTTAACCCCGAAAAGTACTGTTTCGACTTTCGACCCAGTTTTGAACCCTTAGGGATACACCCAAAAAGGACAGCTCCTTGTATAAGTCACCTAACTTTCAAGTAGAAAAAAATAGTATACTTAATAATAGGGATTAAAAATTTCGAGGGGGGGGTCCGGCAGTTTCTTACGTAATTATGGTGGGGGGGTTGAGGTTTGCTTATCTTTGCTGACAAGGGGGGAGGAGGAGTTAAAAATGACCAAAAAAGTGCTTACGTAATATTTGAACGGCCCCTTACCATTTCCCCACGGTAATGTTTTTCCATTAAGATCCATTAAGAAGCACTGAAACATGTCAGGAATAAATTTAACTTTCATAAAATTTGTAATGATTTTCATCGATTGGCTGTGAAAAATGTAGTAATTACCGTAAACATCACGAAAATTTGGAATTTTATCTTCATGAGAACAAACAAACGTCGAAGTTGTGTCAGTTTCATAGCAATGACATGAATGTTTAGACTTCCAACATTTTCGATTTTTATCTTTATTTCTAAAACAGTCCCCCGTGATATCTGGTTGTTTGTGTTTTGGCATTAAGAAATAAAGTGTCACATTTTACTACCTTAAAAAACATACTTGCAAAAGGATATAAAAATAATAATTAGTATTGTAAAAAATAAATGTAAAAGTTCAAAATTTCCGAAAGCGAGTTTATATTTTGTTGTAAATATAGTAATGATTAGGTTGCCACAACGACAAAGATAAATATAAAAATATTAATTTGTTATTTAAAAAATAAAAGATAAATTAATTATACATAAGTTTTAAATATAATTAAAACCGTTTAAACAACAGAAATATAAATATTGTAAAAAATAACCCAAAATATATTTTTTAAATTCGTGTTATAAATAGTAAGATGTTTATTTAATCTATTTGAATATTAAAAACCAGTGAAATATGTTTTCAATTGTTTTAAAATTCATAGTTTCTTGCTTTATAACTGCAACCTTATCCGTAATCTAAAAAAATGGAAATATTTTAAAATTGAGATTTTTTTTAGAAATTCTAAATGCTTATTGCACATCCTCAAAAGAATCCGGACAGTTTGATACCAAATATGTGTTTTACGGATCAGTAATTAAAAAGCCTTTCTCTGGAAACCGTTCACCAAAAACTTTTTTTTTAGAATAGAGAGATAGAGAGGTTACTAATAAACTGGTAATTTCATCACATTTTTGAAAAGTCGAGACAATGCCAAGTTTTTTGGACCTTACCCCCATCTAGACAAAATACGAATATATTTTACGCGCATAACGTGTTTTCATAGATTACACTGTTCAACAATGAAAAAATTTCCTTAATGAAAATAGTAATTTCTTATAGATTTTGGGTCGCTGAATATGAAAATCACCATAAAAATTCTCAATTGACTCAGGATATTCGGGGAACAGCCCCTCCCCCTTTTTACGTTTTTCAATGACTTAATGACTTTGAATTCGATTTTCAGGGTCAAAAAGCATTACTTTAGTCTTTAAATTACATCCAAAGGGACAAGGAAGGTTGAAATTTGTAAAATATGAAATTTTGTAGCAAAGGAATAGGTTTAAGGGGTTATTACCCCCCTAAAAATGCCAAAAAATGCTTAAAATTGTAGAGGTTTTTATACGCTATTTTTTCCTCTTATTTTTACGCAATTCACGTTTGAAGGGTCCTAACCCAAATTTGATGGCAATATGCAGCAATGATTTTTAATAAAAGCGGTTGCGGTATTAAAGCCCCCAAAGCCCCCACGGAAGGGTTCCAATGCCACACTTAGAGTTAAACTGCTGTAAAAAAAATTCAAAATGCTACCGACTGAATTTTAGTTGATTCTTGAGTAAAATGACCTGCTGATTTCAAATATGACACCCATTTTCCTCCATCACCCTCAGTTTTTAAGGGGACGCACAGTGGTTCCAAAACCCAAAAAGCTGGCCAAAAGTCGAAAAAAAAAGTTTTTATTTCGGAACTTTTGACACTTGGGATAGTTTTAGGGATATATCTAGCACCTATTTGCACCATTGGTAAATGGCTGGGAAGTCTCTGTGGCTCAGGAAATCATTTCGTTTGTGAGCATGGAGCGAGTTGTTTAGACATCTCGAAGTCTAACAAAAAGTTCAAACCCGTATAGAATCAAGAAATATTGACCGATTTTGATTCTCTAAATTGGATTCTCATCTAAAACGTACGCATAAAATAGAACTTTTTTGTGAAATTTATACAAGCAATATATTGAAGAGTTAATCAACAATGAAGATAGTCATATTTCTTAAGATAGCGTTCTAAGAAATCGTGATAAAAAGAGAAAAACAAAAAAACTCCCACCAGATCCCACTCTGAAACCAAGTGGAAGTTTTTAATTACATATTTTTTCAAAAGCCTGCAAAAAACTGGCTGCCTTTAGGTGCCATTTTGGCTTCTGGAGCGATTTCTATGTTGCAATGTATGGGCGCGGTTCAATGTGAGCTTAATAAACTTTTGATTTTATTTCTCAATATTTATAAAAAATGTATTTATAATTAGGTCAAATCGTGAAAATAATATTATATTTTAATTTATTCGAAATTATTTCAATTAAAGTAAACTACGACTAAATTAACATTTCTGCCCATAGCTTTTAAAAAAATATATATGAATATTACACCTAATGTATTTTAATATTGATGACATTAATTACTTTTTGAATGTCATAATCATATAGAAAACATTGCAAATATTTTTTTATACTTTACTGACTAAAATACTTCGGCATTTTGTTACGAAACTTCATTCAACAACACAAGCTATGATGATGGTGATACTGATGATGATGATTCCAATGACTGTTCGTCAGATAATTACAAATTTTTTTGTTAATTTCCGAAATATTTGTTAGATTAATAATTTACATCTTTTTATTTATTGCTTAAATTTACATAACCATATAAACGAGTATCATATTGTGTCACATTCAATTCATATTTTAGCTTTTTTATCCTAGTTAAAATAATATAATTGAAGATACATATGAAAATAAATATATTTATAGTCATATTGTAAGGCTAAGCGCGCACTAGATACTTTTGTCACGGTGACAGAGACAAAATTATCACCCTGGCTATTGCAAGAAGCTAGAGCGCGCACATTAGGCGACGAGACTCTTGGCCGATTGCCAAAAATCTACCATAGAAATGCATTGCTCTCGAGTGACGTAGTGTTTATTCGCCGGGGCTGAAGTATCTTCTAGTACGCGCTGAGCCTAATTAAGATTAATTTCTTAATTTTAATATTATTTACCTTTGTTAAAATGGTACATTCGTATTAGCTCGTCCATTCGCCAACAGGGGCGATAAGTCGCCAAGTCTGGTAAACCCCGCAACACTACCGTTGATTCTGGTAACCCTGGAAAACGTAGCGAAATCGCGCTAGTTCCGATCACTGGCGCATGCGCGCGCAATTTAAATCGGTAAGCCCATGGGTGAAATAATGTGTGCGCACCGCGCAAGTTGTTTTGAACGTAAATTCAACAGTGTTTACAAGGTAAGAACGAAGACTGCATCTGAAAGGTAGGAGTCTGCTTTCGTGGCGTTCCACGGTGAACTTTGTTGCGCCATTTTGCCGAGCCCCAGAGTCTTTCAATGTTTGCGTATGCACGCCGGTGGTAGAATCGACAAAGGATCGCCGGCGGTAGGATCGACCATTTTGCAAGTAAGTTAGTGCTAAAAAAGTTATTTTTATGCTCTTACCGAGTGATATCCGTAGTTTTGGTTCATCCAAGAATACTGATTCCCCTTTTTCTGAATCCTTACTGTGTCTGATTACCCCCACAACGAGTTTGGTTATAGATAGGGCAGGGGGGGTTTGGGGGGGGGGCGGCAGCCCCCCCCCCAACCACATGAAACTTTTATTTTTTATTTTCTGATGTTATAAAGATGTTTCTGATGTTAAAAAATGTGTTTTTCGGCGATTCTGATGAAATCCCGTATTTTGGCGCGTTTTGGCGAAATTTGGCGAAGTTGGCGAAAACGATGGACGGGCTAATACGAAAGTACCGTTAAAATAATTAAGTTTTTAAGAGTAATACATTCACATTCATAATTTTAAACGCTTTTTTTATTCCAATTTAATTTGATATTCTTCATATCCTATCTTAAAAAATCATAAGTACTAAACCCCATGCAAATTTAAAATTTTTTCACCAAATAGACGTCCATGTTGAATTTGTCATTTTGTTCTCTGGAAATATATATTTCTGATTTGTAATCAGTTACCCGGAAATTGCATGTTCAGGAGATTTTTTAAAAATAAGAAGCAATCGCCATTTTGGTTCCGCCATTTTGTTTTTTCATAAATTTGACTTCAGATTCATAATCAGCGACCTGAAAAACCCCTATATATGAATTTTCATCGAAAAAAATTATCACTTTCGACTTTTGGCCAGCTTTTTGGGATTTGGGACCACTGTGGGACGCCCCCTAATTGTTACCCGCAGCAGTGCATCTATTAACAGCTTGAAACATGGAATCCTCACTCCCTAAAACTGGTCAGTTTTTAAAGAACTGATGAGTTTCTACTTAGGATAGACCCAAAATAGTAGAAAAATCTCATTTGTAATCTTTTCAAAATCATTAATAGTAATTCCTGAGCTCGCGAGCGCCTTCGCGATTCTGGAAGTCTTCCAAACTCTTCTGCGGGGGCTTCTGGGAGGCTAACACCTCAGCCGCTTTTAGTAAAAATTATTTCTGCATATTGTCATCAAATTTGGATCCTTGGGGAAGGGTTAGGACCCTTCAAAGAGAAGTTGAGTAAAAAATAAGCGAAATGAATAGGGTATAACAAATCGTACTATTATTAACGATTTTTTTGCGTTTAAGGGGGGGTAATTATTCCTTAAACCTACAATGCTTTTTAACCTTGAAAATCGAGTTTAAAGTTATAAAGTCGTCGAAAAACGTAAAAAGGGGGAGGGGCTGTTCCCCGAAAACCCTGAGTCAATTGAGAATTTTAATGGTGATTTTCGTATTCAGCGACCCAAAATCTAAGAAATGTTTATTTTCATCAAGGAAAAAATTTTGAAGGTCAAATTTGTTGAACAGTGTTATACATGGGATCCCCTTTGTTGTTATTGACACCTTCAATAATAATATGATTAATAGGGAAAACTAAAAAAAAGTTTAAGTTTGACTCGAAATCCTAAGAGCAGAACAAGACCGAATATCCCAATGAAAAAATATCCGCCTTATAAGTGCATTTTCTATCCCCCTTTTCCTAAGTGATTCCGAATGTTCTGAGTTGTCTTTGTAAACTATTCTTGAAGGTTAAAAAAAACATGGGGTACTTGAGAGATTACCAAGATTGTTAGACCCTCAACTCCAGTTTAATCAGCCTATCTGTGTGAAGACATGAGAATAGCTATTACAGAATATGTGACTGAGAGTCACAACTAGCTTGATGCAAATACATTGTTTCCCTAAAGTAAACTTAAGTACTTGGTCCTTATTTTATCAAACCCGAAAAGTTGAAGGCTAAGTCTGCCTTGCTGATCCCGGTAACAGAACTCGGGCCAGTGGGGTGGTTAGCGAGATGAGATGCATTGCCACTACGCCACTGAGCTCTAAAGGGTTAACAAGTTAAGAAACACCCTGTTTAATAAAATTTTAAAAAGCAAGTACTCTCGGGGGAGTATATAACTCCTAGAGAGCACGTCCTCAAGGGGCGGATAGGGGAAAGCCTCCATAGATCTTCCTTTGGGTGGTACAAGGGAAATAAAATACCTTCCGCGAACCAATAGGCAGAATTGCCACCTCTTCAGAGGCAATGGAATCCCCATTTCCATGGAGATTTGTATGGGCCATACGCAACTAAGTTTTGCGACGTTTAAGCCAGTCCAACTACTTCCGCTCAGTGTGACATCACAGAACGTCGGAAGTCCCACCCTCGCATCTTTGTTTAGCGTCTGCTCATAGCCATCTTGAACAAGGAGGCCTGGACACTTCGCCTCGATGAGTCATTCGCTCCGTCTTCAAGGTGGCGAACCTCCAATAAGCACGCGCTTCTCGTGTTTCCCGCGGCTGTTTAACCAATCGTTAGAAAGCTTTCGACGGAAAGAATGACTCATCCTCTTAGCCGTCCAGGCCTCCTAGCTCTAGATGGCTATGGTCTGCTACAGAGCAGAGGCTGAAGGACGCAACGTTTTTGGGAGAAAATCCGGTTCTCTAGTCTTGTCCAGACCGATACAAAACATAACTGCATACGGCCCTATATCCTTATCTGAGTTTGTATGTCCACGATAACAACAAAAAAAAGCAATCCTTACCCCCGCTGGGCGTCTGAGGCGTCTGCACCTTCTGGTAGTACTGCTGCACATAGGGCTGCGGCTGCATGCCGAGCTGCTGCATCTGCTTCTGCTGGCGCAGCATCTGGTAGTGCTGCTCTATCTGCGCGTAGGGGGGCATGGCGATCTCGCTGGTGTGCCTGCGCCGCCCCTTCTTGGGGGAGGGCTGCAGCCGCCGCAGCGACTCCACGCCCGCCCCCGCCGCCGAGGGCGCGGCCACCGTGGTGGTGGGGGGCGCCGGGTGCTGGCGCCACTGCTCCGACGCCGACACCACCGTCGTCGTGGCCGTAGTCATGATGGTGATGTCGTCGTCGCCGCGGTAGCCTTGGATGGGGGTGCGGGCGGGCTGGGGGGTCCTGCAACAACATCTTCAATATAGGGACAAGTTCGCTCAAACTCTGTACAACCAAAGAACTATGCCTTTACAAAGCATGTTTTTTTTCATATATAAGCCAGAATCTTTCAATATACAGTGGGCGCATGCGCAGTAAATACTTATAAGATTTTACGGCAGTATTCACCGGTAGACTTACCGGTGGTTAACCGGCAGTCAAACTTCTGCACACTAAAATGCTCCACCAATCAGGGGTTAGACTCCCAGTTAACAGCCGGATAGGTAGGTAGTAAATAAGGCCATTAGTAGAGTGTTGTACAGTTCATGTAACCATGTTAATGTCTTCCAGAAACATATTTTAGTGTAAACCATATGTGACTTCAGGGGCGTAGATCCAGGTTTTATATTTTCGGACCAATTCCATTATTTTTTGTGAAAAATTAAATATTTTTTGTGAAAAGAAATTGTTTTTGTGACAAATTGAAGCAGTGATAGTTAGCAGATCAGTGCGTTAACGTAAAATTGTTTCACAAACCAAGAAAATCATGAAAAATTCAAATATTTTTGTGAATGTTTTCTTGCAAATTATCACTAAAGCTGATTTGAATTTCGTGAAAGAGGTGTTTTTATGAATTTATTTTTGTGAAGGGGCAGATTTAAAGAGGGGGAATTTTTATGAAGGGGCAGCAAAAAGGGTCCCAATTTTTGTCTGGATCAACCCCTGGGACTTCATACCTTTTTCAGTTGCGATTTTTTAAACAGTGAGTTGTAGAGATATAGATCTTAAGTACATGTCATGCAACGAATCTAGCAGTACAGAGTTTAGGCGAACTTGTTGAAATACCCTGTGATGTATTACTAAATAAAATACTATATAAAACACGTAATAATCTTAACCACATATTATCCCACGGCAAAATTCCACTTTACACTCAGAAAAATGTATAAGAGTAAGTTAAAGATGTATACCTTCTTCCTGAGTCCGTCATGGTTTTGTACATGGACAACTCCTGACAGCTGCCGTACTGAGTGGCCACCTGGGACCTGTATGGAATGTGGGGCTGTGCCTGATACTGCACCATCTGCGGCTGGTTTTGGTACTGCAGCATCTGCGGTTGGCTTTGGTAGGACGTCTGCGACTGCATGCGGTACGGCGACAGTACCAACGTCTGGTTCTGCTGCGCAACGCTGATGGGCTTGGATTGCTGCACGACCGAACTGCTACCCTGCAGTTGGTTCTGCTGCTGCTGCATTTGCTTCAACAAAGCGTTCTGCTGCGCCTGGAAGTAGAAACCATTTATTTAGCGAGACTGGAGAATGACGCATTGTGAGATCTTTCCGCCGTTTTGGTGACAACTTTCCTGTACTTTAACATTACGAGGAGTTTAAAATCGTGGAAATCGTGTACACATGCAGCTTATTAAAGATTTTTATTAGCTTACTTTCTTTCATAAATTATCTCAAATGAATTTTTTTCAAACTAATTATTTTACTGTTTAATTGTTGGCGACGTTATTTGCATTCACTGTTAACCAATATTAGTTAACCTTCTATTTGAAAACAAAACTGAATTCAAAGTAACAGCAAAGTTGAAACCAGTTTTACGGCTACTAGTCCATAAAAATTTTTTCTTTCGGCCACCAAACAATCAATTTTATTTTTTAATATACATTTTCTAAGAAAAATATAATAAATAAAAAATAAAAATATCATTTTGGATTTGGCATGAATTATTTAAATTTCAAGAAAGTTTTCTCTGTAATTTCCAAGCAATAAAAAAGTTAGGCTAAGGTCGCATTAGAGGCTTCTGTCGCAGCGACTATAACACTAGGTCACTCGAGAGCAATGCATTTCTATGGTAGATTCTTGGCAATCGCCCAAGAGTCTCGTCACCTAATGCGCGCGCTCTAGCTTCTTCCAATACCCAGGGTGATAATTTTGTCTTAGTCGCCGCGACATAAGTGTCTAGTGCGCGCATAGCCTCAAAGTGCAGATAGTAACTAAAATGGCGGTTAATCGTTTATCTCTCTCTATATATATAAAGGGTCTCTACCTGGAAGTTAGCCAGGGACTTGGAGACCTCAGAAGATATAGAATCCTCTTTGACGTCCTTCGCAGGTGTTGGTTGTTGTTGATGGTGGTGGGAAGGCGTCGAGGGGGGTTGAGGGGACGTTCTGCTCTCCAGCATGTTCTTCCTCTCTTCCGTCACCGCTTTCAGTTCGTCTCGCAGTTGCTGCTTCAGGTTCTGCATGTATTGAGGGAGCTTCGACCCCGACGTGTCGCTGCCGGGGCTGGGCGTTCTGGAAGCGTCCATCCGCCTCCCTAGCAAGGGGGAGAGGGATCCACCCCCCACGGGGGTGGGCGATGGAGCCCCCAGGGTGGCGCTGCTGGTGTTGTGGGCCGGCGAGAACTGCTGTTTGGAGTTCTCGACGCTCGTGACCACGGAGGTCGTCACCGTGACTGAGGGGGCAGGGGTGAGGGAGGGGGTGGGAGGTTCGCTGGGAGGGTTGTCGTTGAGGTCGAATCCGTTCCTGGAGCGGTCCGAGATGCTCTTGAGGGAGGGGCTGGGGGAGGAGCACTGGTCTGGTGGGAGGTTGGGGAGTTTTCTGCGTAGACGAACGGATTTTATACTTTCTGCTTCACTCTGGGTGTCCGAAGAGTCACCGCCTGCCATCTGAAGGATTGAAGAATTCAAAATATAAGAATTGGTTAAAACAAGTGGAAAAGATAGCAGACATATATACAGGGTGTCTCAAAAGGTTTTATCCAAACCTGCATGACATGCAGGTTTGTCATGACACAGATTTTCATAGCAACCCATGTCCACAAATGTAAACTGCGTCCACTAGATGAAAACGTTCGCCGGCGAAGGGGCAAGGTTTAACTTTGTTATTCTACGGGGAAAATTCATTGCATGTATTACATATTCGGAGAGATCCCCTTTCGCCGGAAAACTTTGTCCTCTAGTGGAGGCAGTTTACATTTGCGTACATGAGTTCCTATGAAAATCTTGTTAGTCATGGTATGAGGGACCTGCAAGCTCAGTTTGGCACCCACTTTTAGAGACACCCTGTATAAATTAGTCAAAATTTCTTTTAGAAGTTTAATTCGATGCAGAGGATTAATATTCACTACCTACAAGATTTTCATTTGTAGAATTCAACAGGTATAGTTAGATTATACCTGTACAAAAAAATCAGAAACTTCTACATATTAGACTTAGAAAAACTACTCCGAAATAAAATTTCTTGCGCTATTTTCTTCAGATTGTTTTACTTTACACTTTAATAACTAAATAGGCCTATCCAAACTCCATCACGTGATTGAATTCAGTTGATGAAACTTGATGGAAAATTCTACTTTCACCTGGTAACGTTATAAGACGACTCAAATACGGATAATAATATAACAGTGTATGAATTAGTTATATCAGGCAGACATTTACGATAACATCAAGACGAACGGAGCATACGTCAGGGAGAGCAAAAGGCTTAACATATTTGTGTTATAGAGTAAAATTACCGATTTACCTACCTTATCCCTTGGAGTGCTCGGGGTCTGTGGTGATCCTATTGAGTTTGACGAAATGTCCGAGAATACATTATTGACCGCGTGTCCCCCATTCAGGCGGCTAAGGAGTTCATCCCCCGGTTTGGGTGAAGACGAGTTGCCTCCGTAAGACGCAGAACGATGTCTGCGGGCTTGAGGAGTAGGAACTGTAATGGGAGGAAGCAAGTATCAGTAAAATCATGTCTCGAAAGATCTTAAAATGAACTGAAGCTGAGGTATTCAAAGCACATATTGCTCCCTACCTTGTTGGTTGAATGTTTGAGGAGGTTGAGCAGATTCGGTAATTTTCTGCTCACTGTTGGAATTCCGAGACTGGTTCCTTGGAGCAGGACTTGGCACAGTCTGAAACAGAAGGTAATAAAGGAGATTTATTTCACAGGAAAAGTTTACATAAATACTCTTAGTTTTTAATGTTGATGTATATACTATATTACTATTTTCTACTGTTATTTAATTGTCGATCCTATAGTTAAGAAGAATCTTTAAGTATTGAAAATACTTCAGTTAGAAATAAGGACGGGGTGGCTCAGTTGTATGACGTGCTGCCAACTACGCTAGCAGTCTGCGCACTGTATCTGTTGCCGAGTTCGATTCTCGGCCTTGCTCAGGGTGTAATTTCTCTTTATATATGCTAGTAAAAATTCTATTTGCATCTGTCTCTGTTTGGGGAAGATTTATAAGCGGATGCTTGAGATCAAGCACTGAAAATGAAATAATTTATTTTCATTTTAGTAGACTCACCGCCGTGAAAATTAATTCGTTTCTTGAAGCTCTAAGGACTCATTAAAAGCAAGTACAATGTATATTTGTATTAGGATCTACTCACTGATTGAACATCGGTTGTTGAAGAGGCATGTGTAGTGCTTTGCTGCATGTAAGTTTGTTCAAAAGATTGGTTCAATTCCGGACTCTTCCATGTTGATGGAGAAACCGGTCGATTCACTTGAACACGTGGTACGTCCAAGCCAAACAGAATTTCCCCTTGTGTGCTGGAATAAAAAGGGAGATAGAAGATAAAAAAGGAGTAATTTAAAATGCCGCGAATTTTTTATTCAAAGCGTGATACCAAGTATAATTGAGGATTTTGGTGAGAAAATCAGGTATCTCTCCTTCCAATTCAAATTTACTTTAGATGATTTTTCGAGATATTTTAAATGTTGGCGTGATTCAGGGTTGCTGTTTATAGGTTTAACACGGGAGTCAAAACAGCAACCCTTGTATTTCTACAATGTGCCCTCAGCACATAAAAAGTTTAAGTTTGTTTTTTCGTTGCAAAAATTTCAAGAGTACGATAATGGACCTCCTAGATTGAAAAAATGCCATTTATTTACTATCCTCTACCTTTAAGATCTGTTACTACACTGTTGTTTTCACTCATGAAAAGTGAAATTAGGCCCAAGGGGTTTTTTTTGTTTTTGCTCAGACTTGCAGTTTAAGAAACCATATCAGGCAACATGGGAAGATCTGCATTTAAGGGCAACAATTGTTGGAGGTGTATCGCTAAATTGGCAAATCTCACTGTGAACCAACTTGATTTGAAAGTGGAGATACCTGGTACATCGAAAAAAAAGTTTACGTAATACATTTCTATGTGTGTATGGCTACATTTATTTACAAATTAAAACGAGCAACTTCATGAACTTCACTTTAGAGTTACTTCGCTGTTTCCCACAAGCACCTAATTCATTTTACACCGGAATGTGTAAACATAATTAGATTGGTTCATAAATAAATTTTGAAGCATGAAATGAAAAATGAAGAAGATTACCAAAATAGTATTTTTTAAGAACAGTATTTGAATACTTTCCTGGTAGTACATTCTACATTATTTCATGAATTATTAATCACTTTCTCTGGGTGTTTGTGAGTTCAAGGTAAAACAGCTGAATTGAGAAATGTGAACTATCTACATCTGAAATTTCTACATGGTATTAGCTTAAAATTTGAATAATTTTCAGTTTTAGCATATATTTAGAGAAAACAAGTATGCATAGAAATAATTTCAAAGTACCTTTAGCCTAAAAATTCAAATCTCTAAACATGCTAGTTCAAAAAATTTTAAATTGTATTTTATGTGTAGATTTACAGCTTTTAAATTTCGTGAACGAAAAATTCGAAGCTCAATATTTTCTACTGTTGGACTACTTTCAATCGAATACTAAACGCAAAAATAAACACATGATTTATTAAAAAGAACTTCCAAAATTATTCAATGATCCGTCTTTACATTAAAAAACAAGCCACGTTTAAGTACCCTTAGTAAAAATAATTAGAAAGTAGTTGCTATCTTCATTAGCATTTGAACAAGCTCATATCTTACCCTAAGAAAATAACTTCTCAACACCGAAAAAGTGATTCAACTATGAAAGTTAAATAAATACCGTATTTAAGAAGGTCAATTGAAAGACAAATACAGAGTCGGATGAAGTGGCATGCATACCAGACGAGGCGCGTAGTAATTCTAACCCCTTTCACGTTGTACATCCACTAATTCATTTACAACGCTAACGAAGCACTCTGAAAACTGAACGAGAGTCTATTTATTTGCTCTTCCATCCGCCAGAAAGAATTAAATCTGTGTAAATTTCGGTCATGTTCTTTTCGCCCGGCTTAAAGGGGGATATTTTTCACACCGGAGTTAAAAGTCTCCTTTTATGCAATGGCCTTGATTGCATTTTGAGCAGAGCATTACCATATGTGCCGCTTTAATTAGGAGTAAAGTGGACTAAGTTGGGCCGTATTTAGAGTGCTAAATTTTTCTTTGTGTCCTTCTAGAGGCCGTTTAAATATTACGTATAAGCACATAAGAGGAGGAGATATTAATAATTATATTTTTTTAAATAGTTCGTACAGACATTATAAATAGCCTAAAAACAGCTAGGAAAATAGTAAAAATATCACATTAAAATTTCAGTTTTTAAACTAAAAGTTAAAAACGTCAACAAAAAAAGGAACGCTAGGGTCATATTCCGCCCTCCGTGTTTGGAAAGCTATTTTAAGAGTACTTCCTCAACCTTTTATGCCAAAAAAAAAAGCGCGAAACTTTTGCTTTGCAGCAAAAGTGATTGGAAATTTATACATGAAAATAGTTGTAAACAGTAAAAAACCGTTACTATATTCAGAAATTTTTACAAAATTAGTGTTGTAAATGTTTCTTAAAATTTCAGAGAAAGAAAATGTGCTCTTATAGTGTTTTTGATCCAAAAATACACGCCAGATTCTAAACACCACTTTTTTTTAAGTATGTTTATAAGTATGGGGTATGTATGTATATACAAAACGTATGGGTGCGCAAGCTGTTTTCTAGAGCTGTTTCCAAAACAGCTGTTTGCGCACGCAAAAAACAAACTTTAACGGGATCTCAAGCGTTTAACATTGATTGTACTTACGTGAAACTTTGGACTTGAGGGTTTTCAACTATGATCTTTCAGATTATCAAATCAAAAGAAAGGATTTCAAAATACAAAATAAGGTTTTGGCAGATTTTTCACATTTTTTTTGTGTTTTTTAACTTTTTTTTCATAATAAAAGAAATTTTAAATTAAAGACTTTTGAGGTTATTTTAAAGATCATATTAAACCAAAATTTTTATGACCATAGTTAAGTTTTTACCAATAGTAGTTCTTCTACATATTGAATTTTTCAATGATTTTTTTGGGGTGTCGCTCCATTTTAAACTCCCTGGGATTTGGTCTGGGACCCCCCTTTCTATACCGATTCTTGTTCGTCTTGATGAGTACTATCATCCCTGAAAGTTTGTTGCACCATTTCAGATACACCCTGTATAAATAATCCCAAACCATGTTTAGTTGTTTAGCTACGAACTTAGACCATTGGTATTGCGAGCAATTGAAGAGGCTACTTTACCTGGGAGGAGGCGGTTGGGGAGACTGTTGGCTCTTGGGCCCCTGGGCTGCCATGGCAACGGCCGCCTGCATCTGTTCCACTGTGGGCTGGGGCAGGCGGCGGTGGGATCGCCGGGGGGTGGTGGGCTGAGCGGGGGTTTTCTGAGGGCTGCTGGGGGTGGTCTTTTGCGGGGATCCAAAACTTTCCTGAGGAGGAATCACGTTAGAAGTTATGCATTGACAGATACGCTGAAGGATTTACATGGAATAAAATACTCCATACATATCTAATACATTATAATACTACTATTTAAACAAATTGGCATTAAAGGTTTGTAAGAAATCAAGTTCTTCTACTTGTTTTTCTTTTAAATTAAAATATATGCTTGTTTAAAAAATTTTTTTTAACTACAATTGAGGCCCCTAGTTTCAATACCGGACATTTGCATTTTGACACAGCTTCGGTAAGAGTCGACGCGGTCGCCAAATGGAATATTACGGTATCATGCTATATTATCACGGCTGGTCGCCCGTTCCGGCCGCCATGTTTTACATCGACTCAAATGATAACACTTAAGTGCGTTACGAATTATAATTTTGTTCTTATTTTTAAATTAAACAGTTACCGGGGATTGAAATATGTATCTCCCGCATGCAGAGCGTGCACCATACCGCAGATCTAGCGGGATATACTGAAATCGTAAAAACTTGTTATAACATCCTTTTACTTGGGTTAATCTTTATTTGAGTCGTGGTAAAACATGGCGGCCGGAAAGGAGACCGGCCGTGATATAACGGCAACTAGTCTTCCATTTGGCGACCGATTCGCGGTCATCAAATGGTCGATTCTTTTATCAAAGCTGTGTCAAAATGCATATGTCCGGTTTTGAAACTAGGGGCCTCAATTGTTAAATATCCCGTAAAGATAAAAACAATAAATAAATTTTTCGAGGAGATTGTTTAAGTTTTTAAAGTAAGATATATGAATACACTATATCTGTTTAAAACTTTATTGATTAAAATTCTCCAAAAACTGCTTTTGTTAGAAGTTAAGAGGACTTTTTTTAATGATAAAAAAACAAGATGGCTTGAAATTACTTAACAACCATTCACTCATTTAAAACAATCACCAACACATTTATTTAAATAACACAAAAAATGAATAATAAATATCCTTAAAATTAAATACATGCTAAAAACGGTTAATGTAAAAAATATGTAGGTAATGTAAAACACAATGTGGTGGTTAACACGGTTACATGCTATGAGAGTACGTGCAGTGAGCGTAATCTAAAAATCGTGCTCTGAGCCTAACTTGATAAAAAATCGAGATTCAATTGGTAATTTTGTGATTTTAAATTGTATGTGTATTAATATTAGCTATTTCAATGTTCTTTTTGTGTGATTTGTGTAAAGCGAAAATTATTTCTGATCTAAAATGATTTTAGATCAACAAGGTAAAAAGAAAACAACTTAAATAGAATTAAAGGATTAGACAAAAAGACAAACCCCCCGCCCTAACTATATAACCAAACTCGTTTGGAGGGTAATCAGAAATAGCAACGATTCAAAAAAAAATGCGGCTCGTTACTCTTTGATTTTACACAAAACAAGCAAATCACAAAAAAGAGCATTAAAACAGTTAATAGTAATACAAGTAGCATGTAAATCACTTGAAACATAATTTCTATTATAATGTTAATTTCTAAAAAACATGACACTATCATTATCATAACTTTCAACCCTCGCCCTAGTTAGACCATATTTTATTTAACATTTAAATAATTATTTGGTGAAGGCTTATGGTTCTATGATATATTTATAGAATTATGATATAGTTATGTGGCTCAGTTATACAATTCGATTTCGAATATATATTACCGAGGGATTTCGCAATTGTTTTACGTAAATTCAAATGCTCAAGAGAGATTAGATTTTCCTCATTCCAATAAATGCAGACACCTGGTTTATGTTTTAATGTGCTTTAATCAACCTGTTTCCTCGACGCATTTCTAAGTAAATTTTGATTGATTAATACCCTTTATTAAAAATAAATTTCTTTTAATTGACTACTAAATTTTCATTGGACTTAAGTTCGTGACCCCAACCTCGTAACCACAGAAATTTGAAAACTGCATATTGTGCGATGATCATGATGTTTGTTTTTCTGCATACCAAGAATTAGCAATGAAAAACTTGTTTTACAGGCGCTTTTTAGTATTGCACCAAAACAAACTATAACAGACTTATTTAAGTAGAATAAAAATGATTTCAATGAGCAATATTTAAATTAAATTTTAATAAAAAGAGGGCCATTTATGACCATTTAGAATACAATAGAATAGTCACAGAACAGCCCTATTCTATTAGTATGATTGAGAAACCTAGTCTCGTCCTTCTAGATTAATCTTAATCTTCCAGAGGGTATTTCGATTTAACCTGATTATTTCATGAAGCAAGAGATTAATCATATGTTTCGTTGAGACAAGTAATTAACTTAGATAGGAGAATTCGGCTCCAGGACTTCAGATAAACATTATTCCGATTAATATTGCCTCTGTATTCAGACTCTGAAAATAATGAATGTGATTCGTTATGCTTGCTTTATATAATCAAAATAGGAATATACAAATAATCAAACTTGTAAATTCATTGTTTCAATTGAAATTTTTTGAGAAATTAGTAAACTGGTTTTCTTTACAGAATGTTTGCTTGCATATTCGTGTAAGAAACTGTAAATTCTGAATTGAAATTATCCAAGTGAGCGATTGTAACTTTTTGTTTAAGGGGTTTTCTAATTTTACACACAATTTTATTATTTTTTTTCATAAGTTAGTATAAAGAAAACGAAAATTTTTGAATTGCTATAGAGAACCCCTATTAGTAATATTACTTATTAAGAGAAAAACAAATATGAAATTAATTTTTCCATTGAGATTTGCAACTTATTTTCCAAAATATTAATCAATTTCAAACACTTCACAAATGAGGGTAATATTTAGGTCGGTGCTATCTCAACTTGTGTGCAATGTTTGAACTGACCCTCAGATTTAGCTTTGATGACTTGATTGATTATTTAACGATTAAAAAACTAACACATTTATGGTTGACCTCCACAACACTATTGGCAGCGATGATCGTATCATATGAATCCCTCTTTCAAGTTACAAAAGAAAAGATGTTAGTTTATTATACAAAAACAAAATAAAAAATTTGCAGTATATTGCGTACACAGTAGAGTCAAAAAGTTACCGGAATGGTCGCCTAATTAACGCAGGTGTTGGTTGGATGAGGAATATCGTTTTTGGATGTTTGTTGCACTGTTAAAGAAAACACTCAGCCAACCAAGATTTGCTTCCGGTACTATCGGTATTAGATCCAGATCATTTCTAAGGAAGCGAATTTTCCATTCGTTGGATTTTGAATTGGCGTCTTAAAAGCAGTGGGGAAACACAAAATGCTGCGCAGAAATCACCTTCTGAGACTTTGGAAACGCTGAAGAAAGCATACGGATACGAACACATTAAAAATACGATCGGTATACACGTTTAGTGAAGGCTGCACGAACATCCAATATCCTCCTCGGAATGGGCGCCCTCATTGGACTAGGAGATGGATAATGCGACAAAGCAACTAAAGGACCTCTGAAGAATTGGATCCCAGGAGTGTTTTAAACTCCTGAAGGATTTAACTCCTGAAAGTGCTTTAAACTCCTGAGGAAGTGAGTGAATGCAGAAGAAAATTACTTTGAAGGCCAAAAGAGAAAATTATTGTTCTACTTTTTATAATTTTTAATCGACCGATTCCGGGAACTTTTCACCCTATTTTTATATATGTAACCCATGTGGATTGTTTCCTCACTTGGTATTCCCTCTGTATGGAGGAGACGGTGGCCACGTTCGAAATAGGGCTGATGGCGAGGGAGGTGGGCGAAACAGCTGACTTGATCCCAGAGTCGTCTACTGGAGAGGTACCCGGCAGACCAAGAGCCCTGTTGAACTCTTCGAGCATTCCCGAAATGGTACCACTTGTAGCCCTGGGTATGCCACCAGCCTTCAGGAGGAGCCTCGGGTCGGTGGTCGTGCCCACCTCTCCATCCGCGGCTTTCTCCTGGAACTTCTCCATGAGTTCCTGCTCCGCAGCCTCGATGGAGGGGGACACGTCCAGGATGGGGGACAGGTCCGAGACGGGAGACCAGTCCCCCTGGGGGTCGGGCTTGGGAAGAGGCGGCTTGGCCTTCTTGCCGTCGTCCGCAGACGACGACTGTGCGTAGTAGTAGGGCGCCGCTTGGCCTCCTTCTTTGGCTGGGGGAGGCTTCTGGGATGATGATGATGACGATGAAGATGAGTCCTGCTGCATAGCTTTGGCCGAGCTGAAGGCCTCGTAAGACACCGGTTGCGTCTTGTGTTCCTCCAAGTAGTGCTTGGCCGATGGCTGCCTCGTGTCTGGAGTCAGCTCGTGCAGAAGGAGCTTGTCGTTGCCCGGGTAGTCCTTCCTCTTCGGGGTGTTGTCCCCACCGCTGGTCCCCTGTCGAGGGTCCGTGGGCTGTATGATGTAGTCCCTCTTGTCCCGTCTCGGGTAGTCGTCGTCATCCATCTCGTAAAAGTCCTTCTTTGACGCGAGGATCTTGTCCTGCTCGTACATGTTCAAGTCGTTCTTCTCCTTCAGCGTCTCGGGAGGGTGGTTGTAGGCATTGGGGTACTGCTGGGCGTTCTTATTCGCCTGGTAGATCTGGTTCTGGTTGTACGCGTCTATCTGCTGGAGCACGGTCGTCACCTGCCCCTTCTTCGGCATGAAGTCGGAGGTTCCGGATGCCGAGTGCCTCCTGTCGCCGTCCTTGCTCATCAGCTGCTTTGAGATCTCGGCGGACTTCTTGGCCCCGGAGATCACCTGCTGCTGCGGCCTTCCGATGGCCTTCTCTATCATCTCGAAGTAATCGTCGATGTTCTGCTCCTCCGCTTCGTCCTGATACCCTTCTAGGTCCTGACAGTTATCCTCTGGCGGCAGGGGCTTGCTCCTCCGCGGTTCCCTCCCCCACTCCCCCTGCTGCACGTAGGGGTCGTCCTGAGAGGGCACGGGGGGAGCAGGCTTCTCCCCCTTCTGCCTCGGCTGCGTCGGGGGTGGCTGCTTCTGGGACCGTCCATCCCCGCCGACGAACCTCTGCTGATGATTCTCCGCTCTACCCTCCACAATGTTCGGATGAACCAAATCGTCATTCCTCCTCCTCTGGTCCTGACTCGCCACCCCTTGCATGCCTTGCTTGTGCTGGGACAGGTCATTGATGAAGTTCTTCTCGTTCTTGTAGAACTCTTCAGCGGGTCTGCTGGACTGATCCAGGCTCTGGGTGAGGGAGGCAAGTGGAACCGTTCTTGGGATCCCCCCGTTCCGGCCCTCGTTGTACGCGGCCGCCGTGATCGGTTCCGGGGGGATGGAGGTGCGCGCCTTTGGGACAGGGGGAACGGGTTCCGGCGGAACTGGTTGTTGCTGTTGTTGCTGCTGCTTGCGGTGTTGTTGTTCCAGGGATGGTAGTTGACGTCGGGGGTCGGAGTTGATGGCGTTTCTCCGCTGCTCCTCGTCCTGGTAGCGGTTGGAAGTGGGGAAGTCGTCTGACGCTGGCTTCTTTTGGTGCTTCTCAAAAGAGCTCTGGTGTTCCAAACCTGAGGAAAAGCAGACACTTGTTGAAAGAGTCTTTGAATAAGGATATGGAACTCAAAGGTGTAAAAAAGGATAACACGTTAGGGTTTCAAATGAAAATATTTGCACTATAAAATATTCTCTAACCTTATTTTTTAAATATTTAAATTTCACTCTTCAGATTTTTAATACTAACTCCAGGTTTCAATATTCACGAATTATGTAAAATTTAAATAATAAAGATCCAAAACTACATAATGTGTTTTAATAACTAAAAAATCCTTTAGTATACATTTAGTAAACTAAAATAAGGATGTTGAAATCAAAACGTACTTCAAACTTTCCTTACATTTTAAATGAAATACAATGACTAGTGATGAGTTTAATGTTAACTGACCCGAAGTTACTGTTAATACTTTAATGTTAACTGGAGTTTGACCCGAATGTTATATCTAGTAAAATATAAACTAAAATAGCTCATTTTAAATTATTAGGCATTTTCAACCCTACTGAATGAAACTTGTTCTAGAATGAACTATCCTAGTTTCACTATCAAACTGTAGTAAGGTGAAACAACCCACAAGTCAACCGCAGTAAGCGTGCAATCTCTTTCAAATTCCCTCGTAGAAGATACATAAAAAAAGACTAAGTTCCCTTGTAAGCATCGTCGTCAAACAAACTAGGGGAGAGAGAGACGCACTCCTACACATTTCAAGATCAATAACCGAACTCAGACCCCCTTAACGACAATAGAAATGTAAAACCAACAATTCCAAAGCAGGCAGCCATTACTCTCCAACCAACCAACCAACCCCGGGAATGCGATCCCTCAATAGACTATGAATCTGAATAATTGATGAGGGTAGAGGCTATTTGCCTTTTACGACTTTCCGCGCTATTTCTAGAGGAACTCGATTTGGGTTACGGGCAGAAGGGGTTGGAGATGGGGATGATGAAGACTTTAAAGGCCTTTAACCCGAGCACTCGAAAATCTGTCTTAGACGGCTGGTAGACAGACGAAAAGGGAAGTTGATTAAAGGTAAGAATGGGTGTGATGATAAGTCTCTTGTAATGGTTTGGAACTGGGGTCGTGTAATACGCTTTTACTTTATGAGCGTGCTTTAAAATTCTCTGTTGTTAAGTCTTATGTGTATAGTCCCATGCCTTTGATATGCTAGGATCATTTTAGTGGAAGTTATTTCTAAAGAAAATGCAGTATGCCTTCGTTTTCTGGAACTCTTTGGTACCTCTGAAAAATATATTTTTTACTTGAAATTAGGCGGTTGTGGAGAATCAGAAAACGTTCAGGTTTATTAAGCTTTTAATTAATACTTGCTCATAGGGTTCCTCAACTCAAATATTTTTTTGGGGGGATTCTGAGGTCAATCTGTAGAAGTAAAATTTTTACCTCCCATAATTCTATTTTCTATATTTTTACTTTATTTTAATATTGATAAAGTTCTTTTAATTGTAATAGAACATTTTATACTGAAAGATTATAACTCATTTCATTGTGAATTTCAAAAACCATGTTGATTTGTTTTCGTTTATTTATAAGAATAACATTAATTCTTAGACACTTTTAAAAGTTGGGTATACCCAATGAAAATATTCTTAATTTCAATTAATAAATTGTCCTCTAATTACCATTCTCATACTTTTATCTATATTACATTATTTTCAAAAATTATTCATCAGGCATAATATTGCCCTTTTAAAAAAATTTTACACACTTCAAAAGTGTTTAAACCTTGCTATATTTCTACAAAAGTACCTATAGAATGCAAATATAAATTAAAAAGTACTTACGTCTATCACTTGAAGGTTTGATACTGTTGTCCGCAACCTGAAACAGTGAAGCACGATTTTGTAGAAAAATTTTTTCTCCAGTGTTTGCAGCATTATATAAAATGACGGTAGTCTATATTTCACATGTGCGTTACATGCAATTTTTTTTGCTTAATAAACCTAGAATTCCAATATTACTTTTCTATGAATTTCTAAAGCGCATATTTTAACAGCAAGCAACATTAATTAACACGCAAAACAGCATGCAATACACTACATCAATGCAAACATTCAATCTTGTGAGCGACAAAATCTATCATGCCATATGCACAATGAACCAACTCAGATACTTTTAAAAAAACATTAATCTAGCTGCCAAAAAATGCTTAAAACGTTCATAACAGTGTGTGAAAATTACATTAAACTTTTTTTTCTGAAGGAAGTATGTATCTTTCAATATACTATGCTACGTTGAAAAGAAATTTTAAATCTAACACCTCTAACGCCGTCCCAAATTTAATAACTAATTAGTTCTTATGGAAATTTTTTTCAAATAAACTATTTATAATAAAATTGGATAAGTCCGCTGAATGTAGTTTTGAGTAACTGGTTTTCTCTAATAGCGCAAGTTTTCTTCCTGAGAAGCTCAAATGTTGGGAGCTGACTGAGCTCTAACCTAACTGGCTCGACTTGAAGATAATTGCTTTCAACATATACAAGTTAATTAAATGTGAAGAGGGGAAATATGTTCCATCCTGCCAATGGATTGTTCTTGACATTTTTTTAAATTTTTATAGCCTGTTAATTTTCTAATCCCTGCTGCTTTTGCTTGGTTAGCTAGTCATGAGTCAACTCAACCTTTCATGCCTCCGGAAAATGAGCTCCAAGTTCACTTAGGGTGCAGCGTTGGGCTAGATACTGGCTGGACACAAGCTTTGTAATTAGGTTCAAAAAGGTATTGAAACAGAGTTACCTAACGCCTGAATGGCCTCTATAACCGGACAAAATTGGATTGATTGATTGACACCGAATGTTAAAGGGGACTTAATTTTAAAAAATAGGAGCAAATGTGGGGAAAAGAGGTTTTGGGCAGCTAGCTTAATGCATTAAGAAAACTACGTCACAACCATACCTTCGCGGCCTCCACCAATCGATTTTGTTCCTGGTTCGACAATGTCCTCATCCTTTCGTCTAAGCTTCCTCGCCTGGGAGCCACTGTGACGTATTCTCCAGTGTCCGTCAGGTCCGGGGGCAGACTCTCTCTTCGAAACGGATTATTGTCATTGCGGAAAGGATTGGTACCCTGTCGTGGCATCGCCTGATTGGTGGGCTGCTTCCCGCGAGTCGTCCTCCCTGCAGGCTGAGGGGGCTCCGGACGTTTCGTCCTCGGGAGGGTAGCAGGGGGGGAGGAGGTGTTGTCCTGGGTCATCTGGGGGAACATCTTTTGCATGTCCGACTCTTGAGTCGTCAGGCTGACGTAAACGCCGTTCTGGTCTTGGTCTTGTTGTAAGGCATTCTTCTGGTGGAACTGGTTGTTGGATTGTCTCTGGTTGTTCTTCGGTTGGTTGAATTGTCCTTTCTCCGGAGAGTACGATTCAGGGGGAGGGTTGGAGGGTGGATGTTGCGCCACGAGGCGTATTTTGTCCTGACGCATCTGATGCTGCTGCTCTTCGGGTCTGGTCTTGGAAGTGTCTGGGAACATTTGCTCCCCCATGGTGGCGTGAGTGCGTTCGCCGTTCGGTGGTTGTTGGAAGTGTTGGTTCTGCGGCTTGTTCGAAGTCTGTTTCTGGAACTGTTGTTTGTCTTGGTAGCTATGGGGATCGACCATTCCTTTATCGAGGGGGTGCTCGTATGTCTGCTTCACTTGAGGAGAAAACTCTTGGGGAGGTTGTTGTGGATGCTGCGGCCTGGGTATCACCTGTTGATCTGGAGGTTCGCGCAAGCGCTGGTTTCTCTTCGGGGGTAGTTTTTGGGGTGACTCCATGAGCCTCTGCTCGATGGGAGGTTCTTGGGATATGTCTTGTGGTGGGTACACGTTCGGGTCTTCTGCGTTAGGGGGTACTTTGTTTTGAGGGTATACAATTGGATGCTGGGGTTGAGGCTTTGGAGGATCATTCGGGTGGTATACCTTGGACTGAGGGTAGTCCATATCGTTTTCTGGAGGTCCATGAAACCTCTGATTAGAGTTCTTCAAGTCATCATGGTTGTAACTTTGAGGCGGTACGTGAATAGGATCAAACGGTGGTTCACCGTTCTTCTGTTGGTGGTGCCTTTTGGACTCTTTCCCCCGTTGCCTCTCTGGTTCTTGTTGTTGTTGCATTTGTTCCTGATGCCTGGGAGATTCATTGGGGTGCCTCTGGGGATCCATTGCATGTCTGATGTTGTTTCCAGAGTGATCCCCTCGCCTTTGGTCTATCCTCTGGGGATCATTGGGAGTCCTCTGATCAACAGGCTGCGTCTGTGGCGGCCTTTGCTGAGGTCTCTGCTGCTCTGAGGGATGCATAGGCCTGGAGCCCTTCATTTCTTCCGGGTGCATAGGCCGAGGCTTCATCTCATCTGGATGTTGGGATCCCGGATGAGGCTGTCGAGGATCACATGATTGGGGCTGTCTAGGATCACCAGGATGGGGCTGTCTAGGATCACCTGGGTAAGGCTGCCTAGGATCCCCAGGATGAGGCTGTCTAGGATCACCTGGGTGGGGCTGTCTAGGATCCCCAGGATGAGGCTGTCTAGGATCACCTGGGTGAGGCTGTCTAGGATCTCCAGGATGAGGCTGTCTAGGATCACCTGGGTGAGGCTGTCTTGGATCCCCAGGATGAGGCTGTCTAGGATCCCCAGGATAAGGCTGCCTAGGATCACCTGAGTGAGGCTGCCTAGGATCCCCTGGGTGAGGCTGCCTAGGATCCCCTGGGTGAGCCTGTCTTGGATCCCCAGGATGAGGCTGTCTTGGATCCCCCTGGTAAGGCTGTCTGGGGTCCCCTGGATGCTGAGGCCTTGGACCTTCAGGTCTATACTCTCCAGGGTGCTGAGGCCTCTGATCTTTCATCTGTTGAGGTCTCTGCTGGTCCCCTGGATAACGAGGTCTAGCTTGTGGTCTCATGGGAACCCCTTGTTGTGGGTGATCAGGTCTCATCGGTTGACCTTGTTGGGGATGATCAGGGCGCATACCCCGAAAAGGGGACCCTTCTTGCATCGGACGTGGCCCCATAGGTTGTTGTTGCTGTTGAGGTCTTTGGGGCTGCATCATTCGCGGGGACTGTCCAGGCAGACTGTCTGAACGCCCTCTAGGGGGAGGGCCATCTTGACCTCCCATTCTCGGTCTTCTGTCTTCGCTGGGGGATGCAGCGCTCTCGGAGGTCCGCCGTCGATGATCGATTGGTGAAGCTGAGTGGTTTTCTTCAGGTTTTCGATTGTTTACTGGCAGGCGGGGGTATTTCTCCGAACAAGCAACGCACATCCATACATGTTTCTGTAAATTAAGAAAATGATTTAATTAATCATTATTATCATCGGGGTGTAATAAATAACTTTTTCGTTAACAATTTAAAAAAAACTATTAAAAATAATTACACTAGTCGACAGTGGTTTCCTAACAACAACCAAATTACTATTTTTGTTACTAACTCATGAAGTTATTTACATATCTGCAAGTAAAAAAGTTCCACCACGTCCCATTTTTGAGTAACAAAAATTTTCGATTTTCTGCTTTTTTCTTAATTTTTGCGTTTTAAGCGTAATTTTCGTCCAATAGCAATCCTGCAATCCCATCCAATTAATTTATTTCTAGTATCCAAGTATGTAGACATTCTTTTAAAAGTATGGTGATGTTTTTGTACTACAGTTCATTTTGAAAATTGACGAGTTTTCATTGCAAATTTTGTACATTTGTGTACAATACGTTTTGCTTAATTTGGGTACGGTTTAAATTACAATTCAACGGTAATATTTTACAGAAAAAGTGGGAAAAGGTTTTCCCCTCTCTGATTTGAGTTCAAATAGGTGTCTAAAATTAAATCTGGGCTCCTCACATTAGAGAGAGGTTAGAGTGTGGCTATTTTTAAGTGCGTAAGAGTCAACAGTAGTTCTATGCAAATTACTATCTCTATAGTATAAGGAGGACATTTAAATTATCTTAGTTATTTAATATCAATGACAAATACAGAAAACAATTTTTTTTAAAGTATTTAAAAAGAAGTTTTTCGCCTTTAAGTGAAGGCAAACTCAAAGTCAGTATGAACCTCTGATTAAAAAAGAATTCACGACCCTGCCTATAAAGGAAAATTTAATAAAAACGCATTATCTAGCTTGAAAATGGTTTTTAAGAGAGTGGTAAGATGATTTTTAGAAAATAGGACCGATAAAAATGTTTTAATCTCAATAGAAGGTTCTCTTTAGTTTTACCAAGCCATAGAATGTTGAGCATCACCCAAAATTCATATTTTACATCCACGTTTGAACTTATTTCTTAAAAATATCACTGTAGTCAATCATAAACGAGGATAAAGATTCCCTTAAGACATTTACTCGATACATATAGTACGGGAGCTGGCGTTCAATTTCAAGAATTCATCTGCTCGTACACTATTTTAATTTTATAGGATAGTGTTAGTGGTGCTGATCATGGAATCGAGCGTCAGCTGGTCAGGTAGCGGTGGGTTGAGCGTGAGGAGGGGGTCAAAGGTACAAAAAAAGAAAAATAAATTCATCTGCTCGCGTATGAAACTTGGTGGAGATGGTAGTTTAGACCTTCCTGATTACAAAAATGACCGTCAGCTGGCTGGGTGGCGGTGGAATGACCGTCAGCTGGTCTCGTGAACTTGCAAACAAAAAATTTATCTGGCAAAACAAGAAACTTGGTAGGAAATCAATATTTGTTACATAAATAATAACGAGTTACTAGTACAACACACATTAATTCATGAGTTGCTAGTGTAAGTTGAAGACTAGTAACTCGTTATTACTTCATGTAATAGAGATTGACAACCCTATCAAGTTCCATGCATTGTCAGGTAAATTTTTTTGTTTGCAAGTTCACGTGACCAGCTGACGGTCATTCCACGGCCACCCAGCCAGCTGATGGTCATTTTTGTAATCAGGAAGGCCTAAACTACCATCTACACCAAGTTTCATACACGGCAGATGAATTTATTTTTTTACTTTTTTGCAACTTTGACCCCCTCCTCACGCTCAACCCACCGCTACCTGACCAGCTGACGCTCGATTCCATGATCAGCACCACTAACACTATCCTATAAAATTAAAATAGTGTACGAGCAGATGAATTTTTCATTTTAACGCCAGCTCCCGTACTAATAGGTCACTGAGAAATAGTAATTTTGGGCTACAGCTCTTGGTTCATTGAAAGAGGAGATTTAACGCCACTTAAGAGACAAAAAGTGATAAAATTGTATCCTATTTAATGAATGTTTAGTGATTTATAGTTTTATAGTGTCTGAAACATGTATATAATCTTAATTATGATAGTATTTTATGCTAAAATAATGAGATAAATAATTAAAACTGAGTGTTTTCAACGCTTTTATCCGTTTCTTACAATACTAGTGCTATATTTTAACAATAAAAACTGTGTGCTGCATCTTTTTCACAACTATTTCTGAATTCTACGCCCTGAAATTAGTCGGAAATACCTAATCTCCTTTTTGTTAGGGAAAAAATTTTAAATTTGTCGACTCGTGTTATTTAAGTAAATGGTCAAATTTCGATGCTTTCATACTTGATAATATTCTTATATTTTATAGCTTGCGTAATAACTGAAATTGTTATTTAAGTAATATTTGAGCAGAATATTATCCCTTATTAAATTTTTGTGCCGACTCTTCAGAATGTTTTATAATAATATTCTATACTATCTCAATGTATTAAATTTATTTTTAATATCATATAAATGCTAAAATTAAACAGTCAAGCATAAATTCATACCATCTCTTTAATTATTCTTTTCCTTGATTATTTATCATACAAAATAGAGAGAAATAAAACGTAAAAATGTATACTTTCATAATGTCAGAATTAAGTGTTTTCAGCAATATAACTATACGTATAAGTACTAGTTTTATTCGATAGCACTTACAATCAATACTGCCTATTTACAGTCAGTACAAATATTTTATTATAATTTTATAAAATATTTCATAGTATTGTTAATTTTTTGATCATTTTCAGACTAAAAAATAGCTTTGAAAGAATTGAATCGTCAGTTGGAAGCAGAGAATATGTCCAAAAACCAAGTTTTGAGAAAATCGAAAAAGAAACTGTTTAAGTAATGGAATTTTCATTGTATAACCACCAAATGTTTACTGGAAGTTCAGAACCCTATTTAGAAAACAGAGCAATCATAAAAAGTATAAGTATATTCAAAAATATTTTACAGTCAAAATAAGTTGATGGACTTATTCCCTTCTTTCACCTTATGAAATTTTTCTAATGAAAAAACCTTTAAAGAACCCTTAAATTCACATTTAAATTATATTTTTCCTTAGGTTACACCACAAAAGGGTGACATAAAAAGAGTAAGACAAATATAATTCAATATTATAATGAAACTGAGTTCTTAAAGCAGTATCAATGGAGTGAGTGAATATAAATGGAGTCAAACATTCCCTGCATAAAAAAAAAGTTTGAAAAAAATTAAATTAAGAGAAAATTTCATTTTAACTTAGTTTACAGAACAAAGAATATGAAAAGAAAGACAAAT
The DNA here is from genome assembly GCA_024610705.1 of Tetragnatha versicolor. Classification (NCBI taxonomy): domain Eukaryota; kingdom Metazoa; phylum Arthropoda; class Arachnida; order Araneae; family Tetragnathidae; genus Tetragnatha; species Tetragnatha versicolor. The sequence goes on from JANDEH010000022.1 coordinate 7,055,820, forward strand.
TAACTTTAATTTCAAATTAACTTAAAAAATACAATGAATGGACATCGATTTCACAACTTCAAGGGGCGATATCTCCCTATAAAGGTTAGTTATTTTCCCCCTCTTTTCACCTATGTGTAGAATAAAGCCTGGAGATCGTTTTGAGCACAAAAAGTCAACTTTTCCTTTTTTTGGGCTGATTCCCTTCTTCAAACTGAGGATTCAATTGTTCCCTGAAATCAAATAAGACCATTTCTGTGTACCTCTTCAATAAACGCACGATGCATCAACCAATTTTCCGAGCATAATGTTTTAACGCTTCTTTTTTAAAATACTTCGGTTTAACCCGCGAGGACGCGCGCGGGGTCTGCGAGACCCCAACGCTTAAATAAACCTTCATAAAAACTCTAATTTTTAATGAAAATGTATGAAACTCCGTGTAGCTGCCTAAAAGGTTTCCACCTATCACCTCATGAAGTTTAAATAAAGTAGGTATGTTATTTTCCGAGTTAGGTTGTTGTTTTTAAGGAAAATGCTTCCAAAACTGTGAGGATTGGTGCGAGTTAAATAGCCAAAGAGGTTTCCAAAAGTAAGGAAGAGGTAACTATAATCCATAATTTTTCTTGCAAAAAAAAGAAATTAGAAAATAAAGGATTTTAGAAAATAAACATCGGTTCAGTTTAGCCAAAGAAATTCGTTAGCTCCGCTCACATTCCATTGCATTTCCTGTTTTCCTAGTTTTATATTATATCTTAATAAGAAGCAGTCAACTAATAATGCTTATTAAACAATTAAATTATATATTTAAACTATCCGTGATAAAAATATTGCATGCACTGAACGTTTAGAACGGAAAACGGTTTGTGGGGTCTGAGAGACCCCGCGCGCGTTCCCGTGTAACAGAAAGTAGTGCGCGTCCTCCTGGGTTAAAAAAAGCGATATACGACTTTTAACAAGTAAACAACAAAAGCAACGAGGAAACTAGGAAATAAAATATCTATGGTAATTTGGAATTTAAACGATGCTAAAATATATGGCGAAAGGTCAGTCAGCACAACATACATTTCCTTTCGCACGAACAGCACTGAAACAGTCGTTCTCAAATGCATCTCTGCGACCGAGACACACTGGAATTTAATACGAAAAGCAATTTGTAGCGTACAAAGAGAAATCACATTTGTCTGCGAGATAAAATTTTGCTTCCCGGATGAGGATACGAAATCACAACTGCGTTTTCCTCCGAAAAACAAATATTCCGAAAAAAGAAATTCAGTGGAGGGCGGGCGTTAAGAAAATCCCTTCCCCCTCCAACGAAAAGAAAGGGGGAAAGGGAGAATGCTTGTTTATATGCCCGCGTTAGAAAGGTCCTAGAGATAGGAGGCATCCAATCTGAGCTGAAAATACGGGCAAATAAGGTCTTAGTGAGAAGAATTGATTTAAGGTTAAAGTCGGAAAAGATAAGCACGTCACATGTTTGGCGTTATTTGATCTTTGGTATCTTTGAATAAGGATATTTTTCTCTTCAAGAAACAATGCATTTATTTGTCTTGTGTTGGTTGTTTTAATGGCCTGATAAATTCAATTACTTCAAACCTGCTTTGATGCGGTTCTTTCCCATGGGATTATACTGTACGATTGTTTTGATAGGTAATAAGTTTTTTGTGTACTTGCATTGAGAGATATTTTCATCCCATTAAGTGTCACTCAAAAATTTAAATATGATTTAAAGTTTTGATTTATTTATATTTTTCTTTCATTTATGACTCTTTAAACTTTTATTTTATAATGTTAAGAATATTTATTATTTACTTATCTTTTACCCCACTTTTGTGTTTAGAAAAAAATGTCTATGTACGTCAGAGGTTCTCAAACTGTATGCCAGGGGTGCCGCGACTATAACTAAGAAAAGTTGCAAAAAATTACGATATTTTAAATATGGAACAAATCTTCTTAACTCTTTATGGGGGTGAAAACAGTGAATATTATCCAACTTTTTCACTCTTTTTCTCTATATTCTTTTCGCCAAATATCTTTTTTATACCTTACACAAAATAAACGATTAAAACACTGCTTTTCACAGAAAAAGGGACAAATACATACCTATTTTCTTTTTCATTGGGCAAAACTGCAGTTGTGCAGAAGTAACAAAAAAATCTGTTGGAAATTAAAAATAGTACGGAAAGGCGTAATAGGGGGCCGAGATTGCCCTGTCCCACCGAAACTCGGACTTGGTCTACCAAAACAAGTAAAAATCCTGATTTTTAGCATCAATTTCTGGGGAGACCCCTAACCCCCTTTCGTGCGAAAAACTTTATTTTTCAAAAAATTTTCTAAGTTCATCAAAATCCTATCCAAAAATATATACCCGAAGTTCGGAGTACGTGTACACCAAAACCATGGTAAGCCCTGTTTTTAGGATTAAATTTTCAAAAATTTTTAGGGGATGACCTCCACATCCTCTTTTTTACTTGGAAATTTATTATTCACAATTTTTTTTATTATATTAAAATCATCAAAATGCAAATCTTGCCAAAAATGTTAATCTAAATTTTGGAATAGGTGTGCTAAAACTACTTAAAAACTTGTCTTTTACAGTCAAATTTCCGAAAATTTTCTGGGGGAGGACCCCCAGACCCCCCTTTGATACTTCGAGCTTCATTACAACCTTTCTTATATAAAATTATTTTATAACACAAATTCTACCTTTACAAAAACAGAATGAAACCACATTGTACCTATTTAATATACATGGAAGTGTTGAGGGCTAATTTTGGGCCCTTCTGAAATAAATTTCTTAACACACTTCTTTCCTGAAGACTTCTTATGTGGACACCTTTTTTTCCCAAAAATTTTAACCTTTTTTTGGGGGGGTGCCTCGAATTTTTTTTAGCTTGCTAGGGGTGCCGCGGCTGAAAATGTTTGAGAGCCCCTGTTGTACGTGATCGTTAAAAATATTAGCATTAGTCTCTACCCAATTTCGTATTACAGTTGTTTTACAACATTATTCTGAATCACTTTTTATTAATCCTATATAAATACATAAAGCTTTATCTGGTGAAAACATTCCTTGAGGCCAAAATTATAATCTTGAGTTCTTAATCTATTTTGTTTTCTCTTAGATTCTCTTAGATTAGTTTACGAAGATAATATCTAATTTAAGGATATTCGTTTACAAAACAATCCACTGAAGTATACTCCAATTGCAAACTAAAATAAATGAAATCTTTAACCCCATTCAAAGTAAACTAAATATTAATAAACGTTTTAAGAAACTAAACCTTGGTTTTCAGAAAAATGTTTTAAATTATTTATTGGTGTTTCTTTGAAGAAAAATATGAACGATTTTGTACAAAAAAATATTGCTTTAATTAATTCTGCACTTCAATTTTTTCGTTCATAGGTTCTTTTTAATTCCTTCATACAAAACATTCAAATTTCCCTTAACGCATACACTGAAATGCCTCAACATTATTTAAAAGAAACAAAATCCGTCGTATTTGCCACTTTGAAATCATATTTTAACATTCGCATTGGAGTTTTATTTATAACTTATTTATTTTTACTTTCACTGAAAATACTTATAAAACATAAAAAATATTTCTGGTACATATTTTTACATATTCAGAACCTATTTTTCCTGCAAACTCACAGCATCACCCCTAAACTGAACCATTTTCTCCATTACCTACGTTTCTTAAAACTACATTTCCATAACACCCTCCTGCATATTGAAATTACCTAAAAAAAACACTATCAAAGCCACTGGCAAACTCCTTTGCATATATCTGAATCAAGAACGACACCGTTCCATGAATACAAAATATTTCCGAACACCCTATTCATAACTCCATCAATCTTTGTGTTTCAGGAGAAATTTTCCCAGCAACGGTTATAAAACCCCCTCATTACAGGCCAGGATCAGAAGACCATCGATTTTTCTTCTCTCCGCTCAATGATCTAGAACCCGCTGCTTTTTTCCCTATCCGGAAAGGGAAATTTTTCCCTGTTGCCAGATTTATTTCGCTTCGTTTGAGACACGGTCATAAATTTGAAACCAGAGGGAGACAGGCCTTTAAATGAGCTGTGGTCTGCATTCAACAGGCATTACAGTTTTCTTTCATACTAGTGTTATGGCTAGTGTGACGTGAAAATGTTTTTGTTTTAAAGAGAGGGAAAAGACAGTTGAAAGTCTGGATTTTGAAAAGTTTTGCTTTTTTTCAGTCTGAGGCGTGGTTTTAATTCTGATAGTTAGGAGGGTTTACGTAAAAGTTTAAGGGTGAAAAAAGGATTGTGGGAATTTTTATTAAAGCCGAAAAAGACGCCAGATTCACTTAGTAGTTATTTCTATCCTCGAAATAATCAAAGCATCAATTTTATTTTTACCATGCATCTATTCAATGGAATTTATTGTTTAAAAATTCTTTTTATAATCGTTTTCATGCTACGATACCTGAATTTTTTCCACTTCTGTGCATTGTTAATCATATAATATTTCTATGGCAATTGAAATTAATCAGTCTAAACTTAATGTAAAAGTTCTGCTTATTAAATTAGTAAATCGTAGTTGAAAAAACTAATATGTTTGTTGTCAAGTTTAGTGTTAAATTAGATCCACCCAAAACGACCAATCTAATTTATAAAACTGGTATAGTTCGAGGCTTAAGAAAACATATATTCTGTTTACAATCCAATTACAATTAGAACGTAGACAAATTATTTTTAGAAGAGCTCATTCTACCCACAGAGAGTAAAATGTTTGCCTTAAAAACATTTTTCATTCCAAACAAAAATCCCCAAATCACACTTTCATTTAATAATTCAAAACACTCTTTTTTTATAAAACTCAACCAAACTATGCATTTTGATGATCATAACTAAATTGTCTCTTCGCCATAGAATTTGAAACTTAAATTATCAAATTATGTAAGTATTTTTAATTAGTTCTAATTCAAGCAAAATTTATAATAAACTGTTATCTTTTGAAAAATACGTAATCCAATGATTTACCATTACTATTTTATAAATGATCACAATTATTACAATTATTAAGAAGTATGAAGAGAGAAAACACATATTTTATGCATTTGATGTAACGAAAAATATGTATAGCAGAATAAAGTTCTTGTTTATACTACCCACAAATCATTTCATGAACTGATAACTTCATACCTTAGCCACTTAATTAAATCAAACATAATAGAGCGAACCTCCGTTATCCAAATACGATTCCAACCCTTGCAATGTCCTCCCAAAACACACCGTAATGGATCCCTGGTAAATGCCAATCAAATATTGGTTCCAAGTCATGTCTAGGCTAACCAAATAGAATCTGGGCAAATCGATATATTATGATGCGGGGTCATTTCTGACTTAAGCCCTGAAATGGGAAACCGTAATACATCGCTTCATAAATTTCACATGGAGCATCAATCTCAAGGGATCGGATGAATGCACATTTTATGTCTCCTTTTCCGTCACTGAACCCCTTTCCCCTGACAACCACTAAGCAGAAGTTATGGTGTTCGATATCCCTATCCGGGCCATAGGATCTTCCGAGATAGAATGGAGGATGTAAGATAAGGTTCTTTCTATTCCCCTCCCTCTCCATATGATAGGTCTGGTATGTTGCTGTATGCATGGATTGCTGTAGTTTTGAGTTTGGATGTACCTGATGTTTGCTGTATTTTTAGAATCAATCGTAAAAACCGTGTGTGCGTGAGATTCTAACCAGACATATAGGTTTATGTTCTTGCTTTTATTTTGAAGCTGTGTGTGATTTTAAATTTATTTTTATTTGTTAGAATTTAAAGTTTTAGAACAGTGTATTTCTAAGTTTCTATAACGCTTTTGTCAGTCTTTCAAGGATATTTTTTTCAGGAGGGATTTTAAGGTAGATTTTTAAAACGTGAAATTAAATTGTTTTATCATAAAATAGGGCGTTAATAGGTCGTTGATATTGGATGGATTGTTGTTTGACAGATGCTCGCTATTTAACCGCAACCTTTTCCAAAATCTAATAAAATGGAAATATTTTAAAATTAAGAATTTTATTTTGGAAATTCAAATAGCCTACTCGGAATTATCAAAAGAATTCGAACAATTTAATACCCAAAATGTGTAATACTGATCAGTAATTAAAATGTCTTTCTCCGGAAAACGTTCCCAAAAAACTTTTTTTATAATGGACATGATAAAGTTTTCCCTAACCTCCAAGCATTGTCATAATATATTTTTCCTTATATTACATTTTTGAAAATATCTTTTTATTAAATAACACCATGCAACAAATTTTCATTTTTTCTGTCTTAAGAAATCAAATTGGTTTTTATTTTACTATCCCTATTATTATTTTTTAAATTTCACCATGTCTACATACTATTTAAAATCGCAATTACCTTGTAAATAGTTTCATTGTGTGGAAATAGTTTCATTGTCTCTCTTGAGAAAAAATCCAAATATTTAGAAGGTTTAACTTCCATTTCTGAACTTTTTAAGTATAAGAAAGCAAGATTACCATCACTCACTTAATGAAGACACGAAAAGTGTGTTGCCCATTGTTATCAAACAAACTTTCGTTTTTTAATCATTAATAAAACCATTCCTAACACAATTTACCAATGCTATCCCATGCATCAAATCACTCCCCTTCCCCCCTTATGGGGTTCCGATCAAAAATTCTTAGAATAGCGTGTCAGACAAGACCGATGTCCCAATCCAGCACCCGGGTCACGGCGGTCCCTAATCGCCTAGGGAAGCTCGGATATCCAGATTCAGGGACTGTCCGGACCTGATGCCGGACTCCGGTCACGAATCTTCCATCCCTCCAGAAGGACTTTTTCTCTCTCTCCCATCTCCCATCATGCTTTTCCGTTTGAGAGCGGATTCTTGGTTTTGTGTCCAGGGATTTGTAGTCAAGAGAGAGAAGATATGAAACGAAAGGGGTCAGAAAGTGACCTTGGGGGAGGGGAAATCGATGCACTATATTTCGTTGCTGGAATTAAAGTGTGTTGGGGGAGGGTGGAAAGGAATCTATTCCTTGTTCTGGTAGTTGTGTGGTTTCGTTATCTCTGGTTGTTGTATGGGGTGTCTCGACCGCGTTTCATATTTCAATAACTTTTTACATCGTACAATATTGTGGCGGTTATTATGGGAATGAATTTTCCCACTCAACTTCAAGGGTGACAGTAATTCATAAACGATCTAAAAAACGTTTTGTACGAAATCTGCGTGGCCATTTGCCTTTGTACTTTTTTTTCAAAGTTTTGGTTTTTCTGTATGACTCTAACTAATTTCATTACAATGAAAATTTTTTAAGGGAAAGAATATTTTGAACTTTCAGAGGTAGATTTACTGAACAGCTGGAATTTTTTGGACTGTATTAAATTTTGGAATCGTAAGGTAAGTATTAAAAATGAAGGGGAAATAGTTTTAATTAGGATTAATAAGAAAAAGAGGCATAATGATGAAGTTATCTCCAGATTTTCTTTCGATCTAGAAAATCAATACTGAATTTAATCTTAATCACGTTGAAATGAGAGGGGATAATTAATTTTTAAATTTGAAAAAAGGAGAAGGGATAGTTAAAAGGGTAATATTTTTTCTTAAAAAGGGTAATCCTTAAATTTAGGTAATCTTTTAAACTAAAAGTAACACCCGATAAAAGTAAAGAGAGAGATCCCAAGAACAATCCTTTAAAAACAAAAACTTTAAGAATTAAAATCTAGCTTAAAATTTGGCTAAAAAACTATTTAGATTTTGAATACTTGTTTATAGCAACCATACGTCTCCCCCCCCAAAAAAAACTCAGAGCTACTTTCATCTGCATTTAAAAACCTCTTTTCTTGTTGTTTAAACGATTCTCCAACGTCTGGAATAAACCAATCGTCCTTTTTCCATAGCTTAGTCTAAAACGCGTTTCCACACAACACAAAGAGGAAGACAGGACTCCCCTTTCCCTGAAGGGATGAGGAGCTGCATTCTCAAAGGCACATCGGGAGAAGTGTCATAGGAAGGAGAAAAGATTCGAATCATGCGGATGACGTCACAGGGGTCGCCAGAGCGCGAAATGGAAAGAACCACTCCTGAGATGTATTCTCATCAGAGGAGCCCTCCCATACCTGTCAAGTCCCGGGGTGCTTCAAAAAGGAAAAAATAAATTCTTTCTGAATAATGGATCTACGGCTGGATTTAACGGGCATTCGGGCAGAGTGGTGGAGGGTTGCGGGGATGAAATGAAAGAAAAAAGGGGTTGGGCGAGTTTTGACGCAACGTTCGATTTTGAAGGGATGGATTTCGCGGGTTTTTGTGGTGTTGAAAACGATGAATTTTTTATGAGGGGGATATTTCGAGGAATAAGTTGTGGGGGTGTATACATATGATATGGTTTTTAACTGGTGTTACTTCGTGAGAGAATGTTTTGTGTATTAGCAGATATTCTGAACTAGAAATTTTGTGGCTTTTTTATTTTGGAATCTTTGACTCCTGGGTAGCTCAAGTTGCTTCACTTCATTTTATTTTTCATAAGTTTCCTTATGGAATATATTGAGATAAAAATAGCCTGATAAAAATTATAATTTCTAGACTTATTCGGAAAGACATAAATGCTGGCATATGCGGATTATGGAGAGTATTGAACAAAAAGTTTTAAGATGTTAGCATAAGATTTATATAATTAAAAATCCTTGATATAATTAGAAAGAATAACAGGACACAAAAAAGAGTCAAAGTCAAAAAAGATACCCTTAAAGAGAGGGGTAAAATAAAAATGCAAAGATTTTAAAAATTACAATATACAATCATAGTCATTAAAACAATCATTAACAATTATAATTATTATAATCTTACCTCATTCTATATTTTAAAAAAGATATGGTTAAAAATCCATTATAAATAGCCAAGTAGATGGATGAAAAGGGTAAAGCAAATAAATAGAATCCTAATTTCCCTTTAATTAATTAGCTATAAAGTTCAAGAATGTCATTTTAATAATAGGATTTAATCATATATACAATAAAATCATGAAAAGTCATCAGTATTAAAGAAATGAGGAAGTTGCATGATTTTTTAATTTTTTAATTGATTCTTCTTGCAAAAATAAGCAACTACCCAAAATTTGAGGCCGATCGAGAAATTTTTGGATTGCCAAAAAATTAACGAAAATCCCTTTTTTAAAAGCGCGCGAAAACGCCAAGAGTTTGGGATGTGACGTCATCTTACGATAAACATTGTTGTAAAGCAATGGAGTTCATGGTATGATTGTTGATGTCATCGCACGATTTAAACCATAAACGTTTTCAGTGACGTGTTTTTTTCTCGACTTTTAAATTAAAGTATTTAATTACCTGTACATTTTTTTGAAAAATAGACTAGATATTTCATTTAACCATACAAAAAACCATACTGAACGCTTGTTTGTTTTAGAAAATCTGACACATGCAACTTCCTTATTGCAACGCTTGGAAATGCGAAATATTAAACAATGGACATGATATATGTATACTTGGTTTCTGTATGTCTTATTTAAAAAAACATATTCTTCAGTATTTGAGTGTTTCATGCACCTACCTTTTGTTAGGATTTTTTAAATTGTATTAATATTCAATTTATGGGAAAAAATCTTCTAAAACTTCATGTGTAGTTTGTGAAACTTTTATCGTATCGTGTTCTTACCACCGAGAATCAAATGTAACATAATTTGTCTTATGGAATTTCATGTTGTTTCACCATTAAAACAATATGCCTTCTTTGAGTGTTTTTTTCATATATGTTTTCATCTAACCTAAATTTATTACGATAATAAAGATAAAATTAAATTTGTTTGGATAAACTTTGGGAAGTCATCGATAATTTTGGTGAACTAAAAGACGCGTAAGGGAAAAATAAACTTACGCTGGGTAAACTTCTGACCTTTTGAAAGATGGTAATTGATCTTCCAACTGATGTTGTCATAAAATCGAAGAACAAATGAAGTATTAAGTAGGTACATCCATCCGATATCTGTTAACGTCAATTCCTCCAATATTTCATTTTCAAACAATAAACTCAGGTAGTAAGAAATAAATTTTCTTAAAATGCACAGATTACTTTTATTTACAGATTTATGAAGTTAAAGCAGTTCTTTATAATTAATTCACTGTGTTGTATGAACTATCAGTCTTTTTATTTAAATGTAAAAATAACTCTCACAAAAAGTTTCAAATATTTTTTTTCATAAATATTAAATCGGATGTAATTCTGAAGAAACCTACCTATACTTTTTACAACCAAAACATTTTATGCCAAGAAATGTTGTAAAATACAGGGTTTATTTTCAGAATGTTTAAACGATATGGAATGGCGTTACAAAAAAAATTAGGCACAGTAGTACTTTTAAACTCCTTGTAAATATGTACTTTAATTTTTGCGTCTTATTTTGAATCAAATTTATTATAGAAATACATAATTATAACATATAACATACTGTGAAATTTTATTTTCATATTAAAAAATATACATATTTAAAATATAATGATAGCTCTCTTTGCATATTTTGACAAGTCAATACTTTAAAAAACCATAATGTTAAGTTTAATACACAAAAAAACACACTGCCAAAAAGATATTACTTAAAAATATCGAAACAAAATTTTAAATTGAGACTTCGTCGCAGTTTATTTCAAATTTTTCAATGTTCAAATTAAGTGGTTAACTAACTTTTACATGAAAATTAAGTAACAAAAATAACAAAAACTAAAAATAAAATAGCTTATGAAACTTTTATGTGAGACCAATGAAATAGCTAAACAAGAGCTAAAAAACTAATTTCGTGTCTCCTTAAATATTTTTCTTCAAATACCTAGATTTGTTTCCCCCAACAAAGTTTCATATTTTTTCTTATTTTTGACATACGTGCTAACGCCTAAAGCCCTGGATAGCAAATCTTAGTAAAAGTAGGGTCCCTTCATCCAGGGCTTTACTGACGCCGAGAGAAAGAGTCCATTTATTTTACTTTAGGATTACATAAAAAGGCGGGTTTCACATTTCAGCTAACAATGTTATTAGAAAAGTCACCGTTTTAACCTCGTCTACAGAACTTTACCTTATTTTTCTGCAATATTTTACTAAAAACTACTGGTAAAACCGTCCTTTTTACAGCGCTTTCTTTATCCTTAGCTGAGGCACAATTTAGTTTGAAAGCAATTTCGCTAGTTTTGTCGTAATCGGAAGAAAAAAGCATCAGATTTAATACTTGTTCGGATACTTTTTACGTAGCCTTTTTACATAACAATCCGAAAAAAGCTCAGGTTTTTATGTTTTAACCTTCCTACCCTCTTGAAAAAATAGTCACATATTCCCCTCGTGGGGTCTCTGAGGACCCCATGCGTAAAACATGCCTATGACTCTAATAAAGGTTAAAAATTCCTTAAATGGAGAAGAATTGTCATTTTTTATTTCTAGAAAGATGCTTCAGAATAATTTATCCAATTTTTTTGGTATTTTTCTCATTTTTTTCGTCTTATTACGACTTAATTGGGTTTCTTTTGATACACGTTTTTTATAACATCTGGACCTTCAAACAAGAATTAAATTACAGAAATGAACTACATTGAAGTTGTTTTACTTAAAATATTTATAATCACACTGTTTAAAGCATACTAGTTGATATACCCGGTCTTGCACGGGTAGAATTTAGTAGTTTATTTTAAACGATTTATGAAGCTGCATAGATTCTCTATTCTGCATTATCAGCTACCTGTCACCCCGGATTAATTTATTTAGTATTATGAAACATGTAAAGTTTGGATTCTTCTTTTTAAAATTGAAATAATACAAAAAAAATGATCGGTTCAGATTTCTTAGTGAAATCAGTATCTCGCTTGCTTATGTAAGTTTTAACATAAAATTGGTTTTTTTCTTGATAATTCTTCGAAATCACATTCTGGACTTCCGTAAACACTCATAAATATTTGAAAGCATTCTTATTTTTCAAAGAAGACTGAATATAAAAACCTATTTACAATCAACCATGAATTTATATTGTTTTTGTAAAGAATGTGTTCAACAGGAAGTAATGGCGACAGTTGTCTGAGTTTTTTTTTGCTGCAACTGTTAGATACTCAAAAGATTTCTATAAATAGCATATTTTTCTTAGAATGTGAATAAAAAATTTAAGAAATAGCGAGTGATTCAATGTATTTAGCCGCAATCTTCTTTTTGTAAAAAAAATGACAATTTCTACGAAAATATCTTTCTAATATTTCTCCAAACGTTCTAAACAAACATGCAAACCTTTTTTTATCTATAATACAACAAAAAATAAAATACTAAACTTTATTTGATACTGTTTTACCGCCATTCATGGCTGGGGTCTCAGAAGACCCCAGAGGGGGAATATGTGACTATTTCTCCCAAGACACTTAAAAATGGAATAATAACTCCAAAATGTTTACCCATTGTAAAACTTTGCGTAATTAAGGAATAGTAGCATCGGAAATTGTCAAAACAAAAATGCATGGGAGATATCAAGCGTCAAAGTGCGTCTGGGGTCGAAAAAGACCCCAAAGGGGTAGGAAGGTTAAGTTCTTTTTTATACTATGTGTTTCAAAAAGACGTGTCACTGCTTTTATTTAGAACCAGCTCCTCTTATATGGTCATTGAAGTAAAGTGTGACCTTTTGTAAGCACGGGCGTCGTAAACGGGGGGGACGGGAACATTGTTTTAACTTTTGAGGGCGACCAAAAATTTACTCAATGTGTGTTTCTCCGACTTTTAATCATAAAGGATGGTGCAAATATACAAATGCCACCTAATTTAAAAGAAGACAATTAAATTATTAATTTATACAAGAAGGAGACGGACACTCCATTTTTAGAACACGATATCATTTAGAGTAGGTTGGAGCAAGTGAGAGATTGGGAAAATATTATCCCAACAAAAAATTCTGTTTCTAGCTAAAAAAAATAATAATAATGTAATGAGGCCTCTCAAAAAAATCCAGCTACAGCACTGGATAAAGCATGAAAAATTTAATTTTGAAACTTTAATCTTATAACACTAAAATGAGTTAAAACCTGTATTTAAAAGGTCAAATTTCTAAAATTTTTATGGAGGAGGACCCCCAGACCCCCCTTTATAGTGCAAAGTTACAAAAGGTTTATAAAAAATTGGAACAAAAGTTAATTAGTTAATTAAAAACCACCTGAAAATTCTTAAACGAGGCCGAAAAAGGAAACTATTATATTGTTAACGATAGTTAACCAGTAGTATCATTAACGATAGTTAACCAGTTAGTTTGTAATAACATTTGGGGCCCGAATCCTTGAGGCGTCCCCCCAATATTCAGAAGCCGCCTACGCCAATGTTTGTAAGTGATCAAGATGAATTCACTCAATGCGCAAAAATATGGAAGTTAAAAATTAATTTAAAAACTAAAAGAGATAAAACAAAAACTTCCACGAGAAAATTGCTTGAAATGTTATCACAAACGCGCATAAAAAAATAATAGTAATATAAAATAATTATAATTATATATCAATATCTTATTTCAATATCTTAACTATTTGAAAATATATTAGAAAGTGAAAATTGTAGCTTTTCGGGCTTCAAAAAAGAAGCTCAAAAATTCAATTGCAAAGATTGCAAAGAGCTATTTTCACATGCTAATAACCTCTAAATATTTAAGATATTTTTAAGGAAAAACTTTCCTTGAGTTTTTCATGATATTGCAAACAATTGGTTGGTGAAGTTTTCATTCTACCTCCATTAGTTTTCTAATTGAATTTTTAACTTTCTACTTCCGTCTCTAGGGACGCTATAAGCCATATCAATGACTAGTATGGTCACAAACCTACTGGTAAGAGACCTTCAGGATAAGAACTAAAACATAACCCTTCAAGACGTTGGTTTCAAATAAAAGCCGTGAAACATACTTTTCGAACATAAGAGTTTTGAGCTATTTTACCCTGATATATAAATCAGCATATCTTTCATTCCTTCCAAAAACTGGAAAATCATATTTGATGTATTTATACTAGCTTATTTAATCATGCCGTAATTTACGTTAGCTCTAGAACAGTGGTTCCCAACTCAAATATGTCCGCGGACCACTTCACTTAAATTTGAACCTTGGCGGACCATCCATATTCCAAATTTTATCTTAAAAAATTTAACTTTTTTTTAATGCACTCATTCCTCACAGAGAGTGTAAAGTTTGATTTTTTTTCTTAATAGTACAGGAAACAGAGTCTTAATACGCATCTTAATGGAACGGTAAATCAAATAATCTATTAAACTTTAAAGAAAAGTTATCATGACATTGTTTTAAATCCAATTATTAAAAATAAACCTTTTATAAAAGCCATTAAAGACGAGGGTACTTTACAAATGACAATAATTGTTCAGGTTCGCTCGTCGATCTGTTAGCCCTGGAAAGGTTCATAATCATACCTACCCAAGTTACCCCAGGTTTAAATAACATCAGTATCAAAGAGTCATTTTTTTTCATACCCAACAACAGTATTGTTATATTAGTAGATTTAAATTTGAAACAAAGTATACATACTTATCTCGGAATTTAAACTATAGGACAAATGAAGATGACTAGGAATTCTTTATCACAAAACAGTAAACTGCACATGCACTGATTGAGAGTTGTAGCAGAAATTATTATATAGGCGAGGCTAACTGATGTTCTTCCAAAAGTCGGAAGTCAATAAATAGTTATTTCAAAGGAGCAATTTAAAATGAAAACGATTTATCCCTTCATTTTTGACAATAAATTTTTCTTAGATCTTCGAACAAACCTTATTTCGCTTGTATCAGAAATTTCCTCTTCCTATTAGCATGCTATTTGTAGTATCTTTCAGCACGTACACGCTTCGTTTCGTAACAAACCATGTAAAAGTCCGAACACTCCATTCTTTATTTTCCCCACACTGGCGCCTCTGAGTGTCAATTAATTTTATTCGCACACCATAATCACATTTTGTTTCTACTTTGTAATAAACATCAGTTGAATAACGTGAGTGAAATGAACAAATTAATCATAGGAGAGAAAAAAGAACCGAACAATTTTTATTTATGAGACGAATGATTTTTTAATTATAACACATTTTTGGATATGTTTAAAAATCCTCTCGCGGACCACCTCCGATAGCCTCACGGACCACTAGTGGTCCGCAGACCACCTGTTGGGAACCACTGCTCTAGAAAAACTTCTAGAATCTATTCATAACCCCAAATATACTTCCGGGCCGTATGAACTTTTTGAGATTCAATCAAAAAAAAAGTTCCATAAACAATAAATATTAGCTTTGCATGCATTCTATACAACATAATATTATTTTTTATAAAATTATGCAGATTTTTTTAATGTTTATTAGTTTGTAATAATTGTTTTAAAATCAATCAATATGCTTCTTTATGCTAACATTTTAGGTCTTTTTAAACTTCACTGGTAGAGAGAACATCCCCATAGTTAAATTCCAATATTCCTAAATGGTGGTACAACTACGGTAATTTGATGTGTAGAACTTAATAATCTCATCTTGCATGGCCGTGGGGAGCCTAGTGGTTAAGGCATCGGCTTTGGGATCGGAGGGTCCCAGGTTCGATTCCCGACACCGCTGAAGACCCACCGAGTATATGCGGAGTACGTGCTCGTCAAATCTGTGGGTCCGAAAGTCCTGTGGTCGGTCGCAGCAGTTTACCATGGGTCCAGGTCTTCTGGAGACTATATCCCTCCCCTTCAGAGACATGGCAAAATTTGTGGAAGTGGCGATAAATGGTGGTGACATCTATCATCCGTGGCTGAAGTCGGACTCCTGCCATTCATGGGCCTCACTTTCTCAAGAGCCGCACCCCCGTTGCCTTAAATCGTGTACGCTTTGCGGTGAAGCTTGGATATTCCAAGTGGCATAAGACAAAAGCAACAACTCATCTTGCTTAAGATCAATATAGTATCATAAAACAATTATTAACACATTCCACTGTAGCTTTGCTATTCCACAAGAGGAAATCTGATATTTATGATCCTAGAAACCCTAAAAAGAACAAACCCTATCAAAATCTTCAAAATCCTTATTCCAGCCTTCTTGGCCTTTACAACAATAAAACATCCAAAAAACAACTTTCCGAAAAGAAATATCCCTTATCCTCTCCAACCATAATGACATTATCAGCCGCACTGTCTCGAACGCGTGGATCCAGTCGAACTGTCACTCAAACTCTTCCAGAAACCTTCCATTTCCTCCCAAGCCCCACGGTGGTAGATGAGAAATAAGAAAGAGCGGAACGAGAAGAGGAGAACAGAAACACCCCCAGGGGGTGCAAACGGTATTTTCCTCACTCCCCCGTCTTCAAATCGCCGGAAAGACATCCTTTCCTAGTTCCGTCTCTTTTTTGTCCCTTTTCTCATGATTATTCTCCAAGCTTAGATTTGTTCCATCTCTCTTTGTATTCGCACGGGGCATTGACATCTCTTCGCAGTTGGATTTTTTTTCTATGTAGGTGGGTGAATTCTTTCATTAAATAAAGTTTCTGTCTGCGACAGCACGGACTTTAAAAGTAGGGCTTTTTTCCTTTGTAGGTGGGTTTTTCGGGGTTGTGCGGATTTCGTGGGAGCTCGGATTCACTAGAGATTCGAAACAAACGTGATGGTGGAAAGGGACGTGATGAGGTTTGTTTGTTTGTTGGAGTAACAAGTTTTTGTGGGGTTTAGGAGTAATTAGAATACAATGGAGTGGAACTTAAAAATAAACTGTATTCCTCAGTAGTAAGAAAACATCGAATTAAACTAGACTTTTAGAGACTATGCATGTTTAGAAGAAGATTGGATAAAAGATATCCAATATACTTTATCATATGTAGATACTTATATGCAGGGTGTTTCAAAAGTCCATTTCGCGGCTTTTATTTGGAACCAACGTGTCTTAGGGTCACGGAAGTAAGGTCTACTTGTAGGTAAGTGACCCTGGAGAATCCATTGAGATGACTTACAGCGCCCCTAGCAACGAAAGTAAAAAGTTAAAAAATTAATTTAAAAAATAAAGGAGATAGAGCAACAAAACCTCAGGATGAGTATTGTTGCCAACGTTATGAAAAACTCACAGAAAAAAGTTTCATGAAAATAACTTGAATTTTCCTGGAGATATTAGCATGTGAAAATAACACTTTTTCAGACCTCAAAAAAGTAAAAGTTCGCAAATTTGCAAATTTTTTCAATTTTTTGATTAAATTTTTTAATCAACTAAAAAAACAGACAATACACACAATAAAAACTACACAATACAGCTGAAAAAATTGCAAATTTGAGAACTTTTCCTTTTTTGAGGTCTGAAAAAGTGCTATTTTTACATGCTAATATCTCCACGAATATTCAAGTTATTTTCATGAAACTTTTTTCTGTGAGTTCATCATAACGTTGGCAACAATACTCTCATTGAGGTTTTTGCTCTATCTCCTATAATTTTTAAATTAATTCTTTTAACTTTTTTATTTCGTCACTAGGGGGCGCTTTAAGTCCTCTCAATATATTCTCCTGGGTTTACCTGGGGGTAGACCTTACTTCCGTGACCCTAGGACACGTTGGTTCCAAAAAAAGCCTCGAAACGGACTTTTGAAACACCCTGTATAAGTATCTATAAATAACAAACTCTTCTAGTTTATATAAGAAGTATATAGGGTGTTTCAAAAGTCCGTTTCACAGCTTTTATTTGGAACCAACGTGTTTAAGGGTCACGGAAGTAAGGTCTATCTCAAGGTAAGGGACCATGGAGAATCCATTGAGAAGACTTTCAGCGGCTCTAGTGGCAAAATAAAAAAGTTAAGAAAATGAATTTAAAAACTATTGGAGATAGAGCAAAAACCTCTGTGATAGTATTGTTGCCAACGTTAGGAAGAATTCAGAGAAAAAAGTTCCATGGAAATAACTTGTGAATATTCGCGGATATATTAGTATGTGAAAATAGCACTTTTTTAGACCTCAAAAAAGAAAAAGTTCACGTATTTGCAACTTTTCAATTGTATTGTAGTTTTGTGTTTTTTAGTTGAATGAAGGCAAAATGTAATAAAAAATAAAAAAAACTTGCAAATTTGCGAACTTCTTTATTTTTGAGGCTTGAAAAAGGGCTATTTTCTCATGCTAATATCTCCACGAATATTTTAAACTTTTTTATTTCGTTGCTAGAGACGCAATAAGTCATATCAATGGAAACTCCAGGGTCACTTAACTAGGGGTAGACTTTACTTCCGTGACCCTAGGACACGTTGGTTCCTACAGGGTGTTTCACAGGGGTTCCTACAGTGGTATACACATACAGGGTGTTTCAAAAGCCGTGAAACGGACTTTTGAAACACCTTGTATGTGTATAAGAAGTATAGAATTTTTAGTTTTAGTGTTTGACTTAAGGACTTAATTATAATTTATTCCTTTTACGACAATTCCTTTATTTTAATAAGGTAAAGGGTTAGGGTTAATTTCCTCCTAGACGTTTTTAGAGATCATGAATTAAGTTTTCCTTGGAGTATATACTCCAAGGAAAACTTTTTATATATTATTTATTATATTTTGCTTATTTTCTTTATATAAAGAAAATAAGTAAAATATATAATGACATATAGACATTATTGTCCAAAATTTAAAACTCAATGCACCTAAAGCTTCAGAATTATTTAAAACAAGTATTTAAGTTGTACAAAGAATCTATTTTCATTTATATATATTTTTATTTTATGTGAGTAAATATAAAAGGGTTTGCTTACTGCCTGTTATTCATTAAAGGTCCTTTTTTTCATTAACTATACCAAGTTAGTAAAATCGTCACATTATTTAAATTTCAGATAAATTATCTTGAAATGAAGAAATTAATCTCCTTTGAAAGATTAAATAATTAAAAATGATCTTGAATATATTAAAAAAAACATTTACCACCACCAGAATTATAGCAGGCAATTCAATTTCTTACAAAATATAGCTAATGCGCCCCATCAAGTTATTTCAAATAAAGTAAAGCGACCATCAGTGCAATGAAAATTTTATGTGTTGAACAATTGTATTATTTTCTTTAATAAACATCTCGGATGATCAACACAATGGTTAAGAACTCTTTATAATCTTAATTTCTTCCTTTCAAACAAGTTGCAGGGAGACAATGACATTCCTTTCTACCCGTTAAACCGAGCTAAAATGTAATTATGATTTCAATGAACGTTAATTTACCAAGCTGGAAACTGGGTAACTTCCCTTTTTAATTAAATATGAATTGCATTAAATGCCCTGTTGCCAGAGGAAATCTTTCAAAACTGATTAAATGTGGTATGAAGTAAGATATTCTAACGATTGTAGTTTTTCCAAACCAATTAAGCATGGGAAGTAATTAAATTTTAGTGAAAGAACATTCGTTGAAATACAATCATGGGAAATAATCTTTACAGAAAAGTTCCAATTCATAAAAATGTCCTTTGCACACAGTTATTCATAAACTAATAAATATCTGAAATGAGTTAAAATTATATATATATTTTAATTATTTATAGGTTTTAATTAATTAATACGGATTCTTTCTTAGATGTACTTCCAATTTGTTAGTCAAAATATTTTAAGATTGATGATTTAAGTAGGAAAAAAATCCAGAAATATATTTTTTTTTCTTTTAAATTTACAAGTTTTTAAGTTGAGTTCAAGTTTTTTAAGACAAAACAGTTTATATTAACAATATTAGTAATCAAATAATAAGTCCTAATAAAATAATAAGTCACGCTCTAATAAACATAACCCACAAAGTATGCTACAGGCAAATTTGATTCTCGTATTTCTACTGTTTCACTGTTTCTAAAATTATTATTATTCAGATGAACGAAATAAAAACCAAAATTAAATAATAGGAAAAAATATTTCACAATTAAGTTCCATTGTGCATAGAACTATACTCTGTTACTTTGAACTGGCGCTTGAAAATATTTCCTTCCCCCACCACCGATCGGTAACCATACCAACTATCCACGTCAAAGTGACGAAGAAGGCTTACTATTGGCTGCTCGAAGAGCGTAACTATGGTTACGCTTCTAGCGTGGGGGAAAGCACTATTTCTCAAGCGCCAATTCTAAATGAATAGAGAATAAAGCAATCAATCACAAAAGTTCATACAAAAACGGCTTTTGTCATCTACATTATCTTAATATGTTTAACCTCTTCCCCTTTCATATTACTTCAAAATGTCCCCCTCGCACCAACAAAACTTTACTCCCTTTTAGCTTAAAAAGACAAATTTACTCCCAGGGCATACGGCTCAAATTCCATAAGCCCAACCAATTCCCAAGAACTCCTTACTCACCCATATCCACAACTATTCCCCCAGAGGGACCCCCTTGCCTCCACAAATATTTGACACCCACCGCCCCAGAGCGATTTAAAAGTCATACTCCGACTGCGCCCATTCAAAGAAATCCATCCCATTTTTTGCACCAACTCCCCCCCCCCTTCTATCCAAAATAAACTCTCCCTTTTGTGGCCTTTTCATTAATCCGACAGACTCTCGGGAGTTCCATATCTTTTCAGTCCTGGCCGCCTCAAGTTATCTATAGGATTCAATAAAAATCTGGGGCGGTCTAGGACCAAAAGAAAGATAGAAAGAGACTTTTAATTCCACGGCAGAGAAAAGGAGAGCAATTATTTTTTTTACGGAATGCGAGACGAAGGTTTGATCGGGGGGAGAAGAGGGGTTATTTTTGTCAAAAAGTGGAACGCGCTTCGAAAGTGGGGGTTCTGTTTTTCGTTCGAGGGCTTTTTGTTCCCCCTCCTCGCTCTCTGGCAAGTTTGTATAATAAGCGCTGAACTATTTAGTGCTAATATGCGTTGCGTAACATTCTGACCTTTAGCTTTTTTTTTGTGGGAAAGAACGTAATTCTGAAGCGAGCTATTTCTGATGATAATTAGTATCAGCAGATCAGTATGTGTCTTGCTGATGTATGTGTTTTGTTTTAGTTTTTAAGGGTGCTGACATAAAATAAATTGCTTTTTCGACAGTTTTAGATGCGGTGTATTGTTGGAGGTTAGATGACTTTTTAAACGAAATAGTGAAACAAAAAATAACTTTCAACAAAGCTTAATTAGAATTAGAAGTTAGTTCATTGTCGCGTGTATTTTAATTCTTTACAGCTAAAACCATTCTTTGTTTCTTTTTAAGATTTATTTAGAACCTAAATAATCGTTTAAAACCATTCTTTATTTTATGCTTGCAAAAGATGGACATTTTACGTTATTTCTTTCACATTCAGTCGTAAGTTATATTAATTTTTGACTATAATAAGTGTAGTGCGCGATTTTCAAGCTTACCCTCCAGTCCAGTAACTTGGTGTCAAAAATAGGGTGTTTCAGGAAAAAAATACAGAAGTTTTTTCTCGACGGTTTTATATGTTTTCGAGGGTGCTGAATCCGAATCTGAACTTTGCATACAAAATTTCGAGTGGCATTTTGGTGAAAATTCGAAAAAACCCTGAAATTTCACCTCATTTTTTGGTGTTTTGTTTGTAGAACGGAAAGTATGGGTTTCTCATGAAAATGTTTAATACAAAAAAAAGATGATGAAACAAGCTACAAAATTGTCAATTACAACTTTTTTGTCAAACTAATAGTTCGGCCACTAGAGCGCGTTGAAAATAGGGCAAAATTTGCGCCTGCGGGTAAAAATCCAGAAAATCGAACTTTCATCTAAAAAATAAAGTATTTTTTTAAATAAGGTACTTTAAAAACTATTTTTATAATGTTTCACATGAAATAAACCATCTATTTAGTCTATTAAGTAGTATTTAAATGCATTTTCCTCAGCAATTTTCCTTAAGAACGCAGTTTCAATAGAAGAAAATAGTGTAATGATAAGTAAGTCGCTTGTTGAAGAAAACATACAGAAGTTTTTTTCTCAACGGTTTTATATGTTTTCGAGGGTGCTGAATCCAAATTTGAACTTTGCACACAAAATTTCGAATGGCATTTTGGTTAAAATTCGAAAAAACGCTAAAATTTCACCCCATTTTTTGAATTTTTGCTTGTAGAACGGAAAGTATTGGTTTCTCGTGAAAATTTTAAAAGTAAAAAATAAAGATGATAAAACAAGCTATAAAATTGGCAATTACAATTATTTTGTCCGACTAATAGTTTGGCCACTAGAGCGCGTTGAAAAAAGGGCAAAATTCACCCTGGCGGTGGAAAAATCCAGAAAATGACCCTTATATTCCTAAAAAAAGTCATAGTTTGATTTATATAACTAAGAAAAACTACTATTATAATTTCTTACATGATATAACCCCATTCCCGAATAGAGAAAACCATTATGTTCATCACTTTAAAGAATATATTAGTATAATTTTCTGTGACCATGTAATTTTATATTATAACCAAGTTATGCTTAATTTCATCCCTAACAAATCAATTGGATTCACGTTCCTGGGTGTAGAAACTGATAAATAAATATTAAAATTGCACGTGTCAAGAAGTTATTGTGAATTTTGGTATCATTACTAATAATCATGTCAGGAGTTTTTATAATTTACAACCGAAAATTATAGTTTTCCAGAAAGAAAAATTATTTATAGATTTTATAAGTTTGTAAGCAAGAGAGGATAATATAAAAAGCAATGAGTGTAGTAGATAAAAAATTAACTTTTAATGCTTAACAAAAGTTTTCATTGGGAATTGGTGCCTAGGACAAAAAATAAAACAGCAACTGGATTTTTCTTTGCCTAAAAAACCTGCGTTTTTGGGAGAGAATTCCTAAAGAGCATTCATTGAATAAATAATATTTGAAATAAATAGTAGGATTATATCATGTAAGAAATTATAAATGTAGTTTTTCTTAGTTATCTAAATCGAAATATGACTTTTTTAGGAATATAAGGGTCATTTTCTGGATTTTTCCACCGCCAGGGTGAATTTTGCCCTTTTTTCAACGCGCTCTAGTGGCTAAACTATTAGTACGACAAAATAATTGTAATTCCCAATTTTATAGCTTGTTTTATCATCTTTATTTTTTATTATGAGAAACCAATACTTTCCGTTCTACAAGCAAAAATCCAAAAAATGGGGTGAAATTTTAGCGTTTTTTCGAATTTTAACCAAAATGACATTCGAAATTTTGTATGCAAAGTTCAAATTTGGATTCAGCG
Source organism: Tetragnatha versicolor (assembly GCA_024610705.1). Lineage (NCBI taxonomy): Eukaryota > Metazoa > Arthropoda > Arachnida > Araneae > Tetragnathidae > Tetragnatha > Tetragnatha versicolor. Next base: position 7,078,935 of record JANDEH010000022.1, read on the forward strand.
CCCTCGAAAACATATAAAACCGTTGAGAAAAAAAACTTCTGTATGTTTTCTTCAACAAGCGACTTACATCATTACACTATTGTCTTCTATTGAAACTGCGTTCTTAAGGAAAATTGCTGAAGAATATGCATTTAAATACTAATTAATAGACTATATAGATGGTTTATTTCATGTGAAGCATTATGAAATTAGTTTTTAAAGTACCTTACTTAAAAAAATACCTACTAATAAGAACAAATTGAAAGTTCCATGACTTCTAAGAACTCTATTTTATTTCTTATGTGTGTACTAGAGTAACATAAAATATCATCAAACGAAAGAAAAAAAACTTATAGGGAAATATATTCTTCTGGACATTGTCCTTCCTCTCTTAAGCAAAAGTTTCAATTGGTGAATAAACTATTTTTATCAACTATTTCAGTAGTACTACTGATATCATATCACGATTCTTTTCTTTTCTATCACCATGAAAAATGATATCACCTGTAGCTTAACAGAACGCGCTATTAATGACGTTTCACTGCCAACTAGGTCACTAGTCCCACCATAAAACATTACAAAAAAATAAAAACGTACATTATAGCTTTATCCTTAAAAAACCTACAAAAATGCAGAAATAACTGTGACCGTCGTCATATCTAATCACCACTTGCTTGAAAGCATACCACGTGAATACCTAATCGCGTCTAAATGCGGCCCGAGCCAACTGACCCCAGAAATGTACCAGCACATGTAGTTCCATAATGGCATCCAAATGAATCGTTAAAAGGGCTGCTGCCTACGTAGTCATGCCAACGCGTGGTCACATGACTTCCGTAAACGTTTTCCCGCCTAATGGTCAGTTGTGGAGAATGGCGTGATGACATCTCAGTGGACCAGTGTCCAGAGATGACCGGCCACGCATCCCCGTGTATATTCGATTTTCGTTTTCCAATACTATTGGAATGTGCCGTTGTGGGATTAGAGGGATTTCAGGGTGAAACTCTACGTGATTCTGTTATTAGGGATTCGTGCTGGATCTGATGTTTGTCAGAGTCTCCAGCAGATGTATTGAGTTTCAATTGGGCAAGACAGTTTGTTGTCGGACATGTAGAATGCTACAATATGCTTTGGGAGATGGTCAATTTCCATGGATGTGTGGTGAAGTGATTACGAATTGAAAAATACCCGTGATTGGAATTTCACATTTTAACGAATAGGAAGGATAAAGCTTTTTAAAAGGGATGTAACATTTGCTAAGTGACCATAAAGTTGCTAACAAGTGTATCATTTCTTTATTACCTTATAATGTCTTTCATTTTAGTTCTATAAGATATTCACACTAAGTAAATTTTTTAAGAAGGTTCAATATGTATTTACACTATTTCTTATAAATTTAAGCTAAATTAGAAATATTTCTGTTGTTTATTAAGGAATATTTAAAACGTTTCCTGTTTATATTGACTCTTAACCAACAAGTAACAAAATATATTAATTAACCATTTCTCTTTTGGTATTTACGTTATTTTAACGCAATTTAAATTTATTTTAATGTTATAAATATGTTAATGAAAATTGAGGTTTTCCCCCAGGATTCACTGTTGATGTGTTATGAAAATAACAAAACAATGATACGTGTAGGAATTCAACTAAGCAAGATGCATCGCCACTAAAACTGAAAGTTTTAAATAAAATCAATTAACATATTTGAGAAAATTCACATGTTTTGCATATTTAAGGTAAAAAGATAGTCTAAACCAAAATTTAAAACATCTCGGCATTTATTTTACTTGGGTCCTACTAAATCCATTGTTTAAAAGTAACTATCGCATAAGAATGTTTTTTCTTTCAAAATTACTTGAAAATATATAGAATGGTCCTTATCACGTATATGTGACTAAATTTTATTTTTTAATTATATTTTATTATTTAGTAGTTCAAAGCAGTAGAAAATATTAAAATATTTCAATAAACTCAAAATTAAAGGTACCAATATTCAAGTTTTTTACCAAGGGTGAACAAAATTCGTACTTTGCTTCGGGCACTAAGAAAAATCAGATTAAATAAGAGGAGGAACTCCTTTAAAAAAGCTTTAACTGGAAAACTTTTTTTTATAAAAGCTTATTTTCTTAAACTTACTGGTTTAATTAATTTGAACGAACTCTTTTTAGTGTCTATTAAGAGAATCCCGAAGGAATAAAAAAATTAATAAGCAGTGGGTTTGAATTATAAATGCTTTTATAAAAGCCATTTAATACTTATAAAAATATACCTTAATCAGACTGGAAAGACGATTTTAACGTTTAATTAGAAATGTACTCAATATCTTAATTTAGGTCTTATTGTTGAAGTTTACTAAGTGGAATTGCTAAGTTTTGATTTGTAAAAGGTCTAGCTCTAAAAACTTATTTATTTACTTCAACTTGTTTTTTAATCAAAGCTTTAAAACATTATGGGTAAAAAATACTATCTATATATGTTCCCTTTTATAAATTAATTCCGTTTTTTCCTTTTAAGCCAAGGAGTCGTCTTAATTTACACTCTTTTATAATTCGATTCTTTAAAAGATGTTTGTTCGATTTTAATCACTGTTTGAAAATTCACAGTGGCAGAGTATACATCGGACAGAAGATAGTGAATAAATGCTTGAAAATAATGCATCAGAAATAAAATAACATTAAGCTGTTTTTTAATGTCGGATTCTGTTTCAGACTGATATCATGTAGGTATAAATAGTTGATTCAGTAAAGATAATACGAGTTGATCAGTTGGGATTCTAACCACAAATTCGATTTTGACTCTGCGTCTATTATATTGCGATGTAACATGCCTGTTGATCCTGATTTCTTTGAAGCTTTTTTGATTCATAAAAATTATAATTCTTTAGTAAATGATTTTTCCAGTGTGACTTCCCTCTTTCAAATATTTGGAAACCATGATTTTTGCTTTTTTGCATTATTCATATTCTAGTACTTAGTTTTGTTCAGTAACATTAACTCTGTACGGCTCTGTATACAGGGTGTATCTGAAATGGTGAAACAAACTTTCAGGGATGATAGTACTCATCAAGACGAACAAGAATCGGTATAGAAAGGGGGGTCCCAGACCAAATCCCAGGGAATTAAAAATGGAGCGACACCCCAAAAAATGATTGAAAAATTCAATTTGTAGAAGAACTACTATTGGTAAAAACTTAATTATGGTCTCAAAAATTGTGGTTTAATATGATCTTTAAAATTACCTCAAAAGTCTTCACTTTAAAGTTTTTTTTATTATGAAAAAAGTTAAAAAACACAAAAAAGTGAAAAATCGGCCAAAACCTCATTTTTTTTTCGAAATCCTTACTTTTGATTTGATAATCTGAAAGATCATAGTTGAAAACCCATGAGTCCAAAGTTTCACGTAAATACAATCAATATTAAACGCTTGAGATCCTGTTTAAGTTTGTTTTTGGGTGCGCAAACAGCTGTTCTTGAAACAGCTCTAGAAAAGACGAAGGGGATCATTGTATCCTCAAAACAATTGTACATTTTAAAATTTTTTAACTAAACGGGCAAATAAAATCCGTTGTACTTTTTAAATATTTCATTATCTTTGCACGGAGGATATTAATTATTCATTGATCAGTTGTTGTTATTGTTCTTGTTCTCGCGTCTATGGACGAAATGTTCTTTATTGATACAAATTAGATGTCCTCAAAGGCACTTTTGACTAAGGCACTTTTGATAAATCAAGCAGTATAAAACGGCTCCATCAACGAACCCAAGCGGACTCCTAAATTTTCACCGAGCTTAAAAGTGATCGAGTGCTTTAGGAATTGCCTGGCTCAAAAAAGCGATATGGCCGAATTTTTCGTAATCTTGTGCAGAGTAACTGAACCAGTAATAAATTAGTTCTTTTCTCCTGTAAGCCGACGGTATTTACTGCTCTCGCCTTTCTGTTAATTTTAATATTGTTTGTGATTGTTAAGCGATACACAAATGGAAATACTTTCCAAACCCCTTTATGTATGTAATGTGTCACCTCATCATCGTGACATCACCTCATCAAATTTTAATACAATAAACAAACCTCCTCTTGATTATACTACAACACAGTATACAATCCCTCTGAAACAACTGCAATTATTACAAGTCCCCCAAACCCCTCACTGGCCTACATCGAAATCGGAAAAACAGTGAAAAAGGACCACCCATCGCAAAAACGGAAGGAAACAAGGGTCAGAAGAGAAAACCACTTGATCGATTCGTGACAGCAGTGACAGGTGAGACCCCTGAGCATCGATTTTCTGCCCCCAATGGAACGTTTTTCCTATATAAGGGATGAGGAGGGGGCTCTCTCCGGAAACAGAATGTGAGGACTCGTAACGACCACTGTGTGACGTGTCATGTATGTGACAGAGGAAGGCGCCGCAGATAGCACGAGGGCCTTTTGCGTATGACAGATCGTTCGGGAAATGGAAAGGGGGGTGACGATTTTTTTTGTTGTAGTGTCTTAGCGGAGACAGTGGTTTTGTGGGGGTGTTTAGCCGTAATGGGGGTTTGTGACAGGATTGAGGGATTGAGGAAGGGTTGTGGGTTTGGTGAAATTGATATAAGTATGGATTTGTTGACTTTTTTCCTTACACGAAAGGCGAACACACACTGAGCCCTACTGCGAAATTAAAACATAATGTATACGTCCTGTTTGGGAAATTGGTGTGATTTAAGAGCAGGGTCGTTCTCAAAATATCGGACTTCTTTTATCGGATGGCGGTTAAGAACTAGAGAAACGTGCCTTTCACAATACAAGATACCGTAGTTCTCAGCCACCTTCCATAGAAAGGCAAGCTATAGTCCCTTCCTCAAAGCCAAAAATAGATCCGATCCTTAAACCGTAAACGATCTCTCAAAATATTAGTCAGTTTATCATGAGATCTGAATTCTCATTCCCGCTGTGGATGTAGTTTGTTCCCACCTTTAGTCAGGAATGGAGATGGCAAAATTTTTGAGACTATCGCTGTATCCACTGTCTTTATTGAAAGGAATCTATCGGTAGTTTGATGCTATCCAAACAAAAATATCGATGTTCCTGATATATCTATATTTTTTGCCCACTTTAGTCAGGGATAATCAACCTATTATAGCTTAGTGACCACATTTTATCTCTTTTAATTGTAAAATATTTAACTGTTTATTTTGTAATTTTTATAAAGCTGAGATGTGCGGTATAAAATAATAACCACTGATCAATACATCATGTAAGACTTAAAGCTCGGTTTGGTGGAATAAATCATTACAGAACAACTTATTGAAGTTTTATATCAATCTAAATACCCACCGCCACGCCACCACGAAAGCTGGAATTCCAGTGAAATGAAGGATATTTATGTCAATTTTTGAGTCTGGGTTTTCTAAGGTTTGAGATTTGAAACTACTTGCATTCTAGCTATGTGTATTTATAAACTTTCTAAAAGAAAATGCATTTGATAAATACATAACTAAATGATGGAATCAGGGACTCTGAAACATCTGAGAAGTTCTTATCACTTTCATAGGTAACAAAGAACTGTATTTATACAAAACAGTGACAAACTAACCAGCTAATTAGTGTTATATTGATTTTTACAAAAGTCATTTAATTTTAATTTTCATTAAACTTATATTTTTCTAATTTATTGAATAAAATTGTGTCGTTCTTAAATATTTTTAGAAAAAAAGTATCTAAATAAGTCATTTTTTTACTCAAAAAATGGATTTTAATATTGGTGTGTGTATCAAATTGCCCCACTTTCCCTTACATATTACGAGTAATGAACTTGATTTTAATCCCCATTAAAGGTTAAAAATTTAGTATTACTCTATGATATTTTATTTAATTAAAGAAATATTTTCGAAAATTATATAAAATAAAGTGATATTCAAAAAAATACTTAAAAATAAAAAGGAGCAAATAAACCTTTAAAAAAGAACCGACAAACACATATTCCAGGTCTTTAATGAAATTCTAAGATATAAATGATCATTTAAAAAAAATTCTGCAGTTCAAGGTGTAATTTAGGAAATAAATGCTGTGGAAATCCTATTTATATCGAGTAACTAATGGCTTGGATTAAATTCCAGAACATTAATGACAAAGTGGTTTTAAGAGTACCACTTAAAACGTTGGAATAGTTCCAAGAATTTTGTTTAGTGCCTGCCAACTTTCAAGTTTATTTGGTACGCTCTTTATCTCTATAAATTTATTTTAATGGCGTAAGAGTCGAAAATTTTCAACACATTTTTCATTAAAATTCATTATAGCATTCTTATAGAATATGACGCGTAATAATGTACTTTTTTTTATAAAAAATGAAAAATTACAATGTGCGATACAAAACAAAAATAAGTAATATGAGACGTACGGGACTTTAAAATAATTCAACAGAATGAAAAAATAATAAGAAGAACGAGAATTCATTCTATCACAAAAATGTAGCTTATTGTTTCTGATTAAAAACAATACCTGGGAACCTAATAGGTTTTGTCTAAAAACATCATTAGCTTATTAAAAAATCCCAAATGAATAACAATATTGTACTAAAATGTACAGTTCTACTTTAAAGGAGGGGAAATTATTATAATCAAAAATATAATGAAAAAGAGGGTTATTAGAAAATACTTCATTCCGTTTTAGTTTCAAAAATAATGGCCGAAAAGTAATATGGTCGGTAAGTAATATAATAGTAAATAATATATAATAAATATATTTTAATATATATAAGAAAAGTAATATATTTTAATGGCCGAAAGGCCAAGAACGGGCGTAGGATAAAGTAAATTAAAGTAAAGTTTCAAAAAAAATATCAACTCATTCATCAATTCAAATAAGAAATGTAGTGTTACCAAATACGAAATGTAGTGTTACAGTTAATGTGCAGACTAAGGTAAAATGTAAATTACCTAAGGTAAAGTAGGAAATATTTCATAGTTTACCTAGGTAATCCACACATTACCAAATTATGCACATTAACTGTAACATAAAGCATTGAATATATCTAGTATCTTCCCTATAATATAAATTCATATAAACAACCCTTCTCAATCCTTAAAATTTGTCTCATGGAAAATAGTGATGAGAACAAAGCTTACCTGGTAAGCCAGAACATGGAGAAAAGTCTCATAGAAAATGAAGGAAGGAAATTATCCATGGTAAGCAACGGAAAAAATACGACGTGTTTGTATAGATAGACGATAATGCCTTATTTGACACTCGTAATCCCAAACGACGTTCAGATGTTTACTAAGTATGGGGGATGATGGATGATGTTGCATAGGGACGTATTTTGACTAGATGAAAGAAACGCGATGTAACAAACTTGCCATTCCTCACAAAGAATTCTGTTCAAACGATAATGAAATGCTTTCTTGGGAAAAAAAAATATGAGGAATATATAGGGGTTTTGGAACTGTTATGTGAGGACTTTTGAAACTTTGAATCAGATAATAAAAAGAAGGGGCACTTAACTACTTTTTAATGGTCATTTTATCTGGCACCAGAGATGAATTCCGTAGTTATATCGTGAAATTGTTACATTGCATTCAATATGCTTGTCTTACTTATTTATGATATACTAGCGGATATGCCCGGCCTTGCACGGGTTGTGTGTATATAAATTTATTTTTTTAAGTTTTCTGATAATATATTTCTAGTTTTGTATATCAGAAATTACCACAATCATCCTGGTATCCAAGGTGCCTTTTTCATACTCTTGTGCTCCCGGTAATTTTTCCTATCCCAGTGTTCCCGGTAATTGTCCTCTATCCCGGTGTCCCGGGTAATTTTTCTCTATCCCGGTGTTCACGATATTTTTCCACTTTCCCAGTGTTTCCGGAAATTGTCCTCTCTCCCGGTGTCCCCGGTAATTTTTCTCTATCCCAAATATCGCAATATTTTTCCACTTTCTCAGTGTTCCTGGTAATTTTCCTCTTTCCCGGTGTTCCCTGTAATTTTCCTCTATCCCGGTGATCCCGGTAATTTCTCCAAGTCTAGTGAAGCGTGTTTAAAGTAGAGAAACATAGTTTTTGAAAATTAATTATTAGAATTTATTTTGGTGTTTTCTGATAATATAACTTGAAACTAATTGAAACTTTTAAATGGACAAATATTGAGTTTTTTCTAATAAAAATATTTAATTTTGAGGTTTCCATCTTATTTACAATACTGAGTCAAGCAGATCTACTCTAGTAGAGAAATTAAAAAGATAATAAAAAATCTAGTAAATATTTTTTGGTCTAGTGGATCGTGTCTTATGAGCTATTCCATAAATATTTAAATTTTAAAGGAAAAAAATCTTTAAATAAAGTAAAATAACGTTTGATAATGAATTATTTGAATTTATTTTGATGTTTTCATAGCTGATAAAGCTTTTAAATGAACAATTTTAGAGTTATTCCTGTTTAAATATTTAATTTTTGAAGGTTTTCATCTCGTTAACAATGGTGAGTTGAGCAGATCTACTATGGTAGAGAAATGGAGAAATAAGCGTTTTCGGCTATAAATTCGTTAATTCCTCTTAATTATTCGATTTTCGTGCTTGGAAAACTTGACAGTGACAATCGACACCTCGAGATACGCTTATGTACCGAGTTTTGACCACGCCTTCGGCGTGGTTTAAGAGGAGATGTGTCCTCCACCCAGTCACCCAGTCACCCAACCACATAGCCACAAACGTTTTTAGTTATTTATAGATTTAGTTCTGGCTTTTTGTCTCATAAGTGATTCCACTGTAAATCATATGCATATTTAAAAAATAAAAAGTATAACATTAATGAAAAATAAATTTACGCAGAAAAAGCACTACAATGATCAAATATACAGAAAAAGCCGATATTATAAAAATTTTATAGTAGTCGATGAACAACTCAACTCCTTGAGAATGTGAAAAACGGGCCACGTGAACACGTGAATAACAGCCCTACTTAATAAGTAAAATATATAATTTCCAAGACTAATAAACACTTAAAAACAATTAGGAATAGTTAAACTGACAGAAATTAAACCTATAACACTGAAAATTGAACTAAATAGATAAATAATTTATCAAAAAATCGCTTAACCAGTGAAAATAATCTTGATTCATTCAAAGTATTGGGGATGATGTGTTTTTAAGATAACATGAAAGGAACAACTTACCTTCCCTGATGGTATAGCTTTGGAGCATTTTTTACAGGTTTGAGCCCCGCATTCTACACAAGCACACTCCCTGGGAAAAGAACGACACAGGTTGCACTTTTCGACCTCTTTTTCTGGTGGTGGTTCTTCCACTCTGAAATAAAGAAAGTCACAATAAAGCTCCGTGGAGAAATTTTTCTCTTTTTTTTAAGGTGAACAATCTTTGAAAAAATATTTTGTCATTTATAGATTTTCAGAATTTATTTTAAATTGATAAATAATAGGGGTAATGCGTTTAATGAAATGTTTGATATTTCTAAGCCAAATTAAATAATGAATTAATTAATTCTCCATTACATTATTTTTACGATAAAAATTACTCTATATCTTTAAAATTCTTCTTCCGCACTTTTTAATTGAAAATCGAGCTATTTTACTTTTACAAATTTTACTCCACCTCTAGTACAAAAATAATAGTATTTTCTTTGGATTGTACTTTTAGGCATAAGGGTTGTTTATTACATTAGCTATTTTATTTATATTGAAATAGACTGATTTTTATCACTCATTCATTCAATCTATTAAAGAAATTCTTTAACTTTACAATCCGTTTTAGACTGTACAATGGAAAATAAAGTAACAATATAATGAAAATAATTTAATACTGCAAACATAGTATATGTATTTTTTCTATCCCTATTTCTATTAATTATTTTCTTTACGAGCAAAAACAGTAAATTGTATTAGTTTTTCTTTTACATTCCTTAATCAAGTTGTATCATCAAAATACGACCAAACTGATATTCCCGAGGCAAAATAACATTTCATAAAAATATATCTTATCTTTATAATGGAAGAAGCAAGGCAGAATATATCCGCCCCGTCTGCACAATCCATCGATTTGTGGAATGCTCTGTTATCAAAGACCACAGACGATCTGCAAAAGCAGATAGCAGAATTTTTTTTCAGTGACTTCATTGTTATTTTTGGGGTGAGTTTGAAGCAAAATGGAATTATTGTCCTCTTTTTGCAGTGGACCCCTGGGAAATGCCAGACGCTATTCAACTACTTCATTTCCTGACATCGAATATTTCAAGTTTTTTGTAACGGAGAATTATAAGAATTTCTGAGATGTTTCTGAGGGGACGACGATCTTTTTTGAGGACTAGTGCAGTTACAAGTTTAGCTTTAGATTATGAATTAGGTTGACTTCAATTTTGATTTCATGGATAAAATATTTTGAAGCTAATAGTCATCGAAGTTACAAAGAATCTTTTCGTTTTAAATTATTTGCATTGATTTTTAACTTTTCGCAAATTGAGATCATTTTTGACAAAAGACATCGAGTTATTTTAAAAGAAGTGGCTATGATATGGTTCCCAGCTACGATAACTTTCTTTTTTTATAAATAAGCATTCAGGAATACTATAAAAATATCATTCTACAAACATAATGTAAAAATAAATTGTGTGAGTATAATAATGTTAAATTATCATATATAATTAGTTATCACTTTTAGTTATCATCACGTGTAATAAAATATGTATCCTAAAAACAATATTAAGTATGCATTATGCATGTATCTCTTAAGTAGATACTCTTTTTCATAATAACTGGTGTTCAAAATTAAGAGAAATTATTTTTCACGTTTGTTCAATTTTTTTATATATCTACTGTTAGTACAGTCAAATTATGCGAAAAAAGGGCCGGAGGTAGACATTTAGAAATACAAACAGAAACCCCCTGGGATGTGTTTAGAGGGGTCTGAGGATGCCTCACCTAAAAATCCCAAAAAATCCGGTGACGGGTTTTCCGCCATTTTGAAAAAGAAGTCGGCCATATTGGATTTTTCCACAGTTCATAAAAACAGCCATAAAAGGTGAACTAATTGGTTTAAAATGTTCGTTCTTGTTTTAAAATGCGTAATTCAGTGTTTTCTTTAAGTTCCATGCATCAATTTTTGGTTCTAAACCGTACATTTTTTTTAAAATTAAGCTTAAATAGCAATTTTTTCGTATTTTTTTCGGTCGTAGTTCTTTCGTTTATTACTGTGTCGTAACTATTATAAATATCAAGACCAAAACAACTGGAACTTGTTTAGAAGGGTCTTAGGCTATACCATACCAAAATTCTAATAAATCCCGCCATTAGTTTTCTGCCATTTTGAAAAAAACGGTGGCTATACTGAATTTTCAATGTTTCTTAAAAACTGCTATAACAAGCGAACTTATAGGAATAAAATGCTCAATTTTTTTAAAAAATACGTGTCTAAGTGTAAGTTTTTGAAATATCATGCAGTAAGTTAATATCCTTAAATATTTAATTTTAAAAACTGGGAAAAGAAGTAATTTTTCAGTCTTTTTCTGTTGTAGTTTATTTATAGTCCAGGCAAATTATAAATTCAATATAACAGGCTGAAAATTGGTGGAAATGTAGAGAATAGTGCCCTTCTTGATATCCTGAAATTCAAAAAAAAAATCCCTCCAGGGGAAAATCCGCCATTTTGGAAAAACCAACGCCATCTTGGATTGAGCTTTCAAACATAGCGACTGAACCAAGGGGCCGATTAAGTTCGTTTTTGTCACAAATTGTTTAATATTTTGTATTTTAAGAGAAAGCGTCAAAAAATTCGAAATGAAAAACTTAATTTAATAATAATTAATTTTTATTTAATTACTGATTTGCTGTTTTAAAATTTAGGTAAGCATTCAAGATAACCAACTGCAAATTGGTGAAAATATAGAAGACAGTGTCCTAATTAATATCCCGAAATTTCCAAAAAATCCCTCCAAGGGAAACCACCATTTTGAAATAACCTCCACCATCTTGGGTTGTATTTTTAAGCATAGCGACTGAACCAAGGGTTCGATTGAGTTCGTTTTTGTCCCAAATAGTTCAATAATACGTATTTTAAAGATAAAACCTTAAAAAGTTTGAAATAAAAAAACTTAATTTAATTATAATTAAATTTACTTAATTAATGATTTGCCGGGAGAAAATGTAGGTAAGAAATCAAAATAAGAAGCTGAAAATTGGTGGAAACGAAGAAGATAGTGTCCTGATCGATATTCCAAAATTCCCAAAAAATCCCTCCAGGGGAAAATCCACCACTTTCAAAACACCACCGTCATCTTGGACTCTCAATTTAAGGATTTTTCTCTTTCCACAACAATGAAATTTCCCCAAAAGGGCATTATTGAAGCTGAAAAAAAACTGCAATTTTAAAGTCGAATTTTTCAAAAACTATTCGAGTGATTTAAGTAAATTTAGACTTAAAATGTAGTTTATTTATTCAAGAAAACATGCAGTTACGTGCATGGTGCATGGTCAAAAAATGTGACCGTTTAATTGCTATATTGCTTGAGCATAGTTTGTTTTCTTCAATTTGGCCGATTTGTCCATTCTTTTTAATTTAGTTGCAACTATACGGTGATATTTTTGACTATGCACGTAATTGCATGTTTTTATTGAATAATTTATCTACATCTTAAACCTAAATTTGTTTAAATCGCACGAATAGTTTTTGAAATATTCGATTTTAAAATTGCAGTTTTTTTCAGCTTCAATAATGCCTTTTTTATTACCACGTTTTTATTAGGTCGCTTTGTTGTCTGTCTGTTCGGGTGGAATTTAGAAATCGATTTTTAACTAACTTCCCGAAGAGGTAGAGGCTTGAAATTTTGACCACAGATCAGATATGGATGACAATGCAATATTATCTCGTTGTTTTGGTTAAATTGGCTTCCCCTGAACCCCCAGGGGGGTTTTCGGATTTCTCTTACTTCCCGAAGAGGACTTGAAATTTTGAACACTGATCAGATCTGGATAACAATGCAATAGTATCTCTTTGTTTCGGGTAGAGACTTGAAATTCTGAAAACAGATCAGATCTGGATAACAATGCAATATTATCTCGTTGTTATATTTATTTATCTTTAAATTATTCAATTTTATTAGTTCTACATTTTAACAGGGGATTCAAAAAAGTTTTTCGAAATATCAATGAACCTATCTACAAAACAAATGGCCAAAGAGACAGCCACACAACGTAAACGACGTTTAGAAAAGAAAAAACAAATTTATTAGGTCGCTTTGTTGTCTGTCTCTCTGTCGGTCTGTCTGTTCGGGTGGAATATAGAAATCGATTTTGAACTAACTTCCCGAAGAGGTAGAGACTTGAAATTTCGAACACAGATCAGATATGGAGGGCAATGCAATATTATTTCGTTGTTTCGGTTAAATTTGCTTCCCCTGAACCCCCAGGGGGGGTTTTGGGTGGAATTTAAAAATCTATTTTTAACTAACTTTCCAAAGAGGTAGAGACTTGAAATTTCGAACACAGATCAGATATGGAGGGCAATGCAATATTATTTCGTTGTTTCGGTTAAATTTGCTTCCCCTGAACCCCCAGGGGGTTTTTAGTTTTAATAGATTATATAATCTGCAAAACAAAACTAAAAAGCAGAAAATAATTTATTAAATAAAAAAAAACTTTTTAAAAACCACGTTTTTATAAAATGCACTAAAAAGTATAAAATAATTGTTTTCATTAAAATGCACTAAAAAGTATAAAATAATTTTTTCTAACTTCTTGTAAAACGAAAAACGTGGGGATCATGGATTATATAGGTACTTGGTATTATACGCAAGAAGCTGATGAATTATCTGAATTTAACACAATTTCTTTCATAATATATGTAATTGATACACATTTAATAAGGTTCTCGCGGTGCTCTTTACACCGTATTAAATCAGATTGTACAAACTATGTCAAGTTTACGTAATTGCTACTATAAAATATAGCGGCATTACGTCATACAAGATGAAAATAATGGACGAATCGTGAATGTTTGTGCTGTTTGGTTATAATCTAATGCATGAGCCCCACGTTTTTTGTTTTACAAGAAGTTAGAAAAAATTATTTTATACTTTTTAGTGCATTTTAATGAAAACAATTATTTTATACTTTTTAGTGCATTTTATAAAAACGTGGTTTTTAAAAAGTTTTTCTTTATTTAATAAATTATGGGGAAATTTCATTGTTGTGGAAAGAGAAACCTCCACTATCACTGTGCTTAAGTTGAGAGTCCAATATGACGGTGGTTTTTTCAAAGTGGTGGATTTTACCCTGGAGGGATTTTTTGGGAATTTTGGAATATCGATCAGGACACTATCTTCTTCGTTTCCACCAATTTTCAGCTTCTTATTTTGATTTCTTACCTACATTTTCTCCCGGCAAATCATTAATTAAGTAAATTTAATTATAATTAAATTAATTTTTTTATTTCAAATTTTTTAAGGTTTTATCTTTAAAATACGTATTATTGAACTATTTGGGACAAAAACGAACTCAATCGAACCCTTGGTTCAGTCGCTATGCTTAAAAATACAACCCAAGATGGTGGAGGTTATTTCAAAATGGTGGTTTCCCTTGGAGGGATTTTTTGGAAATTTCGGGATATTAATTAGGACACTGTCTTCTATATTTTCACCAATTTGCAGTTGGTTATCTTGAATGCTTACCTAAATTTTAAAACAGCAAATCAGTAATTAAATAAAAATTAATTATTATTAAATTAAGTTTTTCATTTCGAATTTTTTGACGCTTTCTCTTAAAATACAAAATATTAAACAATTTGTGACAAAAACGAACTTAATCGGCCCCTTGGTTCAGTCGCTATGTTTGAAAGCTCAATCCAAGATGGCGTTGGTTTTTCCAAAATGGCGGATTTTCCCCTGGAGGGATTTTTTTTTTGAATTTCAGGATATCAAGAAGGGCAGTATTCTCTACATTTCCACCAATTTTCAGCCTGTTATATTGAATTTATAATTTGCCTGGACTATAAAAAAACTACAACAGAAAAAGACTGAAAAATTACTTCTTTTCCCAGTTTTTAAAATTAAATATTTAAGGATATTAACTTACTGCATGATATTTCAAAAACTTACACTTAGACACGTATTTTATAAAAAAAATTGAGCATTTTATTCCTATAAGTTCGCTTGTTATAGCAGTTTTTAAGAAACATTGAAAATTCAGTATAGCCACCGCTTTTTTCAAAATGGCAGAAAACTAATGGCGGGATTTCTTAGAATTTTGGTATGGTATAGCCTAAGACCCTTCTAAACAAGTTCCAGTTGTTTCGGTCTTGATATTTATAATAGTCAAGACACAGTAATAAACAAAAGAACTACGACCGAAAAAAATACGAAAAAATTGCTATTTAAGCTTAATTTTAAAAACAACTATGGTTTAGAACCAATAATTGATGCATGGAACTTAAAGAAAGCACTGAATTACGCATTTTAAAACAAGAACGAACATTTTAAACCAATTAGTTTACCTGTTATGGCTGTTTTTATGAACTGTGGAAAAATCCAATATGGCCGACTTCTTTTTCAAAATGGCGGAAAACCCGTCACCGGATTTTTCGGGATTTTCAGGTGAGGCATCCTCAGACCCCTCTAAACACATCCCAGGGGGTTTCTGTTTGTATTTCTAAATGTCTACCTCAAACCCTAATTTGACTGTACTATGTACGTATTTGTATGAAATTTGGTATGAACGTAGGTTGATACAATACCTAATAAATAATCATTTCAGGCGCAGCAGTTGCAACCGTCAGAGTTGAAGGGTATGTAATAACGGTTAGATAATAGAGCTAAATAGTGGGTTTAAAAGGGGTATTACACCCTTCCACTATCATGCAGGCCTTCTTTAGTGATTTTATAGTGTGGATAAGGAAAATAATAAAATTTCCTGTTCATTAAGCCTACTTTCTCAGAAACCCAGTTTTGGGGCTCTGGAGGGTTTATGGAGGGAGGCAGTGAGATGCAATTGCCTTATATCTGTATCTTAACTTTAAGAAAAACTTATTGAAAAACAATATACGAGGGTTGTTTTTTAATTAACTTCCGTTTTTCTCCTGAAAAAAAAGTAGTAGGAATTTCGAAACAATTTCGGTGCTGGTAGTTAGATATATCCTTCAGGTTCAATTTGCCACCTTACTGAATAAATTCGGACATTTTCTCTATTTTTTATCGATTTTACAAGCGCGCTCCTCGAACTATTTTCCCGCCAACCCATAGAGAATTCGGCTTTTTTTTCTCCCTTCGTTCCGTCCGCGAGCAGGCATTAACATTAAACAATGGGTGGGCAGGTGATCGCGGACGGAGCGAAAGGAGAAAAAAAAAGCCGAATTCTCTATGGGTTGGCGGGAAAATAGTTCGAGGAGCGCGCTTGTAAAATCGGTAAAAAATAGAAAAAATGTCCGATTTTATTCAGTAAGGTGGCAAATTGTACCTGAAGGATGTATCTAACTACCAGCACCAAAATTGTTTCGAAATTCCTACTACTTTTTTTTCAGGAGAAAAACGGAAGTTAATTAAAAAACAACCCTCGTAGCTTTCTTCGGAATTTTCATAACAATAACGTATAAAAATACACGTTTTTAAACAGATAGTAATTCATTTTTTTAGTTTTGATATAAAAGCTATATAAGTACGCCTAAATATTTTGCCACAACTAAAAAAAGGAACATAAGTGCAATTTAAATAATTTACCTTTAATTACGCCAAGAACTCGAGTTTTTGACGCTTGAATTATTTCAACCGTGGATCTTAGAACTTGGAAATCATTACATGGCGTTTATGTAATAACAATGCAAGGGGAATTAATTTTTCCATTTTTTTTAATTTAAACAACGCTTTCAAATACTTGATTAAACTTTAACTAAAATTACGTAAAATGCGCGTTTTCATTTCAAAAACTTAAAAATATAAATCACTTTTATCATGCTTTTTTACACAGAAATACGCTCTTAACTCCTAAACGTATTTCTCCACTGAACTTTATAGAATACTTACTTCTTATTTTTCTCTAAAAAAAAAATACCCCGATTTCTTTTATTCTTCAATCTCTCGAAAGTTAAGGATTTGCATAAATAAGCATAAGACCCAATATAAGCTAAAAAAAGCTTAAGATCTTCATTAAAGTGGAAAATCCGTTCCACTTCCACTAAAAGCAGGGAAAGCTACTAATGGGACTAGGTTGATTCATTTTTTTCCTTAATGGTTTGTGTAAAAAACAACCAGGAATAAAATTTACATCTTCTTTCTGAGACCATGGAAACACACATTTGTTATTTTTTTTTTCAAACAAGAACTTTTTATGACTCTCTTCAATAACAAGTTTATTTTTTACTTTATAGAATTTCAAAAATTTAGATGTCTATGAAAATGTGCATTATTTTGATTAATAGCTCGAAATTGTAAGAGAAGACATTTTAGAGCTTTTACAAATAAAAAAGGCCATTGATTGTATTGAAATAGGAAGAATTTTTCCTTGGTTCATTTTAAAAGCACGAAATAGTGCATATAAAAACGTATATCTGTAATTTTTGAAAAAAAAATGGACAATTTATGGACTTTATTCAAAGAGTCGAGGAATGGGTCGCATAGACCGTTTCCATCCGTGTAGCACACAGTAAAAACTAATCTTAAGTGTAGTTTAACTTTATTCAAAGTAAACAGCAACTTATTTTTATAGTACCAGTAATAAACATCTTAGTTAAAAAATATTTTGAAATGTTTTGTTTAACATTTTATACCCAAGCAAAAATGCAAAAAAGTAAGTAACCAAAGACGTATTAGCAAATGTTCTGAAATGGTATGAAAGGATAAAAAAGTAGAGTCTCAAATCATATTCTTCAATACTTCCAGATGGTTTGGAAAGGGTTCGTCCAAATGGAGAAATAGAATGAAATAGGATTTCAAGTAATATGTCGATATTTTTTAAAGTTACAGAAAATTTCCTTTTAAAGGTAAAAGTATTTATATGTGAAATTCCTAAAATCATATTAAGAGAAAATTGATTTTAGTGAAGTCGCCCCCGTGATGTTCACCAATACTGAATTTCACAACGTATTTAAAATTTCCGTAAAATTTTTTTCAACCCAACCTATTTACTTCATCAACCCGTTTAAAAACAACCTTAGTTTTTAAAAAAAATATTTCACTAAGATTTCGTTACAGTCCCAGAAAACGTAAAAATACAAATCTAGATACTATTCCTGACAACTCTTAAATTAAAAAAATTCAAAACCTCTAAAATATTCATGGTTAGAAAATAAACGCGGAAGCAATTTCACGCTTTTAAAGCAGAATACAATCAAACAGACCTTAAAAACAGTAGATACTAAAAAAAAACCAGCTGAAATACGAGAATGAGGGTTTCGCTTTTTCCAAAAACGAACACATTTCTCCCAAAAGCGCAAAATTCCAAAACAGAATAATACATTCCCTACAATGTTGCACTCCGGAGTTAATTGATGAACACCCCCGCCTTAACGAGAACTCTCGCCATCAACAAAAACAGAAAAACGCCCCTAAATAAATAACTGAGAAAACAATTAACACCAAAACAGCATATTGCTCGCACCCCATTTCCAAACGCTTTTATGAAATAACCCAGTGCTATGCAGATAAACTCTCATTCTAGTTTAATTGCTTTGTTGTCTACATTGAATAATTACTCTTACTCCAGGATTACATTCTGATTAAACCCCGGTGTTCTTCGGAGTGGCAATCAAAAGGGAATGGCCTCATTAAAACCTCCCTCCCTCCCTCGTGATTGGCACATATGGGGGTATTTTGATTGGGGGAGGGATATTGTGAGAAATCGTGTCCGCCTATGTACAACGGGATATTTGTCCGTAATGCGGGTTCAGGAAGGTGTAAAGTCCGTTGCAGACATTACTACTGTAATTTGAATGCTTGCACACGAAGGGTATTGAAATTATGCGTTGAGAAGGGTGAATGCAAGGATTGAGATTATAGATTGGTCAGTGGGATTTGTGATGGGTATGAATCAATTTAGGGTTCAATTTTACTTCTCTAAATTTCACAGTGCCATCCAGTAGTTGCCAAATGATTTTTCAGTTTTTATTCCGATTTTTTTTTTCAATTTTTTTTACGAAAATGTAATCCTTTATTGAATTGTTCCGAATTTGAGCTTATTTATCTCTTGTTTTCCTTTTTTGATTCGAAAAAAATTATTAAAAATATTCTGATTTTATAAAATTGTATTTTTGTAACATGACTTGAAAGTCGGAACAAGTACGGACAAGTATAATGGTTTGCAGCTAAAAAATTTGCACTTCCGAGTGAAACTATTTTGTTTCCTGACAAATCATTATTAAATGCTAATGTGTCTGAACATGTATGAACCATTCAACCTTATCAATCTCACACCATCTATGTTATTTAAGGGGTTCGTAAGGAGTTTAACTGAGTGAAAATTACTGAACTATTGATACTAAGGATGTTTCATACACTTTGTAGTGCTAAAGAATGATGTTGTTATACTTTTGGAGGAAACTTCAAACTTAAGAAACTATGAAAACTTAATCTAACTTCAAACTATTACTTTCCAATGCAAAAGTCTAATGGAATTCCAAATTCATTAAAAAGTAGGTTTAGTATTGATAACTAAGTACGAGAATTGGTACTTTTCAAATTAATAATTTCTGAGTCCTATTAGTAAAATTGAAGCAAAACGTGATCTTGATATTTTTTAGTAAAAAGTGAGGCTTAAAATCAGAGTTCCCAAATTTTAAACGTATCGATAGAACATCCAAACCTTAAAAATAATTAACAATGACTACTCAATTGTTGATATTGGATTAAATTTAAACAAAAAATGTATTAAAAAGGATCATTCCATTTCTTAACTTTTAGGAAACAATTTCATGAAATTTAACCAACAAAACGTAATTAACTTTTCGATAGAACCGAACCAAAAAAATAATTAAATTAAAAATTTTGTTTTAAAATGCTTTTTAATTTTTTTGAACTTAAAGAAATATTTTGAAACAATGGAATTTTTATCATTCGAATTTAATTGAAGATATGTGGCAGGCATAATAAATCCTTCTTCGTAATGGGGAAAAATTAAAATATTCTCATAAACATTAGTTTGAAGTGATATAAAAACAACTATACAACTCAAACCAACAAGTTTTTGCACAGATACAAGAACACAACTTAACTCTTTTTTCCTGAATTTCCAAAATGGTAATTACTAACGTTTTCGTACAGTTTAAAAGAGCGTGTCAGTGGTCATCAGAACCTGTCGAGTTGACACACCAAGCAAGCCCTGTTTCGTGTTTGAGTTTTTGGATTGCATGCATTTTTATCCCTCAAATAAATTTTGTTTTTTGTTTGAAAGAGTTAAGAGCCGTCGCTCTGGGAAAATATATCCCTTGACGAGTTATTAAATTTTTGTCTTTTCTTCCGTTAACATCTTGGATGAACAACATGTTTAAAAAGGATCAGACAGCGTGAAGTATAGGGATTGATTACTTACGTTTTTGAACATCTAAAGGGTTATTGGAAAAACTTTTAAAGAAGAGTTTTTTTGTACGTTTGAATGAAAGATAAAATTCTTGTTATTATTGAGAATGTTTTTAGGAAGTTGTGTCAATTCAAAAAAATTGTTAACTTAAAATTTCTTCAAACATAAAATACCATTAAGGGAGGTTAATAAATTTTCAGAAAAAACTATATAAAATTGATTTTTTTACATGTAATTATAATTGCAATCTCTAAAAACTAACCTTTTTCCTGTTTTAATAGTAAATTATTTTTCGGTTGAACAGTTTTAAAAATAACTTAAAAAATCCTCGATATATAGAAAAGTACGATTATTTCATTGGTTTTATATTTCTTTCTCTTACAAAAATATTTTCATTCTTTAAATTTTAAATTATAGTTACAGTAAGCTTAATTGAACTAAATTCTTCGCCTTAAAAGTATACATTTGCAAAACAAATGTACCATCTGGGAGTTTAAATGTGTCATGATAATTTGTAATAATGTTGTACTAGGGCGTTTAAAAAAAATCTCAAGTTGTTAAAAAATACTGAAATGTAATTACCTGCAGATTTTTAGGTCTCTAGGACGATTTTTGACCCCCGCGTCCTTCAAAAGTAGGTTTCCCATGTTAAAGTACAGGAAAAATATTGAAAATATCGTCATTTTTAGTTCTTTAGAATTTTATGAGCCTGAACGCAGAGGTAGCTGTATACGTTCAACGAAAAAAACTTTAAAAAAATTTTTTATAATAATATTTGAAGTTTTTAGGTGTATCTTAACTTAAAAATACTGTATGCAATAAAAAATATGTAATTTTTTTAAAAATATTTAAATATGGGCATGTATATTAAAAAATTGTGCGAAAATTAATATAAACCCCTCACGCTCTAAAACAAAAAATATCTAATCAGTATTAACAATTTTTGGAAATAATAATGTGTAAATACACCAAGAATGTAATGAATCGAGATCTAAGCTCTTGCTAAAGTTGTTCAATAGAAATTCTCAACTAAATGCTCCCTTAGGTGATTTTCTAAAAAAAACATGCATAACGCAAACTTGACTTGTTTATAATTTAGTAAAATATTAAAACACAGCTAAAATCTTGATTCATTACACTCCTTATACTATCAAAACAACATGAGAAAAATTGGAAGACATAATATTAATTTTTACTAGAGTTATCACCGTAGCAGTGGAAGAAAAATTTGAAAAATTTAGTTCTTCAGAAAATGTAATTAAAGTTTTTAAGGGGGTTTGTACCCCAACACCTTAAAAAAATCGATTTTGAGGTTTTGATAAATTATAAAAGAGCAAACATATAGCTTTCCATTGGTGTATTACTTATACCTGTAATCGGTTTTAAAGAATACTAAAAATTTCTTAAAAAATTTAAACAAACCGAAATTCTCTATGCTGCGCTTACTTCGAATGCAAATATCTCAAAACTGTGTTTTTAAACCTTCGATGTATCTTTTCTAGCAAACTAACAGTTGAAACATCATAATTTTTTGCACACATGTCTGTTATGATGTAGTTGTTATACTGAAATGAGCTTTTAAAAAAATCTCTGTAATTTTTTCTTAAATATCACTTTTATCAGGAAAAAAATGCTATATTTCAAAAATTTTAGAGATGCAATTAAAAAAGTTCAATAAAATGGGTTCTAATTAATCAATTACTTAAAGCTCATTAAGCTTTAAAACAGTTCAAAAATTAAGACTATGGAAGAAATAATCAAATATTATGATTTGTTTGTAAACAAA
The DNA here is from genome assembly GCA_024610705.1 of Tetragnatha versicolor. Classification (NCBI taxonomy): domain Eukaryota; kingdom Metazoa; phylum Arthropoda; class Arachnida; order Araneae; family Tetragnathidae; genus Tetragnatha; species Tetragnatha versicolor. The sequence continues at coordinate 7,101,184 of JANDEH010000022.1, forward strand.
CTTCCGTAGAGTGCCCACAGCTTGATTGAAAATTTTAGTTTCGGTTTCTCTAGCAACAGAAAAATCAATATAACTTCAAAAATATACAACATAGAAACAAAATGAAAACAGTTTTTGAAAGATTAATAAATAGGCTATATCTTAAACAAGTAAAAAAAGTTTCGATTTTTGACCGGAAATGACCTTTTCAACGTATACAGTTACCTTAATATCGAATTAAAACCTATATATCATCTTTGGGATTTTGTCTCAAGATCCTATCGAAAAAATATTCAATGGCACCTACTGGGGGGAAGTTCCACGAGGGTTAAAAGCGCACTTTCACCGATAAAAGAGAAGGCTCGTGGGCGCTTGCGGTAAGCCTCACCTGGGGATTTTTATTGAATATTTTTCCTATTTTACTTCAGCTGGCATCATCTGATAAACTTGTATCTCAGCTTTGGGAAGTATACAGTGTGTGAGAGAGAAAATATAATTCTCGCAAAACTTATGTCGTAACATAATTGGGTCCTTCCATGTCAAATTAACAAGGAACTCAACATGACCTTCTCAGATTTCAATGAAACTTTCCGGAACTGTTCTCCCCTATTATACAAAGAAACTTTTTTATTTTTAAATTTTCTTAGTCATTTTTTTTAAATTCTTGAAAAAAGGAAGAAAATCCACTTTTTGGCTCCTTAATCTTACATAACTCCAGTTCTATTCAACTGAAAAACATCAACCACCCCTTATTTTCAAGATACTTTTAAAATCTTTAATTTGATATAAAATTTGACTATGCCCACGAAAAAAAAATTATTTTCATGATCTTTTTACTAAAAAATAAAAAACAATGTTGGTGTCCTTCAATTTTTTTAAATGGCACTAATTTTTTATCAAATTATAAGGAAAAAATTCTGAAAATTATAGACTGTGATATCCATGGGATCAGGAGTTATAGCAAAAAGAGTTATTATAAAAAAAACCTTAGTTAGGTTAAATGGTCAATACTACGACTATATTTGACCACTAATTAGTATTTTAAAACAACGCGTTAGTATTGGTTATCTCTGAGATATGAGAAATTACCATGACTTAAAATTAAGAATCTTGACATACAAACGAACAAAATACTCCCGACAAAAGCTATCAGAGATCTGAGTAGATTAATTATTGAAAACTTCCTCAAAAATGTTCAAGTCTTTTCAATATTAAAGAAAGTAAAAATTTTAGCAACCTCCAAAACGCATTAAAACTGAGAACTCATTGTTGCCAACATTAATCTAGAAATATTTTAATGGCGGTATCACGTTCAACAATGATTACACGGCTCTCAAGTTAACAGAATTTGATATGACTTAGAGTCTAAATATTATCTACTTAGCGTGATTAATGTTCTCAGAATGTTCACTCGAAAGAGATTAAGAATTCCACTCCTAACCTTACGAGCTAAGAAATTCTAACTTGTGCCACAGCTAAATAAAATTGATTCAAATATACTCTGACAGTTTAGAAGTTCAAATTATCAGCTAAGTTAAATGTGGACTCATTTATGGGAGTGTACTTATTTAAAAAGGGGGAAACCGAAGCCTGTTTATTTTCCATACAGCTTCTAAAAATTAATTTTCTTTCTCCATTACAATTGAAAAGTGAATTGGTATTTCTTATTTTTTAAAATGATACAAGAAAAAAATAAAGAGGTTTTCAGAAAAACTAATTATACTCGAGAAAACAGTTTTGTTGATGCTTCGGGGGATTTTTTTAAGTATTTGAATTTCTGTTCGGGGATGTATTTATTCCGCATTTTATTGAGAGTTTATCTTTTCTGTTTAGGAAAAGATAAAGAATCGTTGATTAATTCATCAAGTCCTTTCATTCTTTGAGTTTATACCTTCTCTTCGGTTTATGCATAAACTGCTGTATTTTTTTTCATATATATTCGGGGTTTTTTAATACTAACTGGCTGAGTTTTGAATTACCATTTAAATTACTTTTTATAAAATAAAAATTCCATTTTTCTTAAGAAAACAATTAGTTAGATTTTTAAAATTGCTTGAAAATAAGTTTACCTTAAATGCAGATTCTGTGTCATGTGCGTGTGTGTTTTTCTATTTAATAATGTCCTAAATTGTTATTTATTTTCATGTTATTTTTCCGTACCACTAATGAAACACCAATATTGATAACAAAAACCTTTAGATTGACTTCAACAATCCACTCTTGTTGCCATTGGTTGAGAGTAATACTATTATTCATGATTCCTACAGTAAATTTCTTAATCAATTTTTAGTTTGTTGAGAGTAAAAGGAAATTGACAATTTATTATCCTCTCATTTTAGTAAGAAATTTAAATAAAGTGGAGGGGTTCCATTATCCTTTTGTTTTCATATCAAATTAGAATCCGCAATTCCAAATTAGAAAGGGTTGAATCTTAATTAAAAAAACAGTTTTAAAAAGTTCAAGTTTTAATGATTCCCCTAGTGCACCAAATTCTATCACCTTACTTCCTTACAAATTAAAAAAAACTGCAACTGCTGAATGCACTGATTAAGAGTACATTGTTCTTGAACGTATCTGCACTGGCATTTAACGTGCGAAGTAATCTTTTAGCTTTTAAATTATTTCCGTGAGAATACATGTATTTTATCCTTGTCCAACCAGACAAATAAAAAGGCGAATTCTTTCAAAATCTAAATTTTTAACCTTCAAATAAGCCTTTACACTGATGCATATTAGCATAATTACAGAAAGAAAAACCACTGCTTTACCGCTTAAGTCAACAATAAAGTTTATAATAAAAAACTTAAGGTGAGTTTGAATGAAAGATAAATTACGCAGCAACTAAAAAATGCGGATAATTTTAATCACCTAATAAACAGAAAAAAGTGCAAATCCCACACCAGACAAAAAAATCCTTTTTCCACCACTAAACAAATGAGATTTCCATACCCGGGCAGTATTAATCGGCTATCAGTTCTCGATAATTGAGGTAAGCCAATATAATTTGGGGTAAGTATAAAGCGAGAAAGGGTGATAAAGTGCCCGAAAAATACCCGCGTCATTTTCCCCAGACTGCGTAAATAAAATACCTGATCAAAAAATCCCTCTGTTTAAGGAAAAAAAAAGGACCGAAGCCTCGCTTATTATGCAGGGAATCTGCGGAAGCAACAAAAAGTGATGAGAAGAACGAAAGGAAATTTCTTAATTGCCTTTAGATTATGACCTCTTGTGATTAATGCTATGATGAACAGGCATCGGTGGTTGGATGATGACTATAAATTATACATATTAAGCTGGTTGGTGAATTCTCTTTCTCTCAATAGTTCGCAATGGTGTATTGTCAGTTAATCAACGTCATACATAATATCAGATTCGCTTCTACTTAAAAGAGGATTAAATATGCCCAAGTGTGTGTCTTTCGTCATTTATCATTTTAAAGGTACCTAAGCTTCAGTGTCCCTTGTAAAAGGGGTGATAATTTAACAACTCTGATGTGGTTTTTTGATAAAGATACAAATGCACAGTATACCCTCGTTATCTCGAACTTTGATATCTCGAAAACCTTTATTTCTCGAAGAAAATTTCTTGTTGAAATTAAGTATATTTCTTGCTGAAATTAAGTATATTTCTTGTTGAAATTAAGTATATTTCTTGTTGAAATTAAGTATATTTCTCGTTGAAATTAAGTATATTTCTTGTTGAAATTAAGTGTATTTCTTGTTGAAATTAAGTATATTTCTTTTTTTTCGTGGTTATCTCAAAAATTTTTCGGGTACCATCGATTTCGAGAAATCAAGGCTATGCTGTATTCCAAATTGTTCTGTAACATTTTATAATCCTAAGACGCCTGGGATTGCTATTGAATCCTATGAAAAATTCGGGATGGCTAGGACTGAAACGGTTAAAGTAGCATTTAGAAAGTATAAAACAGCATTTTTCGAACTTTTTATGCCATTCCCCAATACCATAAACATACCCGACATCAAGTTAACTTAAAAATATGGCAATCACATAATTAAAAATTACTTAAAAGGAACTAAAATAATCGGTTTCAAAGTGAAATCTTTTATTTTTCAAGATCATTCTTAACTCATTCAAATCAAAGTCTGCCCGGGCCTTAGTGGACCATCAGGCGGTGCCCATTACAATGTGTAAACATATTACACGCCTTAATATGTTTACACACCGAGGTTATGTTTAAGACACGCCAATGTCTTAACTCATTACAATGTGTAAAAATATTACACGCCTTATAACAACATATTATATCAACATCATCAACATCAACATACTAAAGAAGACTACAACAAGAGCAAGATAAAATTCTCAGCTACCCATGAGAAATTCCCAATCCGTCAGGCCTATAGATTGGATAAAGAGGAGGGTTATGAGATCCAAGGCCTGCATATTCTCATTCCGGAATGTCGATACCTATCTCGCTTTTATGTTTCATACAAATATTTGCGCTGCTCCGTGCACTGCGTTTTATGCTCTGCTCTGCTCCGCTTGTTTTATGCACGAGGCTGCCTGCGTATTGCTGTTTTATTCCTCCAATAAAAAGAGAACGGGACGGGTATGACGAGAAAGAAAATGAGGGAATAAATTGTCTGCGGATGTTTTTGGATGTTTTTTGACGCGTTGTTTGTGTTTAATGATCTCTGGGGGGGGTTGTTTATGTGTGGTGTTAAAGGCTGCTATGTGGAAATTAGATTGGCTCTATCCGCCGCTGCTTTTGAAAAAACTAATGGGGAGTAGTACTATAAAAATTATTTTTAAACCACTCAAAATATGGAAATTTCATTGGTGTTTTTTATAAAAGGCTCTAAATTGTCAAAAACACAATTTAAATTTATATTTACACATTCAATGATACAATTAAAATAAAACTGATTTAATATTAAAACTATAGAATGTTGTTGTATTATACAGGGTGCTTCAAAAGTCCGTTTCGTGGCTGTTATTTGGAACCAACGTGTCCTAGGGTCACGTAAGTGAGGTCTACCCCTAGGTAAATGACCCTGGGGAATTCATTGAGATGACTTACAGCGCTCCTAATGGCGAAATAAAAAAGTTAAAAATGATAAAAAAAAATTTTGTTAGGTAATAAGTAATTCGATGATACACTTCCAGTCATAACATCAATTATAATATTAACTTCATAAAAACATTCTTTCCCGTTTTTTTATTTCCAACGTCATTAATAATAAGCAACGAGAGCAGATTTCCATCAATTTTATTTTTCAGTTAAAACCATCAACGAAAATCCCGTTTCATTTCTACTCTCTGCCTTTAAAACAAAAAAAAGTAAATGTTCTTTCTCCATCCCCACTGAAACTACTACTACTTCCATTTTCCCGTAACTATTGCTAGGTATGTGATGAAGAGATGTTTCAACTTTTTTGTTTTTATCACGTCTTTCAGATGTGAGATTCCTTTTCTGATGACTCCCGATTTCCCGTTCCCTTTCAATGCTTGGCAGTTCCTTTCATTGATTCTTCATTACTTTCAAGACTGTCTGGGAAACCCTACTAGTGAATTCTTGGAATTCCTTTCCATTATTTTTTGTTTCTCTCCCACGTCTTTGCGACATTTTAAAATTTTTTTGCTTTTAAGATGTAAGAAGATAAGGACTGCATAAATAAATTAATAACTAACTACTTTTATACGAGTTAAGTGCAAATACTATTATTCTTGAAATGTGTACAGGGTACTCGTCTAGAATACCGGCGCAAATCTCGCCAAGCAGATTTTTTGGCGACAGCTCACACATGACCTTCCGAAACAGAAACAAGGGTTACCAGTGGTTTCATCATTATTGGCGACTAACGGCCGTATTCACCGGTAACCTGACCGGCGGTCAGGTCAGGAAATCATGGTTACAGCCTCTGATTGGTGGAAGGAAAATATTGAATTATTTTTCCACCAATCAGAGGCTGTAACCATGGTTCCTGACCTGACCGCGGGTCAGGTTAGCGGTGAATACGGCCGTTAATCGCTTGCGCCGGGATTCTGGAATAGTACCGTATACAGATACCGCAATTCACGTAAAATCTACTTCGCGCCAAAATTAGAGGCCTCGGCTTTTAAATTTTAACCTTAAATGTATTTGAAAAAGGTATTATAGAGAACGGCGGTGTGTTCAATTTCAAAAGAATTTTTAAAAGTATTATTATCTAATTTTTAAAAAAATTAATAATTATTATTTTTTAATAATTATTACTATTAATTAAAAATTATTTAAAGGAAACTCAAACCCCTCACAGTGTTACGGTTAAAATATTACAGAAGAAAGGCGCTAAAACTCACTTATGACTCCTCTACTCTAGAAGATATTACACCGAATTTGGCGATACCTGATTGTTATCTTTTTTGCCATGCAGTTTTAAGACCCACCGATCACTTTTCAGATATTAAACTTACGCCCAGTCGTTGGTGTCGTCTACCGCTTTTAAAAGATTCCTAAAAATGACAAAATGACTTAATGCCTTTAGCATGTAAGCCGACGATATTATCATGCATTTTGAATTCTATTTAATTTGTCTATCTGTTGTGTAAATAAAACAAATTTTGGTGCTATATTACAACCGGGTACCACTCTTCTAGGCGACTTTTTGGCACTACTCTTGGCATCATATTCCACAATGCGGTAGAATCAAATTAGAAGTTATCCTGTTGCTGTAACTCCAACATAAGGGGAAAAAACTTTCCATAGCAATGATCTGCTACACCCCGTTTATGGTATTAATTTGATCGGTGGTATAAAAATGAATTGTATTTAATAGGAAGTACAAAGTTGTCTGTTTTCACAATAAAACATGAAAAACATCACAAAGTCACTTCGAACATTTGCTGAAACAACAATAAGAAACAACAAAGTAAATTAAAATCTTCGTACCTTTTTTTTTAAAGAAGAATTATTTATTGAACTAGAAATAAAAAAAAGAAAATTTACAAGTTCACACAGTCACCTGGGATCTCATGGTCTATGTAGGTGACCGTAATTATGAATAACAAAAATTTAAAATACAAACTAAGAGAAAAAAAACACAGGAAACACATACATGAGATGGATATGGTGGCAAACAGGGCGCCAATAAATTATATTTTTGCCATAATGATGAGTTAAAGTGCTTAAAATAATTATAAATCATACATTAAAAATAACAAAAGAAATCATCAATATCCTCAATAGTAAACAGATATTCCTTTAATTGCTTTTTGAATAAATGTTTTGAAGGGCTATTTTGAATATGTATAGGTAACTTATTAAAACACTTAGGGGCTATGTAACAAAAATTTTTACAGAATATGGATTTTTAGGTTTAGGAATAAAGTATAATATGTTTGGTCTTCGTAGGTTTACGACATTGCGTTTTTGACAAATGTTGGGGTTTAGATAGAGATGGAGGCAAATTTTAAAATAAAAAAGATGGCGAATTGGAAGTATATTTAAGGAATTGAAGTAGTTTATATTATTTGTGTGTAAGTGCGCTTCATTATTTAAAAACCTCAGGAATCTCTTTTGCAGCCTCTCAATTCTTTTTAAGTTGATCATGTAATCTCCTCCCCACACAACTAAACCGTAATTAAGTTGTGAATGAACCCAAGAATAATATAAATTGATTAGTAATTTATTATTTAACTTTTGTTTTAGGTAATAAAAGTTACACAGTACATACCTTAGTTTGTCTGATATATATTTTGTATGGGATTTCCATTTCAAATTTGAGTCTATGTGCAGTCAGAGGTATTTTATTGAGGATACGTTATCTAAGGGTTTACAGGCGCAATTGCTTTGAGTATTGCAGTATTTTTCATGATATTTTATACAGAGATAATTTGCTTGGTTTTGCGTAAGGGAAAATACCATATATTTAGTTTTATCAACATTTAAATTTAAATCATTATGAAAAAACCAGTCGTGAATTTTTATAAGGTCATCATTTATCACAAAATTAAGGTCTTCCACTGACTTTTCTGAGTAAAGTAAAACTGTGTCGTCGGCGAAACTTATCAATTTACCATATAGTTTAAGGTTGCACAGATCGTTAATGAAGATTAAAAACAAAAGGGGACCTAAAGTAGATCCCTGGAAGACACCACATTTTATTGGGAGACATCCGCTAAGGGTATTATGTACTTTAACAATCTGAAAGCGGTTTGATAAATATGACTTTATGAAATTGTGAAAAGGACCTCTAATGCCAATCAAAAATAATTTTTCTAGTAAAATATTATGTTGTACTGAATCGAAAGCCTTGGAGATGTCTAAATAAAGATCAACAGTTTTTTTATCATTGTTAACACTATTATAGATAATTTTGGTAAACTCTAGCAAAGCTTTTTCAGTGTTTGAGTTGGGCAGAAATCCATACTGATTATTTGAAAAAAAAATGTATATGATTCAAGTACGAAAGCAATCGATCCTTGATAATTTGTTCAAATACCTTTGAAAGCAATGGTAAGACGGAGATTGGTCTATAATTAGAATAGTCATTTTTATTTCCTTTTTATAAATGGGAGTTATGATAGAAATTTTTAATGATTTTGGGAAAGTGCTTTCATTTACAAGATCATTAAATAGTTTGGTCAAAATACTTAGATTTGTGCATGATAGAATTTTTAAATATTTCGCGTCAATTTCATCAGAATTTTATATCTGCAAATGACATTTCCTGTAATTAAGGAGACTTAAGTGTGAGATAATTGCCCTTTTATGCGAGCATTTACTTTTATGGAATTCTTTTATTCCAGTTTTCTAAGATTATCATTTGGAAATTAAAAAATTGCTTACTTAAAGTATTTATTCAATCAAATAAGCATAAGACTCGATATATAAAAGTAAAAACATTAGTTAAATGAAATGCAAATTTAATCTCTCTCAGAAAAATTCCACTTGGAGTTTTTCCAATTCTGCCTCAATCAACTTCCGAGAAATTCTCATTCAATAACAACTCAAAATCTCACAAAGAGTAACTATAGGAGCAAAAACAAATCTCGCTTCTCGACTTAACTGATTAAATTACTTCATCTTGGAAAACGAAAAATAAATATTGGGCCTTTTTTCACACCTAAGAGCGAAAAAGAGAGAATATCATATTCCGTTAAGTGAATTTCTTTTTTTGTACCTGTTATCGATTAGACGCAAAGAAACTCGAGGTAATTTTAACTGACAAGGATTATGCAAGAAATTGCTGGTAGGAATATTAAGCAACGTAATAATTAAGTAAAAATTTGGATTAATGTAAATTGAGTTTAGAGATGTAATAAAACTGCTTTCAATATTCTTGAAAAGTAAATGAAGTAATAAATTCAATTTATTTTATCGGAGTTTGCTTTTAGAGAAATTATTATAAAAAACCCATTTAATCTTTAATTATTATTTTATTAAAATATATTTAATTTTTCTATGAAAATATATAATATGTTCAAAACACTTTAATAATAGTTAACTTTATATACCTACACAATCGAGAAAAACCACATTAAATAACTTTACTAATCATTCCTGTTTTAAAAGTATTTTTTCCCTATAATGTAAAAAGAAAGCAAGCTGGAAAGTACTTATGTTTTTATTATCTGAATTTCGATACCCAAAAAACTTTCGATCAGTCTTTAAAATATTAATCAATAAAGTTAATGACATAGTTAATACAAAAAATAAGAATTTAATTTTACAAGTGCCTTTAAAAAATAACATTTCAAAGTTAAATTTTAATTAAGTGTTTTTATATTTTTACGATAAGACTCAGTTTTGTTTGAAAAAAATGCATATTTATAAAACTTATTCTTAATTCGATATCTTATACACTTAAATTGCTCCCTTTTAATAAATAGCAGATTATAAATTCTTGTACTTTTATTTTTAATCATTTTTACAACGTGTTCAAAAGTTAACGCATGAAGATAACATGAATAACGTGCGCAGTAGACTAGAATAATACCTTGAATAATACCGCATAATTTTTAATAATGACATAACTGCATTTTCAGAACTTCACAGTAGACTAAAAAAACTTTTCGCTCTTAATAAAAAGTATGTGTTAACCCATAAATGCCCAACTTTTTATTTTTCTTAAATATTTGGTAAAAACATAGTAAATAGCCCCAAAACAACTAGAAAAAGAGTGAAAAAAATTCCAGGTCCAAATTTTAATTTCTACACCAAAATCCCGTGTTTTTCCCTATAGTAAACGCATGGCAGAAAACCGTTTTAAAGCCTCAAAAACATCTTCTACCTTTTTAAGTGCAGCAGAAGTGATCGGAACCATACTGCAAAATGAATATGAACAAAAAATATTAATTATTTATCCAATTAACTGTAAAATTAACCTTAATTAACGTAATTTGAGCATTTTTATGCTCTAAAACACGCGTTTTTTCCTCCCAAATCTATGTTAATTGCAAATTAATTAAGATTTTTAATTGAGAAAGGCATTCTTTGTTTATATGTTACCTAATATTAAGTAATAATTACTTTTACACACCTCAAATCCATCAGAATATCTCAATTTGTGAAGTTTAAGTTTTTCAAATGCCCATACTTTTTTCATTTTATTTAATTTTATTGTGCGGAACACAAATTTCTCCCCAAAAATCAAGCATAAGTGGGATGTGCATTTGCAAGCCAGATGATATAGATTGATCTGCGGTATAGAACACAATGATTAGCGACATCTAATTAGAAAAAAAGCCGAAAATTTATCACAAAAGCGACTTTTTTGGCAATTTTAATGACAAAAAGTCATTATAAACTAATAATTATTAAACTTTTAATTTAAATATAACCGGAATATATTTGCATAAGTAATAAATATATTAAAATAATTAATATATTCCTTTTAATTAATACAAATTAATTAATTCCTTATAATTTAAGACTTTTTATTCCATTAATTTAGCAGAAATAACAGTATTTTCCCAAAAAATAAACAAAAATAATAAATTTATTAGCTAAAATTAAAGTAATTTTATAAATATCAGTTATTTAATTCATTTCATGAGAATCGAACTCGTTTTTATGAAAAAAATAAAGGAAACACTAGCATTTCACTATGGGGAAAACCACGGGGGCATTCGTGCCTGACGTCCCTTTTTAGGGACGCTTTTCGAGGGTCCAAAATAAGGTCAAGATAAAATATTTAGGAAAAATAAGAAAACACCCCAACTGATTTAATGTATAAAGAGTAATACATATCGGCATTGAAATTTTTTTTAAATAACAACTAGGATTTTTAAGCTTTTTCTTTTAAAATTTTTAAAAAAGCACTTTTCTGAAAAATTCTATCTTCCAACTTTAAAAAAAGTGAAAAAAATTTTAAATTCTGCTTTCTTCTTGTGTTCTTTATGTTCTATGAAGATCAGAGATACATCAGTGCAAATTTTGATTCAAAGGAACAATTTTTTTAGAAATAGGAGGATTTTAAAAAAACGTCCCTAAAAAGGGACGTCAGGCAGTAATGGGTAAATAACAGTTTTCAAACTTTTATTTTAAGCCTTTTTGACCGGGGTTTGAGATAAAATGCTTCGTCGTATTGGCATCTCAAACGACGTCGATGATAGGCCTAATATTGTATTAATAAATGTATTAAAAATGTTATTTTGCAGCATGTGTCTAACTATTATTTGATACTATTATTTGGGTGGGTTGGGATACATTTTTTATCCAAACTAATCTGTATGTATCTGTCTATCATAGTACGAAATTTCGATATTTTTCCTTGAACACTAGGGTGGGTTGGGGTAAAGTGGGTCATGGGGTAAAATGGGTCAGTTTTAATTAACTCGATATAAATCAAATTTAAATTAAATTATTTTCACCCATTTTTTTGTATTATAATCTATATTATAATACAATACAGATTATAATTATTTTATATTATAATCTGTTGGCATTATTTTCAGACTATCAAAAATTTAGATTTGTGAATTTAAGAACTGAAAAATATTTAATTTGGACGGTAAATGGTGTTGTCGAAAAAACAGGGTTTACCAACTTCCAAAAATCTATATATTGTAATAAATTACAGCAGACTTTTGTAATATTTTTCCTTAAAAAAAAGTCTGAGAGACATTTCAAGCCAATCAGCTTAGAAAAATATAAAATATTTTATCTTTTACAACAATATTTTGTACTTAGGATAAAATGGGTCATATTTAGGAGGCCTTATGTATTTAGTAAATACAGTGTTTTTAACTATTTCCTTCAAATATACATTGAACTGTCAAACAAGTTTATTTTTTTCTCCAAATGAAGTATTTTGATTTCTATATTTGAACGATGTTCATGAACTTCGGAAGTATACAATTTCATTAAAGTACAACTTAAAACAAAAATTTCTTCATATAAAAACGGCTCAGCCGATTGCCTTTTTTCTTATTTTCATGTATATTTAGTAATAAATATATTTTTGACATCTTTTTGCAATGAGACTCATTTTACCCCAAGTTGGGGTAAAATAGGTCATTACTTTTGATGCTAAGTTTAACCAACTTATTACTAAAAATATTTAATAAAATTAGATTAAAATGTTCTGAAGGATTGTAATGTCAAGATCCAATCAAAAGAAATCATTAAAAAGTAATAGTTTTGATGAAATAAAACTTAGAATGTGAAAGTACCCAAAATTGACCCATTTTACCCCAACCCACCCTCCCGTGTCGCAGCAGCTAATTAAATCATCGGAAATCCACATCTGTTCAAAACGTTGTTTAGAAAACTTGCGTTGTTTTTTTTATGTTTAAAAAGATTAGGAGGAGATTATATACGGGTAGTTTGAAAAGTTCTCGGCCTCACCCAGAACACGCGCTCGAATTCGCGCGAATTTTTTTCTCCTTTGAGAACAACTCTTCAAATGAACCAAATTAATTTTTGGGATTGTTCTGATCAGAATTCTGCTTTTGGCAATTTTTTGAATGGGCTAAGGTGAGCATATTTTCAACAATGGGAAAAACAAGTATCGAGCTGTGATGAAATTTTTTTTTTCAAAGTATTATTTTTTTATTTTTTATTTTTATTTATTTACAGAAAGGAAAAAAAACAAATACATATGTTGTTCACTAAGGGGCACAAGCCCTTCCAAGTGAAGCACTAAATTAATAAATAAATATTTATACTAAGAACAAAATAAAACAAATAATCGAAATACACATACAGTCATGAACAAAATACAAATATACATACAAAATAATACACACTAAGTACACACCAGAAAAAAAAAATAATAATTTGGCTAACACAGAGCAACAAAATATAGTCAAATATCAGGCTCATCTTCAATTACAAGACCTTTATAGATTTGTGTCTTTTAAATTCAATAAATATGTAGACAGACCCTTTTTAAAAGAAAATTTATTTGAGTTAGAGGTTAGAGAAGTTGGCAATTTGTTATAAAAGAACGGACCCTGATAAAGAAAACTTTTACGCAAGATCTCTTTGTATGGCTGTGGGATATTTAATATAGGTGGTTGTCTGAGATTATAATGAATTCTTTTAAAAAGAAGGGTTATAACCAAATGAAATTAATTCTAAGCTCATAAATGTGTAATAGGACTCTTTACCTTTGTTTTCTCCGTGAAAAAATAAGCGTTGAAACTTTAAGTTGGCTGTGAGAGCGTTCCTAAAGAACCATGTGAAAAACATTAAAAACGAGGCACCATACCGGAAATCATAGAAAATTACCCCCCATGATTTTGAAGATTGACAAAGAATGGTGGGGGACATTTCTAATAGTCTAGAGATATCAAAGGAATGCGTAAATTATTTTTTGCACGAACAATTGCACGTGAAAACACTTAGCGCAAGATGTGTGCCGCGAAAGCAAACTACGGCCCAAAAATGCATTGACATGACGACTTCGATGCGAATTTTGACGCGATTTACATAAAATAAAAGCGATTTTTTACGTCTATAGGCACAAATGGACATACCTTAGAACCTGTAAGGGAAATAATAATCAATGCAATGGATAAAAGTCAATTTTTCAGCATCAAAGGGTTCAATCGGCTGGCAAATTCATGGCGTAAGAATTCTGAGGATTTCAAGGAAATTTTATCAATAAATTATCGGGAAAAGGGTATGAATATAATTTGAGAATACTAATTTAAACTGTTAATGAGAATATCCGAGAAAAAAATTAATTAAGCAGATTAAAATGACATTTCTGATCAGAATAGTGCTCATGTTAACAAATGTGTTTTGGCGTTGGAAAAATTGAGGGATATCGATTAAAAATTTTAAAATTACCCATCCTATTACCCAGATTTGGTATCTTCAAACTTCCTTCTATCCCCCAAAGTGAAAATTTCCCCCTCTGGTGACCGTTTTACTTCGAATTAAGAAGTAACTGTGAGATAAGTAGGTTTTTATGACGAAATTCTAGAACACCCCTATAAGAGTGTAAAATAAGACAGGACTGTCGTTCCAAGAAGTGAGGCTGCCTAAAAGGAGTCAATGTTGAAAAATAAACCGTTTTTGAAACCATAAATTAATATTTTCATGGTCAGGCCGAGAACTTTTCAAACTACCCTCGTACTAGTGTAAGGTAAGTGAGCGCAGCGTGTTGTTGTAAGTATCGTGGAGCGAACTGCTCGATGGTTAGCGAGCGATAGTGAACAAGGGGTGGCAGCCCCCTTAGTAGATCATGAATATGTGAGTGGTGATCTAAATTTTTTTTTCGTGTGAAAGATTGCTTATTTGCCTTTAGAGAGGCACCTAGTATGTTTTGAAGCTACCAAAGAAAACACATCCTCGAAAAACTGAAATGGTTGTTTTTGCGAGGTGTTAATAGGGTAGGTGGGGGCAAAGCCCCGTGATTTTCAGTTATTTTAACACTGTTGTCGAAAGGGTGTAGATAATCACAAAATTTCAATTGGAGTTTTTAGATTAAGATCTTACCTATTAAAACAATCCAAGTTCTAGCTATTTTTTATTGTATATAAAGAGAAATATACAATTTAGAAGGAAAAAATTGAGGGGAAAAACCCCGCAGAATGGGGCAAAGACCCGCATTTGTAGTTCTTTGTGACCACGTGAAATAAACATGTATAAATGAATCGTCTAGTTTCAAAACCAGGTAGATCCATTTTGGCACAGCTTCAGTAAGAGTCGACGCGGTCACCAAATGGAAGACAAGTTGGCGCTATATCACAGCCGGTCATCCGTTCTTACCGCCATGTTTTACCACGACTCAAATTATAACACTTAAGTGAGTTACGAAATATAATTGTGTTCTTATTTTTAAATTAGATAATTACCGGGGATCGAAATATGTATCTCCCGCATGCAGAGTGTGTACCATACCGCAGATCCAGCGGAATATACTGGAATCTCAATAACTTGTTATAACATCCTTTTTCTTGGGTTAATATTCATTTGAGTCGTGGTAAAACATGGCGGCCGCATAGCACGGTGATATAGCACCAACTAGTCTTCCATTTGGTGACCGACTGGCGGTTGCCAAATGGTCGACTCTTTTATCAAAGCTGTGTCAAAATGGATCTACCTGGTTTTGAAACTAGACGGCTCAAATAGAATATTTCATTATGAAAATACTAGAAATAAGCTTTGTAATATTGTTTTATTATTCCCAAGTCAACCAACGATATGAAACATGAATGTAGTGTCTGAAGTGGGATGAACTCTCAACAACGTTGGATTAATTATATAAACATTTAATGATAACAAATTAGATTGGTATACAACTCCTCGGTCACACAGACCCGCCGTTTTCTCTCACAACAATAAACACAACACAATCACATCAATTCCCTTCCGTTCACATCGAAAAAATTCAGAATGATTACGCACGCTGCGCTCTCTGGCTAGAGTTTTAAGTACTAGACGAGGTCTGCTCCATATTCAGTTTTATTGAAAATTGACAACTAGTTAAGTTTCGCATTAAAGATTTCGGTCCACTAAAAGAAGTTTAGGGCCAACAGGATTCCTAAAAAGAAGAATAAAGGTCTCCAACCTCTACCTCAAACAGTCATTTTCCCCCTTTTAAAGACATGTAGAGATGTGCAGTCGTTTAGCATCGTGCATCAGAAATCACTATGAATCCAGGTATACAATTGAAAATATGAACATTCTCCTTCCAGTTTAGTCTCAGAACAGTGTACTGCTGATTCTCGATGTAGTCTCCTTTAGAGAGAACCAAAAATTATCTCTACCAGTACTCTAATGAAGGTGAAATTGACCATTATGACATCTGAAATTTGATGGTCTGTGCGGAAATGTTGGAAAGTGTTTCTAACTCCCATATACCTTTCAAAGGGAGAAAGGATGGTTTCAGGTAGAGGGTTGACCATCTCGAAGCATTTATTCATCTCTTTAGATATCATGTAGGTCCTATTTTCTTTTCGGGACGAATTCCTGATTTTGAAGCTGTGGGGATTGGCCCCGTTTCACTCTATTCTGAAAAACAAGCCATTTATTTTTGGAGTTATGTTGAGGTACTTATTTCAAAACGAAACTGAAGTTTAAGTGCTATTAATTATATCATGGGTTATTTGTTGGCTCATGTCCTCAAGCCCTATTTTATCTAATGTTAAAGTAAAATATCAGAAAAACTACATCTAAGTGATGAAAAACAAACTTACAGCACTTTTTAAACTCTTGAATGACTTAGGTAAGAACTTTCATGAAACAATGAGTCACAATAGGACAAACCAGCCACCTGGATATCAACTTTTGAATCGATTTTTAACAATTAAAAATCGCGGTGCGTGGTTCTGCCGCTTGCGGGTTTTTACCCCCACCTACCCTAATGTTTTGGCCCTATTTGATTTCATTTTTAACCAAATTATTTTACATCGTGAATGCAGGTGTAGGGTCTTAATATTTTAACCTCGAATTATTGACCGATTGAATGTTCAAAATGAATTAATTAATAAATAGAAGTAAAGAAATTTTAAAATTCCAGTGTGTACGTATATTTAAACTAAATATGTATTTACATACTTATTCCTTTATAATACATCACTGCTGAAGCAAAAAATTCATTATTTCGTAAAAAAATTGCCCAACCACAAATAAAAATTTCCACGTGTTGTGCATGGAGTTCCTTAGTTAGGAGCTTAACTGATTCACTATTCATTTGTTCGTATTGATGGGATTCTCGAATAATCAATACTTGAAATACGTGGACTTAATTATTTTAATTTCATTTTAAAAATAATCTTAATTTCTTCTCACTAATCTTAGTTCTACAAAAGGTAAACATTCTCTTTGACATAACTATGACGCTTTCTCTTATTAGAATGGCATAACAAAAGAATAAGAAATTAATTCAGAAAAAAGACGCTTTATATTGATAATAAACCAAAACTCTCCGACAGGTATTACGATAACAACAAATCGATATTCCAATTTAAAGCAGCACATACACACTACACTTGTAGAGAGATAAACATACCTGTTATTAGTTTCAAAACGCAGTTTAATTTCCTCCACAGCCCCAAAAAGGCAATTTTAATCCCACGATTCCGAAAATTTCCATCAAAAACAAATCAATCGGACCCCTCTGTTTCCGTATCTCGGTCCAAACACGCCTTCAGTGCATAAAAAGGAAGCCAGCGCGATGTATCGTACTCTCAAAACTTGGCATCAAGCCAAGATCGAATTACTATCTGCGTAGGGAGTTTTTCGCTCCCTCCTCCCCCATTGGAGAATTCTCGACCTCATCTTTCAAGTTTCGATTTTCCCCCCGAGAATTCGACGTTGGGGTGAAATCGTCGCGTTTCTTTCCTCCTTCAGCGATCGCTATGGAAAATCGGGATCGGAAATTAATAGAGCATTCGCACATGACGTCACGACCAGTTATTTTCCTTTAACTGTTAACTGCTGGAGGTACGGTGTTAGTAAACAATAGCTATAAAATGTCATAGGGGTCACGTGATTGAAAGAGCTCTATTTCCAATTCAATCGTCCAATTCAATAATCACTCAATTAATCACCTCATTGTTTTAGTTTAAGAAAAAAAATAAGAATCGTCTAAGAAATTATTCAGATCCATCGCAGTAAAAGGCTATAGAGCATTTGCACATGACGTCACGACCAGTTATTTTCCTTTAACTGTTAACTGCTGGAGGTACGGTGTTAGTAAACAATAGCTATAAAACGTCATAGGGGTCACGTGATTGAAAGAGCTCTATACTCTCGAAAATGAAGTGAAAGGAAGTCAGGAATGCGTCGCGTCGATTGAGTTTCAAGAGCGAAGGTTTATGGAATGTGTGAAATCAGATGTTCTTACGATAATTTGTAAATTGATCAAAGTGGCTCGAGTTCTTTGAAAATGTTCATCATAAAGGTTCGGATTTCCTCGATTTAACTCAAGGAGTTCCTATGTAATTGTAAAAAGAAGAGATAAGGATTGGTGTTAGGCTTAAGATCACGATATCTTTGCATGGAGAAATATATAGAGCTCTTTATATTCCAATTTTATTCAATTTTATTTCATATTTTCTTGCATACAGAGAAACATTATACAGGGTGTATCTGAAATGGTGCAACAAACTTTCAGGGATTATAGTAGACACCTAGACGAGTCATAATCATGATTTGGGGGGTCCCAGACTAAATCCCAAGGAGTTTAAAATGGAGCGACATCCCCAAAAAATCATTGAAAAATTCAATTTGTAGAAGAACTGTTATTGGTAACAGTTTAATTATAGTGAAATCTGTGGTTTAATATGATCTTTAAAATTATCTCAAAAGTCTTAGATTTAAAATTTGTTTTATTATGAAAAAAGTTTAAAAAAACTGCCAAAACCTTATTTTGCATTTCGAAATCCTTTCTTTTGATTTGATAATCTGAAAGATCATAGTTGAAAACCCAGAAGTCAAAGAAAGAAAACTCAAAGTTTCACGTAAATACAATAGATACTAAACGCTTGAGATCCTGTTAAAGTTTGTTTTTTGCGTGCGCAAACAGTTTTCTAGAGCTGTTTCCAGAACAGCTGTTTGCGCTTTAACAGGATCTCAAGCGTTTAATATCGATTGTATTAACGTGAAACTTTGAACTAGGGTTTTCAACTATGATCTTTCAGATTATCAAATCAAAAGAATGGATTTCGAAATACAAAATAAATTTTGGCAGAGTTTTCACATTTTTTGTGGTTTGTTAACTTTTTTCATAATAAAACAAATTTTAAAGTGAATACTTTTGAGATAGTTTTAAAGATCATATTAAACCACAATTTATGAGATCATAATTAAATTTTTACCAATAGTAGTTCTTCTACAAATTGAATGGTTCAATTTTTTTTGGTATGTCGCTCCATTTTAAACTCCCTAGGATTTGGTCTGGGACCCCCAAATCCTATGTGATTCTGACTCGTCTAGGGATCTACTATCATCCCTGAAAGTTTGTTGCACCATTTCAGATACACCCTGTATATTAAGTCTATAATAAAACAGTTAAGATTAGATAAAATTCCATTAAAAATTTTCAAACATTTGTTTTTTCTTTATATTTAAGTTATTTAACTCAAATACAGATGTTACAATTAGTTGTGTTATCTATAAATAATAAAATAATTATATCTCAAATAAATTTTGAAGCAATATTCATTACATATCTTTATTTTGAAAGCTCATAAAAATATTAAAAAATTTAATGCAATTTAGGAGTCACTTTGAATAGGATGAAAAAAATGTGTAACTAAATGTTCGTCTAGTTTTACACGATTTCCAGTGTCAGTAGCCTTAGAATTGATTGAAATCAGTTTAATACATATTTTTGTCAAGAATCTTAGATTTCATTCCTGAAATCCGGATTTATGTTTACAATAAGTAAACTTCGCAGGAAAGTTTATTCTATGCCTCTATGGAGAAAAAGTTAATTACATCAACTATCTAAAATATACATTTTTTATAAAATCCAAAAAAATAGATGTCATTCATATAATTGTTTTATAACTTATTATAATTGTTTAACTTGGAGTTTAATTCGATTGTTTTATAACTTATAGTACAGTTTAAGTATTTATGGAACATTAAATTAAAATAATCACCACAAATTAGTAAAATTAAATTCTGATTTTTAAGCCAGCAAACTCAGAAACATTTTAGCTTGCAAAGTAATAAAATTTCCAGAAAATAACTAATATGGCACACACATGATCCACAAATCAAATCTAAATTCTTGAACCTATATAGTTACAAAATTATATGAGAAGAAAATTTTATAGATGCATAAAATTACACTAAATCTTTCAAATTATGCAATTCGTGTGTTTCATTTATTAAATAAACAAAAAAAACATGATTTCATATCCTGCGGTTTTCTCACCTCGGTTTTTATTAACCTTTATAGTAACATCAACCCTCGATTCCTAAAATTTAAATTCGAAAACCTCTCTCTCTTTCACCTTCAGATATTCTTAAATCTCTAAACTCAAACAACCTCATCCCCCTAATTTCCCCAACCTACCCAAAAGGCCCCTATCGCTCTCGCAAGAGGGCCATATTTACCATTCCACCTCGGAAGAAAACTGGAAAGATTTGCAAACAAAGAGAGGGATATTCTCCATTACCGTGATAGACAACATCTCCTTGGTCACCATGGTAACTCTGGGATATTGATGTCTGGCGGCGATAGGATATACGAGATACTATCAAATTCTTAGTCCTCGAACCGTCTTTTTCTGCCCATATATTGATATTAGCCGTCTAGGGCCAAACCGCTTTCCTTTGGGACATTAATATTAACGCCACAGAATGGGCATATTTGAGAGTGGAATGAACTAGCGTGTTTGTTGCGCTTTATCATTATGTGCAATATAAAGGTTTCGATTTTCAGTGAAAACTATTCAGGTGTAGGGTAACAACATTTGAGATGTGTAGCCGAATGCTGTCTTTCTTTCATTTATAATTCTGCATATGAATAAAAAAGTAAGGTAAGATATTCGAATGGAAACTGCCCACGCATAGAGAAAGTTATGCTGATACATTAACAGATGGGAATTTCGAAGGTAAGTGGCTCAGAAAAATGTTGTGTAAAAAAGTTCCTGTAAATCACATGGATCATCGAAGAACTTCCAAAAATGGTTTTGGATAAAATGAGGATATCAATTATAACTACTGTTGTTCCTTTGATTTTCTTCTAACAAAAAAATTTGTAACGGAAATTTTTTTGTTTGTGTAAAGATTATGAAGAAAGTAATAAGAAAATATTTAGTACCAATAAAAAAATATATTAATAATGTGAATTTTCCTTTTCGAAGGGAAAACATTTTAAAGTGTTTATGTGATATGAACAAATGAAATGACATTTAGGTTGCTACGATATGACCTATGCACATAAAGAAATAAGAAAATTAAAATTTCTATTAGTTTTCCATTAGTTTTAATATATAAATTTATTTTTTTAAAAATATTCTGAAATGCCCATCTTGATCGCTACAACACACAATATGTACTCATCCTAAAAATTTGAACACAATTATATTAATTAATTATAGATAAAATAGTTAACTACATCATAAAACGTGCATATTTTTACTTTTTCTTACCAGTTAGAAAAAATTATATTACATACTTGCTTATCTACTTCCCTTTTTTATTACCTGAAAGTTTTGAGGAAAGCCTTTCTTTCACCACATGGTCACAAACCCTTCTCTCTCATTCACCTGGGAGCTTTAAATTTTTTTACTGTCCTCCCTCACATGTACCAACTTTATTGAGACATTACGTAAAAGCCAGCAATCATGCCCCTTGGTCCACTTTTGCCCTGAACCATCGAATTAATGAAAGATAATAGATCCGGACAGGTCTGGAGCAACTATGCAATGAATTCTTGGCTTGGAGCCAAGATGCAAGACAGCTCTTTCCTTTTCCTGGTGAATCAATAAACTGGGTTTTTAATTGATACAAAGTTTCTTTTAGGTGCCCTCAATCAGGACCATCAAGCTTTCTACTATATATGTTACGGGCAAACTGATTAATTGGGCATTATTAATAATGCCCAGAGTGGAGGTGGGCAAAGTGATAAATTTCATTGATAAATGCCATTGAATTTACCAGATTGCCCTCCTCCACTTCGGGCATTATTAAAAATACCCGATTTATCACATTGCCCCATAACATATACATTGCCTCACAACTCGGACGTTTGACTTTATACGTAGCGCAAAATCAGTGAATTTTTAATATTATGTTTATGGAGCAAAGAAACTTGTTTTTTTTACTCTTTGCATTACGTATGTCTTCAAAGCAAACAATACTGTTCTAAAAACTCAAAATCTCTTGCTTGTAATGTTAATAATTCAGAAAGTAATAATAAGGGTGTCTGTCTGTCTCATGATGCGCGTAATATCAAAGATAGGGGACAATGTTGACTTCAAAAATTTTAGATCCTTGCCTGGACTCATAAGACCAGAAAAGCTTTAAATCGACATCTGAATCGTAGTCCGGACGTCTTTTTCACTGATCTTCCATAACAGCTCAAGTTCACTCTCTGAATTAAATTATTATAATTTATTGTTTTGAAACGTAAGAAGCATTTCACATAATATTATGAGATGTTTTTTGGAAGGGAAGGATGCTTCACCACTTTCGTATCATCATTAGAAAAAACAAAATCTAAGTAAGTGATGCACAAAAAATAACTTTAATCGTCCAAAGACTGAATTTATTATTTACTTAATTTTATTTTTCAAAGAGCTGATTTCATATTTGCAAATAAATAGCACTTTTGTGCTACAATATTGACCACCAATTCGAATTTCCATTTATTTTCAAATTTTGAGGTACTACATTGGTACAACCGTCCTTAGGTAGATAGTCTCCCCTATAAATAAAACTAGTAATAAGAAAAAGAATTAACTTTCAACATAAAAGTATATTGTTTCTACAAAAAAAAATTGTTTCTTTCATAATAAACATCTCTAATTATACTACAAACAAGCATCAAAAATAAATATAAAGTATGTAACGTAAAACCAAAGTGAAGATTATTAAAATGAAGATATCACCTTTTAGAAACTTATTCCGTTAGAATAAGTACAACTATATTAAACATTTAAATTTATACGTCTGGAATTCACATTCAGTAAAGTATGTCCATCCCTATTTTTAAAAAGTATTGTATCTATTAACTATACTAAGATTATGTGTGATAATTTTACACGTCATCGTAAATGTATTTGTATCTCTTAACTATTCTAAACGTTGATACAAACCCGCATCAATGTTTACTTTATCTGAATATAAGAAGTTTGCATAAAACTTATACTACCTAGTATTTGTTCAATGCTAATTTATGCATTTTTGTGATCAAGTTTTTGAATTACTAGGGAGCTACCGCCCCCTGCTCGCTATCGCTCGCCCACCCCCGTTAACTGCTGACGCAGGGCCTTTCGGATCGCTTCGCAATCCCCACAAAACCCTGCTCACTAAAATTATTTATTTATAAAACATTCGATATAACAATTAGTAGAAAAAACGTCAACCAACTTTCCAGAAGCACACTCTCTTAAAAGTTAGAATATTTATTGGTTAAATTATCAATAATTTAATCAACACGTTTTCCTTGAAAATATCCATCAAGTCTGCTCGTGCTATTGTTATTCAATATTTACAAAAACGTTCAGCAATGAATCTGTTAAATTTAATATAGTACCTAGTAACTCGTCAAAATATCTAGTGTTTTATCATTTAAGTTTTAGTTTTAAAACAGACTTTTCAAACAATACGATTTAAGCTATTAAAAATAATAGACAAAATCTACATTGCACTCAATGTTTACAAACAATTAATTTTGGTGTGTGAAATTCTATACTTGAATAGTAGATCTGTGAGTTTCTGGAAAACTCTTATCAGTCTTTTAAAAATATTTTATTTAGAAAGTACATATTTTGAAGCGCATTTTTAAAGCGTGAAAGGAATTATTTTCATCATTAAGGAATAGCGTCGGTTGGTCATTGTGATTGGAGGTATAATAAATTGTACGACAGTTTCTTGCTGTTAACTGCAACCTTATCCGTAATCCAGAAAAATGGAAATATCTAAGAATTGAGAATTTTTTTAGAAATTCTAAAGGCACTTTGCACATCCTCAAAAGAATCCGAACAGTTTGATACCAAAAACATGTTATACGGATCAGTAATTAAAAAGCCTTTCTCTGGAAACCATTTACAAAAACTTTTTTTAGAATAGAGAGAAACTTAAATTTAAGTAAAAAAATTTAAGATATTAAACAAGAAAAAAACTTTTCCTTAAATCTAAGTTTAATTCGAAAACTTGAACACACCAATGCATAAATTAACATTGATCAAATATTAGGTAAACAAGTTAAGTTCTTATGCAAACTCTTTATATTCAGATGAAGTAAACGTTGATGCTGGTTTGGATCAAAAGAATTTTACTCTGAAGTTTTGGTTTTTACAGAAAATAAACTTTAAACCCACCCTTTTATTGAGAGAGAAATGCCTCATATCTCGGTAAATTTCAAAAGCAAATAAATTTTGCAAAACGTATATTTAAAACCCTAGAGTCTTAAATCTGACCTTTCACATTCGTACTTCGTTTCCAGCGCTTCGTCTTTGAATATGTATGATTCCGTGTATGTTTTTGGCATAAATAACGAGTTTCTGACTGTTGAAATT
Source organism: Tetragnatha versicolor (assembly GCA_024610705.1). Classification (NCBI taxonomy): domain Eukaryota; kingdom Metazoa; phylum Arthropoda; class Arachnida; order Araneae; family Tetragnathidae; genus Tetragnatha; species Tetragnatha versicolor. The sequence continues at coordinate 7,125,769 of JANDEH010000022.1, forward strand.
GCAACTCATTTTCAAATATTTTAAAACTCGTGAATACCCGTGGGTAAGCTATAAATCAAGATAACATGTTTTCTGGATTCATAATTTATTTCAACATTACAATGTTTACTACTGAGGATAGTTATTTTTTAAAATATTTTTGGGTAAAAAAATTGTTTTAATACATTTCCCTAACTGTAAAGAACGACTTTCCAACATAGTTTCATATTATTTGTCAAAACTAGTATTTCATATATTCAAAAAAATTCATATTTAAAGTAGTTTTCCCTATTTCTTACCGACATTTATTATTTTAGGCAAAACATTTTGTAAATATAATTGTCGCTTGTTTCAAAATAAAAACTTAATTTAAAACTTATATGTTTTACAACAGTTTTTAAGGCAAAAGTAACTGTTATAATTATATTATCTTCAGAACCCAGCAAAAAAACATGTCAAAAATTCCTTCAAACGTCAAAAGTGCAGTTTTCTCTAAGACGTCTGTAGTTATTTTGTAGCAATAGGACTTCAGCACGTAAGTCTGCAGTTTTTTACAGCTAATTTAAATACATTCTAAGGGCATTTCAGCGGTCTTATAAAAAACTACAGAGTTTCTAAGGAAAACTGCAGATTCGATAAAGAAAACTGCGGACATAGTGTCCAAATTCTCTTCATTTTTTGAAGAAATTGCGCTTATTTTTTTTGCTGGGTACCTTTATTGTGTTCTAATGGCCAATATGTTTAATAAGACTAGGAAAATGAATGTTATTAAGTTTTGCAAGCTTTACAGCCTTATTCACCACTAACTTAACCTAAGGTTAACCTGGAAATTAAACTTCTGATTGGTAGTTGAGAAAGGGAAACACGGTTTAAGCCAATCAGAGTTGTCGAAATAGCTTGATTCCAGGTTAACCTTAGGTTAAGTTAGTGGTGAATACGGCCGTTAAAGGCAGCGACGTGAAAATATATAATTATAGTTTTTAAACGATTTTAAAATAATTATTAACAATTTTTGGATATTTAACATGGACACTTAACAGAATCAAAAAGCCTTTAAAAATTATTGATGTGATTCGAGGGGAAGGAATTAAATTCAAATTCAAAATTTATTTAAACAAACAAAACAATAAACCACAATATACATTTTTTCAAAAAGATAACTTACTGAACACAAATTAAAGTGGAAAAAATAATAAAATAAAATAAAAATTTTACATGTTTATCCCAAAGGAGCCAAAGCTCGTTGAATTTCTAATGAAATATTTTTTATATGACAGAAATTATATAAAATAGCATAAAGTTATTTGTGTAACCCCTTATGTAACAGAGGGATAAATATAAGAAAATAATATATTTCTAAAACCTATACATTGAATTAATTCATACCCTTGATCAATGGCCATATATCCCTTCTGAAATGCCATTGGAACAAAAAAATGTATGAATTCAAAACCGTGCCTACTCTCTAGATTAAGATTTTGCTATATGTCACAGAGGTAAAGCGCTCTTCTCAATCATATTCCTAAGGTGGTTAAAAATAATTTATTAATAGAGACTCCGTAACCCGAACAAAAAAAATTACCGATCAAACATACCACCCCCATTCGCGGTTTCGATATCTTGGCCACACGCCAAGATTAACCCCGGGAAATAGATTCAACGTTACCTCTACACGTCAATCCTTACCTACAAATAAAATAAGCGAAATGTGGGGCGCTCCCAGTATCCAAAATTTTCGAAACGTCAGATGACTGCTCTTGTAATACCGCATACAATCCCCCCCTTTGGTGTTTGCTCGGCTAGCAAATTAACTGCCAGCGCTAAAATTGCTCCGCCTTTGGTTTATTGGATTAAAGCGAGAGAGAAATTCGGAAAACAGAACTGGCAATGCTCGGGAGATGGTTGTTTTGTTGCCAGTCTGCTATTTGATGAGTTTCTAATTAAATTTCGGAGTTAAATTGGAAACGGCGGTTATAAATTTTTCCGGCATTTGCCCACATGTATTTTTATGAAGGAAGTTGATGTTTGATGAGGATAAAAATAACCGTTAAATGTGATACCGATCTAAAGGGGAAGAACAACATATGAAGGTCTTAAGTAATTACTTTCGTTAAACATAATTTTACTCTGGACAGAGGAACATTTTTTTTTCTTCGCTTACATTTTAAATTAAAATTACTTTCCTATACCTCAAAGCAAAACTTTTTTTTACAAAAACATTAATATTAATGTAGAAGTGCAGGAGGTATTGATTAGAGGAATTGAATGAAAAAATAATATTTCATACGACAAAATTTTAGCCATTACATCAAAATCCTATCTCTCTCTCTCTCTCTATTCTAATAATTTTTGAATAAAATAAATAAATACATCACGCTCTGTCACATCACGAGCATCACCGAGACTCCATGCACTAGTCCGAAGGCACTAGTCCGTCTGTATGATTTAGAACTGCACACAAAATGAAGATATAATTGAAAATGCTTTGTAAAACTGTGATTTCAAAATTTCAGATTTATGAAGGTAGAGATAATAGAGAACAACGAATACTAATATTGTTACCTTTCCAAAAATGTAATCGAAACCAAATACCAGTTCCAATATCAAATGCACTAAAATAATAGTATTTAAGTTCGTTTTTTATGTTTGGCAATTCAATTCCCAGCAAAAAAATCAGTAAAATGTCTTCATAAAATTGAAGGGAATTTAGACACTTTGTCTTCAGTTTTTTTATGAAATCTGCAGTTTTTTATAAGTCCGGTGAAATACCTTTAGAATGTGTTGTTCAAAACTGCTGTAAAAAACTGCAGACTTAAGTGCTGAAATCCTATTGCTACAAAATAACTACAGACTTCTTTGAGAAAACTACACTTTCAACGCTTTCTTTAAGGAAGTTGGGACATGTTTTTGCTGGGTTCTTTCCATGGAATATAAAAAATAAACACATAAAAACAGTCAAACCTAAAACTCAAAAAAATTAATCCCGTGTTGTATGACAATGAACCAACTAGAGAGATAATTCAACAAAAATATAACCAATATTTGCCGTAAGCTAATCTTTCGCACATCCAAATAATTAAACAGTTCATCACAAATTTCACTCCTTGAAACTAAAACACTTGGCCCCATCATAAAGCATTTTAATGTGTTTACAAGAAACCCTTGGTCAATAAGAACTAATTCCTTTCCAGCGGAAATTAATTACATCTCTGAGGCCATTGATTGCGATAAGGAGTAATGGGATTAAGGAGTTGCAAAGGAGGAAACAAGCGCTTATTAAGATAAAAGACTTCTCTTTGTCGAAAAACTAGATTCGACAGCTAAACGAGTTAAAGCTTTGGCATTGAGACGGAAATGAATAGTTAATCTGATCGCCTGTATCTTTTAAAAATGGAACAAGAAAAACTGAAAAATATTTATGAGGAATAAAATCACATATTTGTCTTTAAATTGTTTTTATCTGAATTGGGTTGTTTGATAATTTTTTTTTCAAATAGTAAATCTGAGTTTTAGTTTTCAAGCATTGATTTCTTTAATCAGGGATCCTAAGCTGATTAGGCCAATGGTTAGGTTGGTGTCAGGTCAGGTTATTCGTAATAAACACTTATATGTATATGTTACGGGAAAAGTGATTAATTGGGCATTATTAATAATGCCCAGAGTGGAAGCGGGCAAAGTGATAAATTTCATTCATAAATTTCATTGAATTTATCACATTGCCCGGGAATTATTAATAATGCCCAATTAATCACTTTGCCCGTAACGTATATACAATGTTAAATTTTCTTTCAGTGTCCTGTTTAGTTAAGTAAATAGCTAAAAAGCTAATGGTAGGAGTTTTCAGTTTTTCTTTCACATTTTACCTATAATACTTTTTGAAAATTATTTTGAGCAGTGTTTTAATGGATCTTATTCTAAATTTTATATGAGTTTTCCCCTTACATAACTTTCGATTTATGGTCAAATTTAACTACTTTACGTCTTCAGTTATACAACGCTTCATCCATTTTCACATCCATCAGTGTCGATGTTAACCAGCAGCTAAAGAAGATCAGGTTTTACTTTGACTCTGATTAGTGGAATCCTTCTTAGACGTAGAATTTAACACCGATGCTGATGGCTAGGAATATAGCTGTTATAGTTGTGTTTGAATAAGTAGTATTCAGAAAAGTCTGAATGAATTTGGGTCACTTTTCTTATCAAATATTCAACCCTATCCGAACACTTTTATGCAGAATCTTTCAGAAAATCCCGTTTAAACGTAATAAGTAGCATATTTTTCTCTTTTATTTTTATTTCCTCTTTTATTATCGTTTTTATATTGTGTAGGTTTTGTATAGTGCTGTCCTTTAAAAAAACCACTCCAAATTGTACCCTAAAAAACCCATCGAGATATTTTAAATAAATAATTGAAATAACGACTCAAATATGTGAAAATATCGTTTAACTTCCAATGGCAAAATTTCCCTTTTATATTCTACGATATATTGGATAACTTTTTTATTACACTTAACTCCCACGAACATAAAGGGTTGAAAAACTGAAACTTCCTACTTTGAAATGCTATTTTTAACTTAGCTTTTTATACGCTGTGTACATAATCCCTTAAATATCCTCATTCAAAACATCCTCCTACTTAAAACACCTACTTGTTGTTCTCCCACGCTCTTTTTATCTTAATGTACTGTACTTATTAAGTCTAAACTTTTATATGTTTATCTACATATACTTATAAAAATTAGTACGATTTAAAATGTACTTATATTAGATGAAAAGAAATAAAATTAATTTTTACACATAATTAGCATCATAAAACCTAGAATGCTTTCTTCCTTGATATTTAGTATATGATTTAACTACTGTGGACTATTTGCGTATAACTTCATATTGGTATAAAATGTAATAAATTTATGGGGGATTGTTCCCCCGTCTTTATTTTGAACTTTCTCTAACAATTTCCATTCATATACGTACAAACGTTCAAATGATACCTGATGAACAAAATGTTTTGCTTTATAGTCTTAAAATTGTCTCAAAACATTTACGTTTAACTTCATTTCGGTCTTTCGTCCTTGAATTTTTCAACATGGTACAGTATCAAGTAAAATTATTTTACCAGTTCACATATGCAAAAGTCCCTTTCACGTTTTTTATTTGAAAACAAGGTCTCCTAGGGAAATAAGATCTATTCCTAGGTAAGAGAACATGAAAAATCCATTTAGATGACTTACAGATTACAGATTATTGAACAGATTATTGAATTCTCCACAGTATTTTTTTTACCTTAGCGTAGACCTTACTGCCACGATCCTATGATACCTTGGTTACAAATAAAAGCAATGAAAGTAACTTAAGAAACACCCCACTTAAATTCTTAACCCACAAAAAAAATGAAACTCAAGTGTCAATTTAAATCATGATTAAGCATACAAATCAAGACAGATCGAAAATTGGTAATATCACTTAATTCTCAACACACGAGAGACAACGAAATCTTTCAAGGAAATACCTCCGACAGCAGACATTAATTCAAAACCATCTGACTTTACAAAACAACCCAACAACAAGTGTTTTACTCAATTACCTACTTCTATTACAAAACTCGAACTTCGTCACTTAATTTATGCATGATGGAAAGAGATTACGAGCTGCTTCCTGTCCTCTTTTATTTAGTTTAAGGGGAAAGCAGTGAAATATCATCCCTCTTCGTTTTCCCCTCCTCTGGGGCCACCGAGTTAAAAAACAAAATCCTTCGATTATCGAAAACCCTTAGAGGGCACCGAGAGTCCTCCGTGGACTTTCCAAAGGAATCGAATTCCATGCCCTGGAGCGATTCAGTCCCGTTTGTTCTATCTGGTAATGCGCTCGTTAATTTTAATTTACCATCTTTCCTATTTTCTGACCCGGTTATTGATTTTTCTGGAACCTTTACCACATTCGTCTTAACTAAGACAGGTATGTTGCAGATAAAGTAAATAATAAACTTACGATGGGATATTGGTAATGAAATTACATTAGGTTAGAGGTGAGATTCTCTAAAAAAGAGGGAATGGTCTCAATATTAGGTGAGAGGTGAGATTCTCTAAAAAAGAGTGAATGGTCTCAACATTGGGTGAGAGGTGATATTCTCAAAAAAAGAGGGAATGGTCTCAACATTAGGTGAGAGGTGATATTCTCTAAAAAAGAGAGAATGGTCTCAACATTAGGTGAGATGTGATATTCTCTAAAAAAGAGGGAATGGTCTCAACATTAGGTGAGAGGTGATATTCTCTAAAAAAGAGGGAATGGTCTCAACATTAGGTGAGAGGTGAGATTCTATAAAAAAAAAAAGAGGGAATGGTCTCAATATTAGGTGAGAGGTGAGATTCTATAAAAAAAGAGGGAATGGTATTACTTTCACCTCATCTTATTGTGATCACTGTTAATGTATCAATCGGATAATGTTATCAAAATTGACAGGTCCAAAATACTCTTATTTAACTGAACGCAACATGTATCGTTTTATGTGTGATGGATAATGCATAGAAAAATTTATATACATTCAAAATGTATGTCCAAATATGTAGAAATCTCCCTAAGAACATCTTTTCCCGTTTGAAGGCCAATTTCATTACATATAATCATACAAAATGAATCATTAATTTATTAGTGCCACTCTCATATTTTTTTAAAGAATCTTAAGTTGCAAAATGCACTCTAGGTAATGGTAATCGTTTTAAATACTTCACTCATATACTTAATATCCTAGAACTACATATACAATACATATAGTACTGATTTTAAGGCAAACACTTTCGAATTACAATCTTTAAAACTTTCTTTATCAAATCGCTTACTATTATCAATCGGATATTGTTATCATTCCACTCTTGGACAAAAGTGATCACATTAAGCAGAGTCGGCTTTATAACGTTTTGAGGAGAAATTTAGCTTTCACCACTATATTACAAATAAATACAAATACAAATCAAGTCGACCAACTACAGGCGTAAGCCCAGTCCAGTCTTCCTAACTCAAACTACCGGAATCCCAGTATCTGTCAATTTTCCTCTTGAACTCGTTTACCCCACTTGAATTCACAATTGTTTCAGGCAACGCATTCCATCTATTCACTACCCTATTAAAAAATAATGCTTTCTACAATCCGTCTTAAATTTGACTTTATTCAATTTGAAATTGTGACCCCTTGTTCTATTACAGGATAAATTATAATAAAAAGGAATTAAAAATTAATGAATTGTTAAGCTAATATCAAGAGGCTAAAATTAAGTATTCGATAAAGTATGATTTATCGATTATAATCGATAAAGTATTCTTTAAAAAACTGGAAAAAATGTATGGTAATGAATAAAGCTTAAGAATAACACATATTCAGTTTCTTTGGTATGATGGTACGTTAAGAATGAATGGTATGGTGGTGAATAAACTAATTTTGTTGAACGGTGAAAAACTAATTTCGGTTTCTTTTATTTTTTCATACTTCCTGATTCCTAGATGGTGTTAGGGGATGAAGCATTATTTTCTAAATAACATAAAAATACTAATTAGCTTAATCATCAAATATTCGCGGTGTTCTATGTTTTTATTGTTTCTTTATATCCTCCATTCTCTGGCAGGTTTGCCAACATGTACGATAGAAATTATATAGCCCACATAAAATAGAATAAATAGGTTTGAAAAGTAATATTTGGTTTCTAAATCCATATTACGCACCGGTGCCTTATTTATTCAACTCTTTATTGTAATTTAAATGTTCCTATAGTTGATTTTACATCCTTTCGGCTTGCATCCTTTTAAATATTTTACATCGACGATTCGAAGGAAGATAAAAATAGCTTTACCGAGAACAAATATTCACATTGCTTAAGTATTCTATTTTTGCAATATTCAAGCAAAGGTTACAGTAGTCCTTGAACCAAGTACGTGCAACAACAAGCTAGAGAAATAAGGAGCTTTGAATAAGAACCCCACTGACTCTCGGGTTGAATTTTCTCCCTATGAGAAAAACATCATCTGGACGAGCAAGGTGGTTTTTTCTGTTTTTCCACTGAAAGAAAATAACGATAAAAAAGGTCGTTTTGCCTTTCCGCCTGCTTTGTCCATTAGTTTCATTCTAACAGTTGGCTTGGTTCATTTCTACCAAAGGGATATGGACTTGGTACCGACCTCCAAAGAAGGATCTTGAAAGAAATTGTGTAGGTGGTTACGCCTTTAAATTTGCAACTGAACCCATTTTGAATTTGTTTGCTTTAAATAGGGTGAAAAGTTTTTCTCAAAATTATCACAACTATCAAGATAAAGCATACTATAAAACCTAAGAGAAACACTAAAACTACAGCTAAATGACTCGAGTCTTTTCAAATGAGTAAAGTAATATCAATAAAAAAATTTTTAAATGCAATAATCTGTGAGGGTTATGCTAATATTTCCTCAAATTTTAAATTTCAAATTTGTTAGACCATATTCTATTCTCTAATTGTAACTCTCAAATATGTGTTGCTGAGAGGAATATTTAGATTTCGCTAGCATTAGATAAATTAATTTTGTGAAAATTTCTAGTATTGTTTACTCTTTTTTTCACGAAAAAGAACTCCATTGTCTTTCATGCTACTATGTGAGTTCATAAGAATCAAGGACTATATAATAAAATTATAACCACAAATTTAATTATTAATTTTAATTTTACAACTTTTATAAGATATTATACACAAGAATAATCGATCTTATGGAAATGCATAAATTTCAAACTTTTATAATCATTAAGGAGTTCATTTTTAGATTACAAATTTAATCCTTAAAAAATGGTAGTTAAGAATAGTATTTCAAATAAATTAAATCAGGTTTTGACATAAAAAAACTTCTGCAGGTGAAAGCTCTTAGCATTCTTAAAAAAGTGTGGATCTTTTACTGCTGTTTAACAATTTCAATCCTAAGCCACCTGAAAAAAACAAATGAATCACATGGAAAATTTTCGGCAGCTAGGACTGAAAGGGTTGAAACTGTTTTTATTATCTCTTTTCCATTTGATTGGAATTAATGTTCCACTAAACTGATATTATACTCGAATTTCTAAGCCAATCTACAAATTTGTAGAAACCAAAACTCACTCCTCCAAATGTAGCCCCCTCCCAAACCAACAGCAAACAAATAATTGTTCAAAAAAAGAACCTATACTATACTCAATACGTGACACTCCAAGCCAACCTAATGGTTCGAAGACGAGTGTTTCTCTTAATGGATTACAGCACCGCAATACGGAATCCAATTCCAAGAACACATCTTTTATAAATGCTGCACTCGCGATAGGACAACAACAAACGTCCTAAGCGAATCGAGTAAGAAACCTCCAACATTCTTTTTTCGTCTAAAAAGTTCGTTCAGAATGAAAATAAATTGCCCTGAAAAGAGAAAACGAAGACCCTTCCTTAAAGTCGTTTTCCGGTCGGCTCGTTACTCTTGTTTAAGCTTTTAATCCGGATATCGAAGGAAGCGGGGGAAGAAAATTCCCCTTATTTGCTTTGGCTCGGTTGGCAACGACGTTTTAATCGTCCGAGAGGTGATCAGCCCAGACTATCTCTCTCTTTAAATTATAAAGACGACCTCTGGTGGAGAAGAGGTGTTATTAGAAGGGGAAATCTTCATTAACTTTAGAGGAAAGAAAATAATCGGTGGGCGGCATGCTAAATATGCCGGTCGTAAAATTCTGCCCCGGTGTAAGACGCGGGATTTATAAATCAGCGATGGGGAAATGTTGTCAAAGGGTTGAAATTGGAGGATATTCTTGATAATTAATTTGCCTATTATCTTTCGATGCAATGGCGTATCATGCGAAAATGAAATTAGGTGTCAACCCTTATGTGCTGACATCTCAGATGAAGTAGCATCGGAGTTTAATATACAGTCAAACAGCTTTTATTATAAATATAAAGAGAAAAGTGTTCTTACTTGAATTCTTATTGGTTTATGTATTTATGTACCTTAACAAATTTAAACTGAAAAGTTGCTTGGATATTAATCTTAGATCATTAATTCGTTACATTTTTTAAATTAACAGAAAATATTTAAGCACACAAGTTTTGTAACACAAATATATTTTATTTAACAGTATGTTGTAACAAATAGTATGCCATTTTGCATGGTGGGAGTATCAAACAACACTGTAAAAAAATCTTTCTTCAATAAACGTAAATTTCCCGCGGATTATTTTCATCATTTGAGAAGGTATCCGTATTTTCTTTTTCCGTCATTTGAGGGAATGTCCGTTTTGTATTTTTCTGTGAAAGGAGGGAAACCTTCCGTTATTTTAGAGAACGTTCGTTTAATATCTTTTCGTCATTGGAGTGGAACTTTCCGTTATTTTAGGGATTGTTCGTATTATTACTAATATTATTGTGATTCAGTTTATTCCTGATTATAATTTTGAAAAAAAATGACAAACAATCCGTAAAATCCAAATAGACGATTCTTTTAAATAATTTACACTACCGATCACAGTAATACAAGTCTAATCAAAAGTTACAAGTTATCACAACTATTTAGATCACATTTTTGCGATCTAATAAGACTAGTTAGGTATGCAATATTTTAAGACTTCAGCTGCGTGGTGAAGAAAGCGATCGTACGATGTTTAAATATCTGTTTAAAAATAGTATATCAGAGTATTTCTATTTTAAAGCATGGTACGTTTACTACGGCCGTTGCTAGGCTGCCGACGTACTGTTTTGTACTGTATTTCACAATCCCTGCAAGATTTTTATACTTTATTAGCAATGCGCATCCTTGTGGACTTGATTCTTGCTGTTTCTATAAAATATTTTAGCGAAATAATTTTATTTTCAATTAATTAATAATTAAAAACATTTTTAAAAAAAATTAGATAAAGTAAAACATTTAAAAAAACACAATGAATTTAATTAAATAAGGAATGACTGTTAAACAAGAGAAATCAATTCTTGCAATTTTTAATGGAATAATAAAAATTTAAAATTAAATTTACTGAAAAATAATTACTGGCGTCGAACCTACGACCATGTGCACTCCAGACTGACGCGCAACCACTACCCCATTCGAACTACGCTAGGCTCTATCCTAAATACTATAAAGCCACGCCTTTAACCCGATCATGCGCTCAACGGTTACCCGTCGGCAGCCTAGTCATTTCCGATGACGGCCAATGATACAAAAAATAAAAATAATATATTTAACTTACTTACCCATAATAAATTTGCTGAAGGTTCGTTTCGCCTGAAGACGCTTGCACAAACTTCCATTACTTATTTACAACTATATTTGAGTCTCACCAGAACTAGTGGAGAAATAGTACAATACGCATGCGTGAGGAGAGGAAAATTAAAAAACGGAAACTTCACGATGAAAATTCCGTTTTGTAGTTTACGGAATTAATCCATGAAAAATTAACGGAAAATAATACGTTAAAAGACGTTCTTTTTTTACAGTGAAGTTCTTAAATACAACGATCTGATTTGCTCTGTTTACCGCGTTTTTTTGGACTGATTAATGTATAGAAAGTTTAGGTGGCCAATTTTGAGAAAGAATTCTTGTTAGCTTTAGTTTAATGCATGATTAATGCCTCAATCCATTAACGCCGGTAAATCATAAATTTGCATAATGAAGGTTAGGAAAGCGTCTAGTTTAAGTGCCTTTCATCATTTTACAAGCTTTGGGGTGAGATGTTTTAATCTTAAAAGGAAATTGTTAAGATTGTTTCGGCCATAAAATCTCCTTAAATCTTAAAGAAACGTGATTTTGTTTTACTGAGAGTTAATCCAGCTTTTCCTATATTTCAGATATTTTAATGAATCATGTTTTTTACTTTAACTTATAATTAAATTAGAAAACCCAGAACATCATAGATTTGTTTACAAGTGGTTATTTTGAAAGTGAAAAGGAAACTTTTTACAATAGAAATGCTCATCTCCACCGCCTCGGGTTGGCCGCTGACGACATATGCCCTCTCTGCCAGTCGTCCAGAATGGACGGTAACCACTTGTCTACCTGCCACGGCCTTCTTCACCTTCCTAATGAATTGTCTTTGCGCTACTGGGAAGCTCGACGTCTAATGGCCGTAAGGCCAAGGACAGGCATTGGATGAAGAAGAAGAACAATAGAAATGCAAAACACTATTCAAATTACCTTGTGTAAAATCTAGACTATATCCCTTTCCTTAAGTTTTACAAAAAATTAAAATTAATTCATGGGGGTTTAGATTTTATAACACACACACATTTTTCTACAATACCCAGTTTGGTATGGAACAAAAAGGACCCAAGTCACAGAGAATTTTTTTAAATATAGAAGGTTGTGATTTAAAATACATATGCTTGCTCTTTTTCTCTGTAGAAGGTTTATTTTAAAACCGAGTAACTTAACTTGTTTTTAACAGATAAAGGACTGAGTGGAAGAAGGAGGTATGTGATAAAATAACTATTTTCGAGATATTTGTCCATTAAGTTTTTCTACTTAGTATATTTTGTGATCAGATACCTCCTTTATGAAACCAATAACTCTCTGAATAACGGTCCTGGAGATATGGTGTCTGTACTAAAATTTTAGATTAAAACTTTTTTTTAATTTCACATATCTTCTTTTCCTTACCCCTATACATATTTCTCTACAATGGGACACATGAATTGGAAACATGAGTTAGCGCATACATTAAATATGATATACGTACTCTAGGGTTTTGAGAAATTGTGACCAATAAAAATATCTCTAAACAGTGAAAAAATCATTAATTAGTATTGCGAGGAAAAATTGTAAAAACATAGAGATCCTGTTGTAAACAACTAGAGCTTCCATACTAATGTAGCGACTGAATGCAAAGCAGTTTATTTAGAGATGGTAAAATCAAAAGCTCATACAATTCAAAAATCGGTGCAAATGTCTGCAACGCTAATGAAACACAATAATCAAAACACTTTTACTCAAAAGCATTTTGCTTGTGTTGCATGAGACAGAAAATGGGGTCTCATGGGACTGCGATCCAAATTTAAGAACACTTTTATATTTTAAACTTATTTTACGAATCATTCCTGGATAGAACACATTTCAAACATATCCAGAACACATTAACCCTTTATGCCCCAAATTATTTTTCTCATCCTCATCCAAAATATGTCAAGTTTACGTAACTGCAACTATAAGTAAACTAAATTTTATCCTTACATGACGAAAATTTAAAGTCCCGTCAGGACATAAAGGGTTAAGGTGATATAGTGCTCCACCGAATTAATTTGGAGACGAATGGGTTGTTAATTTGGGGACAAAACAGTGTATTAAATGGGCTTACAATGTGTTTATTTTTGTGAAGAGAGTTTCCCGTGCATACCCAAAATTTTAATCGTTTCTACTGCAGATGAATTCCCCGAGCTTTATAGTTGTGAGTGTGGTTTCTACACGCACATTTCGCCTCTACAATACTCAATAAGGAAGTTGTATGTGTCAGGTTTTAATAAACATATTCCGAATGGTTTTTTGTATGTTAAAATGAAATATCTAGTCACTTTTTCAACAAAATGTACAAGTTATTAAATATTTTAATTTAAAAGTCGAGAAAAAACATGTGACTGAAAAAGCTTAAGTGAAAACACCGTACGATGACGTCAACAATCATACCATCAACTCCGCTGCTTTTCAACAATGGTCACCGTACGATGACGTCGCATCCCAAACTCTTAGCGCTTTCGCACGCTTTGAAAAATGGCATTTTTGTTAATTTTTTTTGCTATCAAAAAATTTCTCAAATTTTGGGTAGTTGCTTATTTTTGCATGAAGAATCGATTAAAAAATAAAATAAAAAATCATGCAACTTCCTCATTCCCCTTCCCTTCAAATACAAATCGCGAACCAAATCCCTTCGAAAACAGTTCCGAAAACCAGCTCCGAAACAGCTCACTCCGCACAAAATCAAAAAAAGCTGCGACCCGACGATCCGAACGCACAGTTCCATTCCACTCAGGCCCTGCAGATCGAGCAAAAGGGCAGGTATCGCCTGATAACGAACCTTCCTTTTGATCTGCTACCAGAAGAAGAAAAAAAAAGGAAAGGGGCCGCGCTCTCCTCACGGTGTTCAAATCGATAACCCTCCCAGATTTCGATCGAGAAATCGCCCGCCCAATATCGTCAGAGGGAGTAGTTATTGAAACATTCTCGAAAGGCCGGAATTAGGGAGCCATCAGATTATTGAGTCTGGAACCGTGTGCCACTTGTTATGGAAGTTTTCGAGGATGTTTGTGCTTGTGTAGAGACGGGGGGTTTGTGTTTGCATTAGCGGATATCGTTTGCAACGAGTGGGGGGTCCTAGTTGGGTAGGGTTGTTGGAGGGTTCGATGAATGCTCGAAAGGAAAATCTCGAGGATGAATTTCTGATCATTTAATGTTTGATGTGTTCTGTGGTTGTGTATGACTACATTTTAAAATTTCCTATTTCCTAAAACTGGCACCGTGGGGATCCTAATGTTTAAGGCATCGACATCGGGAATACGTGCTCGTTAACCCCTTAACAGTGACATTTATTCCAGAAAAATTTACCAAAAATGGAATTTTTTAATTGGCTGTTTAATTTTGTTATTTATATTATTATTAGTGTTAGAAAATAGTTTTTTATAACAAAAATTAAAATTACACTGTTAATCCGAGGTATTCAGATTTAAATCAAAATGATTCATTTTTGAATACATCATGTGAGCGAAATGGCTCCGAATCAAAACTACTTAGATTTGAAAATTCGATGTGCTTATATTTGAACTAGAGCATGTTCTTGTTTTCAAGACCCTTATGTAATCAAAATCGATTATGCGCCTGCTCAAATTTAAGATCTTTATTTGTTTAAATTCAACACTCCATGTACTCATTTTTAAAACCATCCTCTGTTTAGAAACGACTCATCACATGCTCATTTTTAAAACCATCCTCTATTTAGAAACGACTCATCACATGCTCATTTTTAAAACCATCCTCTATTTAGAAACGACTCATCACATGCTCATTTCTAAAACCATCCTCTACTTAGAAACGACTCATCACATGCTCATTTTTAAAACCATCCTCTATTTAGAAACGACTCATCACATGCTCATTTTTGAGACTTCAATCTTCTTAAAATCGACTAAAATGTGTTTATTTCTAAAACTCCCTATTGTTTAGAAAAGACTTTAGGGCTCATTTTTTTAGACCTTTTTTACTCAATACAAAGCTTTTTGAAATATAAACATCTTTTTTAATTAACTGCAAATATTAATGCTTTCTTTCTTAGAAGAATATTAAAAGACCTCTCATTAAAGTCGAGAGCATTTTTTTAACAATCTAACAATATTGAGACCCGAGTTCTTATAATATTTGAGAAGCTATAATTTGAAATAAATGTGAAATGAACAGTTTGATCAGTTATTCATAAAACAGATACTTATAAAATTTATTTAAAACACAATAAAATGACACTTCACTTGAAATCATTTTATTAAAATAAAATAAACAGAAAAATATTACATACATGAGAATTATTCTGGAAATAAGTTTTTAACCACAGAGAAAAAATACAAAGTTTATAAGGAATGTAGGACCAAAAATTTTGTAAATCAGCTGAAAATTCAGCTAATAGATAGGTTTAGGTAGAATGAGAGAATAGCTCCAAAAGAATAAGTTGATATCAAGACATACATAGGTAAAGAAACAATTTTAAAATTTTTTACTTGAAAGGATTAATAAAACACACATTTATGGGCCATAGAATATTAAATCCTAATGTTAAATTATGCAAAAACTTTACTGATACATCAATCATGATTTTTCAAGGGGGTTAAGTCTTGGGCATTTAATATTTAAAATAAACTTATTTTGCAAGATCAAAGGCACACAACCCTCAAATAAATCACATATATCAACAGTTAGTTGTCAGACAATAACCCCAAATTGTTCAAAGGGCATGAACTCGATGAAACTGACAAGGAGACAGCATGACCTCGGAAGCTGATACTGGGTCCAAACTTCGTAGGATACGACGCACTAGCCATAAACTCCAAAGAAAATGCCCCCTAAAATTTTATACAACTTGAAGTATTTAAATTTTTTATATTTGTCAACAAAGTAGCACACTGTCATCTGAACGACCTGCAAATTTATATTTTTAACTTCTACCGTAACAGCAACAAATATGGAGCTATTTCACCTGGTGGGACACTCAAAAACTCTTAATTTTATTAAGATATTAAGATGTCCCATCCTACCCCATTCTCCCCTACCAAAAACACAAATGCAACTAAAATGCAAGGAATATAACAAATAAAGAGGGTACTTTTCTGTTAGCCAGGCACAAATGTGGCCAATCAGAATAAAAGTCGAAAATGTTTAACTATAAATAAATATTAACTAATAGTAAGCAAAACAAGTTCAACTATAAACAAATATTAACTAATAGTGAGCAAAACAAGTTCAACTATATATTAACTAATAGTAAGCAAAACAAGTTCAACTATAAACAAATATTAATGAATAATTTTGTGATTTTTAATGGCGATTTTTTGCTTGCACCCAGCTAACAGAAAAGAGTCGCAATATAATTAAAGATAACAAACCTAAATCAATCAGGAACTTTAAAGTAAACAAGTTAGATAAAAGAAAACTACAAGCTGTATCCAGCTTAGTAAATTCAATATAAACAATTTTTCTAAACACGAAGCATATATATCAACAGTTAAATTGTACCATAACTTCACTGGGTACAACAAAGTTTGTTTTAAAGTAACTTACCTATATATTTGAATCCAACTTATGACTTTCTCATATGAAGTCTCATATCAGTACAAATATTTGATATCTTTATACACAATCAACTAAATTTTTATTTTTTATTATAAACTGTGCACATGTTCAATTGTTCATCGAATTCACTTGATTCAAACACGTTATATATGTAGTATGCATTTTCATCGTGTATGCTATGAAGACGGCATAGTTGGATTACTGTGGATTTTTCAACCTGTCCCCCAGCAAGTTCCTGCGGTCAACAGCGCAAGCGTTCCTGTGGTGCTCTTCCCCAGGAGAGCGAGAACTTGGGAGCGGAGTGCTGTGGGGGGGGGGCTCAGTAGAATCCATCACCTGGTCATCGTGTCCCGACACCAAGAGGAAGAAGCGATGCTGTTGGTTCTGAGGTTTCGGCTGAGGACCTGCCGCCTGACTGCCTGTATGGAGTACAAGCCGGTGAATCTGGTGAACCGGTACGACGCAATTCCAGTTGGCGTCAGTGTACTACCGATATCCCAATGGAGGTGGTTTTTGGAGCCGGCAAGCAGATTTGAAGAAACAATGGTTCCGGATTTCAAGCTGCATCTAAAATACAAATTTAGAATACTAATTACTCTAAGAATATTCTCATGATAAATTATTCTCTGTAAACTAAATTTTTAAAAATGCTTTTAAATATTTTCTCAACAGATAATTCTCAGGTTTTTAACATTAATAATACCTGAGCAATTCATATTATCAAACATATTTACATTTATTTCCATTTATCCGGCGAAAAATAGAATATCCTCAAAAATTCCTCCGAGAACTTTCTCGTTTTACAACTCTAAGAAGCATGTTCACAAACATATATTCATAGGATGTCAAAGTTATTTCTCAGAAGGGCACCATGAGGGTTGGGGTGTTAGAACATTTGTTCCCATCAAAATTAATTTGCAAATTTTTGGACGAGTTATAAGACACTCAATATTTTAACACATTAGAGACAGTATTATTTTTCTCTTCAAAATTATAACTCCATTCTAAATTACATTCATAGATATTAAAAGAGGAGAAATAAACTTATTTTTAATAATTCACATATATTTTTTAATAAATTTTTCATGTGACCATTGGTCTGGAACCAGGGATATCAAACCAGGGAACCTCGGGAACCAGGGCTGAAGTAGCCTGCCCCTTCCCCGAAATTTGAACTTAATGTACCAATCAAGTTAAAAACCTGTTAATAAGGCCAAATTTCCAAATCTTTTCTGGGGAGGACCCAGGGGCGGTTCCAGACCAAATTTTCGGGGGGGGGGCCATTTGGAAAAATACGATACTTCTCTATAAAAACATTAATTTGTATGCAAAATGAATATTTTTAATTATATCATTAGAAGAATTATATTTTTGAGGTGAAAAACAGTTAAAATATGAAATCCAATTTATCCCGTACAAGAAAAAACAATTTCAAAAAGCTTTTGAAAATTAATGGAGGAAGGAAATTTGTTATTCGAAAGCATGGACTTAAGATTTATTAATTTTAAAGTCATTTACGACTCAATATTGCATACAATAGTTAATTTGTATAACTGTTAATTACAGGGCCGTAGCTAGACTTTTTTTTTCGGAGGGGGGGTTTGGCCAAAAATTTCTTGAGCTTTAGTTCGATTTTGGTGTTGACCAAGGTAAGTGACAGCAGTGGATCCAGTATTTGTTTTTTTGGAGGGGGAAAAGAATTTTCACTATTAAAATCGTCTTCTAATATGCTAAAGGGGGTTTGGGGGTTCTCCCCCATAAAATTTTTGGAAATATGTCTAAAAAGCAGATTTTCAAATCGTTTTGGTACACCTAATCTGGATTTCGGACATACATTTTCAAGAATTTATTTCCAATTCGGTTGGATGTTTGCATTTCGACTAACTTTTTACAAAAACGTTGTAAATGATAGAGTTCCATGTTCCAAAATCGGGTCTGACCGACTTTGGAACATGACCCTAAAAGCAGGATTTTAACTCGTTTTGGAGTCCCTCTTCCCTTTTTTCCCTCACCGAGTTCCCACTCTTTCTCTTGTAAGTCCCAAAATTTTCAAGGAACTACTGTAATCTGTAATAATAGTTGGGGGTTCTCCCCAAAAAAATTTTTGAATTTTGAGCCTTAAAAGTAGGGGTTTTATGCATTTTAAGACTAATTTTTAAGTAAAAACAGTAAAAAATTTTCATTGAAATTTCGGGGGGGGCCTTTGATAACGCCCCGATTAATTACTAAATCAAATTACCATTACTGAAGATTGTGTTTTAAATAAATTTTATAAGTATCTGTTTTATGAATAACTGATTAAACTGTTCATTTCACATTTATTTCAAATAATAGCTTCTCAAATATTATAAGAACTCAGGTCTCAATATTGTTAGATTGTTAAAAAAATGCTCTCGACTTTAATGAGAGGTCTTTTAATATTCTTCTAAGAAAGAAAGCATTAATATTTGCAGTTAATTAAAAAAGATGTTTATATTTCAAAAAGCTTTGTATTGAGTAAAAAAGGTCTAAAAAATGAGCCCTAAAGTCTTTTCTAAACAATAGGGAGTTTTAGAAATAAACACATTTTAGTCTATTTTAAGAAGATTGAAGTCTCAAAAATGAGCATGTGATGAGTCGTTTCTAAATAGAGGATGGTTTTAAAAATGAGCATGTGATGAGTCGTTTCTAAATAGAGGATGGTTTTAAAAATGAGCATGTGATGAGTCGTTTCTAAATAGAGGATTGTTTTAAAAATGAGCATGTGATGAGTCGTTTCTAAACAGAGGATGGTTTTAAAAATGAGTACCTGGAGTGTTGAATTTAAACAAATAAAGATCTTAAATTTGAGCAGGCGCATAATCGATTTTGAACACATAAGGGTCTTGAAAACAAGAACATGCTCTAGTTCAAATATAAGCACATCGAATTTTCAAATCTAAGTAGTTTTGATTCGGAGCCATTTCGCTCACATGATGTATTCAAAAATGAATAATTTTGATTTAAATCTGAATACCTCGGATTAACAGTGTAAAGATGTTTTTAAGATCAAAAATATACAATACTTTCAAATAAAACCATTCTTATACACAATTTGAATTGAAAATAAACGTTACTTACTTTCAAAATTCGACTTATTATATTCCATCCAGCTATCAGTGTTCCAGCGAAAGCGAAAAATTGTTCGTTCGAAAAAATGGCGACGCCGAGGAACCAGGAACCAAAACTTTGTGTTCATCCGCAGTAGAGCTTGCTTTGATTTCGCCGCGATAGTAAATAGTTCGTTCGTTTCGATGTAAATACAAATTCCTTTTCTTTTCTTATCGTAAAATAACTTATGTTTATTATGATAAAGAGGTTTTTTTTACAAATGTTCAATTCATTGCACTCAAAATGATAAAATATTCGCCCTTTCTGTAATTGTGGGATTTTAAGCGTGTTAACGTACTCAAAACTGAGAACGCCGCTTACTCATTTTTAATTCAAATATACTTGAAAAATCTAAGTACATAAAAGTACTCATTTTTAAGCACATGCATTTTAACAGTGTAAAATGAAATTACAAGTGTATTAATTATTTTAACATACACATAAAAAAGTATTGGATTACACACACACCTTATTTAATTAAGAGTAAGATTATCCAAGCATAATGCCTCCCAATCTGTAAACGAACAATAATCACCATCATCATCGAAACGAACTCAGTTTGGGCTTCACAAAACTGAAACGTTAATTTTTCTCCAACCCAAACTCAGTTCGGGCATCACAAATTCTGCACGTAGTTGTTGCCCAAGCTCAGTTCGGACGACACTGTTAAGGGTTTAAATCTGATTTCCCTCCCCTTTAGAAGCATGACAAAATTGTAGAGGTGGCAATAGATGGTAGCAGCATCTATCATATGAGGCTTAAGTCAGACTCCTTCCATTTTTCGGTATCACTTTCTCAGGAGCATCTCAGGCGTACAATTCCTGTACGCCTTTGCGGATGGAGTTTAAATATTCCAAGTGGCATTAGGAACATCTTTCTAAAACTACGGGATCTAACCTGATTCTTGCATCATAAAACAATTTATAAACCTAAAACCACCCATCTGTAAATAGAGAAATTTTAGAACTATTAATCTTTTACTAATAACTTCTGTAGATTAGGTTTAAGTATGTAATCATCAGAAAATAATGATTAAAAATTCAATACAAATTTAAGTAAAGTATTCAACAATTAATCTCATTATTTTAGCATAAAATACTATCATACTTAAGATTATATACGTTTCAGACAATATAAAACTAAAAATCATAAAACATTCATTAAATACGATGCAATTTTATCACATTTTGTCTCTTAAGTGGCGTTAAATATCCTCTTTCAATGAACCAAGAGCCGTAGCCCAAAATTAATATTTCGCAGTGACCTATGTATCGAGTAAATGTCCTAAGGGAATCTTTATCCTTGTTTATGATTGACTACAGTGATAACGTGGATGAAACATATGAACAAACGTGGATGAAAAATATGAACTTTTGGTGATGCTCAACATTCTATGGCTTGGTAAGACTAAAGAGAACCCTTCTATTGGGATTAAAAAAATTTTATCGGTCCTATTTTCTAAAAATCATCTTACCACTCTCCTAAAAACCATTTTCAAGC
This sequence comes from Tetragnatha versicolor, assembly GCA_024610705.1. Classification (NCBI taxonomy): domain Eukaryota; kingdom Metazoa; phylum Arthropoda; class Arachnida; order Araneae; family Tetragnathidae; genus Tetragnatha; species Tetragnatha versicolor. The sequence continues at coordinate 7,147,156 of JANDEH010000022.1, forward strand.
TGATAATGCTTTTTATTAAATTTTCCTTCATAAGCAGGGTCGTGAATAAGAGACTGGAGTATGGTTCATATCTTTATTTTTATACTTTAACACCAAAATCAACCATCACTGTTTAGCTTACCACAAGGTTCATAATATCCCATAGAGTAAATTTCTCTCATATTTAAAACACAACTTTAATTCCTTCCCAGTCCATTCAACACAGCCTATTTGATCCCTAGAGACTAACACACCTTAAGCCCTTGATTGAATTAAGCAAATGAAAAATGGACCGTCAGCCATTGACCTTATATTCATTATTCACGTCCGTTTTACCGTTGGAGATGAAACCGCCCGTTGAACGGTGAACTGGTTTCGCTAAAAAAATATTCTTTTAATAACTCGGCTCAGGAAATTAAATTGATGGAGTTCTAAAATGCAAAGTAAGGTAAACATGCAATAACTCTTTTCATTTTTGTGAGTTAGGGGAACGGCTATTCTGTTATTAATGTTTCTTTGGATTATTATCAAATTGATGTTTTATTTATGGTGTGGCTTGACATACTTTGAAAACTAACTTCGCAGAGGGCCTTTTTATGGATTTCAAAATATATTTCACAAATAATAACTTTTTCTGTCATAATAAAGAAAAAAAGGTGATTGAGTCACGAAAATTAAATAACTATTAGGAAGATATTAAATACGTATCTTGTTGATGAGAGTAGTAAATCACTATGCGTTATCAGTATGCGTTATGAGCGTAGTAATCAGTATTATAAAAATCATAAAATATACATTAATTACTAAGTGTAGGTAATATTAGGGTGGTCCTAAGTATAATGGTAAAAAAATTTTTTCGGAATTTTTCAAGTCGCACCCCCTAATTTTTTTCCTTATGGGGTAGTAAATAACTGGTAAAAATTTTATCCGAATCGGTTAATATTAACACGTGCCGCAAAAGGGATGAAAATCTGAAAAAAACATCAAAATTCTCAAAACTTTGAAAAATTATTAAATTTATTTAAAATATATAATTCAATATATGTCTATACTTTTTTAACATAAAATGCTTAAACATGAAGGATATTGGCTTTTATAGCCTTTGACAGTTTTTAAAGGTATTGTATTTTCTCCTCATTATGCGTTAAAATATCGTTTATATTCTTCAAAAAGCTTGATTTCCCTTTCTGCAGCATTATTTACAACAGATAAGTTACTGACGACTTTAAACCCTTCCTGATAACCTCCAATAATCTTCACACGTTTTAAAGGATCCCTAGAAATAAATTTTGAAGAAAACTTAAAAACCTTTGAAAACAGTTTGCGGTTAATTTTGACACAAAATTGGCTTGATTTTTCTTAGAGTCCTTCCAGTTCTACAAAACTAATTTGCAACCACCCTTACACACGGGTAGATTCTTTCCCTCTAAACTATTTGGAAATTGCTCTGTGGGGACAGACTCATCAAAAAAGGCTAAGGCAACTATCTCCTCCAAGAAACCATATCCATGACTAATCATTTTTTCTTTAATGCTGCCTTAGATTATATTTTTATTAATTCCTCTGTAGAAAAAAGGTCCCTCATGAATTTCAATTCTTGAAATGTGGCTTTGTGATCCATTTGCACATCAAATCAGGCCTTTATGTATAGCTTAACAATAATATACTCATACCTTGTAGTATTGGATTATCCAAATTAACCCTCATTTCTAAATATAAATATCTTTAAGCAATAAATTACTTAAGACATCCACCTAGAATGATGCATAGCACCAGGTTGTTTAAATTTAATCATTTTAGCTTCATAATAATCTAAAAGTGTTATTGTCAACCATAGAAACTTTTGGTAGTTATCTCTCGATTGGTGTTAGAGCTTTGTTTTAGCCAACTTGTGAATTTCTTCTTTGTCTCTTCCATCAATGGTGTTTATTACAACTTCATTTTTAATACCTGATGGGTACTTTGATTTATAGATAACATCCCAAGATTTTCAAAACATTTAAATAAAAATGTAGGTCCATGGGATGCAGTAACGCAAGCTCCAAAGGCCGCTTTTAACACTAATTTAAGAACATTTAAATGTATTATATGAGCTTAGGCTTATAAAATTCAGTGTAAATTTCAAATCAAACCTTTAACTATGATGAATTACATTTAAAATCTAATTTTAATTGTTTTGATTATTATATTAAAGTTTTGTTTTATGTCCCAACCCCAACCTTCATTGGGGACATAAAACAAAATCCTCCACTTTACCTTAAATCCTCCATTGTAATCCACATATAATAATGAATTTCACCCTAAAATATGTGCAATAATCATAGTGTAGGAGGTTTTCAAGTTTATCATAAAATACATGAAGATACCGACTTTGATGTGATCTTTTGAGAACTCCCACGCAGCGTCCACTGTTGCGGCGGAAAGTGCCCATCGAGCCGGCATACCTCCCTCAGTGTTACGGAGTCCCGCGCATCTACCGTACTCTAACTTCAATCGCGTTGCGGCACGTGTTAATATTAAAATATTTGAAAAATATTTGGTATACATTCATTTCATACCTTAAGTAAAAAAGTTGGGGGGTGCGACCGAAGAAATTCCGAGTTTGAAAAATTAGGACCACCCTAAGGTAATGTATTTTTTAGAAATGCTTTTGTGATATTAGCCCAAGTCTTTTAAATACAAAACTTTACATTAAAAAGTATCCAATTCATAGAGAATCACATTACGTATAGAGAATTCAAACTTATTTGTATATGTTGGATGTATTGTTGTTGATTAATAATAATAAATAGATTGGAAAGTTTTTTTTAAACTTGTGAATTCTAAAAAGTAGACTATTTTACTAAATGTTATTTTTAATAGAATATTAATTTACATAAAATATGAAAAATTATCGGGTAAATTTGTATTTTTTCTTTTGATCTAATGTACAGAATTTATGTTACACCAAAAAATATGGGTATTGATTTGATTATTTTAGTTTTGCAAAAGAAATGTACCTTTTTAGCAAATTCACAGAAGAAAATGTATTTATATAAACTATTCAATTAATTGAATCGCTTAATTCTGAAACGAGTCGAACGCCACTTGGTTTCAAAAATGAGTTATTGGTGTCATGAGATTCTGAAGGGGTAAACGCACATTTTAAAAAATTATTATTAATTAACGTGATTTTAAAATAGTTTTCCAGCTTGCTAAATTTCAGCTTTAGTGCAGAAACATGTCAAACGCTTGACTAGTTTCTGCACTTGGAATTTCGTTCATGAAGTCTCATCTGAAGCTTGTTTGGGACTGATTTTTTATTTAATCACATGCAAACACTATATGCGATTGGAAAAGTCATTCTTTAGAGTTTAGATCCATCAAGCCATAGTAAAAACCATATTTTTGAAGTTTTTGTACGAATCTTAAGACTAAGGACGTTTTGGTAGCTGTATATTTAAAATGGCTTGTGGCCCCTTATTTCATCCATGTGATTGAGATTTTGGATCTATGAATCACTTTATTAAAAGGAGACATCAAATTATCCCCAGATCATAATATTGAACTAATTAACTGATTTTGTAGGCTTTTAAAGCAAAATACTTTTAATGTCCACAAAGTTATAACTAAACAACTATATAATTTCCTTCGAAGATGTCTATATTAACATTTTGAATTGGCTGACCACTATTTTTGAGTTTAGAGTTGAAATTATTTATAAAAAAGATATTTATACATCTACTAACCAAAAGAGAAAAATAAGAATTCTATAATAATTTTGTGGATTAGTATTTAATAAGAAACTGTTATTTTCAACTAACACTCCTACTTTTTTTAACAAATCCTTAAATCAAATAGAATTAAGCTCCGAAAATAGGCTTTAATACTCTATTTAATGCAGAAACCTCCTGTTAAATGCAAAAATTTCAATAATTTTTTTATGAAAAGACTAAAAAAATTTAAAAAATTTTTTTGCCTGTAAAATATCCAAATAAGGTCTGCTTTAAGAAAAAAATTACTAAACATCTTCATAAAAATATAGTGAGCTTTTCTATACAGTTTTTCTCGTTTATCTCAAAACAAGAAAAGTGGCGTTTGAAACGTTTCAGAAACAAGAGCTAAAATTAACTTTTGAATCCTAAACTTATTTTATAAAATAATTATTATATGAATTAGAAAGAAGTTCAAAAAACTTATGGGTTCTACATAATAGTAGATCATGTTTTTAAGTAAATGTGATGGTTAGTTAGATTATTAATTTATATTAAATGTGAACAGTTATTGGGTAGATTTGTATTTTATGTCTAAGTTTTAACTATTAACAGACTTTATGGTACCCTATCATAAACATGGGTATTAATGAGATTATTTAAAGTTTGAAGAAAATAAATATTTTTGATATAACTAAAACTCATTGGCGCAACAGCCCTAGTGGGCCAAGGCCTACGATGCCCATCTTCGTTTTCGTGACCGTGGGGCCCTGGGGTGCATGGTGTTAGGCATGTGTCCCGGTTAGGTGGTCATTCTAACGCGAGACCCCCAGTGTTTAGTTCCCAAACACGCTTGGTCCTCATTTTATCGACCCACTGAAGGGATGAAAGGCTGAGTGGACCTTGCCCAGCCCGGGAATTGAACCCCGGGCCTGTGGTGTGGAAGCGCGAAGCACTGAGCCACTGGGGCTTCGTATATTGACTTTGATATACCTTCATTTTTTAACAAATTCAGAATTTTGAAACGAAAAAATATGAAAAAGTTTACCATCAATCCTTGTTATCCTAAGTTGATTTGGTTGTAATTTGAAGTTGAATCCTAAATAAAAATATTCAAAAAACAAAACCAGTCACTTTTCTATTATAATACATTCTAATTGGCAACTATTCCTATTAAAACTTCAAAAATATTTCAATTTATAGGTGTTAATGCGGGAACTACAAATACCAATTATAAAAGTTCCCCGCTAAGCTAAATGGCCAGATACTATTCTTTAACACTAATTCCCTAATTCCCAATGTTTTCCAACAACAAAACCCGCCATATTCAATTCATCCATTGAAAACTGCCCTCTTCACTCACACATTACACACAAACGATCTAGACCCAACAAAACATACTTTCACACAGTCCCATCTAATTACAAGCCGCTCGCTCCAGATCCCGCACAACCCCTACATTCATTCCACCAACAACTCTCGTATCATCCCTCTCCCCCCCCCCGACAACAGCAAACAATTCCGAAAAGAGTGACAGAAATTTCGATCCCAATGCAACTCGGCATGGAGTTGAAATATCACGTCGCGCGCTGACTGCCTCGGACGTAGATTTAAAATGGGTAGAGGGGGTATGTTTGAAATCCCAGAGTGACCAACATTGACTTGTGGCTAACGAGGAAAAGATTCCAGGATCCCAGAAATGAACTAGAATTCTACAGGGGTTTAGTAAATGACTCAAAACACTTACTGTGAAAAAAATTAGCTGCGGAATTACAATAGAAAAGCTGTAAGAAATTATTCTAAGGCTAAGCGCGCACTATAGACTTCCGTTACGGTGACTGGAACATAACTGTCACTCAAGCGCAATGGATCTCCATAACGAGATTCATGGCAATCGGCCAAGAGTCTCATCGCCTAATGCGTGTGCTCTAGCTTCTGGCCATAGCCCGAGTGACAATTATGTTCCAGTCGCCGAGACAAAAGTATCCAGTGTGCGCCTAGCCTAAGAATTATGTTAAGTCCCAAGTGGTGCTAATTGAATGGGTCCGGCTACCCTGAACCCCATTTTCAATATTAGTTTACTACGTTCCTAATGATATTCCGCGCTAATTTTTTCACAGTAAGTGTTTAAGCCATCTTCCTGTAAGCCATCTTCCTGTTATGCCTGTAAAATTTTCGTCAGTTTTTGTGAGTTTAGCCTGGAAGCGTTTCCTTGTATGTAAGTGTTCGTCATTATTAAAGCTTCTCCCAGCCGTAAATGGGTCAATTTAATAAAAATCTCCCCTTGCCATTAAAATGTATTCTTAAAATAACTATTTAATCTTGTTTTAAGAAGGAACATAGGGCTTTTGTCTAATATTTTAAAAATGCATTTTCACACTTTTACAATTTTTAACTAAATTTTTGTTTTTGTTTTTAACCATTTTAAAGAGAAGTATTTCATTATCAAATAGCAGAACTAAGCATAAAGTCTCTTCTTAGTTTTAATAGGGTTGTTTTAGAGTGATTATGTACCGTTCCAAAAAATATTTTATGCCTATAAAGCTATTTTTAGAGGGAATTACTTCTTCACAAATTTTTTTCTTAGTAAAATTTTCTATTCTAAGTTTGATATTTTGGTGTATGATTCCGATCAAAAATGTCAAATTCATATTATGAATAAACATTAATCATATTTCATGTGAAAAAATATTTGCCTATGAAAAATGAAACTCAATTTAAATTAATCCAACACCCGTTCACCAACTTCCATATCTTAACACAGACAAATGTCGTAGATGATGTGGTATATTTTTTCATGTAATTTTTCTGCATAAATTTAAATGGGCACCAAGCAATACATTTTATATTGACTGATGAACTTACAGGAATGCTTTTAATTCAAATCTGATATGACGTCTCTCGGTCTTTCGCTCGCATAAAAATAGATCATGTCCTAAAATCAGTTGCAAGCTTTGTTGGTGCATTATTCATCTCTAACTTTACCTAATATTAATCTGGAATCAAGCTTTTCCTACAACTTTGATTGGCTTAAAACTGTTTTTCCCTTTTTCAACTACCAATTAGAAGTTTTGATTCCAGTTAACCTTAGGTTAGGTAAGTGGCCGTCAATCATGCGTATCTCGAGTGACAGACAAGTTTTAATCCCTTCAAAAATACCAAGTTATTATCATCAACAATCTTAACCAGGGGTTCATTAATTCACAGGACAACAAAACAGGTGTGGATACCAAATACAATCGAACGAATCCTTCCCCCTAGTTCGATTTAACTCTCTGGCCCCAAAAGCTGAATCGATGGAATATGCCCTGGCCCGATGCCAGCGACCGCAGCGCCACCAAACGGGTCCCGGCGGAAACGGTGGCGTTCTGAGTCGTTAAGTAAAGGGAAGTGGGTTGGGAACGAAGTCAAATGGACGGTGAGTGGTGAATAATATCCGATCAGGGATGCCGCTGTCTCGCATGCGTCGCGTTTGCATCCCCGCCAGTGGGAATTTGTCTGGGGATGAACTTTCCGCCACGTGGTAAGGGATGGGTATGGCCCCCATTCAAGGATTGGTAGGAGAGGAAAATGGGTGTTGACGCAGAATGAGATCTAACAGTTAAGTTAGCTGGATTTAGAGTAGATGTTGTTACTGCAAATGAATTTTTTTACTCCAGGTCTTTTTTACGTTCATAATTAAGAATATTTAAGACCACAAATGTCGGTTGCGGTGTCCCCCTCTACTCTAAAACCAGTTGATTAAACTGGTGGATCGCCCACCATCCATACTGGAAAATGACAATAGGTGTAAAAGGAGACTTCTTTTACAATATTTACTAATTTAAGTCACATATTGTTTAAGGGGACTCAATACCAAAATTTGGTCAAAATTTCGAATTTGAGACTTTGCAATAAAAATGAAGATAATACCCTTAGAATTATTCCTACCAAGTTTCATAATGATACGGGATTTCTAAGTGTGAAAATATTGAGATTTCTGAAGCCTAGATCGGTTTAAAAGCCTAGTTTTCTATCTTTAAACGGCTTTTTCTGAAAACAAGGTTTTAATGTTTAAAATCTAAAGACTTTTTTTCTAATCATCCAAACCACTTCAAACTTAGTAGTCATTATCAGTAACACCTGTTTAACATCTTCAGGCATGGGTTTTATAATAAGGTACTTGTACCCAATATGGATAGGGCTCTCAATATGGACACCCCTAATATCTTAAAAAGTAAGAAACTTGATCGAGAGTTGGCACTACAAGTTCTTGAAGAAAAGCAGTTTAAGAAGTAATTTAGTCTGGAAAGTGCAAAAAAGCGCGTTGTTCGCCATTTTGAAGGAAATTTGTGTTTTCATGGTGTGCTGATCTTAATTACAGGTTAAGTTTAAATGCTTATTAGATATGGTAAAATTACTTTAAATATTAAAAAGTGGAGTGTTTAAGAAAGCGGATAAGACAAATTTTCGTTTGCTATTGCGTATATTGCTTAAAAATGTTTTCTTTGTTTATTTATTACAAGATTAAAAAACTACGCCCTGTTCCCATTATGGACACCTTATGTCCACATTGGAAGAACAGCAAGTAAATCTTCAGATTCAGAAATTTTTAAAATAATTATCTGTTTTAGGTTATTTAATTTAGCTAATTCATAATAAAATAATGTTTACGAATAAATAATGTTTATGCATTTTTAATCGTAATTATAGTATCCGTACATAACATTACGAAATGCATGTTCTGAAGATATTTACTGTGCCCCCCTCCCCCGCAATACTTTAAGAAATATTTTTTTATCCCCTCTCCTCTAAAATCCCTTGGAAGAGTGGTTCTTCCATACACCCTGTGTAGAAGGTCAATAAGTAGCCACCTAGGGACAGGTGGTTCCTAATATGGACACTTTCAAACATTTTTTGTTTTTATCATTGAAATTAAACCAGAATAATTACAAGGACGCTAATTTTAATAATGATAGTCAATAGTCCAGGGATAGTGGTCATACATTTTTGGAGTCCTATGACGTGTACAAGGGGGTGAAAAAAATACATTTTCCTTAGGTTGTCCATATTAGGTACAGGTACCTTATATTTGAATTGAACTAACGACTTTGAAAAGCATCCTCAGTGGTAAAAAAAACAACCGTCGTCAACGTTCATAGAAAGGCCAAAGTAAACAATTTTATAATTCAGTCTCATTTCCTTTAAAAATATATATATATTCAAATCATTCTGAAAGCACAATACGTATAAAAAGATGAATATTGGTCCATGGAACATCCAAATTATAAACAGATCATTTTCCCAAATAACTAACTCAAAAGTTTTTGGAAGTCCAACAATTTTGTGCAATGTCATAACCCACTCCCCATTGTATTATAATAGACTTCAAAAATTGGTGGCTAAATGCATTTTTTAAGAGTTGAAAAATGTAACTGAGATTAAAGACTAAAAAGCGAAGAGAAAAACGTTAAATTTAAATTAATAAAATTTTTGATTGCAATGGGCAATACCACTATTTTTTTATTTTTTTATTCGATAGAGGTACCCTAGAGTGGAATATACGCGCAAAATTTTTTTAATTACGATTATTATTTATTTTTTTATGTAATTTCAAAGTTTGAGTTCAAAAAAGGGCGTTAAATCGTCCAATTTCCCAATGTGACGTACGTTTACCCTATACATTGATTTTAAACAATGCTTTGATTTAAATTGATGAAAACTTGCACGACCTGAAAAGTAATTTATTTCATTTTTCGGGATGGATCTCCGAAGCAGATAGTGAAACGTTTGGAAGTGAATTCCAACAAACACGGCCATCCATCCCGGAAAATGAAATAAAAAAAGGCTTTAATTAAACAAATCAAATTCATTGTTGGGTTTCTCGTTAAAGTCTGTATGAATCACTTGTGACGTAGTACTTTTACCCTAAACAATGACAAAGGGCTTTTCGATTTTAATTTTAAATATTTAATTAATTAATTTTTTTGAAACTTTTCATGTGGATTTTTGGATGTAGATCTATTTCCTTTACTGGAAAAATGCATTTTTTCTGTTTTCAAAAAATGATGGTATTGCCCATTAACAGAATAAAAAACTTCATATACTTTTGTCAGTCTAGCCAAGTTTTCAGCTCAAGCGCACGAAACTTTATATTAAGATTTATTTTTTAAAACGGTAGTAATAAAACAAATTAAAAAATATTTTTAAATTGTTTCAAAGACTTAAATGCTTCTTTTCTCTGCCTTAATGAATTCAAAATAATTTTAAGATTTTTAAATTGCAACGATTAAATGAAGAAGGGTTCACTTAAATTGTCAATACAGATACGATATAAGTGTTGGTGAGCATACAAACAAAATAAAAAACAATCCAGTAAGCTCCAAACTTTCTCCTTTCCAAGAAGTCATCATCTTTCTGATAACGTTGCACGAAACTGGTAATTTTCAAGCAATCTTCTATCGATTTTCAATTTTAGTTCGATTTATGTTTTTAGTTTCTGGAAAATGATGTTCAAAGAGGAGGAAATGGTAATGAATGGAACGAGCTCTCTGTGATTCCCTCAATAATTGCGGAAGAAACGATTTTTCATATTAGATGTTTGAAGTCATTCCTAAAAACTGGATTTTTAGGTATTCTTTAGTCGGAGAACCTAATAAAATTTTTGTATTGGAATCAGATATAAAAGAGCAGCCTTATTCGCATTTTTTTTCTCTTTAAATAGATGTGATGTGGCTTTAAAAAAATACTGTAAGAATTTAGTTCAAAGGAAAGGAGTAAATTTCTTTTTGAAAACGGGTATATGTTTTTACCTTACTTAAATATGAAAATCTGTGGAACTTTAGGTTACTTTGGGTTTCAATTTTAAACCTATATAGAATTTAATTTCCTGCTTCGCAATTTCGTATTACATCTTTTAATTCCTTTTGAAATACTTTAAATTAGAGTTTTTAGCACTCACTAAAAGTCTGCATCAGAAATCCTCAGGCTACTTGTTTTATTTAACTTTCAATCATCAAGAATGGGTAAGTTTTAAATTTATTTGGTAAAAAACTTAAGAACTACATAATTCAGACTCGCCTGTTTACGTCGCCTAAAAGAGACGAGGAATAACACAAACAACTATTTTATAAAAATTATTTTAAGAACTCTTAACTCGTGTATATTCTTAAATTAAACTTCGTGCAATTGCAAATTAAAATTAAATAAGAAATATCAGCTTTAAGTATGCATAATTTGTTTTAAAACTTCATAATATTTCTTTAACTTGTTTTCATCACAGTTAATACTTTGCAATGCATTAAAATGACAATGTATTTTTCCATTTAGTTATTAACATTCGATTTACTATATATATGTATTTTATAACGTTTCGTTAATCTAAACACATTATCAGATCTTCTAAAAGAAATCAAGAGTTCAAACTTTCAAAAGTTCAACTTTTGATTTCTTCTTAAAGAAATCAAAACTTAATTTAATATTTTCCAAATTATACATTTTTCTCTATATTTTATTTTTATTTACATTATAAATTAAATTTATTATTATATTTTAAGTTTTAAGTAAGAAGTAATAAACAAATGAAGCATCAAAATATGTTATGTACAGAAAATACTTGTATCATAATTCCACACTTCAAAGTAAGGGATTTTAATACAATATAAAAATTCTTTATTTAAAATTTCCCTTTATGAGGTGGTTGTCTTTTTTATCAAACTTGATAAAGGGTAAAATAAATAATAGGTATGACATACAAGCATGGGAAAATACACTCATTGCCATAAAAAATAGCGCACCAGGAAGAAAAAGAGATATCAAACCCAAATTTATTTCCATGATTACCCATAGTATGAAGTTTGGTTGATAACAAATTCAGACTTCCATGAAGTTAGGGGACCGAGAAAATCAGTAAAAAGTGTTGACTCCATAGGTGTCCATAACCACCTCTACACGCCATGGTATTGAGTGAAAGGGGCTCTAAATGGGCTGTTGGGGATTGGAGGATCATGCTGCCTCCCCACGTAGTCAAATTTTTTCTGGTGGACCAGAGGACGTTGCATACCGGGCAAGAGGATTTTTCTTCATTGACCGGACTTGTTTTGTGGACGTTGGTTATGGAGAACGGGAAGGACGGGGTAAAAATGCAATCTAGGGGGGTAAGAAAAAAGCTTGGGCATTGCCTACAACATGTGGTTGTGCATTTTTCTCCTGAAACTTGTCCACAGGACAGGTTTGAAGGTAACAACGGACAACCGGCAGCAAAACCTCAATAACGTAGCTCTGGTTGGTCAATATACTGGTAAAAAATATTGAAGACATGCGGGAGGGGGATGGATATCGTTTGCAGTACTGTGGACTGTCCATTTGGTCCACATAGCTTCTTAGATCTTTGTCTCTAAACAAGGGGCTGAAAATGGGGCTTTCTGTTTCTAATAGTGCACCAAATAAGGAAATGAAAATCCAATTGTCATGACATTGTGCTTATGAGAAATCCCTTTTCGGTTTGCAGCACCACCACGGTTGGATATGAGTTTAAAGACACAATGGAGAGAGCGCACTCAGCTGTTGATTTTCTAATCGTCCCATCACGGAGTGGTGATCCTGAGTAACGGAGTGGTGATGCATTGGATTCCATTTACGCAACTCCTGAGTATGATTTACTAGTACTTTTATCAACCTGAGCAGCGTCATTTAGGTTTTGCAGCCGGTTGTCCGTCCTTAGCTTCAGACCTGTCCTGCGGACAAGTTTCAGGAGAAAAATGCACAACCACATGTTACACGCAATGTCCAAGCTTTCTTCTTACCCCCCTAGGTTGCATTTTTACCCCGTCCTTCCCATTATCCAGAACCAACGCCCACAAAACAAGTCCGGTCAATGAGGAAAAATCATCTTGTCCGGTATGCAACGTCCGCTTGTGCACCAGATAAAATTTGGTTACGTGGGGAGGCAGCATGGTTCTCCAATCCCCAAGAGCCCATTTAGATCCCCTTTCACTCAATACCATGTCGTGTAACGGCGGTTATGGACACCTATGGAGTCAACACTTTTAACTGATTTTCTCGGTCCCGCAACTTCATGGAAGTCTGAATTTTTTATCAACCAACCTTCATACTAGGGGTAATCATTGAAATAAATTTGGGTTTGATATCTCTTTTTCTTCTTGGTGCGCTATTTTTATGGCAGTGAGTGTAATCAAATGAATAGAACACACAAAACCCTGTACTGTATGTAGTTTTCAAACTTGGAATGCTTAGCAAGCAAAAAGTGCTACTACCATCATGCTTTTTATCAAAGGGTTAAACTTAGTAAAATATTAAGAGAGACCCTCAACCATAAAGTAAAAATTACAATTTTTTTACCTAAGCACTTCCATCCAAAATCATAAAACTAATGTACTTCAACTTTTTCAAAGCTCATAAACCTGGTTATTCGAGTTATTTATCCGAAAACTTCCCCTCTTAGTTTTCTTTCCCCTCCAAACTCCCCACTAATGTTCCTAACTCCCGACGTAACGCACCCCAATCCACACACCTTTACGACTCCGCTTATTCTCATAATCCCCAAAACACGACATCCATTGTCAAAAAGGTTCCTTTGAACGGCTCCCGGAACCGATCCCAACAGCACTCCAACAGCTCCTAATCAACGATCCGATCCCGAACAAAAACAAGTCCGGCTCCACTAATGGCGGCCAAATAATGACTTGTGTTCCTATCGCTTATCAAACAAGGATAAAAAGCGCCATGGCGAGAGAAAACTAGGGAAGGGTACCTGAAGGGCTTCTCTTGTGATTCTAGACTTGGATGCCAGTGAAAAGTTGGTGGAGGTTCTTTAATGATCATGTTCAAATGGGATTTGATTGTTAGATTAGGGCTCTGGGGATTCACAATAAGAATTACTTTTTTTCGCATTTCTATGCGTTTAATGATCTAAATAAGATACAATTACAATTTATAGTAGTCTAGAGAATATAATGAAGGTTTAAAGATTTCTAGTTAGATTTTGATGTTTGTCAAACGAGATTGGAAAAAGATTTGTAATCAGATTTTTATATTCATTAAATGTAATTGGATAGATATTTTGTTGGATATTCTTCAAATGCAAAAATTATTTTTTAAATGTATATTAAAAAGGGTTCTTTTTTATGCATTCATGTACTTTTTTTGTTTAAGTAATAGTCTTAAAGAGGAATGTTTTTTATTTCTTATTTACAATATAAAAATAATTAAATAATTTTATGAACAATTAATTCTGTTGGTAAGATTTATACTTAAAAATTAAGATAATTTGAAATGTTTTTAAAAGACGCTATCTTTCTACAAAGTATGCCTACTAACCGATTATTTTTGAAAGAATATTAAGAATGATTTTCAGTTGTATGAGTTCAAGGCCCTTTAAATATAATAAGCTGCACTTATAAATTTAAATGTAGTGATAATATATGTTATTCTTGTGAAAAAAATTTGCTGCATAGTGTGTAAACTTATTTACAAAATTTAGGATGATTACTAAAATTACTTTGAAACTTCATAAAATATCACATGCGAGAACCTATAAATTAAATATATCAGAAATATTTTCTTTACCCATAGATAACTAATATGCATAACTTCTTTTCGCATTTTAGGTATGTATTTCTTCTTTTATTACTTTGTTTTTATGTTGTTAGTTTCAAAGTAACAAACAAGTTCCTGTGACAAAAGATGCTTCTAAAAGGTATTTTAATAGGGTGAGCGTAATGTGCTTTTATAATAACTTAATTATCTCATCAATGTTCTCAAGTTAATCGAACTCATAGCTTATATCCAAAGAATTACAGAACTAAAAATGTATCACATCATCAAACACGAATCTTTAGGCTTAGATTTTATCTACATAGAACTTAATGATGTTAGGTAAGTACAAGTTCTAACGTTTCATTATGCGCACCTAGGTAATTAAATATAATGAACTCATCAAAGATAAATTTCCAAGTGTTTATGACCTTATGAATATTAATACCCAATTTGCCAAAATGCGTAATAATAAATTCGTAATGGGTCTAATTACATGTATTTATCATATGCGCTTTCATTTTTTTCAGCAATACTAAAACCTGGTTTGTAAAAGTTTGAAAATATATTAGTATATGCTCAAATTAAGTAATTATAAAATCATGCACTTTACATTCATTCATACGAATTGCTTTTTGGGGGGGTTATTTTTTCTCTTTTTATTTATTCTTATACCTTTAATGTAAGCTTTAATTATGTTTGTTTATCGTTTAAAAGTGTAATTTTAAGAAAAATGTCATAAAATGATCTTAAGCTGTTATTAACTAAAGCGTAGTATGAAAAATATAAAAGCATAATGTATCCCATATTGGTCTGATCTAGCGAACTCATCAAGTGTAAAAAACCTTTATTTAATAATCTCCCTTTCAGAGCCAAAACAGTATTAGTACAAGAAGAACCAAATAATGTTTATGCAACAAAACATATAATTTCTTGTAGGTTAGTTTTTAATTGATTGAATTATATTCATATAAAAGTTATTACTTCTTTGAATAATATTGCATCTAGTTAAAGAAACCTAGCACCCTTGCTTGTAAACGGAACCACGCCGTGAAGCACTCTAACTGGCTGAACGCCTGTAAAACTAGTTTCTTTGCGAGTGTCGTTTTGAGGCAGGAAAACAAACTAGTTTCGAAGCATGTAGTTGTAGGGGATGAAAGCAAGCTGTAGTTTTTTATATTCGGTACCATTTATTAAATAAAAAGTTTCATAATTTTTACATGGATTTAACTCATTACATAACTAATATTATTTTCCATGGAAGTGTTTCTCACTTCCCAACAGTGAATCAAAACAGGGAAAGTATGGAATTGAAATAAATATCCACCCATACACATTCCGGTAGTTTGGGTTAAAAAGACTGGACTAACCTTACTGGGCTTACGCCTGTAGTTAGTCGACTTAATTTGTATTTGTATATCCCATATTTATTTAAATTCAGTATATTGGCCTTTTAATAAGTATTTTTTTCTAATCTCAAGGTATCACAAGCATATTTTAACTTAATAATAAACATATTTTAAAAACTACTAAAGTAAAAAGTACTATACAATGATTTACTAAGTTTTCATGACATCAATGGCAAATAAAACTAAATTTTACTGTTCCTTATACTGTTATACTGTTACTATAATTCTCTTAACATTTTCGACAAATAACTACTTCAAATCAATTTGGTTTCTTTTTCCCGTTTAAAAATTTTATTTTGTTAAGTTAAAAATATTTTACCCGATTTCTTGGGAAATACGGCCTAAAGAACAACTCTTTTGAAAGTATATTAACGATTAAAATTCAGCAGCATCATTAAATGCAGAGCTCAAAGTTAATGGTTCTCCTTGACCACAAAACCACAGAAAGAAACCGTCAGACTAAAACTTAAACAAATAACGTACTGGTCCATTATACCTTTAAAATTTTAAATCTACCAAATCAAGTATAGCATAAAGGGCCATGTGCATTTTTAAGTGAGAAAAAAATTAGTTCATGGCATGTAAAATAATACTGTTACTTTTACAGTTTAATGAGGCTATGTGAACGAAGTAAATGTATAAATAGACAGGCAACAGATTTTAGTATCTGGCATCTTGAACCAATGCTTTAATACATGTTAAGTCTACCCCATGAACTAAAAAAACACATAAATATATCATACTTTAATTTTTCACTTCCCTTTCACAAACCTTGTGACTAAAAAATTCGGTGTTATTATTAGGAGTTCGGAGGGTTTACATGAACACCAAGCTATTTCAAAGGTTCCACCAAAGTACGCAACTAACCCTCTAGCCAGGACGTCAAGCTTATGTTACCAAAATTAACCATACATCACCCACCATGGACACTTAAAAACATCCACAAAAAAAACATCCAACCACACTCCACCACAACCACACAGAGACCAAAAAAAGGCACAAACTTACTTCTGTGGCAGAGGCGGATGCTCCTCCTCAAGTGACTGAGCCCTCGCCATGACATTTCGGATGACCTGCCGTTCCTCCTCCGTCAAATTGGTCAAGTCCAAGTCCTCGGGCATCTCCACCACAGAACCCCGCTTCTCCATCCTCGGTTGGACCGGAGCAGGGGCAGGAGGAGCCGGGGCCGATGAAGACAGCGAAGGGCGTCGAATCGCCGATAGCAGCTGCGGCCCTGCGCTACCCCGCCGGCCCCCTGGGTCCACGGCCGGCGGCTGAGACTGCGGGGGCAGCGGCATGGACTGCTGGCTGACCAGGGTCCGAGCCCCCATCCCTTGAGGGGCTGGGGGGCCTCCGCCTCCAGCCCCCTGATCATCACCCTCTTGACTAGCTTCGTTCCCCATTGGTTAGCTTATGTCAATGCATTCTTATATGCGAGAATGAAAATAGCTGATCAGATGTAGTGGGATCGCTGATCAGATGTGGTGGAATCACTGATCAGTTGTAGAAGTGCTATCACGACTGCTGAGGAAAACAAGTTGAAAGGGGGTGAAGTATTGTAAAGCGTTCACTGTATATATAACACCAGACCTTATAATCACTGTTCTGTAGCAGATGTATGCTGTCCAGGCTGCTTTGAAAAAGATCGTACTGTATTTCCAATGATAATGACGAATATATTAACTGCTTAGTAGAGTAGTAGATGTAGAGCTGCAACAAGCGCTAAGGAAAAATATAGGTGGTTCAAGGACTGTATTGCACACGGCCACTGAGGGAGTTTAAGTCTATTTTCACCCAGATAAGTGCTATTTTGTCCAAAATAGATAAGGTTTTAAAGTTGCTGAAGAATACGGTTTATTGTAAATATTAAACTGAAAGCAATCTAAGAATATTTGGTATTTTGCTTTTATTTTAGGTCTTTTTACCATCCAAAATCTTGGTTACGATATGTAAAGAGGTTGTTATTGTCAGAAAACAGGAAATCAGGAAGCAGGTTTTTAAGTTCTGTACAATGCAGCCTTTTGTTATCAGGTAGATTTTTTCAAACTGTTATTAGTTGATTAATGTTATAGTTATTTTATAGTGCTTTATCTTGCACAATTTTTTACAATCCTATCATAATAGATAATTCGAGAAGTAAATTTCGTTCAACTGTGGTATACTTTAAGTCTAAACTTAAAGACGAATTCAAATTTGAGTGCATCTTAAAGTGTAAACACAACTTACAAGTGAATTTCTCATTCTCCCTTTAATTTTCGAAATTAGTAAAACTTATTTTAAAGAAATATTTAATAGAAATATAAAGAAAATAACTGAAGTAGCATTTTTCCATTGCACTTAAAACTCATTTTTTCCTTATCCCATACAATGTAACTTTAATAAAATTCTTTTATAATTTATTATTTTAATTTCAAAATATCTGGATTCAAAATGCACAATTATATTTTTATTTGGCTTTGCTAAAATTTATTTTCCCTAGTATACTATTTACCTTCAATTACTCTAGCATACTTCTGTTAAATTCTTTCACTAATAATAAATATTTTTGATTTTATCAACTTCTTAAACTTAATTCAGGTATAACTTCTAATGATAATTGGCAAATCTATAACAGTCACCATTTCTTTCACAAGTAGTTTTTAACTATTCGGTCAAAATGATCATCCAACAAACAAGTATTTTACTCCTAGTCCATATTACTTCAGTAATATATGCTTTGTTCCAATGGCATTCAATCTCACGAATGTAATCAGATATTGGATTGCAAAACCTAGATACAACTTTTCTCTCAGTTATCACATTCATGTATAAACTTATGTGTTTATCTATCTATCACAAAACCTTCAACAAGTAAATTCATCTGTTCAACAGCATATCCCCATCAGATATTTTTTTCCAGTAGGATCTTATGTAACTCAATCGAAGCAGATTCTTGAAATTCACCAATCCTTAATATCCCTTGCATGCGTCCCATAAAACATTTTTTCCAACAAGTGATGCTATTAATGCATCTATTTTCTTAGTAACCAACTTTTTGAATCAACGTAATCCACTGTTGTAAAATGATTGATCAGGGGGAAAATTTAACATTGAGTTTCACCAATTAGATTTCATGCGTCCCCAATTAGATTTCATGCGTTTTTAGCTGTATCACAAATGCAACATATCCCTGTGGTGTACCAGGATCCACGCTATAAATAGCGCTGTATCAACAGATTAATTTCGAAACATAGTTCAACTTTCGTTATTACAACTCAGGCCACACTTATTCACCACGACTTCGCTGCGTCGTCGCAAATGCAATCCATCCTTCTTCAACAGGCCAAGTATAATTAATACCGCTACATGTAAACTGATAGCTCCTTCCTTCAATCAGATACTAGTAGATATCCGATACACACCACTAAACCACCGATGGTGCACCTAGCTCTTCGGTCAAGCCCGCCGCGCAACTATAAATAGCACGCTAGTAGGAGAGATGTGGTAGTCCGCTCCTCGCGCATATTCCTCCTTGTTCTTATTTTTTTATTATTTGCAACGGGTCCGGCAAACTGTGACCCCCGCCTGGTCCGTGCAGGCAGGGAAAGGATTGTCCCGGATCCCTCGGCAGGACCTGAAGGCAGTCAGGATAGCAGCACCCGCGGTGCGACTCAGTCGGTGTGACGTAGAGCTGTGGCGCGGGGTTGCCGTATCGACGGATGCCGCGGGCCGGTCGACTTTCGCAGCGGGGAGGGGAGGTGGAGGAAAGGAGAGGGGCTCTGGGGATGTGGCGGCCGGTTGCTTGCCGGACTCATTCATTAGCTTAGGTTTAAGTTTGCGTGAGGAAGGAAAGTTTGCAAGGGGGTTAATGAAAGGGGGGATGTGTATCTCCTACACACGCCAGAGAGTTATTGCTTGTGCCCGGTTTAGTTCGATTACATCAAATCGTACCCTCTGCACAATTCAGCAAAGATACTTTTTCCGAGTATAAATTAAGATTATTTTTTTACAAAATACTAGGGAGCTACCGCCCCCTGCTCGCTATCGCTCGCCAACCCCCGTTAACTGCTGACGCAGACACTTTTGGACCGCTTCGCAATTACTCACAAAACCCAGCTCACTTTATAAAACATTCTTAAAGCAGGGGTAGTACTTCTCCGGTGTGTTCTTTCGAAAATGGAAGATATTTATTCAGTGGCGGAATTTTAACAGTTCCTTTATGGTAACATGAATTGGCGGATCGCCTTATAATTCCAAGAAAATTAACAACAAAGTAATGTAAACATTCCTTTACCATTTCTGAAAGGTAATGTTTTTTCACAGATCCATTAAGAAGCACTGAAACATCTCAGGAATAAATTTAACTTTCTTAAAATTTGTAATGATTTTTATCGATTGGCTGTGAAAAATGCAGTAATTACCGTAAACATCATGAAAATATAGAATTTTATCTTCATGAGAACAAACAAACGTCGAAGTTGTGTCAGTTTCATAGCAATGACACGAATGTTTAGATTTCCAACATTTTAGATTTTTATCTTTATTTCTAAAACAGTCCCCCGTGTTATCTAGTTGTTTGCATTTTGGCATTATGAAATAAAGTGTCACATTTTACTACCTTAAAAAACATACTTTCAAAAGGATAGAGTGGGTTGGGGTAAAGTGGGTCATGGGGTAAAATGGGTCAGTTTTAATTAACTGGATATAAATCAAATTTTAATAGAATTTTTTTCACTAATTTCTTTTATTATATTCTTTAATCCGTCGGCAACCTTTTTCGACTGTCAAAAATTAAGATTTATGAATTTGAGGACTGAAAAAATACTTAATTTGAGCCGTAAATGATGTCATCGAAAAAACAGGGTTTACCAACTTCGAAATAACTATATATTGTATTAAATTACAGCAAACTTTTGTGATAGTTTATCATAATAGAATGTCTGAGAGACATTTCAAGCCAATCAGCTTAGAAAAATATAGAATATTTTATCTTTTATAACGATATTTTGCACTTGGGGTAAAATGGGTCATAGTTAGGAGGCCTTTTGTATTAAGTAAAAACAATGTTTTTAACATATTTATTTCAAATATACATTGAACTGCAAACAAGTTTATTTTTTCTCCAAATGAAGGATTTTAATTGCTACATTTGAACAATGTTCATTAACTTCGGACGTTTACAATTTCACTAAAGTACAAATTAAAACAAATTTCTTCAGATAAAACGGCTTAGCCGATTGCTTTTTTTTCTTATTTTCATGTATATTTAGTAATAAATATATTTTTGACATATTTTTGCAATGATACCCATTTTACCCCTCATTGGGGTAAAATAGGTCATTACTTTTGATGCTAAGGTTTTTAAGGATGGTTTTTAAGGTTTTTAAGGATGCTTTTGATGCAACTAATAACTAAAAAATATTTGATAAAATTAGATGAAAATGTTCTGAAGGATTGTAATGTCAAGATCCAATTGAAAGAAATCATTAAAAAGTAATAGTTTTGATGAAATAAAACTTAGAATGTGAAGGTACCTTTAAATGACCCATTTTACCCCAACCCACCCTATAAAAAATAATAATTATTGTAAAAAATAAATACAAAAGTTCAAAATTTCCGAAAGCAAGTTTATATTTGTTGTAAATATAGTAATAATTAGGTTGCCACAACGACAAAGATAAATATAAAAATATTAATTTGTTATTTAAAAAATAAAAGATAAATTAATTAAATATAAGTTTTAAATATAATTAAAACCGTTTAAACAACAAAAATATAAATATTGTTAAAAATAATATAAAATATATTTTTTTAAATTCGTGTTATAAATGGAGAGATGATTATTTAATCTATTTGAATATTAAAAGCCAGTGAAATATGTTTTCAATGAGGAAGTTGCATGATTTTTTAAAATTTTTTTAACCGATTCCTCTTGCAAAAAAAAGCAACTACCCAAAATTTGAGGTCGATCGAGAAATTTTTTGATTGTCAAAAAAATTAACAAAAATCCCCTTTTTAAAAGCGCGCGAAAACGCCAAGAGTTTGGATGTGACGTCATCTTATACTAAACATTGCTGTAAAGCAATGGAGTTGATGGTATTATTGTTGACGTCATCTTATAGTTTAAACAATAAACGTTTTCAGTCACGTGTTTTTTTCTCGACTTTTAAATTAAAATATTTAATTACCTGTACATTTTTTTGAAAAACTGACTAGATATTTCATTTTATCATACAAAAAACCATACGGAACACTTGTTTGTTTTTGAAAATCTGACACATGCAACTTCCTTATTGTTTTAAAATTCAAAGTTCTTGCTGTATAGCTGCAACCTTATCCGCAATCTAAAAAAATGGAAATATTTTAAAATTGAGATTTTTTTAAGAAATTATAAAGGCTTATTGCACATCCTCAAACTCAGAAACTTCATAAGTGCATTACCTAAATAAAATATTAAGAGCTGGCTTGTAATTCAAATCTTGTATTTTGGGTGTGTAAAAACCTTTATTTATCAGTCAATATTCCTTAAAACTATTTAATGCCCTAAAAAGTAATTGGAGAATTCTGTAAAAATATAAAATAGATACCAAGATTTTGATGTATCAAGTTTAGTTTAGGCCAATTGTACCAATTGAATTTAATTTTTTTTGCAAAATACGAGATTTTAGTTAAGATTTGACACTTTTTGAGAGAGAACTTGTGTTTTTGGTTATTAAAAAACCTTTATCTTACAAATGTTCTTGAAGATTCCTTAGAATCATAGAAGGTACCTTAAAATTGTTGTAATGTGACCGCATTGGTGTAGTGGTCAGCGTGTCTGGCTACGAGCATTACCGACCCAGGTTCGATGCCTTGCGGCTTCTCCTTGGGTAGCTGGTCATGGGTCAACTCAGCTCTTCATCCTTCCGGGGTCGATAAATGAGGACCAAGCTCGCTTGGGGAATCAACTGGGGGTCCAGCGTCGGGCTAGCCACTCGACCTGGACACACGCTAGTAATTAGCACCCTAGACCCAAAGGCTACAGAAACGGAGATGGGCACCGCCTGATGGGCCACTAGGCCCGGGAAGACTTTGATTTGATTTGAAAATTGTTGTAAATTCATAACTACATTAAAAACTTAACAGTTTGTAAGTAAAATTTGTGTTTTTAATGTTATGAAAAAGACCCTTTAAAAAATCATTTTATATCACTGACTATTTTTCTTAATAATTTCATAAACCCCTTAAAGCTCTACAAATTTAGGAACAATATTACATTACAAAAATAGTTTTACGAATTACAATGTCACACCCTTGCTACAAAAGTGCCACAACTCAAAAATTGTAATTTTTGAGTTGTGACCGCCATTAGGCGTAGTTTTCACAAATCTACCAATCTTCAAAAGAGCCAGAAGTTGCATTGAAAAATCAGCCGCCAGATCGCAGTCATGGAGTTGTCCAGCCAGGGAAAACTAGAACAATGGCTAACGATCATAGTTTGAGATGAATCGTTCTTCGTATTGACAAATTCAAAACTACTAAAATGTGCCTAGTCAGCCCGGGAACAGTTTTTTGCAATTCCTGGAAAACATAGTTTTTTGAGTTGTGGCA
Organism: Tetragnatha versicolor; assembly: GCA_024610705.1. Lineage (NCBI taxonomy): Eukaryota > Metazoa > Arthropoda > Arachnida > Araneae > Tetragnathidae > Tetragnatha > Tetragnatha versicolor. The sequence continues at coordinate 7,170,338 of JANDEH010000022.1, forward strand.
CTTTTGTAGCAAGGGTGCGATGTATCTACATTAAATATACATAAGTGTTTTAACAAATTGATAGAATAACTAAAAATAAATCATTAAACTTTGGGCAACAAAACATAGTTCTTTATCACTTTTTGTAAAATACTGTCCATGAGAGAAAAGTTATTTAAACGTCAAAAAGTTTTGGTATTTTTAAAACCTTAATATATAGGATTTGGGAGATCATGACGACTATTTATAAAACTCTGGTATGTTCAAAACTTAATGTATTAGTACTTCTTATCATTCCCCCCAAAGCGGATTTAATTCATCACAATTTTACCATTGCCATTTGATTTTCATAGCTGTTTTAATTGTAAATTCGTTAGAGTTTTACCATTATGATTTGGAAATGAGAAAAAAGGTCTAGTTCATAAATAAGAAAAATTATATTGTGCTACCACTTTACTTTCCCTTAGGGTTTTTTTGTACTTATGTATTGTGCGTATGTCATTTTTTTCGCTTCGCAGTTTTTTCAAAGATAAAATGCTACATGAATACAGTAAAAAATTGTTAATTAATCCCTGGCATGCGGATGATACATAATTATCGATTTTTTCAATTAAAAGTAAAACCTCTAAATATAAATATGTTAAGTAACAATAAAATTACATTAAACTGAATGCTGCTTAACCAACGATAGTAAAAGGGTCGCTCGTAATTTTGACCGACTCGGAGGGGAGAAAGGAAGAAGCTGAGGGGCAGTTGATCTAAAGAGGATACATTTACTCCCTCTAACCTTAGTTAGACCATCTATATACATAAAAAATCAGTATATTTTAAATAAAATAAAAAAATACTAAAGTAAAAAATCACGTGACCAGTTTACTATCTTTGGCTTAGCAGTAAATCTGTTTTGAAAATATCTTCAGTGAACGTTTTTCGAATTGTTTGAAATCCTTGAAAAACATCAATTTAAAGTATTTTTACCCGCAAAATATTATCTTTTATGCAATGTATTATTTTACTTCCTACCTAAAACTACAGTTTTGGTATAAGAAACTGTTCACTAACTTTTAAATTTTCACGTTAAAGACATTTTAGGATAACTTTAGAAATAAACATTGCACACACATATGGAAAATAGGGATTTATCAAATTCATTTTGAATTTTTCATATAGATATAGATAATTACAAAATTAACCGATTATATTAAAAATTAAGTTAAATCTTACAAATTAACCAACCATAATCAATTAGAATTTACAACCCCCCTAATCATACTACTGTAATAATTAAATATTATAAACTGTAATAATAATCAATCAATATTAAATACTAGCTGTTACGACCCGGCAAAGCCGGGTCTTACAGCTAGGCTAGCCTTTTATGCGAGCTTCCCTCGTTACTACTTCAAGTTCCTATTAATTATACATTAAATAAGAAGTTTAACTTCTTTATCTTACCGCTGAAATATCACTAATTTATCATATTCAAATAAGTCACTCAATTTCGGCTGACCACCACCGAGCTGATTTGGGCAAATTTATTCTTAAATCAAATCTTACTACCCTTATATAAACTCATTTTAAATGGCATTCTCCCCAAACATTCCATTATTAAATTATTATTTGATTTTAATTTGCCTCATTATTTGAAGATAGTTTGTTATGGGGCGCCTACGGCGCCCACGTATTTAGGTCTAGCACGCCATCTTTGCTTTCTTTCTTTAGCTAAGCGACGTTTTTTTGAGGTAGGATCTTCATCATCACCCATGACAATGACTATGAGAAAGAAAAAAATGAATAGTAAAAATTGAGATGATTACTATTGAAAGCTGATTCTAAAAGTGAATAAGTTATATAAATCAGTTGAAAAATAAATAAAATTCACTTATTTACTTACTTAAGAAATAATTAATTTTTCGTTTCCGAAAGTAAATAAAGATTATTGCCAAAAAAAAAATCAAAAAGCGCTTTTTATACGATTATTTATTAGATTTATTATTGTTGAATTAGAAACCAACTTCCCTAAAAGTAACTTTTTAACCTTTATTAAGTAAACCAACTTTCTTGAAAGATATTTAAAAGCTATTATATTATTTTAATTTTAATTACTTTTATTTATTTATTTTTCTGATTATTGCGAGATGGCATCATAGTGTGCGAGCGTTCCAGAATCAGTGAGTCAGTGAGTCAGTGAGTGACGTGGGCTTTTATATGAGAGATAATACTCGGTAAAACAATATCGACATTTTTGTATTCAAAAATATCAAACAAATTTTTGAACTGCGAGGAAAAAAATCAAGTTTACTTACCTTGACAACAAATATCATCCAAAATAATCTATTGTAGGTTTTATTTATTTTTCCAGGAAGTTCACTTCAACCGTACCAGATGAAGAAATGAAGCGTGCATTAATAGCAAAAGCCGAAGAAGGCACTATAGGACTCCACAGAACATTTCCTCTGATTTATGAGTCCATCATCAATAATTGTCGTTCTGTCAATTCAAAGGAAGACTTATTTTTGATAAATGTGTCTTGTGAATATTCTTAAAAAATATGTATAATATTCATAGAATCTTTGTATTAAACAAAATATTAAAACTTTTATCAGTTATTTTCAAGTCACATTTTTAGAAATCCGTATTCACATTCTTTTCCAATTTAGTACTTCTTTAGAGATATTATTTCAGAGTTTATTGTCCAATGAACCTCAAACCAAAATCATTTTAACCTTAGTTAGGGGATCGAAAAACATAAACCGTAATTAGAGTGAAGTATCACACCACTGATTAATTGCACTTGTTCTATGGAATTTCAAAGATTTTCCCCGGGAAAATAATTGAAGGTATCGAGGCAAATATCTAATTAATCCTCTTAATTATTCAATTCTAAATAAAATTAAACCTGATTTAATTTCAAATTTTGAATAAGTAAATTTATATTCAAACTAAATTTTGTTCCAAAAGTTCTTTTGCTTTCAAAATGCACGTATTCCAATGTATATTAATTTATATAAAATATCGAGCAGGAAACTGCACAATTTATATAGATTTATAATCTATCAGTAAGGCATAAAACAATTTTTAATAGATCAAAAATTTTGTACTGCAGTCACAAAATCTTTAAGGAATAAATTTATCTCAAAAACTAAGCGACTTCTTTAAGGTTTTCCGTAAAAATCGGGTAATTTTCAAGCATAGCTCACACTCTTGACTTATCGATTCAACTTCATCGCCGTATTTAGATGAATGACTTAAAATGGAATTGCGGGAGAGGCCACCCTCCACGACTGGAGAAAAAACCTCCATCATCTGGCACTGCCTGAGGAGCGTCGCTTAAGTGATTGATGGCTGCATCGCCGACTGCAATAGAAAGGTTTTTAAGAGTGATTAACTCGTATATACTTGGGTTCGAAGAAGGAAGGAGCCCATTCATCTTTCTGGCAGTCATACTTACTGCGACAAATAGGTGAAATTTCTTGCGTCAAAGTTATTAAAACGTATCATTTTAGACTACTTTCTATAAGTATAGAAAATATTTATTTTCGTAAAGATATATTAGTTGGAACGTTCACAAAGTAGTTTTCGCAATGGAAAAAAGCTTATCTTTCCTTTCACATACTATATGCACCGTAAACTTAGACCGAATGAGGTATTTGCATGAGAGAGGGATTTGCTTGATTTTATGCTTTTTTGATACATTATTGTTTAAAACTCCCAAATTTCTGATTTTTAAGTTCATAAATGTGTTTTAAATAATTTAAAATTCAATTTTATTACTGCCAACACGTCAGAAAAGTCACGTTATCAGAAAACGAGATTCTACTGGATGTGACATCACAGCGCATGAAAACCATTGTGTTTACTGATTTCACGTGATCAGAAAACGGACTTCTATTGAATGTGACGTCACAGCGCATGATTTGTGATTCGAAAGTGTTTTCGTGCCCAAACAAAAAACGAAATTTAAAAAATTAATATCCCAGAAACTAGGCTACGAAAATACGTGATGTAAACGTCATTCTTCATGGTTTTTTATCTACTATTTTAATAAAATTTAATCTCAAAACGTGAGAATACCTCATTATAGCCCAATGCTATTATAAATCTTTAGTTTAAAGATATTCTAAATTAATAACTCCTACTCCGGTAAATAAATGAATTTATGTTCTATTGCCATAATGAAAACTTTTTCATATTTAATATATTTTATTTGGCATTTGTTTTATAATAAATATATACCTTTTCATGTGTCCTTCAGACTTACCTTCACATAAATTGTTCCCCATACTATGTTGAAAAAAAGGGAAAACGCGTATATTCATTAATATGCTGTATATTATTGTACAGAAAATTAAAAAGAATGTAAGTGAAAAGAATATTAAATAGTATAAGTATTTATAAATATTTATTTTGATACACGTATCAAATTTAACTACATTAAAACATAAATATTTGCTAAAAATTCTAAATAAACTTAGCTTACTTTCAATTTCTAATTAATATAATTTGAAAAATTTTAAAGTGTTCAAAAATACCATACTAACAAAACCATTTTGCATTTGTTTCCATTAGAAATAAATTGTGTTCAAAACTGAAAATAAAATTATTGTGAAAAATATTTGTCATAAAATATTTTACAAAATAATAAAATTTAAAGCTTAATACTTTTAGAAATCACAACGTCATGCAATTATTTATCAAAAGATTGTTTTTATAAAAAAATGAACCTTGTTAAAATATTTGCCAGCTATTTCAAAATCTAAAATGTTATTTCTTTTATAACTTAATGAGTTATTCCTAGTACAATGGAGAAAAACTTCTACCTAACATTTTCAATCTTATTATATTTTCTCTTTCTCAGACTAGTCACTGATATCGCTTTTCATTCACAACGAAGAATCCCATACAAAAAAGTACGAAATGGAATCATATAAATTTGTTACGCTTACTACTATTTCAATCAATTGAAAAAGGAAAAAGCCTTACCCGTTTTCGATAAAAATGGTTTGTTCTTCTTTAACCTTTTACGGACTTCAATTACTGTAAACTGAAGCTGAAAGTACTCGTTACATTCTGATCGTAAAAGTTTTTACTGGAAGTAAAACTGGGAGATTTTATAAACCTAGGATGAACATAAAAGGTAGCACATATGAATGTTCATAAGCCAAATATCACTCAAATTTTAAATTCCTATACTTTTTTTACTTGTGTTAGAGAGAAATGCACCTTTGGTTTAATTAAGATGTTCATATATATTTAGTAACTCTATATCAAAAAATATAAACTTTGTAATTCCAGTAGATAAGGAAAACAAATTAGGAAAAATCTAATTTGATGTGTATCCTTACTATACAGTTCATATCAAGTTTAATTTGGATAAAACTTCATAAATTGAAATTTTCACAGTTTTTTAATTTATACGACTAGAAAGAAAGTTAAAATAAGCATGACCAAAATAGTCCAATCTAATATCATTTGATCTACCAGAAAGAAATAAAAAGGGGAGTCCATTTTAACTTCCTAAGCAATAAACTAATTTAAAACGTAGCGAAAAGAATCTTGTGCAAATGTTAATATCGATTGAAAAACAACGTTTATCCCCGAAACAATTGTCTACATTTTTAAAAAAAAAAATTTATAAATTGTGTAAAAATAAACGTTGTTTTTCAATCGATAATTTAAAACGTCTTTAAAAATGTAAAACGTCCTTTCAAACGTCTTTTAAAACGTCTAATTTAAAACGTCTCCAATTACATCCTACTTATAAGCATCATTCAATCAACATGGCCACACTTTTTACTTTATAAAATATCTCATTCTTTAAGCATCAGCTAATTTGAGAAATCCTCCTTGATGCGAAGTAAACATCATGAATGCAGGCTCCTTTATTAAAACATCCTAATGCACTTGTTCCGGATCCTTATAAAGATGATCCTTATTCCTCGTAAAGTAGATTGCTCGCTATATTGGCTCGGACAGGAGACGACAAGCCATTAATCTCAACACCGACAATCTGATTTCCTTACACCCTTTACCATACATCATTAGAAGAGGTGGAAAGTTATGAATTCACTACGCTGAAATTTGCATCTCTTCATGCGGACGGTTTACAGTTAACCTAATTGAGGTTTTTGTTCTCCTAGAACGTGGAAAACTGATTTTGGTGAGGATTCCTCCAAGCTTGTTAATCTCAACGAAGTTAGTGGCAGGTAGTTAGATACTAAAGATGCTGATAATATTTATCTATTATCGTTTCTTTTAAGGATGAAATTTACGGATTCTTATAAAGATAAATTAAATATCAACGTTATTTAAAAGCAAATAGCGATTGAAAAGTTCAGTATTTTTTTACAAAAACCCTAAAATAATTTTTAGGGAATAATTTAATAGTTTAATCATCTTTTAAATGATCATGCAAGTCATAAATTTTATTATTAAAATCAGTTTAAATATAAAAAAAATAGGGCATGAGAAAAAAAAGTTGGGGTCCCTATTTTTGGAGTCCCAAGACAGGGCGTTTCAACAAGTCCGCCCTAACTCTCTGCACAACCAGAATCCTTGCATGGGGTACATAAAAAATATCTAGAGAACTATACATAACACCTATAGTTTTCCAGAAAATTGTGTCAAAAAGGGGTTTAACGTCGTATCTGGTTTACGCTGAAAAAAAAAGATTTATGAAAGAACATAGTTGTTAGGATATGTTTGCACAAAATGCACAGGCTAAAATGGTTAAAACATATAAAGGAGAGGAGGGTATTATGGAACACCCTTTATATATTTAAGAATAACTCTCTTGGTTTTTAATAACAATCCGCTGAATCATTTTAAGTACATACTATAACTAATGACAATGAAGGGCCAATGGTCAAATAAATCAGCATTTATTTTTTAATCAAAAAATGTACTTTAAGAAAAGTTACAAATGGAGGGTAATATGGAGGATTTACAGCTTGTGAAAACTAATTAAACCTTAGATAACATAGTTAATCTGAACTATAAAAATATATTTAACAATTTACGTTCAAATAGTTTTGTTCATGAGTCTATTTGCAATAGTCACAAACATAATCGTCTTTCTCTGCTCCAGTACAGTCAAGATGAGCCCATAGAAAACAGCTAATACATTGGATTCAAATTTCTCCTATAGTTGATCTTCGGAAAAGTTTTCATTACAAAAGATCTTAGTTTAAGATGCTTCAGCATCTTTGTTTTCCTGTCCTTTAGTTGATGACAGGAAGTAAATTTCATATGACACATCAGAATGGACCTAGAGTTCCATAATACCCGACACACCAGCTTGTACTATGAACCATTTTACTGACCGATAAAACATGGATGGCTAAAAAATGACTGCAGTATAAGAAACTACTGATCTTTTAGTGTACATTATGGTTAATAACAAAATCAAAGTATCATAGTTACTGGTAGGTTAAAAGGTTTGAACATTTACCGTCAAAAAGTTTCGAAAATCCTAAAACACACTTTGCTTTGCTGCGACTGATCAGACAACAACAAGAAGCTAAAATCTTTGTACACTGCATCATGGGTGATTTCTTAAAACTTTCGTGGCATCGCCATGTGATAGCAGCATGAGGGGGAGCAGAAACTCAGGTGTTCATACAACCCGACTATTCCATAATACCCTCCTCTCCTCTACTGTGCATGCATTTGTTCGGCGTGAAATAAAATAAAGTTTTTATCGAATATTACGTCACATTAGAGTGGTCCTTATTTTTAAAGTTTGGAAATCTTTATGCGACGATCCCCCAAATTGTTCCATCATACAAATAAATGATTTTTGAAAAATTTTCGCTCAATCAAAAAATTTTAACCCGTGCCGCAAAAGCCTTAAAGTTTGAAAAAAATACTGATTTTTTCACAAAACATCAAAAAAACCAAAGATTAACACTCCCATCTTCTTCTTGATTTTTATGAGAATCTAATATAGTTAGTTATTAATTATCGATTGAATACCCCTTATAAACCCACTATTTTTCTGTATCTCCTTTAGTTTCTAAATTATTTTTTAAACTTTTTTATTTCGCCGCCAGGGGCGCTGTAAGTCATCTTAATGGATTCTCCAGGGTCACTAACCTAAGGGTAGACCTTACTTCCGTGACCCTAGGATACATTGGTTCCAAATAAAAACCCCGAAACGGACTTTTGAAACACCCTGTATACTTTCCGTGAACTTTCTGAAACACCCTGTGTATTTATTATATGCCTCATAATTTATTTTTCTCCTGTACAATTACTTCGCAAAAGTTTTGTCTAAACACCTGCATCTAGAGTAGGAAAATCAAAACTTTATTTATTTTATTTTTTTTGGACGTTAATCCTAAAAAACTAGATTATTTTCAAATACGTCTTATTCATTTATAACTTTAAAAATAAAAATTTTCCCCATTTCAATTAATATAGGTAAAAAAAAGAGTAAATAACTCTTAAAAGTAATGTCCCATATCATGGATTTTCCATCTATTTTAAACGGAACTTTCAAAAACTGTAGTTCACTTTTAATCCTTGTTAACAAAACTTATTATAATTTAGTTAAGATTTTGGTTTCTTGGTAAGTCTCAATAACTGAAAATAATCGATAACTTGTCAGAAATAAACTTACTTCAAATAGCAATTTATTACTCAGCCCTTAATTTCTAACGCTCAGACATGCATTATTAGATCCTTATAATACCTCACTTACACTACAGCTTAATACCTCACTTTCTCCATCTGCAGCACCTTCCAAAATTTTAGACTTACGGAACATTTCATAGTTGAAAAAATTGCTCTTGGAGCATTTTTCTTAGGTAAATCTATAGAAGAGAAATGCACCTACTCTGGGATTTTACGAATGTTATGTGAAACACAAAGCGTAATATTGTAGATAAGTGTTATCTCACAACTCTCAGCGTCGCCTCCAACCGTGGACCGGTTTCGTCCATGGCATTCCTAGCAGATGAGTGAGGACTAAACAATGGTCACCACTTTTTCAGTTATAGTCGGCTAGACTAGTACTTGCCCTCCGCTCTCTTGCTTTACCTTCCTATACCGTGCTGATGAGTCCTAACAAGGACAAAACCGGTCCACGATTGGAGGTGACGCTTGAAAGTTGTGAGTTTACACTTATTGTCCGCTTAACCAGCAATAATTGGTGAAATTCTCCTTTCATGAACCGTTTATTTGTTTTCTCTAAAATCTTTCCACATCTGTTTGATTATAAAGATAACTATAAAGTGGATCAAGTAAGAAAACTGTATTCTAACAGATTCCAATAAAATTAGGGGAAATTTTTGAAAATACGTTTATGGCACAATTCAATAGACACAAAGATTCTTAGACATTTAGACATGCTCATAAGGCTTAATGCCCTTTCTCATTCTGAAAAATTTAGTAATCCATACCGTCTCCAAAGAAAAAAATAAAACAATTTATTAGAAATACTCAAAAAATCATAAACTCCATTTAGTAAACCTAGTTGAACTCAAACAGAAAAAAACAATAAAAATTTCACAGCATATGACAACTCCAACAAAGAACCAGCGCAGCCCTAAAACAGATAAAAAAAAAGGACATAAAACCCTCGATGTTCGAAAAGAAGCCCAACCGATATTTAATGGCAAGCATCGGTATTTGGGAGTGTTGCCTTCTCTAGAGCAAAACCTTAATCTGTATGGATCCCCCGATCGCAGACGGAACGTGCCAGTCATTAATGGCAGTTCATTAACAGACTCTGCACATACCCCGCTCCCGAAGTTAGTCGGAGAACGCCATTTCCCGAGGAGTCTACCCCGTAGAGAGGGAAAGGTTAGAATAAGAGTCGAACCTACAATGGTTTGTAAAAGTGATGGAAACGTTCTGGAACCAGCATGATACAATTTTTTAAACATTTGCATTTAGGGAATAAAGATAACTGTGATGTTTATGAACCATTCGATCCGTGGTGGGTAAAGAATATGGTATTGTATTTTGAGAGGTTTAGATTTCAACTATGTCAGATAACTATAATCTAAAACTTGTTGAATTTGGAATGCAATTGAATCGTCCGTTGGAAGAAGGGAATAAGTCCAAAAACGAAGTTTTGAGAAAATCGAAAAAAACTGTTTAAGTAATGAAATTTTAATTGTATAACCACCAAATTTTTACTGGAAGTTCAGAACCCTATTTAGAAAACAGAGCAATCACCAAACAAATGAAAGTATATTAAAAAATATTTTACAGTCAAAATAAGTTGATGCACTTATTCCCTTCCTCCTCCATATGAATTTTTTCTGATAAAAAAATCTTTTAAAAACGCTTAAATCCACATTTAAATTATATTTTTTCCTTAGTTCACACCACAAAAGGGTGAAATAAAAAGAATAAGACAAATAAAATTCAAAATTATAGTGAAGCTGAGTTATTAAAGCAGTATCAATGGAGTGAGTGAATATGAATGGAGTCAAACATTCCCTTCATAAAAAAAGTTCGAAAAAAATTAAGATAAAATTTTATCCTAACTTAGTTTACAGCTCAAAGTATATGAAAAGAAAGACAAATTAACTTTAATTCCAAATTAAATACGAGGAATGGACATCGATTTCACAACTTCAAGGGGTGATATCTCCCTATAGGAGTTAGTAATTTTTCCCCTCTTTTCACCCATGTGTAGAGCAAAGCTTGGAGATTGTTTTGAGCACAAAAAGTCAATTTGTCATTTTTTGGACTTCCCTTCTTCAAACTGAGAATTCAATTTAACCAGACTTTTGTTTCGGAAGGGTTTTTGACTCAACATTAGTTCTGAGGTTTCCCCCAGTGCTTTAATATCTTAAAATTTAGATTAATTACACATGGAATTTTAATTTTGTCGCACTAAATTTTAAAACATGAATCACAAGTAAAACTGGGGGTCTTAAGGTCCTCCCCAGAAAGGTTTCGTTTTGTTCTATTTTTCACTCAAAATTTGTGTTATAGCTCATTTTGAGACCCTTTGGATTACATTTAAAAAGCACCCTTCATAGTAAGATGCAGAATTTTCAAGAAAAACAATACATAATAGATTTCAGAATTTCTAGGAGGGCCCTGGGGTCCCCCCTCCCAAAAAAACAGGAATTTTTAGCCTTAAAAATTGGGATTTTATTCATTTTAGATCCTTGAGACATTTTACACCTAAAAAGGACCTCCTATTATAAGTCACACAATTTTCTAGGAAAAAACTATGGAAGTTTATGTCAAAATTTGGGGGGAGGGGTTGAACCCCTACCCCCTGGATACGTTCCTGAATTTATTTGTACTTTAGAGGTTAATTAAACCTTTCTATGTTGTATCATCGCAAAATATCATATGATTTGGTTAAACTTCGGAACTTTTCAAGGCTCGAAAAGAACACTGCAACTCATCACCGAATGTTTAATAGTAATAAACCAACCAAAACCAAATTTGGCATTATTGATATCGAAATCTATGTGCTTAATTAACAAACTTATAAATTCTTCCATCGATTCAAAGAAGTAACACACTGGGCCGGATAACTATACAAGTTGTGTAGTTTTTAAAAACGTCGTATAAATTACCAATAACGTCAATCTTTTTGGCAAGATCGACGCAAGAAAACCAACCAGAATGTTCTCCTAAGAACAGAATATTGCTTTAACTATGGTTTTCCTTCCTTGTGGCCTGGTTCCAAAGAGTTTTCCCCATCGTAAAAACGAGATATTTTCTTGTTGTGTCAAAGCATAACCATTAAAAAATTGGCGAAGTAAGTATGAATATATGAATTTCAAGGGTATCATCATATGTTTAAGTTCACCGTTGTTTTAATTGATATCCAGCTAAACAGGCCCAAAAAAACTAAAGGTTCACACACATTCCAAATTGAGGTGCTTGAAGCAACAAAGCTCCAATGTCGTTGCAGCAAACACCCCAATTGTCTCAAACAGAATTAATAACTTTCCTTTAAAATTTATTTTTAAAATAAAGTTTCACTTAAACCTCCCCTAAAACAACTTTAAAAATCCTTTGAAAGCAGCTCAATCCTAACCCACGACATTTTAAAATTATGTCAAATGAACACAGGGTTGGCAAAAACCCAGGTTTTTTTGAAAAAACCCAAGTGGGTTGGGTTTTTCGGGTTTTTTCAATAAAACCCTGAAAAAACCCATATAAAACTGGGTTTTTTCGGAAAAAGTGTGGGTTTTTTCAAAATTTAGTGGTATGTATATATGAATTTCAAGGGTATCATCATATGTTTAAGTTCACCGTTGTTTTAATTGATATCCAGCTAAACAGGCCCAAAAAAACTAAAGGTTCACACACATTCCAAATTGAGGTGCTTGAAGCAACAAAGCTCCAATGTCGTTGCAGCAAACACCCCAATTGTCTCAAACAGAATTAATAACTTTCCTTTAAAATTTATTTTTAAAATAAAGTTTCACTTAAACCTCCCCTAAAACAACTTTAAAAATCCTTTGAAAGCAGCTCAATCCTAACCCACATTTTAAAATTATGTCAAATGAACACAGGGTTGGCAAAAACCCAGGTTTTTTTGAAAAAACCTGGGTTGGGTTTTTTTGGGTTTTTTCAATAAAACCCTGAAAAAAAACATATAAAACTGGGTTTTTTCGGAAAAAGTGTGGTTTTTTTCAAAATTTAGTGGTTTTCTCCTATAAAGTAAGTGGGTTTTTTCAAATTTTAGTGAGTTCTTTCTATGTTAAATGTGTTCTGTCAAAATAATGTCAGTTTTTCCACAGTTAAGTGGGTTTTTTCAAAGTTTTTATAATTTGAAAAAACCCACTGAAATTGTAAAAACACCCCTTATTTACTGAAACCTGGTTTAAATTTTGAAAAACCCACTAAAATTTAAAAAAATATCCTAAACTTTGAAAAAAAACCATTCAATATTGAAAGAAATCTATTCAAATTTGAAAAAACCCACTGAATAATGAAAGAACCTATTTAACTTTTAAAAAAAACTTCTGAAATTGAAAAAACACCATTTAGTTTTTAAAACCTAGTCTAAATTTTGAAAAACCCATTAAAATTTGAAAAAATATTCTAAACTTTGAAAAAAAAACACATTAAATTTTGAAGGAACTGCCAAAATCTTGATTTTTCTTGAAAAACCCAAAAATGGGTCCAAAATGTGGGTTTTTTCACATGGGTTTTTTTGAAAAAACCCATCGGGTCCAACCCAATTGGGTCCAATCCAGCCAACCCTGAATGAACATCACCTTCCACGAAAAATTTTAATCGTTATGAATCGAAAAAACATTTCATTTTATACAAAAAAATATAATGGTCTTCTTAGTTAGAGCAATCTCTACAGAAAACGTCCTCTGATCTGTGAAAATCCCCATGTTACAAACTTCTTTTTCCCAACTTTCTCCATTTATTGTCACGCTGGGGTTAATCTCAAGTGCGGTCTATATAAACATCATCCATACGTTCTCTAGCCCAGCAGAATGTCGTCGGCTCGTTGATACGGATCTCGAGGCAAAGCACTTCAAAGGGTTACTGTGGATAGCAACAAATAAGTTTAGAGTAGCGAGCTCCCTGTGAGAGAGTGTGAACGTTAAAAAGTGAGGTGATGGGTTTTGTCACGCAAGCAAATATGGAGCGAACCTCTCGTTACGCGCCTTAGTTTAAGATTGATAGTAAAGACAGTTTTAAGAGTGTATGTTTCTTGAGTCTGTAATACTACGTTCACACATGAAAAGTTAATCTAGTTTAAGTACTAATCTATCTTAAGTCAATCATGTCTGAACAAACTGTCTTAGATTTCTAGTTTAGCGAAAAGAAACTAGCTTAACTTTAAGCTAAGTTTTAACCCGAACTCTCTTAAGTCTTTAAACTAGTTTAAGTTACCGTGGTGCCATCTACTAAGAAGAAAAAAAACTTCTACAAACTTCAACCTTTTTTTTATTTGATATTACATTTGCACAATCGTTATTAAATTAAACATATTTTCGAAAAATATATTTCGATAAACAAACTGGACAACACAAGAAGAAAAATTGGTATTCTGCAAGCTTGATGTCCAAAGTAAAAAGTTTGGAGTGGAGTGTTTTAGGCTTAGAGACGAGCTGTTGGACGGCCGCCCTTTTTTCTCGTAGCAAAATATGGTTTGATATAGTTGTAGTGTGAACACTTAAAAATAAGACACATTAAGTTAAGCTATCTTAACTTCTCTCTTAAGTTAAACTAGATTAACTTTTCATGTTTGAACGTAGTGTAAGGTTATTTGATTTGTATAGTTGTGCCATATAGATAATATATCAGTAACTATCGTTTATCTGCGAGATTCTAAGATAAATGTAAAGTAGGCCAAATAAATCGGTATTTTTCATACCCTGAAAAAAATACATGGATCACTAAGTACACAGAGTAGGAATTACATTATTATTCCTCTTCCATTACATTTACGTATTCGGAAACAACAGCACTGCGTAAATAACTTGTTCAAAAATTTTGTCCATAATGCTTTATTTATGCAAACTAAATTTTTGAAGCTATAGGTATACTTAAAAAAATTTAAAAAGAATTAATCGTTAAAAAAATTTACTTTTTAGATGCCTGGGGTGATAATTTTTCTTAATATGATGTGCAAAAATAAATTGTCATTGCAATGCGCCATCAAAAAGTAAGATGACAATATTTTTGGCATTGTAGTTTTAGATAAATTTTATCATTTACCTAAATCCTTTTATTTCCATTATTGTTTTCTGAGAAAAGTGAAATGTGTGTTTTAATTACACTAATACAGTAAATATAATATAATTATCTTGAAACTTAATAATTAATGACTTGCCTGAAGGAAATCACCAAAAAGGCCAGTTAATCAACAAACAGTCACTCAAATTAATATTGTTCAATGCATATTTATATATCATAAAATAGTTTGAAATGTCCACGAGACATAAAGGAACATCCCACCAATAGCAAAATTTTTTACAAGCTTAAAAGAACTGCAAAGCATTCTCGGAGGTTGGTGAGCGATATCGAGCAGGAGGCTGAACCCCCTAGTTATTGGAAATAAGAAAAACACGAAAAAAGCAACATGAATAATTTAAAACACAATGAATATCTTTTTTTGTTAGTCCTTGTTTCTTTCCCCTTTTAATCTTCGTTACATACTTAAACCCCCTCCTACAGCAACAACCTTTTTCTGCTTATATCCCTCTTCCACCTCAATAAACAACTCATACTAAATTGAAAACTTAAATACACCTACTACTAGGCCTGGGCGATATAAGAATTTCTTAAATCGATTTATGGCCACTTTAACATCGCGATTTAGTGATATATCGATTTAACCCGGATAATATGAAACCCAATTTTTGATTGTTGTTTGAGGGGAAAATGTTCATATGGCTATTGACTATTGATATTACGCAGTTAGAGAGGATCTCCAAGATAAAATGGTCAATGGAGCTTAAAAAAATTCAAAAATTGACCGGTGGTCAAATGGGATTTACCAAAGGTCAGGTCCCCAAAACAACCACGAGGAAAAAAGAGAAGGTCAGAAAAGCTATTAATAGCGAAAAAATAAAGGATTGACCGCTGGTAAAGCGGTCTTGACCAATGGTCAAGTCAAACCTGTCATTAGTCTTATGGCGTTTGGTTTGAGCCCCCACATGACCTACTTTAGTGTCATAGAAGTAGCAAAAAGGTGACCGGACTGACCAATGGTCAATCGGAACCAAAAAGACATGCTTTACACATAGGGAATACATAATATCAATAACCGACTCCAACACTTACTTTTTTATGATTTTTAGCCACATAGAGCAATATTGACCAGTGGTCAAGCAACATGATAAAATTTTACTCTAGGAGTTTTTCAATTAATCTATTCAAAAATCAATCTGAATCCTTCCTTCAAGTGGAATTGTTGCAAGATCGAACTCTTTCAAGTCGAATCACGATGACATCGCCGATGCATCGAAATTCCTTAAATCGATGTTTCCTTTAACTCATTCAAATTTGCCGTTCTGATAATACCGATGCATCAGAATTCCGTACATATCGATGCTCGATTAAACTCTTTTAGAATCTTAATTCTGATGAGGTTGACTAGGTTATAAATCGATTTCGATGATTGCTTAAATCGGATCCGATGTTAAGTTAACGATATAAGCTCTACATCGGGTGGGCGATTTAAGGGTTAAATCGATTTAAGGCCCAGTCCTACCTACTACAACCCCACATTAATTACAACACTCAACGAGAATAAACAACCCTCTCTCGCCCATCCTCCCTAGTTTCCCTTTCACTTCATTTCCTTACAAAACGCCAACTGCATCTTAAAAACTGACTCCCTCCACAACACCTACTTCAACCCTCTCAGTCCTAGCCGCCCCAAATCTACCAAAAGTTTCAACAGCCATCTCGGCCGGTCTAGAACTGAAAAGGGTTTAAAATAATAATAATAAAAAAGTTTCTCTCCAGTACTTTCTCTCTTCCCACATATTACTTCTCCTTCCCCTCTTTGTCCACGATCACCATATCTCTCTCAAAATCTGTTTTCTTCCTCTTCTCCGCCACTTCTCTCCCCCGCATCCAAATATTTACTCTCTCCTTCCTCTCTACCATTCCCCACTCTCTTTCTATTCCTTCCTCTCTATTTTTCCCCAGCGCATAACTACCTATCAGCTCCAATGCAACAGACTCCAGCAACAACAACTGGGCGCGAAGAAGATCTGCAGAAACTTCCGCCCAGCGAAACTTTAACAATTCGACTTATCCGCTCGATATTCCGCCCCTGCATAAGAAGCAGCCCCCCCTGTGTTTGCCCCGTTCGCAGCGAACAATGCGTCCGAATTGAAAATGGCGCATTTCGTTCTCAGAGTTCGCTTCTTTTGCCCCAAAAGGCCATTTGCGGAACACTGGAATAAGAAGAAGCTTTGGGTTTCTGATATTTTCTGGCCCTAGCCAGCCCACGTCTTCTGTAAAGGCCATCGCGTTTATTCGCGGTGATATTTTGGATTCTTATAAGAGATATCGCTGAAGAATTTCATGTTCGATGTAACACCTGACACTTGTTATTAGAACAAACTTTTAAAATTTTAAGTGGGGACATTCTTTACTACATAAAAGATGGATTCTTAAGGATTTCTAGGTGATGTTCATTTAAGTAGGATGTTTCATTTTACACCAAAGTGTGATTTCTATTTGTCATCGATCTCACCTTAAGTCTATGTGCTTTAATAATAATGAATGCCAAATTTGAACAACATTATTAGAGGAAAGGAGGGTAAGAATACGCACAAAAATTATTTGAATTTTGTCTAGTATAGACAGAAACTTAAGTTGAACCTACTACGTCACTGACAAACAAAGTAATTCAAGTATTAAGTGAAACAAAGAACGTCAATTTTAAAATATGATTATTTTGTTAAACCTATGTATAAATAGTGTTTTATCACGATTTGAGGACCGAAACTCCCTCCGGGCAACCCAACAGGCTTTACCCATTTTCTCCTTCCGCGTAGTGACGTACTGGGTTCAGGAAACGTTGCTGTAGAGCAGGGGTTTCCAACTTCTAAGTACTCGCGGGCCGCAATCGAAATCACAAGTCAAGTGGCGGGCCGCAAAGTAATCTGGCTTCTTTTTAACGATGATAATTTTTTTGGGGTAAGTCTTCAATAGGAAACTTTTCCAGCAAAAAAAGGAACGAAGGTTGTTTACATATTTTGAATGTATGCACTACACTGTATTTTCCAAAATTCTAGAGGATACATGAATTTTTTTTACTCTTATACAACTCGTGGGAATACTGAATACATTTAATATTCTGAATATTACTTGAATGAAAAGGTCTTCCTTAAGAAAATGTTTGTAAATTTTCGTTCGATTGTTTTACCTAATTTTTTGATACTCCATTTTGTTCTTCCTCATGATAAAGGTTATAAAAGCCTTCATACCCCTTTGCTACTCTCAGGGGGAATTTCAGGTTTTACAAACGACCTCTAGAAACTTAAAACTTTTAATTCTTGCACCATAGAAAACGATCGAAGCTAGTCCATAATCTAAGAGGTATATGGGGGGTCGAAAAAATTTTGAATTTTAGTGTGCTAAAAAGTGTTTTGAAGCTACTTTTCGACGGTTATTTATCTAATAGAGTTTAAAATAAGTTTTTTCAATTCCCACCCAAAAAAAACAGCAGCTATTTTGTAGTTTGAAAACAAAGAAAACTTTAATTTTTCTTCAAGTTTCAACTTGTTTATGAAATCAAGTATTATCATCAGTTCGAAGAAAATTGATTTTTAAAGTCCAGGCAATCTGTAACTTTACCAGTAAAAAATTGCAACGTTTGGTTTTTAAACGGTTTTCACTTAATAACATTCTAAAAATCGGAAAAATCGGTCCGCGGGAAGTTTAATTTCTTTTTAATTTTTAAAAAAATTGCCGAAAAAATTGTTTTAATCAAATTTAAGTAATGGAGACTTATGATACATATATTTATAGGCTATTATCGGTGCTAATAAAAATATCAATTTTTAATTTTAAAAAAATATCAATTTCTAAACATTAAATCGAAAGGTGGAAAGTCAAAAAAATTAAACGTCGCTCAAAACCACAAAATAATAGCAAAACACGGAATTTAAATGGTTTTCAATTACAAATGACTTTAATAATAATATACTAAAATTAGAAGAAAATCGGACCATAAAAAGTTTTAATTTTTTTCAAATTTTTACCCTTAAAAATCTATCTATTTGAAAGTTCTTGTTAAAAACGTTTAAGGCATCTGACATGGTCCTTTTTCTGTGAATGCTGTAGTATACCCACAGAGTATAGAGCTTAACAGAGTGTTCATCTCCATAGACGCTAATGGCAACTTTTTTAACAGGGCTTTTCCCATTGAAAAATTTTAGGCCAGACGGACCCGCCTCCTTTAATACCACGCTATTCCTGCTAATTCTGTCATTCGCCCACTGAAGCTGTCACTAAAATCCAAATCGCCTAAAATCAGTGTTAAAATCAAATCAAATACATTTCGCGTTCTCTGATTGGCTGCTAGTGAACTGAATTATAATATGCATGCTGAATTAAATTAATGACCTAAAGAGGAAAACGGCGGTTTGGTATCTCTGTTAAGCTCTCTACTCTGGGAGTATACCTATATAACATGAAAATCACGATTGGTGATTTATTCATTAGTTTATTAATTAGTTTATTAAAATGAATGTTTAAAATACTGGTAAATCTTTCAATTAAGTAACAAGAAAATATTTTGACAATATTCGGTAATAAATCATTTTGAAAATAATTAAATTGAAAAAAGATAAAATATCTTACACCACATTTTGTCATCAGAATCATATTTTTGACCCTTAAAATATAATATTTGACCCCAAAAATGTCTTTCTATCATTAAAAAAACCGAAAATAGACCTGCGGGCGGCCATTTTGTTTTGACCGGAAGTTTCAAAAAGCACTTCCCCCAGAGTGGTTCTAGTCTATTTTGGATTCAGCGTGTTTTAAAATATTATTTCCACCAACTTCAGTGCCTCTTTCACAATCTGAACAATTATTCCCTTTAACGGCACTACTATTTAATATTGCTGAAAGAAGAATCCTGCTTTTAAATAAATACCCATTCTGCATCCTAAATATATTTATAGGCAACTACAAAATACCTGAAAAATGAAAGAAACGCAATGCAGTTTCCTGCAACGTAAAGTAAACCATAAGAAGACCCATCCATGAAAAAAGATTAAGATTCGAAATTTCCAATCTTTCCTCCGTTATTCAAATCAGTTTAACAAAGCCATTTCTATCGAATCCCTCGTACCCAATCCGGATTTCTTTCGAGATTTTAAAAAATGTCTGCTTGACTGAGGAAAGCGAATTTTTTAAGGAAGCTGAAGACGGTGTTTCGATGTGCTAGTTCAGCTTGTCAGCGAATAAAGAGTTGCATTTTATAAACTATCTCTCAATACGTTAATATCTATTTCTATTGTATTTTAAAGAATCATTCGAGCCGCTTGCAAAATTTTAAATTCTATTAAACTCATCTTTGAGAATAATTTACATAGTGTTTTGAAAAATTCAGAAGGATTAGAAAGTCAAGTAAACCCCCTTTCTGCGAAAAATATAATCACAAATAAAAGCCTAGATTGTCATACGAGCTTTTATTAAACACTTCAACACATAATAATACCTGCTCGAACCCTTTCAGTTCACCCACTCATTTTCTAAAATAACTTACCAAATCCATAGAGGAAACTATCACCTTAAAATGATACTAAACTTAAACTTCTGATTTAATTTCCCCATATAAATACTTTTAATTTCACGGTTTGAAATACTTTTATTATACTTCCAAGATAAACTAAATTTTTTTTGTAAACAGAACTTATTTATCACTTATACCAAAATACGCAGTGATTAATAATAATAACCGGTTAATGCTAATAATAAAGAAAGCATTTTTATAATTTTCATTAATAAAATGTAAATGTAATTAAGGTATATACATTTACTTAACATGACAAATAGAACAAAAACAAATAATTTTTTTATTATTTTTATAAAAATTATGATGTTAAAGTTTTAAAGCTTGATTTTTGTTCCTTAGAAAATAAATCCAAACAAAATGTATGCTCTATTTATTAATTGCGTAACTGAAAAAAAATTATGTATGACGCGGGAAATTTATTGAATATATTTTATAATAAATTTTTATCAGTACTTAATTCATTAAAAAAACTTTCAAGAGGAAACTTACTTGTGATGTTTAACATTTTAAAATTTAAAACATTAGGAAATTCACTGTTATGATCATCTTGATAATTTGAAAGTGTCTTCCCCTTGATATATTTTACAAATTTTGAGCTTTGTTTCCTAGAAAACTTAGCTAGTCGAATTTTTTTGATCGCTTGTCTTAAGCATTATACGTAATCCAGAATAAAATATTTGAACATGTTGATAATTTCGATGCTTTGGTCCACAAAACATGTCATCTAAGGGATAAGAAACTGTTTTTGTGTCAGCACTGCAGCTAGCTCCATTTGTTCGATAATATCGATTGCATACATTCTGGGGATTTTATTTCCCCCTTGTTATAAATTGACCGCTCTTTATTCGTTATTTTGTTAGAACATAATCCGCTCTTTATTGGCAAAAATAATCCAATTTTGAAATTGAACTGCTCGTTTTACCATCCTCTGAAATTATTTTGTAGAGGAAAAAGGATAATTTAGATAAATGGTCCAGTTAAATCTACTAAAAAAAAGAGTGAAATCGGTAAAAAAATATTAAAAAGCACTGAAAAACAGATAGTAATTTTAACATATATGGAATAATTTAAACAAACAGTCCTCGGTTCTTGGTTGTATTAAAATCATGTTTTTGTGGAAATGAAAATGATATTCGTCATCAGCACCCCAAAAAACATGTAAAACCGTCGAAAAAAATACCTTTTCTGCAATTTCTTTCTTTCTTTTTTTCTGTCTTTTAATTTTTAAGGTTTTTTTTTTAGTTCCTATTGCTTTTCAGTGTGTGTGTTTTTATGTATATTTATCTTAAATTTATTTTCATTAAGTTAAAATTTACCCTATTGCCTTATTTATATTCAAATTTATCTGTCACCTGAACGGGACAAAGTCCCCTTGGTGACGAATATGTATCTAATTTTCTGTACATATGCATTATGTGATAATAAAGCTTATTATTATTATTATTATTATTTTTTTGACGCAATTGGCGATTACCATTTGGAGCTTTTATTGAATTTTAGTTACTTTTTAATCCAAATTGCACATGTTTTTTGACCCTTAAAACTTAATATTTGACCCTAAAAATGTCTTTCTATCATTTAAAGAACCGAAAATAGGCCTGCGGGCAGCCATTTTGTTTTGACCGGAAGTCCAAACGGCACTTTCGCCAGAGTGGTTCTGGTCGATTTTGAATTCAGCAGGTTTTAAACAAACTATACCTCCAGCAATTTTGGTGCTTTCATCACAATCTGAACAATTCGGGTGTTTTTTTTCCTTTAATAAAAGTTTGATCGTTTGTTATCGTTTTATTATTCATCTTTAACTACTTCTTGAGTCCAAAAAACAACAAGTTTTTTCTTTTAAAATTTTCTTTACCTATAGATTAGGTTAACTAAAAACTATCGCCCCCTCATGGGCGTTGAAGAATTCTAAGGGGCGGTGATGAGTTGGAATTTTGGTGCTTTCATCACAATCTGAACAATTCGGGTGTTTTTTTCCTTTAATAAAAGAGTGTATCGTTTTATTATTCATCTTTAACTACTTCTTGAGTCCAAAAAACAACACGTTTTTTCTTTTAAAATTTTCTTTACCTATAGATTAGGTTAACTAAAAACTATCGCCCCCTCATGGGCGTTGAAGAATTCTAAGGGGCGGTGATGAGTTGGAATTTTGGTGCTTTCATCACAATCTGAACAATTCGGGTGTTTTTTTCCTTTAATAAAAGAGTGTATCGTTTTATTATTCATCTTTAACTACTTCTTGAGTCCAAAAAACAACACGTTTTTTCTTTTAAAATTTTCTTTACCTATAGATTAGGTTAACTAAAATCTATCGCCCCCTCATGGGCGTTGAAGAATTCTAAGGGGCGGTGATGAGTTGGAATTTTGGTGCTTTCATCACAATCTGAACAATTCGGGTGTTTTTTTCCTTTAATAAAAGAGTGTATCGTTTTATTATTCATCTTTAACTACTTCTTGAGTCCAAAAAACAACACGTTTTTTCTTTTAAAATTTTCTTTACCTATAGATTAGGTTAACTAAAAACTATCGCCCCCTCATGGGTGTTGAAGAATTCTAAGGGGCGGTGATGAGTTGGAATTTTGGTGCTTTCATCACAATCTGAACAATTCGGGTGTTTTTTCCTTTAATAAAAGTTTGATCGTTTGTTATCGTTTTATTATTCATCTTTAACTACTTCTTGAGTCCAAAAAACAACACGTTTTTTCTTTTAAAATTTTCTTTACCTATAGATTAGGTTAACTAAAAACTATCGCCCCCTCATGGGTGTTGAAGAATTCTAAGGGGCGGTGATGAGTTGGAATTTTGGTGCTTTCATCACAATCTGAACAATTCGGGTGTTTTTTTCCTTTAATAAAAGTTTGATCGTTTGTTATCGTTTTATTATTCATCTTTAACTACTTCTTGAGTCCAAAAAACAACACGTTTTTTCTTTTAAAATTTTCTTTACCTATAGATTAGGTTAACTAAAAACTATCGCCCCCTCATGGGTGTTGAAGAATTCTAAGGGGCGGTGATGAGTTGGAATTTTGGTGCTTTCATCACAATCTGAACAATTCGGGTGTTTTTTTCCTTTAATAAAAGTTTGATCGTTTGTTATCGTTTTATTATTCATCTTTAACTACTTCTTGAGTCCAAAAAACAACACGTTTTTTCTTTTAAAATTTTCTTTACCTATAGATTAGGTTAACTAAAAACTATCGCCCCCTCATGGGTGTTGAAGAATTCTAAGGGGCGGTGATGAGTTGGGGGGCGTTATTAGAGTAAAAGGGGGCGTTGACTAATTTTAAACTATTTCTTAATGTAATTTTTATTTGTAAAAAAACATTAAAAAATCCAGATGAAAGTAGCTTAAAATCCCTTTTTAACATGTTAAAATTCAAAAATATTCATGGGGGAGGACACTCGGACCCTCCTTTTATCTATGGATAAGATATCAACAATTTTGATAACTTTTAAAATGAACACAGAACATTTTTAGTAGGATATACTAAATTCCCTTTGGACGTACACAATGATTTCAATTTCAAATAATTATTTTTAAATCAAAGCTTTTTGAAAGGTTGAGTCTTATAAAAGGTAAAATTATTCCCTAATTATTTTGTTTGGTAATAAAAGAGATAAAAGCTTATTAATGTCTTTCTGTTACAAAATGTTTCTCTCTAGTCTAAAAAAGTTTTTGGTGGACGGTTTCCAGAGAAAGGATTTTTAATTACTGATCCGTGTAACACATTTCTGGTATCAAACAGTTCGGATTCTTTTGAGAATGTGCAATAAGCCCTTAGAATTTCAAACAAAATTCTCAATTTTAAAATATTTCCATTTTTTTAGTTGACGGATAACGTCGCAGTTACAAAGCAAGTACTGTCAATCAAATTATTATGCATCCAATCACAAAGACCGATTGACGCTATATTTTAAGATGAAACATGTTTTTTCACCTTTTAAAAAAGTACTTTGATGAAATATCACTTAAAGACTAATAAAAACATATTCTAAAAACTTTTACGCTATTTTGAACTAAAATTTCACACTTTTTTTAAATTTTTAGTCTGATTTTATCCAAGGTTACTTTATACAGGGTTTCCCATAAATAATGGGTCACACTTCTAGGGGGGATAGTAGACACCTAGACGAGTCAGAATCACATAGGATTTGGGGGTCCCAGACCAAATCCCAGGAAGTTAAAAATGGAGCGACACCCCAAAAAAATTATTGAAAAATTGAATTTGTAGAAGAACTACTATTGGTAAAAATGTAAATATGGTCTCAAAAATTGTGGTTAAGTATGATCTTTAAAATTATCTCAAAATTCTTTACTTTAAAATTTGTTTTATTATGAAAAGAGTTAAAAAACCAAAAAAAAATGTGAAAATTCTGCCAAAACCTCATTTTGTGTTTCGAAATCCTTTCCTTTGATTTAATAATCTGAAAGATCATAGTCGAAAACCCTGAAGTCCACAGTGTCACGTAAAAACCATCAATATTAAATGCTTGAGATCCTGTTAAAGCATGGTTTAAGTCCGTTTTTTGAGTGCGCAAACTGCCGTTTTGGAAACGGCTATAGGAAACCAGTTCGCTCACGCAAAAAACGAACTTTAACAGGATCTCAAGCGTTTAATATTGATGATATTTACGTGAAACTTTGGACTTAAGAGTTTTAAACTATGATCTTTCAGATTATCAAACCAAAAGAAAGGATTTCCAAATACAAAATAAAGTTTTGGCAGATTTTTCACATTTTTTGTGATTTTTTTACTTTTTTTCGTGGTAAAAAATTTTAAAGTGAAAACTTTTAGCACAATTTAAAGATCATATTAAACCACACAATTTGAGACCATGATTAAATTTTTACCAATAGTAGTTCTTCTACAAATTGAATTTTTCAATAATTTTTTTGGGGTGTCGCTCCATTTTTAACTCCCTGGGATTTGGTCTGGGACCCCCAAATCCTATGTGATTCTGACTCGTCTAGGTGTCTACTATCCCCCTAGAAGTGTGACCCATTATTTATGAGACACCCTGTATACCTTGGATCATAGAGGAGATATTGTTATATCTCCTCTATGCCCACTCTATGCCTTGGATTTTATCAAAATTTTAGAATGACGTTTTGTCTCTTATTATTTTCAATTGCTTAAACAGTATTGTTTAACAATTCTGGGTTTTAAAAAAATATGAATGATATGTTTTTTTTTTATTTCCAATGCAGCTGGCGGTACGGACATTATCCTTACGCCATACAGAGATCAAAACAGAAAGAGCAATAAAATACATGGATACATACTGTAAAAGAAGGAACGTTAAACACAAAATAAGTACAAAGAAAACACAGAACTGGAGGGAAAATTACGATGATAAATTGTTCAAAAGGTCTCTGGCTTCCCAATATCGGGAGTAAATACAGTTCTGCGTAAGGGCAGAACAGACGGGGAGATGGTCCGCATCCATCAACGCACCGCTGCGGCAGAGGGGGCAGGAAGGGCTATCCACGATCCGAAGTTGGCGTAGGTGGGCATATAGACAGTCATGTTTAGTTGTTAAACGGAAGGCAGCTACAGCACTGCTTCTTGGGTAGTCAGGGAGATTTAGGATAGTATGTCGCCACGATTTTTCACTTGTACGCTCTTTTAGAAGTGTTGTATGCGTTTTTCTGAGTGCTTGGTCTATCATTGTAGCCGCGGACTTGTAGCTAATGAGACTACATGGAGCTTGGTGGACAAGACAACCCCTCTTGGCTAGCGAATCCGCCTTTTCGTTGCCAGGGATACCGCAATGGGATGGGATCCATTGTAAGACAATCATTATGTGCTTTTCACGTATCCCTCGCATTAAAGTTCTACATTGCTCTACAGCCAAAGATCTAGAGGCCTGAGAGCAGTTGGCAATGGCAAGAATTGCAGCTTGGGAATCAGAGAAAATTACAGCCTGTTCGGCAAGAGAAGGACGAGCATCCAGATGGGCCAGGGCTACCCTGATTGCCTCAACTTCACCATCGAATGCGGTCTTTACCATTCCCAGTGAAATGTAATGAGAGAAATGCTCACAATATATACCAGCCCCGGCAACACTATCCATCTCAAGCTTTGAACCATCAGTATAGATGTGTAATGAATGATATGTAAATATATTTATTTTTATTAGGCATATTATACTAACGAGTTACTTTAAAATAATGGGTTTTCTTTGGTCCGAATATTGATAAACAATTAGAATTAGTTATTTTTATAATCATAGATTAAAAATAATTAATACGAATATTTTTAAAAACATTTCGTTTAAATTTTTGATAAGTTCGAGTTAATATATATTCAAACTTTTAAGGCTAAGTGCGTACTAGATACTTTTGTCACGGCAACTGAGACAAAATTATCACCCTGGCTATTGCAAGAAGCTAGAGCGCGCGCATAAGGCGACGCGACTCTTGGCCGATTGCCAAAAATCTACCATAGAAATGCATTTCTCTCGAGTGACATAGTGTTTACAGTCGCCGCGACAGAAGTCTCTAGTGCGCGCTTAGCCTAAGGGAGATTTATTCATGGAGGGGATTTGGTGACGTATTTTTGGAAAGTTGGTTGACGTTTTTTCTGTGAATTGTTTAATTGTTTTATAAAGTGTATTAAGTTCAGCGAGTTGGAATTTGTGGGAATAGACAATATGCATGATTTTCAAATTCATTTTAAAAAGAAAGAGCATGAAAAATTACGTTGAAAAATGCTAATTAAACTGCAATTCGATCAAATAAATTCGATTTAAAACGCATTTAAAGTTGCTCTGACGTCACTATCAACAAAAACTTCAGTGCTTGACGATTCTGACTTGTGACGTCATACTTCAAGTTCAAATTACGCGCGAAAGGCATCCATTGAAAAGCAATGGTGTTTGCATTTATGTTGGGGTTTTTTGGTAGCCTGTAGTTTCTTATTTCGGCAGATGGACGGCCCTAAACAAGTAAAAAAGTACTATAAAGGATGTTTAGTACCTATGTGCAAAAATACAAGTGTTAGAACACCGGATGAATTGTTTTTCTCAGTACCAAAAAATGAAAGAATTCGTCATAAATAGTGTAACTTTATGCTTAGAGACACAAAGAAAGAAACAAAAACGTGATGCCAGCTGCATAAAATGTAATAATTCATAGCAAAAGAAAACTAGAATTTTTGTGATACTAGTACATTGACATTGCTATAAATGGAATGCTTGATTATCATCAGTTTAAATTAATAAACGAAATAATTTAATGAAGTCAAATAAATTATTTACTGCTGCAACAGTTCAAAAATTCAAAGATTTTTTGGTTTTTAAATGTGTTTTACATTTTTATTTTACTAGTGATATTTTAAATATTTTATACTGACTATAATTAAACTTAATATTGTGAGAAAAAACCTACGAGACATTCATTATTTATTTACAAAATTTCCAAAGTTAGTCCAAATGCTAAGAAACTGAATGAAAATACAAGAAATCTGTACAAAAGGAATAAAATTTTAATTCTAAAAAGAACATTTTTGAGTTTCAAGAACAGTGTTATCCAGTCTTAAACAGATGCATAACGGGAGAATTCAAAAAAGTAAGTTTTTATGCTCCATGTGCTCAAAACAGTATTGCCTGAAACCAATCTCTTGAAGTATGACGTCACACAAGGTCCGTTTGAGTCAGGTGACTTAAGGGCTTTTTTTAAACACTTTTTGCGCTTAAATTAAAACTTTTTGTGATTTTTAAAGTTGATTTTTGGGTTTTTCATGATCGAATTAGTAAATTTGGTAAGTTTTAGGATGTTTCGTGACATAGTGCATATTGTCTATTGCGAAGAAATTCCAAAAGGTCCTGCGTCAGCAGTTTACGGGGATTGGTGAGCGATAGCGAGCAGTGGGCGGTAGCTCCCTAGTGTATTAAATTCTGCAAAATAAAAGCTATAGTTAGAGGCAAACATTTGTAAGGGGGCGATGGAAAACTTTTTTCTTATATAAACCATTATAAAAGTAAAATTTAAAAAAGAACAAACTGGAAATTAGAAACTTATTAAATGTTCATGACGAATTTTACTTAAGAATGTAACTATAACAGAACTTGAGACATTGAGACATATTATGTAAATTACTTTAACACTTTTTACTTCACTTTTATTTACCTTCGACTTTAATTTAAAATATTTTTCAAAATGATAACTGAAATGTATCAGGCATGCACACAAGCTTTGCTGAAAGAAACATTAATGCAAAACCCTAGAAAACCTATTTGTCGATCATACCTCAAATCATTAAAATTTATTCCCTCAACAAAACCATTTCGAATATATTTCTCTGAAATAAAGCTACGTATCAAATATCCCCATGCATAAATTAACCATCAAATCTCGAAGGACATTTCTCCAACTTGTAAGACGAGAAATAACTTTCTATGCCACGAGGCGAAACAGCTTTTTGATTAACATTTCCCATCGATTGGTCTTTGAAAGGTCACCAACCTTCTGAGATGGTCTTGCAGCAGATGAAAAAGATTGTTTTTGATCGGTGGCATCGCAAAAATCGGTCTGTGCTCAAGAGCAAAACAAACAGGGAAGGGAGAAAGATATATTCTACTTTCTCGAGTTCTTTAAAAAGATAACTAGTCTTGTTTTTCTCATTTTGAGAATAACGAAAGTTAAGTATTTATTTAAACTGCATGTACAGTCGGAAAGAACACTTCTAATTCCAGATTAAGTTTTTGTGAGGGTAATATGCTGAAGAAGATGGTTACAGTACGTGTTATTTTTTCACATGTTTTAATTTATTTTTTAGTTTATTTTGCTTTTACTGCAGTTTCTAAGAATTGGATCCACTCTCTTTACTAATTTCAACGAAAATCCTTCGTTTAAATAGAATCTTCTGAGAAAAAGTAATTAAAGTTGGATTTAAAATTACTTACAAAAGCAAGCTCTTTTAAGTATCAAGTAGTTAGGATAAACAGATATTTTATGCATTAACGTATATTTAGATTTGAGAAAAATATTCGTAAAAATATTTACTTCCTAAAATTTCCAAACAAGTATGCCTTTCAAGCTGTTGTTCAAATTAGGTTTAGATGAAAAATTCTAGGCGCATTTTAAGATGTTTTTTACCTTTTTTTAAATACAAATAAATTATGTTGTTTTTATTTATTTTTATATGCTTTTTTGTCCCAGATAAAGTTTTGAAATAAATTTTAATAATAAAAAGCAAAAATTTAATTTCAAAATTTAGCTCAAGTGAAACAAAAATTAAAAATTTTATTTTTAAACTTTTCAGTTTTCTTCTTAAAGTTAATTTTTAAGTTATTGATTCCAAGAAAATGATCATAATAATGTCACATATATTTGTTATCAAAATATTTTTAACTGATAAAACCTTAGCAGATTGTTATATCAGAAAAATATTGCATTGTAATTTTTTATTATATTTGGTTTAATGTAAAAACATGTTTTTTACTTACTTAATCTCATGAAAATAAGTTTCGAGAGGTTTAAATATTCACTGATACTGATGGCCGTATTCACCGGGAGTCAAATCTCTGATAGGTGGAAAACTAGATTTCCTTCCTAAACGGCCAATCAGAAGCTTACCTGTCGTTTAACCGCCGATCCAGTTACCGGTGAATATGGATGTTAGTGAAATGTAAGAGGAGAAAAAAATTAGAGAAAGTAAGAAAGAAAGAAATTAAGTACCAGAAATATGAATTAAAACACCAATATTTTCCAAAATGTTCCAAGTAACAATAACTCCCCCACAATAATTTTAATATACACCTTTTAACCCTCTGTTCCTAACTGTCCATGGCAGCAAATATACTACCATAAATTTAGCTTCAATTGTCAGCAAGATGCAGCATTTTTAATATGCTTTTAATTAAGTAATTGCAGCAATAATTGTACCTTATTTTAAAAAAATATAAGTACAGTCCCCAGTTTTAAATTTTGAATTAAAATTTTTTAAAAATATAAAAAATTGGCGTTTTATTTTATTTGGCCCAGAAATTATCCCAAAACACATAAATACCCCCTCTTACAATAATCCATAGATCCATTCCCAAAGAGTCGATGAAACCTTCTCCCCATAGGTAATATTTCACTCCGAGAAATACCTCGCCAGAGTGATGAAAAGCGTCACGCGATTTTGCGGGCGTACTTGTTGCGGAGTGCGCTGGATATCATTTACATAAAAGCTGCATTACAACCCTTAGAATCTCGCTGAATAGGATTTCCTCCGTAACTGTGAACGACCAATCAAGAGGTTAACGACTACAATACACGACTCGGCCATTCCCGAGTGTGTGTGCGGTGTACTATTTACAGTAAACAAATCACTGTGAGAAAACTTGAGTAACCGAGACTCTTTGTTGGGAAATTGAATTCCTTTGAGAATTGGATTTACTATTAGTCTTTAGCAAAAGAAGTTAAGTACTGCAATTGCATTGCATCATTATTAGACTTTGGTCCCCCGTTTAACTGACCAAAAAATAGTTACCCGTCCAATAGTCAATTAGTGAAGAGTTTCTAAAGTAACGTCTACAATATTACTTGTCGGCTAGACTAGTACTTGCCCTCCACTCTCTGGCGTTGCCTTCCTATACCGTGCTGATGAGTCCTAACAAGGACGAAACCGGTCCGCGGTTGGAGGCGACGCTGAGAGTTGTGAGATAACACTTATCTACAATATTACGCTTTGTGCTTTACATAACATTCGTAAAATCCCAGAGTAGGAGCATTTCTCTACTATAGATTACCTAAGAAAAATGCTCCAAGAGCAATTTTTTCTACAATGAAATGTTCCGTAAGTCTAAAATTTTGGAAGGTACTGTAGATGGATAAATGTCTTTCAAAGTAATCTCATATAACTTAACTATTCGAAAATCGTGAAAGATAGAAGTTTAAAGAACACCGCAACTTAACTGAAACTGACTTAAGATGAATTAATAGAAATTAACTTTCATACCGAAAAATTCCTGTGGGCAGTAAATCTCATTTACACTATATGCAATACTTTTTTTTTTAGAATAGCCAATTTATAGCCACTGTGTTAAAATAGCAGGATATACTAAAAAATTAAATTTCAATAAACCAAAACATCATTTAAATGAATTTCTTTCATAAGAAGATTCGTTTCAAAGTAACATTGCCTTAAATTCTTTTAAGTAACGCAGAATAACTATCATAAATTTGATTCTTTCTTCATTAAACGTGACACATTTAACAAAGATTCTTCGTGATTGGCTTGAAAAACCCTTCATGTTCTCCATTCACTGATTATGCTTAATTTAGAAACCTATTGTTTCAAAATACACAAATAGAAAAATTTCGAGTGTAACGTTAAACCGATCATGTGTCCGATTCAAATTACTTTTTTCGTGCGCCGAAAATTTGAATAAGCTTCTTAAGTCAGTGTCCTAATTACGATAATGACTAAACTCTTCTGCTTTCTATCGCTAATTAATAAAAGTTTATAACCTCATAAGAGGTTATTTATAACATTTTGTTTAACACATTTAAACCAGTAATGAAGTTTGCATTCGGGAATTTTTCTCAATGACAGAAAAAGTCAGTTAGCTTAAGTTAACTGATGACTTTTTTTTGTGTGCGCATTTTTAAATAGCTCTCAATGTTGAATAGCTTTAAATGTTAATTGCCCTTAATATTAAGGTGTTAAGGATTAAGGTTAAGGATTCCATTGAGAGCATTATTCCAAAACGATGGGATTTTTTTAATCAGCAATATATCTTTAATAATTAATTGCTCAGAATTTAAAAACTTCAAATAAAACAAGTTCCCATAGCACCTAAAAAAACTTTCTGATGACCATCATCTTAATTCCAAGTATATTGCAAAGCTCGACAAGCATTACAAACCAATTTACATGGTGGTTTAAAAGTTTATTTAACCTTTTTAACGAAGTTACAATAACGAAAACTTCAATCATTAAGAAAATTGTTGAAAATATCATAAAAACGCGCTAAAAAATCCATGAAAGAGTCTTCATTATCGAGGAGGTAGTAGCAAGAGCAAGTAAAAATAGCACTTTTTCAAATCTCAAAAAGAAAAGGTTTACAAATTTGCAAATTTTTTAGGCATTATCATGTAGTTTTTGCGCTTTAGCAAAAACATTTACAAACTTTAACTAAAAAATATAAGAAACTAACGAATTGGCAAACCTTTTCTTTTTTGAGGCCCGAAAAAGTGCTATTTTCACTTTCTACTATCTCCTCCAATGTTAAAGATATGTTCATAAAAAATTTTCTGCGGATCTTTAATTATAGTTTTCTATCTCCTTTCGATTTATAAAGATTTTTTTTAATTGCCTTGTTCTTTTTACCTTACTTCCTTGACCCTAAGACACGTTGGTTAAAAATTAACCTGTGAAACGGACTATTGAAACACCCTGTGTTCTACCCTAGCCATACCCCTCCAGTTATATTTCCCTATCATAATAACAAGCTAACATTCCCCCTTTCTCACTTGAAGGTGTACCAAGGGACTTCTCATGGTCTAAAGTTGACAGGAACCTGCCATTCCTGCTGATTTAATCACTCCTCCTCATATTCAGGCAACATAGCTTACTCCTAAAAGAGGAATTTACAGAATCCAAAGTGCCAATTTCCACGGAAGGAATTGCTTGTTATCTCTTCATTCCACGGCACTGGTTTTAGATGTCCCCCATATTTAATAAGCAGTGTAATGAAAGGAAATTAACAGTATGCTCTCTGACTCTCGGAGCGTATAAATCACGGTTATGTTAGAGGAGTGGCTCTTCAGTTCTCAACTGAAGCGCATGTGGTCTGAACCAGACTTGCCACGTGAAGTCTGTCATGAGCTTATTAGCTTGAAGTTTGATAACATAATTGGTGAAAATTAGAGCACTGATTGGGAAAACTACAGAGTATTAGAGGAATTTGATCAGTCTTCAACATTTTCAGTAATTCAGTTACTGAATGACACAAATTTAGTTAAGTCAATATTAAAAATTAGTTGGGTAATTCCACGGGTAACTAACTGACTGACATGTTTTAAGAAAAACACTCGTAATTTTCTTCTCAAAAATAAAATATTAAAAAAAACATTTCCACCCAATTTAGTGCTTTCTTGCTAGCTTAATCTAATGGTACAATTAAATTTTCAAAATATGTTTTTATTTATTTTTGAAAAAACATTTTATATTTATTTTTATTTATTTTTAACAACATGGTAACTGACTGACATAAATGTTTCATAAATGTCAGTCAGTTACCCAAGGAATTTCCCAGTACATAAATTGTTTAATTAAATGAGTAAAAGGTATTCGCGGTTTTCATTCAACATTTAAAGAACACAAACTTCAAGATCTTGCTTAGACTTGTATTGAAATTGACAAAGATCATAGGCTATTATGTAATAGTAATAGTTTTAAGGGCCATAAGCACAATAGGCTCTTGAATCTTCAAATAATTCCAATGATTCCAATTCTCATTTTGAAAAATTATATTCCTAAATTAATGCATTTACACTTTTAGGGATTAACAAAAGGTAATTTAAAATTACTTCAACCGATTTTATATGACTTAATTGTGCAATCACATTATCCTTATAATGTAATGCAAACGAAAACTTTTCAAGCTTCCCGCTTTATGTTGTTGTTGTTGTTGCCTATTCCCCTTGGATGTAAATCCAATTACACCACGTCCAAGAGATCTTTTCGCAGCAGAAGATCGAATATCTCCTCCCCCTCACTCCCCAGCTGCCTCGCAGAGGCGCCAATACACTCGATGATGTGAAAGGGAGACGCGTCGGCATGGGATGGGACCATAGAGTTAGGAAAGAAGAATAGAGGAGGAATCGCGTCCGATTTCAACGGAAGCGAGCGATCCCATGACTGCCTAGCATGTCAAAGCTATGATTTACGAGATTTCACGCTATTTGGCGAGGTTATCGCGCTGTTTGGCACGGCACTCAGAATATATATATTTTTTGTTGCCTTATAAGTTTCGTATTTTTGTATCAATGCTATCGTATTTTTTACAGTTAAAATATAAATTAGTGATAGCTTCTGTTTTTAAAGGTTACATTTTATTTAAGTAATTTTAATTCCAGTATCTGTTATCTGAAACATAAATGAAATTAACACTACTCTATATCATATTCTAATTCACAACGATAAAGCACACGTAATATTTAAAGGAAAGCAATTTTAAATTGATGAATACCAAAATTAAAGTAAACTGTAACTTTAAGTGGTTAGAAAGATTAAAAAAATAGTTAGTTAATTTTGCTTTTATATAGAAGTGCATAAATTGTGTAATTTGAATAGCGAATTACATCCGAAACATAAAGGGAAGAAGTTTATGGATTTGTGAAGTGAATTATCACTTTGAAATTTGATGGTCTACTTTTTACCTTATTTAACTTGGAGACTCTTCCCCTTTCTCATTAAAGCTCGTTAACCCCCTCTACTTATCACTTCGCGATCTTAGCAAACAATGTTGCAAAAACCGAAAGGCACCGAAAAGCTTGAAACTTCAAAATATAAATACCCAAAAACTAATAGGAAAAAGAGTGACGGTAATCTTCATTCATAAGAGTATGTGGCTTCAAAATAATATTTTTCTGAAAATATAGGGGGGTCTTATGCCATAAAACCCCAACCAACCAATCTGCTGATTACAGTTTATTTAATGGCAAACTCGCAACTGAAAAAATATTTTCGAATTAAACATTTGATGGCTTTTGAACTAGTAAATTAAATTAACAAGATTACATTCTACTGATTAGGTTTTGTGTTATGAAATTTCAAGGATATCAAAGCGAAAATTTTTTAAACAGCCCCAGTGATGGAGACATTAATTATTATTACATTATTTTATTGAGGTATTACAATTCTAAAAGAAGTACCCAAATCTTGTACAAATATCCATAATAATATTATTAACAATATTGTTACAAAAATTACATAAATGTAAATATTGGTAACTTATTTTGATACATTTAGCATTAATGTAGCAGCAATCTAAAAATAGTCTTTACAATATGGCAAAAAAAATACCCAGAAACTTTAAAAAATCACAATTATTTAGAAACTGCATCTCAATAATTGGAATATGCATTTATATTATTCCTTAATAATTATTGGAAATTATCTTCTTGAATTCTTGAGAAAGAGGTAAAATAAAAAATAATAACGCGCTAAAATTAAACCCGCACCAACACAAAACAAGCGCCAAGCTCGATCGCCAACGGCCGCCAAAGCTCATTTCATGACTTAACTTCGTAAAAAACAATTTTCAACCAGAAATATTGATTTGAATGACTCAAAAACACATCCAATCTAATCACAAATCTTCATTTTATAATACTAGAAGTAATTTAACTGAAATTCTGTCAAATTTAATCGAATATAGCTCGTGAAAGTCGAACGAACTCGGCGCGAAGTTTTTTAAAATCCCATTCATAAAAATGTTTCGGAGATATTATAAATTTTTAAGCTCAGAATAATTAGTCTTTTCCTTCTACATCATAAACAGGTGTTTTTTTCTTTGTCCGATCATTTTTCTATGAGTTATTACGATTTTTCACCTTCGAAATCGACGCGTCTATGGGAGCTCCAATGTTAAAGAATTCTTTTTGCCTAGCATTGATCTTTGGAACACAGGGTTGCCGTCCATGCCGTCTCTATTATTCTTATACCTCTATGATAGCTTCTCTCTTTCAGACTGTCTCTTAATTAAAGTTTTATTTACAATGCTTTTTATTACTTTCTTTTCGCTCTTTTAGACCGGTTTTTGGTTTATTAAAGAAACTTTTGTGCTGATCAAGATTCTTTTTTACTTCTTATTTCTACTTCTCTTTCTAAAAGGAAAATATGCGTATTTTTAATTTTTGCATACCCTTACATATAAACTGATCCAACCTCATAGAAATTATGTTTTTAGAAAATGAATTTATTGAATTGCCTAACTATTATTGGAAATAATAGTTTTTGACTTGATTAATAAGGGTTGAGTGGCTGAGTTCACTTTTCTACCTGTAAAACAAAGTTTTCCTTCATAGTTGGTATTATGCAGAAAAGCAAACATAAGGACCTAGGGAGAGAAGCTCTTAAATTAAACCTTTCTACCCCGCACGGGGTCCATATTTAGACACCAAACGTACTTCGACGCTTGATATCTCCCATGAATTTTTTTTTGACATTTTCCACTGCTAGTACTCCTTAATCACGGAAAGTTTTCCAGTAAAATTTTGGAGTTATTATTAAATTTTTAAGCGTCGTGGGAGAAATAGTCACATATTCCCAGATCTGCATCCCAGGGATGAATGGCGGTAAAACAATATCAAATAAAGCTTAATATTTTTTTTTGTCATATTATTGATAAAACGTTGTTTTTGTTTTTATGTTTGTTTAAGACGTTTAGAGATTTATTGGAAATGCATTTTCTTTTTATCACAAAACGCGTATCGAAATTCCTCCTATTAACCCAACAGGCTTTGTGTTTACTCACTTTCTCCTTCAGCGTATTGACGTACTGGGTTCAGAAAACGTTGCTGTGAAGTATAGTATACTTGCATTTATTTTAAACTAGCGCTGACACGCTAGACCCGGACATCGCCCGGGTTTCAGCTTTTTTATAAATATCATCTGGTGCGTTACAGATGGGCTTCGCTTTTTTATAAATATCATCTGGTGCGTTACAGATGGGCTTCGCCAGTCCATTTTTAAAGAAGATTATTCTGGTGTGTTACAGATGGGCTTCGCCAGTCCATTTAAAAAAATTCTTCTGGTGTGTTAGAGATGGGCTTCGCCAGTCCAAATGTGGAAATAGTTAAATAAAGGAGCCACTTTTATGTTTATGTTACAACAATGGATTTTAAACTGCAACAATCGAGAATATGCCTACAACAATTAAAGTTACATCTTCTCTTATGATATTTTCAACAATGGGGGTTTTCCATGAAGTAAGGCACGAAAAATGGGTTTTTGAGCATAAAATTGACCAAAAAAGTTATTAGGATGCATCGATTTTAAATTATTATTCTTCAGAAACCACCCCGGGAGCGAGTAGATCAACGTGGTATAGTTTAATAGTTAATGTAGGTTCGAAAAGTTTAAAACTATAAAGGACATACATACAAACATACATACAAACATACAGACAGACATTGATTTTTATATATAAAGACTAGCGCTGATGCGTTAGACCCGGGCTTCGCCCGGGTTTCAGTTTTTTTAAAAATATCATCTGGTGCTTAACAGATGGGCTTCGCCAGTCCATTTAAAAAAATATTCTTGTGTGTTACTGTTAGGAATTGTAATTCCATTTTGCCGGAATCGAACTCACCACGCTTGTTCGAGAGGACAAGTTTCCTGTTGGGTTGCGTTTTTTGAAGAGGCGTTTTCAGTTTTTCAGGTTAACTGCTTTTAAACGTTTCAAAGAACTGAGTTGAAGTGGTGGATGTGACATCACGGTTCCTGATTGGTTCGGGTTTGGTAGCGGAACGTGATGTCATGTCTACCACAGCTATAAAAAGGAAAAGAGAGAGAAGGGAATCACCGGAGAGAGCCCCTCCCCACACCTCTTTTGTGTTTTCATCTGCAGTGCGGATTTAATGGTTGTATTGTTCTTTTTAAAATGTTTTAACTAACCTAGTCGTTTATGCAATAAATATCTTTGTTTAATTTTTAAACTTTTGTTCTCAATTCTTCCGGTGGACACACTCTGCTAGTTTCAGGTAAATGTTTAAGGTTGGGTGCCAACTGGCGTTTTGATATCGCTAACTTGGTAACAAGGGTTATGGGCCCAGGTGCCTTACCCTGGTGTGTCTACTGGATGGATTGAGAATTTTGGAGCTTTGAATGTTTCAATATTTAATTGTTTAAATTGAAATTTTTTGAGAGCTTTTGAATCTTTTGAGAGTGTCTTTGAAATTTAAATGTTTGAAAAGGGAATCTTTTGAGAGTTCTTTAAAGGTTTTGTATTATAGAAGTTTGAATTAGTTCATGTCTGAATCTGATTATTTAACTGTCCCGGCGTAGAATCTTGTTGACGGGTGGCTATAGGGAGCTTAGGAGCATTTCAAAATGGCGATGATCACACCTACCATAGTAAAGTTAAACGGTCATAATTACTCCAATTGGAGTGTAGACATTAAGTTTTTATTAATTGAACGTGGATTATGGAAAATCGTTGATAAAAGTGAGGTAAGTCCACGTGAAACAGAGGATAAAACAAAATTGAATGAATTTAAGGATAGGTGTGATAGGGCTCTGGCTACTATTTATTTAAACATCGAGCAGGAATATAAACGGTTAATCAAAAATGAGGTCGACCCAGTGAAAGCGTGGGAGAAGTTGAAAAAATATTTTAAACCAGATGATAGGGTCCACCACCAATTACTATATTCTAAGTTCTTGGAATGTACGCCTGTAAGAGGAGAGTCTTACTCCCTTTATTTCTCAAAACTTAAAGATCTTGTGGATCAGTTGGAAGAGATCAAACATCCCTTGGATAAAGATCGAGTCATCTTCCATGTTCTGAAACACCTACCTGACTCTTTCCTTTTTCTAGTTCAAATAATAATGTCGTGGCCTCCAGATAAGTTTCTGCTTAGCACTGTTGAAGATGCAGTCATTGCCGAAGAGGCCCGGCAGCTTCAGAGAAAAGAGGAACAGGACGTGGCGGCTCTTCATACTACTAGGTGGCAAAAACCGAAGTGTTATCGCTGCGGAAAAATTGGTCATGTGGCGGCCAAGTGTTCCCTGGATTCTGGTGGTTTGAGAGGGTCGACTCGTAAGACTAGGAGTCGTACTTCAGCTAGACCAAAATACCGGTCACCGTCAAGATCACCGTCAACGGGAGATTCGTCGCCGGGACATTCAAAAGATAAGTTTTCTTTGTTTATACAGGCCTGTCTCTCGGAAAAGGATTGTGATGCATTCGTACTAGATACGGCTGCATCACATCATTTCTGCAGAGACAGGTCATATTTCAGTAGCTTTGATGCTAGTTTTAAAGAAAAAGTAGCAGTAGCTACGTCAGAAGCGTCATTCTTTGTGCAAGGTAAAGGGGATGTGACACTTAAGTTTGACGGGCGAGAGGTCACTCTTCATAATGTTCTCTATTCGCCATCGCTGAGGAGAAATCTCATCGCAGGTAATCTAATAGATAAGGCCGGTTTTAAATTTGTTGGCAAAAATAGAAAGATCGAAGTCTTAAGTCCTAAAAATAAATTAGTATTTACGGCATATCTAAAAGAAGGTATTTACTATACATATCCTAAAATAGTTAAGAAAAAATCGAATAAGCGAGTGAGATTTGAGGCGGCGGTGGCGGAGAGGGAAAACTTAAGTGTATGGCATAAAAGGTATGCTCATATTAGTCCAGGGCTTATACTTAATACTTCCAAAAATAATGCTGTAAGGGGTCTTTCGGACATTCCTGATTCCGTGTTGGATTGTGAATCCTGTAGATTAGCCAAAACAAAGCGCAGATCGTTTAAAGCTTCCAAAGGGATAAGGTCTAAAAGGCCATTAGAGTTGCTTCATTTGGACCTTTGTGGTCCTATAGATCCTGCAAGTAGAGGAGGAAAAAGGTATTTTTTGTCAATAACTGATGACTTTTCGCGTAAAGTTACAGTTTTCCCATTGAAAAATAAGGAAGAAGCTTTAGATTGCTTTAAGAAATTTCAGGCAAGGGCCGAAAGGTTTTTAAATTCAAAAATTGTATCGATACGATCTGATAATGGAGGTGAATTTAGAAATCAGTGTTTTGAAGAATACTGTGAAAGTTTAGGTATTCAACACGAGTTTACGAATAGTTACTCCCCGGAACAAAATGGGGTGGCCGAAAGGCTAAATTTAACTATCATGGATTGTGTCAAGGCTATCATACAGGAATCAGGTGTGTCTCGGGGATTCTGGACGGAAGCAATGTTATATTTTGTATATACCTGGAATCGAGTGTGTCATGCAAACTCGAAGAAAACTCCATTTGAGTTGTACTGTGGTCGTAAACCGTCTGTCAAACATTTACGACAGTTTGGTATCACTGCGTATGTAGGGATTCCAAAGGTGAAAAGATCAAAGCTTGATAACCGCACTCAAAAGGGTGTAATGGTTGGATACGCTTTGAACACCAAGGGATACCGTATTTGGTTACCTTCTGATAAGAAAATAGTTGAAACTATTAATGTTACCTTTAAAGAGGAAATGTACTATAAACATAAAAATGATAAAACTTTAAATTTTGATGAACCTTTAAATCTTGATAAGATTGACGACCCTAAAGGTTATCAATATCTAATAG
The DNA here is from genome assembly GCA_024610705.1 of Tetragnatha versicolor. Taxonomy (NCBI): domain Eukaryota; kingdom Metazoa; phylum Arthropoda; class Arachnida; order Araneae; family Tetragnathidae; genus Tetragnatha; species Tetragnatha versicolor. Next base: position 7,210,812 of record JANDEH010000022.1, read on the forward strand.
AAACTGATTCAAAAAGGGATGTTTTTGAGAATAAAACAGATGACTCGGAGACTGATGACGTTGGGGGGGACAGCTCTGAGGATGAAACAAAAGATGAGTTAGATGAAACCGATTGTGATACCCCAAGTAATAGTGGTAGTAATCCTTCTAGTCCAATGTGGAGAAGGGACGCTGTTAATAGACCTGACAGATCCCGCACGGATATTTACTACTATGAAGTAAATAATCCTGACAGATTGAGGTCAATTAAAGATGTGAAATCTTTTTGTAAAGAAAAAAATTTTAAATTCAATGAAGATCTTTTTGACTTTAGTGGAAAGAATAAATATACAGGTTTAGTAAGTGGTGATCAGGTTGGTGCTGGATCTGTCAGTCATACGTCCTGACTAGAGAATGAAACTCCTAGAACTTTTAAACAAGCCATGAAATCCTCTCGTCGCGATGGGTGGCTATCTGCAATGAAGGAAGAAATCCACATGATGGAGGAAAGGGAAGTTTGGGATTTGGTTGATAAACCAAAGGATTCTAATTGTTTAGGATGCAGATGGGTTTATAATATTAAGAGGGACGAATCTGGGAAAATTGCAAGGTTAAAAGCCAGATTGGTTGCACAAGGGTACCGTCAGGTTAAGGGAGAGACTTACGATGAGACGTATAGTCCAGTAGTGAATTTTAGTGTGATACGTTTCTTTTTCTCTCTATTAGTTTGTAACCTGGGTTGGACCCACAAACAGTTCGATGTAAAATGTGCTTATCTTTATGCCCCTCTAAAGGAAGAAATTTATATGTCCCAACCTCCAGGATTTTTTGTAGGAAATAATAAAAATGTAGTTTGTAGATTAAAGAAAGCTATTTATGGCCTCCATCAAAGCGGAAGGATGTGGTTTTATGAGATGGAAGGAGTTCTGTTAAAAATAGGTTTTGATAAATTCAAACAATGCAATTGTGTTTACAGTTATAAAAATGAAGTAATATTAATGCTGTATGTAGATGATTTCGTGCTTTTTAGTAAAGATGAATTTGAGATCAACAATGTAGTTAAACGTCTGAAGATGCATTTTGATCTTAAAGCTTTAGGAAAAACTAAAAAGTTGTTAGGAGTAGAGTTTGAGCAAGAAAAGGACAGTTTAATGATGCATCAGATTTCATATATTGACGAAATTTACGAAAGATTCTATGTATATAATGTTCCCATTAGAACCCTTCCAATCTCAAAGGGTAACATTTATTCGAAGTCCCAGTCTCCCCAAGTTAAAGAAGAAAATCAGGATACATACCCCTATCGAAATCTGTTAGGCTGTCTTTCGTTTTTGGCTAGTCGCACAAGACCCGATATTTCATACGCAGTAAACATTTTTAGTCAGTTTCAAAATTCCCCAGGCTTAAGTCATTGGAGTGGATTATTAAGTTTGTTGGGTTATGTTTACTCTACAAAAGGTTTGAAATTAAAATTTAAGTGTGACAATCCTCAAATAATAGTTTATTCAGATGCAGATTTTGCGGCCAATCGCGATGACAGGATTTCGATGGGAGGCCAGATTTTGTTTTTGGGGAATTCTCCAGTAATATGGAGATCTTTTAAGCAAAAGTGTGTAAGCTTATCCACAATGGAAGCAGAACTAGTGGCTATGACCGAGGCCACGAAAGAGTTGATGTGGTTTGATAACATTCTGAAAGAATGTAGCTTTAAAAATCTGCTACCTTCTCTTGAACAAAAATCAATTTTACTTGTAGATAATCAGTCAACTATAAACTTTGTAAAATCTCCGGTAGAAAATTCTAGAACAAAACATATAGACGTGAAGCTATTTTTTGTAAGAGACCTAATATATAAAGAATTATTTGAAATTATATATGTAAAAAGTAAAGACAATATGGCTGATATCTTCACGAAACCATTAACAAGGTTTAATTTGGATTTGTTCAGGAGAAGAGTTTTTTTTATGTGGATAAGTAATTTTTTGCTTTAATACGAATACTTTAAGAATAGTAATTTCTTTTTTTGTGTTTTTTCTCATCAAAGTGCTCTGTGTCTCGACTGTCTCGTCTCCAGTCTGACTTTCGGTGATACCAAAAGGATGGTATGAGGACTTGCCCGGTGATGCCACGCCTAGGGGGATTTTTAGACTTTTTCAAGCCGAGTCCTGCCCCTGGGGGCCTCTCCTGCTTTGCTGTACAGTAATCTCCATCCTCCATGTATGTTTCACCACCTGACTTCACAGAGGTATGACTTCAACTCTACATCAAACAGGACATTTTACCAGGACAAACCAGGACTGCAAGAACATTTTTTGAAGAGAACTCTTTCCAGGAAAATGAGTGGTTTTCTTCAGACATTTTGTGACTTTCTAATAGTTGTGTTTTGAGGTGATGGGGAGAAGGGGGTGTTGTGTTTGTGAATTTTTCACATAGAGTTTTACTAACGTGTTTTTTTTGTGAGATGGGGAGAGGTTTTTTCTGTGATTCTTTTTTTAGGCCTCAACAGGTTTGATTTCGGGCCTCGGACAAGTCGTGGTGAGGGGTGGCATTTGTTAGGAATTGTAATTCCATTTTGCCGGAATCGAACTCACCACGCTTGTTCGAGAGGACAAGTTTCCTGTTGGGTTGCGTTTTTTGAAGAGGCGTTTTCAGTTTTTCAGGTTAACTGCTTTTAAACGTTTCAAAGAACTGAGTTGAAGTGGTGGATGTGACATCACGGTTCCTGATTGGTTCGGGTTTGGTAGCGGAACGTGATGTCATGTCTACCACAGCTATAAAAAGGAAAAGAGAGAGAAGGGAATCACCGGAGAGAGCCCCTCCCCACACCTCTTTTGTGTTTTCATCTGCAGTGCGGATTTAATGGTTGTATTGTTCTTTTTAAAATGTTTTAACTAACCTAGTCGTTTATGCAATAAATATCTTTGTTTAATTTTTAAACTTTTGTTCTCAATTCTTCCGGTGGACACACTCTGCTAGTTTCAGGTAAATGTTTAAGGTTGGGTGCCAACTGGCGTTTTGATATCGCTAACTTGGTAACAGTTACAAGAGGGGCTTCGCCAGTCCAAATATGGAAACAGTTAAATAAAAGAGCCACTTTTATGTTTATACTACAACAATGGATTTTAAACAACAACAATCGATTTCAATCTGCAAGAATCGAGAATATCCCTACAACAATTAATGTTACATCTTCTTTGGTTATATTTACAACAATGTGGTTTTGCCCTGAAGTTAGGCGTGAAATATGGGTTTTTAGGCATAAAATTGACCAAAAAAGTTGTTGGAACGCTTCGATTTCTAATTATTTTTATTCAGAAACCTTCCCTGGAGCGAGTAGATCAACGTGGTATAGTTTAAAAGTTAATGTAGGTTCGAAAAGTTTAAAACTATAAAGGACATACATACAGACATACATACAAAAATTGATTTTTTATATATAGACTAGCGCTAAAGCGCTAGACCCGGCTTTGCCCGGGCGCAGTAGCGCTGACGCGCTAGACCCGGGCTTCGCCCGGGTTTTATTTTATTTTTTATAAATATCATCTGGTGCGTTACAGATGGGCTTCGCCAGTCCATTTTTAAAGAAGATTATTCTGGTGTGTTACAGATGGGCTTCGCCAGTCCATTTAAAAAAATTCTTCTGGTGTGTTAGAGATGGGCTTCGCCAGTCCAAATGTGGAAATCTAATATAATAAAATTGAATGTGTGTATATATGTTTGTCTTCTATACAAATCCACAGTTTACTTCCGATCTGCACCAAACTTGGTATACCTACGTAAAAAAACTCAGAAAAAAACATAGGCTATGTTTCAAAGTTCTAGAACGACCCCTTGACCCTCTTTTAACCGAATTTACAGCCGAAAACGCTTATTTCTCCATTTCTCTACCAGAGCAGATCTGCTCGACTCACTATTGTTAACGAGATGAAAACCTTCAAAAATTAAATATTTTAACAGGAAAAACTTGATAATTTTCCATTTAAAAACTATATCAGACGTAAAAACACCAAATTAAATTCAAATAATTAATTTCGAAACGTTAGTTTCCCCTATTTTAAGATATTTTCCTTTAAAATTTAAATATTTATGGAAAAGTGTAAATTTTTTTTTCATGGAAAACGACTTAAAAATAAAACATTGTTTCAAATGAAGCGGTTCACTAGACTTTTCAATTTACTAGATCTTTTATTATTGTTTCAAATTTGTTATTTTAGTTCACTAGACTCATTAATTTACTAGGAAACATTGCCGAGAACACCGGGAAAAGAAAAATTACCTGGAACATCGGGATACGAAAAAATACCGGGATTACCGGGACATAAAAATAACATCCAACCTCGGTATAGGAAAATTATAGGGAACATCGGGATAGGAAAATTACCGGGAAAAAGAAAAATTACCGGGAACACTGGGAAAGTGGAAAAATATCGGGATCATCGGGATAGAGAAAAATTACCGGAAACACCGGGATAGAGAAAAATTACCGGGAACACCGGGATAGAAAAGATTACCGGGAACCCCAGGATAGGAAAAATGACCGGGAACATCGGGATAGGATTAATTCCCGGGAAAACCGGGATTTGAAAAATTACTGGGAACACCGGGATAGGAAAGAGGCGCCTGGGATACCAGGTTTATATGTAATATATTGCTTCTTTACAAATTTATAAATGTATTTTAAGAAAACTTAAAAAAATAAACTTATACACTCCATCCGTGCAAGGCCGGGCATATCCGCTAGTAGTTAAATAAAGGAGCCACTTTTATGTTTATGTTACAACAATGGATTTTAAACTGCAACAATCGAGAATATGCCTACAACAATTAAAGTTACATCTTCTCTTATGATATTTTCAACAATGGGGGTTTTCCATGAAGTAAGGCACGAAAAATGGGTTTTTGAGCATAAAATTGACCAAAAAAGTTATTAGGATGCATCGATTTTAAATTATTATTCTTCAGAAACCTTCCCGGGAGCGAGTAGATCAACGTGGTATAGTTTAATAGTTAATGTAGGTTCGAAAAGTTTAAAACTATAAAGGACATACATACAAACATACATACAAACATACAGACAGACATTGATTTTTATATATATAGATAAAAAGATAAATAACTTATATAAGTATCTCTGATATCTATTTTTATTGAGTTGAGAATTTTAACCCGGGAGCAGTCGCACTGGGTATCTCATACCCAGGCGCGCATTCGAAGTTGCATACGCTCCCCCCTTTTTTCCGAAATGTGTGTGCCCTCGTGTAGCTGAGTTCAAGGTCACATTCTTCAAGTTGCAAGATTAGATAAAAATTTAGGAATGCGCGGTTTCCGGGAATCGAGGCTTTTGGGTATGATATACCCGCGCGCGTGCCCGTAGACGTGTCAGTTTTGGCTGTGGATTCCGTTCATTCGGCAGGTATGAAGCGGTACCCAAGTTAGGAGGATGAAAAGAAACGGCTTCGTTCTTTGATTGAGACAGTTTCTAAGGATGTTGATTATTTTTTTAGTGAACATTAACCCATTAATGCCCAACTTCTTATTTTTCTTAAATATTTGGTAAACACATAGTAAATAGCCCCAAAACCAATGGAAAAATAGTGAAAAAAATTCCTGGTTAAAATTTTAATTTCTACACCAAAATTAAAAAACGTCCCTAAAAAGGGACGTCAGGCACGAATGCCCCCGTGTTTTTTCCCTATAGTAAACGCATGGTAGAAAACTGTTTTAAAGCCTCAAAAACATATTCTACCTTTTTAGGTGCAGCAAAAGTGATCGAAACCATATTGTAACATGAATATGAACAAAAAATCAAAATTATTTATCCAATTAACTGTAAAAATAACCTTAATTAACGTAATTTGAGCATTTTTTATGCTCTGAAACACGTTTTTCTTCCCAAATCTATGTTAATTGCAAATTAATTAAGATTTTTAATTGAAAAAGGCATTCTCTGCTTATATGTTACCTAATATTAAGTAATAATTACTTTTACACACCTCAAACCCATCAGAATATCTCAATTTGTGAAGTTTAAGTCTTTCAAATGCCCATACGTTTTTTATTTTATTTAATTTTATTGTACGGAACACATATTTCTCCCCAAAAATCAAGCATTAGTGGGATGTGCATTAACAATCCAGATGATACAGATTGATCTGCAGTATAGAACACAATGATTAGCGACATCTAATTAGAAAAAATTCCAAAAATTTATCACAAAAGCGACTTTTTTGGCAATTTTAATGAAAAAAAGTCATTATAACTAATAATTATTGAACTTTTAATTAAAATATAACCGGAATATATTTGCATAAGTAATAAATATAGTAAAATAATAAATTTATTCCTTTCAATTAATACAAATTAATTAATTTCTTATAATTAAGACTTTTTATTCCATTAATTTAGCAGAAATAACAGTATTTTCCAAAAAAAATAAACAAAAATTATAAATTTATTAGCTAAAATTAAAGTAATTTTATAAATAGCAGTTATTTAATTCCTTTCATAAGAATCGAACGCGTTTTTATGAAAAAAAATAAGGAAACAATATTATTTCACTACGGGGAAAACCACGGGGGCATTCCTGCCTGACGTCCCTTTTTAGGGACGCTTTTCGAGGGTCCAAAATAAGGTCAAGATAAAATATTTTGGAAAAACAAAAAAACACCCAAACTGATTTAATGTATAAACAGTAATATATATCGGCATTGGACATTTTTTAAAATAACAACTAGGATTTTTAAGCTTTTTCTTTTAAAATTTTTAAAAAAGTCCTTTTCTGAAAAATTCTATCTTCCAACTTTAAAAAAAGTGAAATTTTTTTTAAATTCTGCTTTCTTCTTGTGTTCTTTATGTTCTATAAAGATCAGGGGTACATCAGTGCAAATTTTGATTCAAAGGAACAATTTTTGTAGAAATAGGAGGATTTTTAAAAAACGTCCCTAAAAAGGGACGTCAGGCAGTAATGGGTTAAGAAGATATTGGAGTTTATGATGGTCAATATGATGAGGAAACAATGGAAGTGGATGAAGAATAAGATAAAATTGACGAGGAAAATTCAGAAAGCCTCAATTCTGCGGAAAATGGAGAATATTACCTAGGTAAAAGTGGAATAAAACGTATGAAATAAAAGTTTAGAACCAATGCCAGAGTGGCGGTGAAAAATATTATGACTACAATCTCTAAAAATACAAATGATTCTCGAGCACCTACAAAGATACATTCAAAAAATGTCTTTGATACATCATCAAAAACTACCCCATAAGAAGAAAACATAGTCAAAAAGAATAAAAACGGGATTCGAAAATATGTGAGGTTTGCGGTAGCAAAAAAGGACCTGAAAATACAACACTGTTCTAAACTGTGCTATAAATATATTCGTGGGGAACGCATAACTCCAATTTGTAAGGATTGCACAATAAATGAGAGAAAATTATTTTCATTTAAAGTACATTGATGCTCATTTATTGTTTTATGTCTGATTTTGAGTAATATTATTAGTAAAACCAAGCAGATTGAGTGTTGAAATGCAAGAATCCATTCCTGGGTATAATATACCCACCCGCGACTACCCGCGTTCGTTTGTTACGTGCGACTGCTCCCGAAATTGTGGTTCTTTCAACAACAATGAGCTAACTCCAGCAGCTTTACATTGGAGTTAGCTCAACGTTGCCGCAAAATCCTCAATTGCAATAGTAACCAAATCAGGTTTAACTTGTATCAAACTTATCAATAGCAAATGCATTTTTTAGCAATGGAAATTTTCATAATTTATGTTTGAAAAATTGCCAAAATATAACTCGTTTAATTTTTGTTGGTTTTAAATTACTGTATTTATCCGTGGGGCTGTGTTTATGGCCGTGTGTGCGATGGATAGCGTTGGCGGTACACGAAGAATAATTGTTGTTAAAATAATTGCAATTTAGTATTTGGTGCTTGGAAGATCTTTAAAGTAAAGGATTGGCAAGATAAAAAGATTAAACCATATCTAGTGATTTTAAAAACTTAGTGATAAAATTAAGGTTTTGATTTGGTAGTGTAGTTTTTGTAATTATTGTTGTCTGTAATTTGAGAGCGTGAGTGGATAATCATCTCAAATGCAGATTCACTTAAATAATGCTTTTTGATGTTTGATAACCATCACGCGTGTGCGTTTCTTTTCATTTCTCAATAAGCATGGATTTGTTTTTAAATCAACCTAATCATGGGAAGTAAGCGAAAAATACAACTGGCTTAGTTTAGTATAAACATTGCGGGTATTTTAAGTTGAAGTCAAGGTAAGATGAATCAACCAAGAAAGAGGTCCAAAAAGGATGCCAAACTGAAGTCGGTACAAACAAGCACACCCATTTTGGGTAAGTTGACTGGGGAGAAATTTCCCTCTTTCAAGAGACTAAGTATCATCAAAGCACAATGCGAGAGGGATATTAGAGAGATCCAAGGCCTTCAAGAGAACAAAAGGAGAAAAAAGAAATTGCTTTCCATAAGCGGAATCTATAAAGATACCTTTGAACAACTTCTTGAAGCAAGGCAAAGCATCATTAAAAGGGAAGAGTCAGATTCCTTTACTAGGATATTCTATAAAAGAGCAAGTATAGAGCAACCGAGTTTGCTGCTTAGCAACGAGAACTATGGTCCGTTTCAGAAAAGCCGGATATCTTCTAAAGAGTGTCTTTTTTCCTTGGGCGATGCTGAAGCTCGAGGTTCAAAGAAAACTAAAAGAATGGCGTCTGGAAGCAAAACTTCTTTGAAAACTAGAAACAGTCTCGGGGAAAAAATTCGGTCCATGGTTTCCTCAAAGTCGGATAGGAATAAAGGAAGAGATTATGTTGGCGTTTTAACGGACGTTGGTAATTTTCAGGGAGATGTTTCGGATCCTGAAGCCGTCGATGAAGTACTAAAAGATTGCGTAAGTAAGCGTTCTGGGGGAAGGTCAAGAATAGAGGTGATGAAAGAGGATGAACTCAACCATTCATCGCAGAATGAAAATAAGGCGACAAAGAAAAAGAGAAGGATTTCAAGGACAAGTAATCTCACCAATGGTAGAGTAGTAAGAAGAAAACCAAAACTTGATAACTTTAAAGAAAAAGAAGCATTGGAAGCTGTTAAAATGTCAAGTTCTGGAATGGAATCTAGTGAGGAGTGTATTGAGGAGAGAAAATCTAACCAGTCTGATGCATCGGAGAAAGAAAGAAGATCAGAAAAAGAGAGAAAGGGAAGTTCAAGGAAGCCTAATCTTATCAATGGTAAAGTCATGAAGGAAGAATCAACCAGTGAAAACACTCGAATTAATGAAGTATTGAAAGTCAATGGAAATGCGTGTTTTGGAACTAGAACCAGCAGTCAGAGAACTGGGAGGATTGAAAATAGTTGTCTAGATACAGACGGTAAAGGAAACGAAAAGATCATGACTTTGAGAAAACGCAAGATCACTAATGGTTTGAGTGGAAATAAACTCAGCGAGAGTGGACAAGGAAGCGAAATGAACAAGAGCACTCCCGTCAACAAAAGAGCTGGACCCAAGAAGGGGAGTTTGAAAAAGAAGCTTTGGAACGATCCACTGATAGAGAAGAATTTATCATTGACTTTTCAAGACTTGGACGAGACTGAAAAGACAGACGAGGAGGCCGAAACTGAAGAAAAAACAAAGACGTCTTGTGAGATGAGCTCTTCTAATACACCCAATAACGGATTTCAGGGAATTATGGAGGAGAGCAACGAATTTCTGCCTCCTTCCTCTGATCGACTGAAAAGTGGTAAGGATCCTAAACGCGTAAAGAACAACACTACAGCGCTATTAAACCGAGAGATTTTCAAAAAACCACCGAAGGAGAGGTTGCTCTCAAAAGTCTTGAAAAAGAGCGTCAAAGCCAAACATCTTTTGGAGACGTCCAGCGACGACAAGGAAAACGATCCGTACCCTTCCACTTCCACCCCACTCGACAGTCCGGTGTCGGACTGCAAAAGCATGCCGTCGTTGTTCCATGGTTTGTCGCCCGTCCTGGAACGTCCCATCGGGTTCACTTCCATCCACGAACCTTCCTGCGTGAACATCACCTACAGCAAAGCCACCCACGCCGTGAAAGAGACCAAGCTGGACTTGCTGTGGCACTCGCTCTTGGACTTGGAATCCAACAACACGTTCGTCAAGAACACCCCTTTGGTGGAACCTGAAGGGAAAGTAGATGGCGGTTCAGACGATGATGGCATTCGACTGTTCGAATCCCCGCCGCGAACGTTGCCACCTGTGGGGAGATCGGCCATGATGGGAAGTTGCATCAACCACCGGGATCAATCAAGTTGCATCGATGAAGAAGTAACGCCCCAGCATGCATCGAAGAGTCGGCGCAAAGATAAAGAGGAGTCTTTGGAATCTTCCCGAAAATCCCCGGTCAGCGAGGGGGTCTTGGAAAAACTCAACCGAGATTTGGAGGAACTCTCGGAATGGCAATTGTGCTGTGAGAGTGTGCCTTATTCGAGGCATGATCATTTGCTGAACCAGTAGTCAGATTAATTTCATGGTACAACATGGTGAGACGGATATTTGTGATACCTATTTTGATTTCGGTTTAGTTGTTATATCTCCTACCTTTATCTTTTTGGTACTTTAGGATTAGCCGGGCGCAAACTTTCACATCAAAACATTTAACAAAATTAAAAATATCACTTTTAGTTTATGTATTAGTGTTTGAATATTTTCCGCTGTTTTTCTGTCCGGCTTTTCCTAAAGTTCCTTATTTTTTTTATTTTCGTGTTTTTTGAATTGTCGGATTGTTATTTTTAATATAAATTTAGAAAATCTGGTGCAGATTGATGAGTATTTACCGAACTTTGTTTTTTGTTGTATGCCATCGGAATGTTTGATAGACGGATATCAAATTCTTCTCTAAAAATTTCTTTTCAAATGGAACTGCAAGAAAATGATGAGATGAGGATTCATCAAAATTAGGTGGGTTACATAAAAGTACCTAGTTTAATGAAAACAATATTTCCTCTAGTTTTTAGACTTTTCTCATTAACATTTACGCAATAAAAACGACGAAGGCTTTCAATATATTTTTATTTTTTAAAGCTTTTAATATTTTAGAGTTAATGGGTTTTCCCAAAAAGTTATGTATTTTAACGAAATAAAGAAATCTTTAAACTTCTTCTTTAGCTTTCTTCCACTCAAAGCCAAATAAATTAAATTCCGTGTTTGTTCGAAGGAAATAGAGTGTGATAGACTACACAAAACAAATATAATTTGAGCACCACACACCCTATCTATCATAAAGTTTTTTTTAGTTTATTATCATTTATTTCCCTTTGAAATAAAAAGCCGGCGGCTGAGAGCAGTTCGGCCGACTGATCTAACGAAGACGTGGTACTAGTAGTAAATTAAAAGGAGCTAGAAACTAATACAACCGCTGGTTACCGGATGCAGCTACTGGGTAATTGGGTTCCAAACAGCGGAAAAACAATCCCTGAAAGCGTCCTTTTGATGGTAAAGAAATTCTCAGCTATTCAGACTTGTACTCTGTAACTAGAGGGAATTATTTTCTCTAGCAATGTCTTCATCTAATCAGACGCTAGACTTCAAGAAAGCAAAACTAATTCAGAGGGAAAGATGATGTGCGTATAAGGTCCGAGGGGTATTGCGATGGGGATGAGAAAATCGATGCTTTCCAGGCATCGAATTCGTAGACATCGAGTGCTTATCGGTATCGAATATTTAAGCTGAATTATTCGTAAAATCTATGAATGCATTAAATATTTGCCGACGTTAACTACGTTAAGCGTAACTTTTCAGTACATTTCATAAATGATTTAAGTTTAATAACAGGTTAAATAATATGGTTAAAGCTATATCCTGCATACAACATATAAAAATCCCAGCGATTCGTTGTTATTGTTTATAAAGCGCTTTATCACTATATCTCGACTGAGAATCGGCCATATAAGGAGTCTCGTGTATAATGGAGGCCAGAAGAGATACGTCCCATCCATAGAGGTATAAGAATAATAGAGACGGCATGGACGGCAACCCTGTGTTCCAAAGATCAATGCTAGGCAAAAAGAATTCTTTAACATTGGAGCTCCCATAGACGCGTCGATTTCGAAGGTGAAAAATCGTAATAACTCATAGAAAAATGATCGGACAAAGAAAAAAACACCTGTTTATGATGTAGAAGGAAAAGACTAATTATTCTGAGCTTAAAAATTTATAATATCTCCGAAACATTTTTATGAATGGGATTTTAAAAAACTTCGCGCCGAGTTCGTTCGACTTTCACGAGCTATATTCGATTAAATTTGACAGAATTTCAGTTAAATTACTTCTAGTATTATAAAATGAAGATTTGTGATTAGATTGGATGTGTTTTTGAGTCATTCAAATCAATATTTCTGGTTGAAAATTGTTTTTTACGAAGTTAAGTCATGAAATGAGCTTTGGCGGCCGTTGGCGATCGAGCTTGGCGCTTGTTTTGTGTTGGTGCGGGTTTAATTTTAGCGCGTTATTATTTTTTATTTTACCTCTTTCTCAAGAATTCAAGAAGATAATTTCCAATAATTATTAAGGAATAATATAAATGCATATTCCAATTATTGAGATGCAGTTTCTAAATAATTGTGATTTTTTAAAGTTTCTGGGTATTTTTTTTGCCATATTGTAAAGACTATTTTTAGATTGCTGCTACATTAATGCTAAATGTATCAAAATAAGTTACCAATATTTACATTTATGTAATTTTTGTAACAATATTGTTAATAATATTATTATGGATATTTGTACAAGATTTGGGTACTTCTTTTAGAATTGTAATACCTCAATAAAATAATGTAATAATAATTAATGTCTCCATCACTGGGGCTGTTTAAAAAATTTTCGCTTTGATATCCTTGAAATTTCATAACACAAAACCTAATCAGTAGAATGTAATCTTGTTAATTTAATTTACTAGTTCAAAAGCCATCAAATGTTTAATTCGAAAATATTTTTTCAGTTGCGAGTTTGCCATTAAATAAACTGTAATCAGCAGATTGGTTGGTTGGGGTTTTATGGCATAAGACCCCCCTATATTTTCAGAAAAATATTATTTTGAAGCCACATACTCTTATGAATGAAGATTACCGTCACTCTTTTTCCTATTAGTTTTTGGGTATTTATATTTTGAAGTTTCAAGCTTTTCGGTGCCTTTCGGTTTTTGCAACATTGTTTGCTAAGATCGCGAAGTGATAAGTAGAGGGGGTTAACGAGCTTTAATGAGAAAGGGGAAGAGTCTCCAAGTTAAATAAGGTAAAAAGTAGACCATCAAATTTCAAAGTGATAATTCACTTCACAAATCCATAAACTTCTTCCCTTTATGTTTCGGATGTAATTCGCTATTCAAATTACACAATTTATGCACTTCTATATAAAAGCAAAATTAACTAACTATTTTTTTAATCTTTCTAACCACTTAAAGTTACAGTTTACTTTAATTTTGGTATTCATCAATTTAAAATTGCTTTCCTTTAAATATTACGTGTGCTTTATCGTTGTGAATTAGAATATGATATAGAGTAGTGTTAATTTCATTTATGTTTCAGATAACAGATACTGGAATTAAAATTACTTAAATAAAATGTAACCTTTAAAAACAGAAGCTATCACTAATTTATATTTTAACTGTAAAAAATACGATAGCATTGATACAAAAATACGAAACTTATAAGGCAACAAAAAATATATATATTCTGAGTGCCGTGCCAAACAGCGCGATAACCTCGCCAAATAGCGTGAAATCTCGTAAATCATAGCTTTGACATGCTAGGCAGTCATGGGATCGCTCGCTTCCGTTGAAATCGGACGCGATTCCTCCTCTATTCTTCTTTCCTAACTCTATGGAAGCTATACGTTTAAAAGACAAATTTAATTGTCCAAGAAAGTTAGCTCAAAAAAAGGGTTCAAGTGGAACAAATTGTAAAAGAAAGTTTGATGGGTGATTCTTATAGGGTATTTTCCGTAGAAAACGGTGGTGAAACGTATACCAAAATTAACCGTGTCCTTTAGCCAATATGGCGGATTTTCCAAAATGGCGATCAATTGTTTTTTACTTATTACTTCCTAAAAATTGTTAATAAAATTATAAATTTTGCAGTAAATGATTAAAATTTAGTAGCAAAACCAATGGGGAACTGTTTTTTTCTCTTACGATAAGTTATTTATCCAATATGGCGGATTTTCCAAAATGGCGTCCACTAATGTTTATAATAAGTAAAATTCTGATGATAAATTCGTAATTTTTTCAGGATATGGTAAGAATTAAGTCATAATAATATTCATATCAGTTTCCTCTCCTCAATGTATCAAATATGGCGGATTTTTCAAAATGGCGGACAATCGTGTTTTACTTATTTGCTAAAAATCGTTAATAAAATAAAACTTTTGCAGTAAATTATTAGAATTTAGTTGCAAAAATAATCTGGAACTGTTTTTTTTCTCTTACGATAAGTCATTTATCCAATATGGCGGATTTTCCAAAATGGCGTCCACCTAATGTTTTAAATACATAAATTATGGTAATAAATTCGTAATTTTTACAGGATATGGTAAGAATTAAGTCATAACAATATTCATATCAGTTTCCTTCCCTCAATGTATCAAATATGGCGGATTTTCCAAAATGGCGGCCACATATTTAGATCCTTTTTATTTATTACATTATTTATTTTTTTATTATAAACATTAGTGGACGCCATTTTGGAAAATCCGCCATATTGGATAAATGACTTATCGTAAGAGAAAAAAACAGTTCCCCATTGTTTTTGCTACTAAATTTTAATCATTTACTGCAAAATTTATAATTTTATTAACAATTTTTAGGAAGTAATAAGTTAAAAACGATTGACCGCCATTTTGGAAAATCCGCCATATTGGCTAAAGGACACGGTTAATTTTGGTATACGTTTCACCATCGTTTTGTACGGAAAATTTCCTATAAGAATCACCCATCAAACTATCTTTTACAATTTGTTCCACTTCAAACCTTATCTTTCTTGGACTATAACCGCTTAAGAGTGACATTTATTTCAGAAAAATTGACCAAAAATGGAAATTTTTTTTGACTGTTTAATTTTGTTTTTCACATTGTTACAAGTGTTAGAAAATAGTTTTTTATAAAAAAAATCAAAATTTAAATGTTATTGCAAGTGTATTAATTATTTTAACATATTACACATAAAAAAGTATTGGATTACGCACACATCTTATTATATTGGCAAAAAGATTATCCAAACATGATGTCTCACAATCTCTAAACGACGAAAAATCACTATCATCATCGAAACGAACTCAGTTTGGGCTTCACAAAACGGAAACGTTAATTTTTCTCCCGCCCGAGCTCAGCTCGGGCATCACAAATTCTGCACGTTGTAGTTGCCCGAGCTGAGCTCGGGCGACACTGTTAAGGGGTTAAATTGAATTTTTTTTAAAAGTAGACTAGGGGGCCCTGCCCCCTGCTCGCTATCGCTCATCAACAACTGCATCGCAATTCTTTTCAGATCGTTTCGCAATCTAAAGCCGCGTTTACACCAAAGTTTTCCACTAAGTTTTCCACAAGTTCCGGCAATTTGTTGCTTTTTTTACAAAATACAGCAACCTTTTCTGTCTTCCACTTGTGGAAAGGCAAGTTTTCCACTAAATTTTAGTTTCCCGCGGATTTTCGGTAAAGATCAAAGAAAGTTGACAACTAAAAGTGGAAGATTTGTTGATGCGTGCTTTGCGCTAGCAACTTGTTGCTGCAACTTAACCCTCCGTCGGTCACAATATTAAACTGACGCGTTCGGTCACAATGTGCCAAAACGCACAATCGAAAGAATCGCGATTTTCCACCCCTTAATTTCAATAATGGAGTCTTAAAAACGATAATAGGTATTCATAGAATTATTCAGACATAAAAAAGTCTGATATTTGTTTTAAATAATTAAGAAATGAATTAAAAATAGCTTAAAAGTATCATTAAATCATCGGGATAGGTAATTTAATATCTAAGTATCTTAGTCAAAAATTATACTTAATGATGTGAAACCTGAGGGATATTAATTCTAAATTATTGTTTTTGAACTCATATCCAGGTAATAACCATTCACAAACACAAATATCACGGTTAATACTTGCAGGTCCTAGGCTAGGCATATTGACCGCTGACAGTCCTTGTAGCTATTGTAAAATAACCCCAAACTACACTAGCGGAAATAAAAATCCCAACACCAAGAAGGAAAGGAGATATCAAAGTGAAATTTATGTCTATGATTGTACATAGTATCAATGTGAATTGATTAAAAAATCAGCCTTCCTGGATGTTAGGAGGCCGAGAAAACTAGGGAGGAGTGTTGTCTCCATAGATGTCCATTATCGCTGTCACACGTCATGGCAATGAGTGACAGGGGCTCTAAATGACTTTTGAGGTATTGGAGGACCATGTTGCCTCCTCAGGTAGTCCATATTCATATGGTGCACCAGCGGACGTTGCATACCAGGCTAGGTGATTTCTCCTCATTGACCGGACTTGTTTTGTGGGTGTTGGTTCTAGAGAACGGGAAAGACGGGGTAAAAATGCAACCTAGGGGGTTAAGAAGAAAGCTTGGACATTGCATACAACATATGGTTGTGCATGTTTCTCTTGAAATTTTTCCCCAGGACAGGTCTGAAGGTAAGGACGTTCTACCGGCTCCAAAACCTCAATGACGCAGCTCTGGTGTTGGAAAAAGTACTGGTGAATCATACCCAGGAGTTGCAGAAATGGAATCCAATGCATCCCCACTCCGTCACCCTGCATCACCACTTCGTGGAACGATTAGAAAATCATCAGCTAGTTCGCTTTCTCCATTGTCTCTTTAAACTCATACCCAACCGTCGTGGTGCTCCAAACCGAAGCAGGATTCTCTCATAAACACAATGTCATGAAATTGGGATTTTCATTTCCTTATTTTGTGCACTATTGGAAACAGAAAGGCCCATTTTCAGCCCCTTGTTTATTGGCAAAGACGTAAGAAGCTATGCTGACAAAACGGACAATCCGCAGTACTGCAAACGACATCCATCTTACTGCCACTTGTCCTCAGTATGATCTACCGGTACTTTGGCCAACCAGAGCTGCTTCATTGAGGTTTTTTAGCCGGTTGTCCGTCCTTACCTTCAGACCTGTCCTGGGGAAAAATTTCAAGAGAAAAATACACAAACACATGTTTCATGCAATGTCCAAGCTTTCTTCTTAACCCCCTATGTTGCATTTTTACCTTGGCCTATCCGTTCGTAAGAACCAAAGCTCACAAAACATGTCCGGAGAAAGAGGAGAAATCACCTAGCCCGGTATGCAACGTCCGCTGGTGCACCATATGAATATGGACTACCTGAGGAGGCAACATGGTCCTCCAATACCTCAAAAGTCATTTAGAGCCCCTGTCACTCAATGCCATGACGTGTGACAGCGGTAATGGACATCTATGGAGACAACACTCCTCCCTGTTTTTCTCGGCCCCCTAATATCCAGGAAGGCTGATTTTTTACGCAACTCACATTGATACTATGTGCAATCATAGAAATAAATTTGACTTTGATATCTCCTTTCCTTCTTGGTGTTGGGATTTTTATTTCCGCTAGTGTATGTATATTATTTTTAGCTATAAACTGTAAACCTACAGGTAGTAGCCTTATAATTGCATATTGTACAACTTCGTCTATTGCTAGAATAAGGTACGATTTTGTAGGTGTATCTTCAACCGCGATAAACCAAAGATTTTTGAAAAATTACATGCACATTAGGGGAAATTTAATAATATATACGTGTGAACATTCATAAAATAAATAAATAAGCATCAGGGATTCCAAAAAATAACATTACGTAAGGAACATTTTTGGGCGCAATGTGTCAAATAGTGAAATTATGGTGAAAACAAACAAAGCGCGCGAATTTTATGAATTAGTTGGCGTCTTACATCCGGTAAAGATAGGATACTACCAGGAATTTCATACTTTTATCCCCAAAAATAACGGAAAGCCGAACGAAAATGTATGCGATGTGTGAAAAAGTACAGTTGCGGACCAACGGAGGGTTAACCGGTAAAAAATTGATACCTTCAGTTTTTCAAAGGTTTTCACTTGCGAATGACCTAAATAATAACATAATAAAAATCGGAAAAAATCGGTTCGCCGGAAGTTTAATTTTTTTTTAATTTTTAAAAAATGGCCGAAAAAAATTCAAAAAATCGAATTATAGTAATCGAGACTTATTATATATGTTTATAGGCTATTTTTCAGTGCTGAATACGAATATACCATTTAAATATTTTAAAAATTAAAATTAAAATTTTTAAAAATTGATTCAAAATTTGGAAAGTCAAAGAAATTAAAACATTGCTCCATACAACAATATAATTGCAAAAGAAGTAATTTAAACGGTTTATATTTAGAAATGACTTAAATAATAACCTACTAATAAATGGAAGAAAATCAGCCACTAAAAAAATTAATTTTTTTTTCATTTTCAATTTTTTTGGCCTCAAAAATCGACCTTTTTAAAAATTCTTGTTAAAAACGTTTGAAGCATTTACTAAGGTCATTTTTCCAAGGATGTTGTAGGTATTTACCTCTTTAATCTAAAAAAACCACAACTAGTGATTAAATCATTAGTTAATTAAATAATTTATAATCAATCAAGTAATACAGAATATATTTAGACACTATTTAATAATAAATCATTTTAAAAATAATTAAATTGAAAAAATACAAAATAGCTTTCAAAAAATTTAAATTAATTTGAAAATTTTAAATTTTAAAAAAATTTTAAATTTTGTAGTATATGCATGTGATACATGTCTCAAGGCTATATTTTAGTGCTGTTTACGAATATAAAGACAACTTTTCAATAAAATTTAATTTAACTGTGGAAAAATTGAAGCATAAAAAACAGAATTATTGAGAAAAGGGCTTCAATTTTTCCACACTTATACTAAATTTTACTAAAAAGTTGGCGTGATATTCTTAAACAGCACTAAAATATAGCCTAGCTAGATACATGTATTACATGCATATATTACAAAATTTTAAATTTTAAAAAATTAAAACTTTTAAATTAATTTAAAGATATTTTGTAAATTAATTTAGAGATATTTTAAATTAATTTAAAGATAACATATATTAAGATATTTTGTGATTTTTCCATTTAATTATTTTTAAAATGATTTATTATAAAATAGGGTCTAAATATGTTCTGTATTACTTGATTGAAAGATTTTACCTGTATTTTCAACGTTAATTTTTATAAATTAATTAATTAGCTAATTATTTAATCACTAGTTGGGGTTTTTTAGGTTATAGAAGTAAATACCTACAACATCCATGGAAAAATGACCTTGGTAAATGCTTCAAACGCGTTTAACAAGAATTTTTAAAAAGATCGATTTTTGAGGCCAAAAAAATGTAAAAAAATTATTTTTTTACTGTCCGATTATCTTCCATTTTTAGTATGTTATTATTTAAGTCATTTCTAATTGAAAACCGTTTAAATTACTTATTTTGCAATTATTTTGTGGTTTTGAGCGATGTTTTAATTTTTTCGACTTTCCAAATTTTGAATTAATTTTTAAAAATTTAAATTTAAATTTTTTAAAATTTAAATGGTATATTCGTATTCAGCACTGAAAAATAGCCTATAAACATGTATAATAAGTCTCGACTACTATAATTCGATTTTTTAAATTTTTTTTCGACCATTTTTTAAAAATTAAAAAAATTAAACTTCCGGCGAACCGATTTTGTCCGATTTTTAGTATGTTATTATTTAGGTCATTCGTAAGTTAAAACCGTTGAAAAACTAAAGGCGTCAATTTTTTACCGGTTAAGTTGCAGCATCAAGTTGCTAGTTTTCCGCACTCCGCGGAAAACTAAAATTTAGTGGAAAACTTGTCTCTCCACAAGTGGAAGACAGAAAAAGTTGCTGTATTTTGTAAAAAAAGCAACAAATTGCCGCAACTTGTGGAAAACTTTGGTGTAAACGAGGTTTGAGAAGAGCAACTTTTAGTTTTCCACAAACAATGTTTTCAACAAAAGTTGACAACTTTAAGTTGTCAACTTAGGTGTAAACGCGGCTTTAGCGAGTAGAACTCGCTTGTTTCATTTCAACAATCCAAGATCGTCGGCTTAGTGATGCTGCTTAACTTATCTCTCAAGGTTATCAATAATTTAATGTTCGGATCATTCTCCCAAAAATATAAAAATAAAACTGTAACTGAAATATTCCTTTGAAAGCTTATTAATAATCTCTCTATATTAAAAAAAAGTAACAGTCACCGCCGCCGCCGCCGCCGCCGCCGCTGCCGCCGCCGCCGCTGTTTCAGAAAATGATATTTTTGAACACTTTGAATTATCACTACGCAAAAACTATTTGAAGGAATATTATGAAATTTTGACCATTGATAGACAAATGTATGAGGGTCATTTCAGTTTCCAAACCTAATTAATTAGATAATTAGTTCTGGAGTTATTTAATGTCAAAGTCGAAAATTATTTTTTTCGGCTGCGAGTTCGCCCCCAGCAAAATCTATTTACAGCAGAAACATGATTTTTTGCAGACACATACTCTTAGGTATGAAGTTGTGCACCTCGTCGCCCTTTTTTCGAATTTCGAAGTATTTTGGGAGTAATTAAATTCTAAAGTTTCGAAATTTTTTACCCTTTTTCGGTTTTTTCGTTATAATAGAAAAACTAATCACAGTAGAACTATGATATTTTAAACACGCATACAAATATTTTTTATAGATAGATTGGCGTTTCATTTTTTAAAAAATTCGAATTAGTTTTAGAATTATTAAGATACCAAGTTTCAATTTTTTCTTCTCTTTCTGGTCGTTCACTAGAGAAACAGGCGATTATTTTTATGAGTCTGATTTCTTATTCCCGATGATTCACTAGATACAGACGTGCATCACGTGCATTTTATAAATTTAAAAGCTTTTTAATGGCATGTTTTTTTTCTCTAAGATGGTTGATGATAATTAGTAGACTTGCTGGATATTTTTGAAAACATTTCGGTTAAATTATTGGTAAACTAAAAAGGAATATTTTAGTAACAGTTTTATTTTGATATTTTTGTAGTTATGGTCCGCATTAAGTTATTGGTAAGTTAGAGAGATAAAAGGTTTCGATTTTAAAGGATCATTAACTAAGCAGACAAGTTCCAGGTTTTACTGGATAGTTGAAATGAAACAAGCGAGCTCTGCTCGCTAAGATCGCGAAGCGATCTTCATAGAACTGCGAAGCAGTTCCGGGGGTTGGTGAGCGATAGCGAGCAGGGGGCAGAGCCCCCTAGTTTAAACAAAAATTTCTTTTTTAAATATCCAGCAAATCTAATAATTATCATCAACCATCTTAGAGCACGTGTTTAGCTAGTGAGTCGTCGGAAATAAAAGAAATCAGACTCATAAAAATAGTATTTTTCCCTAGTAAACAACCGAAAAAAAGAAGAGAAAATTGAAATATTCTGAAAATAGTTCGAATTTAAAAAATACGATAAGCTAATCTATTTATAATAATAATTGCATGTGTGTTAAAATTTTATAGTTCTATTCTGATGTTTTTCTTTTATAACGGAAAAAACGAAAATGCGTCAAAAATATCCAAACTTTATAATTTAATTACTCCAAAACTAATTTGAAAAAAGGGCGACGAGGAGTAAAATTTTTTCACCTGGACTTTATTTCGGTCGCAAAAAAAGCATATTTATGCTGTGAATAGGTTTTGCTGAGGGCGAGGGCGAACTCACAGCAGAAAATTATAATTTTCGACTTTAACCTTCAAACATTTGTCTACAATGGTTCAAAATTTCATAATATTCAATCGAATAGTTTTTGCGTAGTGAGAGTTCAGTGGCGTATATAAGGGGGGCGAAGAGGCTCTGCCCCCCCCTCGAAACAAGTGTACCAAAACAAGTTAAAACCCTGTTTTTTAGGGTCAAATTTTGAAAAATATTCTGGGGGGAAACCCCAAAACGCCCTTTAGTACTTGCAACTTTATTATTCAAAACTTTTTTACAATAAGTTTTATCAAAATCCTACCTGAGAATGTATGTCTGAAATTCGGATCAAAACCAATTGAAACCCTGCTTTTAGGGTCTAATTTCCAAAAATTTTTCTGGGGGAGGATTTTTTTATCCCCTTCTCTACTTAGAACTCTATTATTTATAACTTTTCCATTAAGTTCATCAAATCTTACCTGAAAATTTATATCAAATATTCTAACTAATTGTACCAAAACTAGTTAGAAACCTGGTTTTTAGAATAGAATTTCCAAAAATTCCCTCTTTTGTAGTTTCAACTTATAGGGTAGGTGGGGGTAAAAACCCGCACGAGGCAAAACCAAGCACCGCGATTTTTAATTGTTAAAGATCGATTCAAAAGTTGAAAACCAGGTGGTTGGTTTGTCTTACTGTGACCTATTGTTCTGCGAAAGTTCGTACCTCTAAGTCACTCATGAGTTTAAAAAATGCTGTAAGTTTGTTTTTCATCATTTTGATGTAATTTTTCTGATCTTTGACTTAAAAATTACATAAAATAGGGCTTGAGGAGAAATACAAATAAATTGCCCTATGATAAGATAGCAATTCAACTTCAGTTTCATTTTGAAAGAGTTGCCTCAACATGTCTCTAAAAATAATAAGGCTTGTTTTTCAAAATAAAGTAAAACGGGGCAAATCCACGCAGGTGTTTTGGGGCAAATGTACGCAGCTTAAAAAACTCAGGAATTCCTCCCAAAAGGAAAATGGGACTACTTGATCACTAAAGAGGTTAATAAAGGTGTCTGAGATGCCAACCCTCTACCTAAAACCATCCTTTCTCCCTTTTGAAAGATATTTGGTCAATCTGAAATGAATTGCAACAACAGATTGACAATTTTCATTAAAACTTATCATATTAATATTTAATATTGTTGGTTTGCTTAGAAATATTAAAACAACATTAAGAGCATTATTTTTAGTGTCTTTATAATGAAAAATTATGTTTATCCATGTTTATTTCACTTGGGAACCAAGATTTGCAAGTGCGTGTCTTTGCCCCATTTTGCGAGGCAAAGCCCCGCGAATTTTTTTTCTACTAAATTGTAAATTTCTCCTAAAATACCATCGATAAGAGTTTAAACTTGGATTGGTTTTGTAGGTAGGATCTCAATCTAACATCTCCAATTAAAATTTCGGGATTATCTACCCCCTTTCGATCACAATGTTAAAAATACTGAAAATTGCGTGGCTTTGCCCCCACCTACCCTACCTCATGACTTTTTTATATTAAGTTTTTTAAGTTGCAAATTCTGCCAAAGAATATACTGAAAAAAATTAGATGTACATGGGAGGGGCTCCTCCCGAAATAAATTTCTATATAAATAAATAAATAAATTTTATTGGAAGTAAAGGCCACTGGCCTATGCACCAATCTATATATATAAAAATCAATGTCTGTCTGTATGTTTGTATGTATGTTTGTATGTATGTCCTTTATAGTTTTAAACTTTTCGAACCTACATTAACTATTAAACTATACCACGTTGATCTACTCGCTCCCGGGAAGGTTTCTGAAGAATAATAATTTAAAATCGATGCATCCTAATAACTTTTTTGGTCAATTTTATGCTCAAAAACCCATTTTTCGTGCCTTACTTCATGGAACACCCCCATTGTTGAAAATATCATAAGAGAAGATGTAACTTTAATTGTTGTAGGCATATTCTCGATTGTTGCAGTTTAAAATCCATTGTTGTAACATAAACATAAAAGTGGCTCCTTTATTTAACTATTTCCACATTTGGACTGGCGAAGCCCATCTCTAACACACCAGAAGAATTTTTTTAAATGGACTGGCGAAGCCCATCTGTAACACACCAGAATAATCTTCTTTAAAAATGGACTGGCGAAGCCCATCTGTAACGCACCAGATGATATTTATAAAAAATAAAATAAAACCCGGGCGAAGCCCGGGTCTAGCGCGTCAGCGCTACTGCGCCCGGGCAAAGCCGGGTCTAGCGCTTTAGCGCTAGTCTATATATATAAAAATCAATGTCTGAAATGAAATATATGAAAAATCAATGTTACATCTTCTCTTATGATATTTTCAACAATGGGGAATTTCCATGAAGTAAGGCACGAAAAATGGGTTTTTGAGCATAAAATTGACCAAAAAAGTTATTAGGATGCATCGATTTTAAATTATTATTCTTCAGAAACCTTCCCGGGAGCGAGTAGATCAACGTGGTATAGTTTAATAGTTAATGTAGGTTCGAAAAGTTTAAAACTATAAAGGACATACATACAAACATACATACAAACATACAGACAGACATTGATTTTTATATATATAGATAATATCATTTTAGCCCCAAATGGCATCATTTGAGGGAGTTCCTTCAAAGAAATTCGGATTTAATTAATTTCGTCCACCGGTAATGCATTATAAGCTTTGGTGTGTGCAACGTCCCGAAGTAGTACTTTTTAATCTTAAATTATAGGGGTATAGGGTATAGTTAATACACATAAATAAATATATTCCATCTGAATAAATCCTACGAACGAATTTGAACCAGTTTTATTTGCATTATCAATCTTAAACATAATTTTTAAAAATTCTGAAAATTGGCTATCTTTTCCACTTTTTTCAAACTTTGGGGCTCTACAGGCAAACCCTAGAGTTAACTTAGGGGGCTGAAACTTCACACACTATCTTTTGGGACCAAAAGGAATGGGAAAAGCCCTGGGGAGCGAGGTTTTTCGAAAAAAGGGTTTTTTTGAGACACCCTAGAGAAACACACACATACAGAAAATATACATGTATACAATATACACACATACAAATTTAAATACCCAAATATATTAATTGAGAATGAACAGAGAGTAAGTTAATCAATTTCTTGGACAAAATATTGAACTGCCTTAATAAAATGAAATAAATCAAGGTTAAAACGCTTTTCAGATGATTTTATGTCAAACCATTTGGGAAAGTTAGTTTGAGAAAAATTTTCCCCGCCAACATACCCAAGGAGATATTTTTGTCTGTAGTATAAGAAAGTTGGGCAGGTACTAAATAGGTGATATACATCCTGATTTTCCTCGCGGGTGCAGAATGAGCAAACTTGATTGTTTGGATAAAATAAAGGTTTATTATTTATGTCTCTTACAGTCATACTAGCTTTAATTTGAAAGATATTTCTCTCAATAGAGATGTTGAGATTCATTTTAAAGTATAGGGATGGAAGAAAATCCAATGAAAAATACTTGTAATGTGAAAAATAAGTTGAACTTATAATTTTATTGTAGTCTTCCTGCAATTGATTGCTTGCTATTCTCTCAATTATATTGGGTATAGATCCTGAAATTATGTTTACAGGGCTATAAAAAAGACCAGAAAAGCCAAAGGTGTTAAGAATATGCCTCAGTTGCGAGAACCAGTTATAAGGGTTATTAGTATTGTCGCTGTTTTTAGCCAATTTTATATAACATTTTTTCATTAATCTCTCCTCGTTCATTTTTAGTAATTTTTGCCGAAATAAAAGTATAGACTTGATTGCGGTTATTTTTATAGAAAAAATACCGGTTTCCCGTCTTATTACATAACCCGGTGTGTTTCGGTTCAAGTTATATATCCTTTTTATGAATGCAAGTTGAACACGTTCTAATTTGTCCAAGTACGCTATACTCCATTAGGCCCATTACTCCATATTGGAGAAGCATATAGCAAAACTGACTTTACTAGAGATTCAAAAAGTTTCTACCTGATTTTAAGGGAATCACATTTACTTCGGCGTAATATGGGTATTAGAGAATTTAAGGCGGTCATAGCTTTATTTATAAAATAATCAGTAGCACATGAAAAGGAGCCAGTTGTAGAAAAAGGAACACCAAGATATGTATAGCTATTGCAGACTTCGATTTTCTGTCCTTTCCAATACCATTTATCTTTTTTACTAACTTTCCCACCCTTGCGAAATATCAGTACTTTAGTTTTTTTCATGTTAATTGAGAGAAGGATACTTTCAAAGAACTCAAACACTAAATTAATCTTTTTTTGTAAATTCACTACCGTGTCAGCCAGAATTATCATGTCATCGGCGTAAAGCAAAATATGCACCGGATCATTCTCACTTATGCAGATTGGTGGAAGGCCTGATCTCTCAAGCAACCCAACAACATCATTGATGTTTATCGAGAAAAGATACTCGCGCTTGACTTCTCATACATGTCCTTTATAGTTCTGATGAATTTATTACTGATTCCTATACTAGAAAGTTTATTCCATAACAGACTATGGTTGACAGAATCAAAAGCTCTCGAAAGGTCAATAAATAAACAATATAGTTTACGTCTTTTTTTTGAAGTAGTATATTAACTAGTGCATTAAGAGTGAAAATATGATCAAGACAACTGTAACCCGATCTAAATCCCGCCTGAAAGTCAGAAATGAAATCATGAGAGATGGTCCATTCCTTTAAGCGTGAGTTGAGGATCGAAGTTAAGAGTTTACCCAGACATGGGATGAGTGAAATAGCTCGGTAATTTGAAGGTAGATTGCTTGCTCCATTTTTGTAAATCGGATTAATAATCATATTTGCCCATGATTTAAGGTAAGATTGCTCACTCAAAACTTTATTGAAGATGTTCAAAAGTATCACTTTAGTGCCTGAAGGGATATTTTTAATAAATTCGGAAGATATTCCGTCATGTCCAGGCGCTTTGTTATTTT
Source organism: Tetragnatha versicolor (assembly GCA_024610705.1). Lineage (NCBI taxonomy): Eukaryota > Metazoa > Arthropoda > Arachnida > Araneae > Tetragnathidae > Tetragnatha > Tetragnatha versicolor. The sequence goes on from JANDEH010000022.1 coordinate 7,237,533, forward strand.
TTAGTTTCTTAATATGAATGTTAAGTTCATGCATGCTTATAGATGAATCGAGAATTGGGTCTGAGGTGTTATTAAAGTGTAATTCGCTAACCCTAAAATCGGGAACACTCATTAGGTTAGAGAAGTGCGAATACCATGATTCAGGAGGGATGTCGACAGAAATTACTGGTTTACCACGAACTATATACGCCACTGTGAGAGTTCAATTCTCCCAAAGTGAAAATATTCTGAAACAGCAGCAGAGGCGACGACCATTACTTTTTTTTTAATTTTTTTAACAATTTTCTTATTTTACATAAATTCATGAATAGGCTTATCATACGTCCTGATGGTTTACCCAGGACAGTCCTGGGTTTCGGAGGCTGTCCTGGGAAATGTCCTGGATCCCAAAATGTCCTGGGTTTTCGTAATTTTAAGACTGGACACAATTTTTGTTAAATTTTGAATAACAATTTTCGAACTGCATTTATTTACCTACTTCTACGTAGAATAACCCTAGGTCCGGGTTTATCCCGGACAGTCTGGGGTTTTTAGAGCTGCCCAGGGTAATGTCCGGGGTTTAAGATTTCCCAGACAAAAATCCTGACCAATCTGTTTAAAAATTGCATTTAATTACATTTTCTAAAGTCTAATTACTTCTCAAAATTCAGCTTTCAGATAATTTTATGATAAAAATTAAGTCAATCAAACAATTTTTGAAAAAGTAATGTTAAATGAAAATATAAAATGTCATATTTCTGATTAACGTTTATTAGTTTGAACAGTGTTTTCTTAGTTTGTAATCTTTGGTAGTTTTATAAACACTTAATAAGAAATTTTAAAAATATGTCCTTAGTTGGACCAGAGAAAATATGGTGAGGGGCCATTCATTAATTACGTAAGGGTCCCGAGGGGGAGGGGGGTTGGTAAAAACTCTACATGCCCTTACTTGGGGGGTGGGGGTCAAACTAATTCTTACGTAAGATTTTCCTAGTTAATACAAACAAATTCCAATTATTCTAATCAAGAGATAATATTATAGTAATATGTAGTTGACAGCAAGAATATTACTTATCTGTTGAAAAATAAAAATCTTTGATTTACGTCAAACGGAGAGTTTTCTAACATTTTATTGTTTTGAAAAACATAATGGAATCTTACGTAAGAATAGGGGGAGGGGGTTGAAAAATCTTACGTACCCTTACATGGGGGAAGGGGGAGTCAAAAATTGTCAAAATCATCCTTACGTAATTAATGAATGGCCCCTAAGCCAAATATGGTAAATATGAATCATTTATATCACACACATCTTTATATTTTTTTAATATTTTTGTAACATCCACACATCAACTATGGTGGAATCTCAATAAGTAGTGCAAGGTAGGGTGATAGATAATTGTTACTTTTATTCGACACACAACATGCTGCCTTCCGGCTCGGGAGCTTGTACAGAAGATTTGTATGAAAATATTCTATTGAGTATATGAATCTATAATACAACAGTGGCGTCATCTACAAATAGGCTAATAAACTAAATTTCGACATTTCCAATAATTTAAAATACGTTTTAATGTTGGATTCTTAATCTTTTTAAACTTCATGGAAACAAAAATTTCACTTTAATGAAAAAGCTAACTTAAATGTATTCTTTCTTGCATATTATTCTTAAAATTTAACTACCAAGATTTTTGTCGTGATTGAAAATATAACTAACCCTGTTTTAAGAGTCAAAAGATCCCCTTTTCAACTTGAAACTCTATTATTTTAAACTTACATTTAGTTCACTCAAGTTCAAATCCTATCCAAAAATATAAATCCCAAGTTTGGATTAGGTCAGGGAGTCGCAGTGACATTTCAAAAAAATATAGGATTTTTAAAAATAAAATATAGGAAAATCGGCCCCGGCGTGAACGTGTTAAATCGTCATTTTTCTCCGAAATAATATGCAAAATAAAAAAATCTAGGGATTATGGGAGAAACTTCTCCGTTCAGTAAGGAGTGGGACGTTTTCAGAGCGAATTTTAGCGCGCCGAGCAAAAATATAGGAGGCTTATCAAAATATAGGAGGATGTTTACTAATTTTTCAAAAACTAGGGAGCTACCGCCCCCTGCTCGCTATCGCTCGCCAACCCCCGTTAACTGCTGACGCTGATACTTAAGGATCTCTTTGCCATCCTCACAAAACACAGCTCACAGCACTTACTCATTTTATAAAACATTCTTAAAACAGGGGAACTACTTCTCTGGGGTATTCTTTCAAAAAAGGGGAATATTCATTCAGCGGCGAAATTTTAACACTTCCTTTATGGCAATATGAATTGGCGGATCGCAATTTAATTCCAAGAAAATTAGTAACAAAGCAGTGTAAACTTTCTTTTACCATTTCCCCAAGGTAATGTTTTTCTCACACAGATCCATTCAGAAGCACTGAAACATCTCCGGAATAAATTTTACTTTCTTAAAATTTGTAATGATTTTCATTGATTGTCTGTGAAAAATGTAGTAATTATCGTAAACATCACGAAAATTTAGAATTTTGCTTCATGAGAATAAATAAACATCGAAATTGTGTCAGTTTCATAGCAATGACACGAATGTTCTGACTTTCGATTTTTATCTTTATTTCTAAAACATTTCCCCGCCATATCTAGTTTTGCGTTTTGGCATTATAAAAAAAAGTTACCTTTTACTACCTTAAATAATATAACTTGCAAAAGGATATAAAAATAATTATTATCTCTCTATTCTAAAAAAAAGTTTTTGGTGAACGGTTTCCAGAGAAAGGCTTTTTAATTACTGAACCGAATGACACATATCTGGTATCAAAATGTCCGCATTATTTCCGGATTTCCGAGTAAGCCCTTCGATTTTTCAAAAAAATTTCAATTTTAAAATATTTCCATTTTTTTAGATAACGGATAAGGTCGCAGTTACAAAGCAAGTACTGTCAATCAAATTATTATGCATCCAATCACAACAACCAATTGACGCTATATTTTAAGATAAAACATGTTTTTTCACCTTTTAAAAAAAGTACTTTCTTGATGAAATATCATTCAAAGACTGATAAAAACATATTCTAAAAACTTACATGTACGCCCTTTTATACTAAAATTTCACACTTTTTGTCCAATATTTATAAGTTTTTGTCTGATTTTATCGAAATTAATTGTAAACATAGAGTGATGTTTTGTCTCTTATTATTTTCAATTGCTTAAACGGTATTGTTTAACAAGTCTGGGTTTAAAAAAATATGAATGATAAACACTAGGCATGTTATACTAACGAGTTACTTTAAAATAATGGTTTTTGTTTGGTCCTAATATTGATAAACAATTAGAATTAGTTATTTTTGTAATCATAGACGAAAATAATTAAAAAACCTTTCGTTTAAATTTTTGATAAGTTCGAGTTAATATATATTCAAACTTTTTTAAAGGAGATTTATTCATGGAAGGGATTTGGTGACGTATTTTTGGAAAGTTGGTCGACTTTTTTTCTGTAAATTGATTAATTGTTTTAAAAAGTGTATTAAGTTCAGCGAGTTGGAATTTGTGGGAATTGCGAAGCAATTCCAAAAGGTCCTGCGTCAGCAGTTTACGGGTAGGCCGTGGGCCGTACGTCAATATCGTTCAAGTTCGTTGCAATCCTCAAAGGGCAATTTCAAATCAAGCTTATAAAACAGAAAATATTACAATATATTGATATTTACAATGTTCTGGTCTAGAAACATGCACATTATTTTATTATTGATAAATTAATTTTTCGAAATTTGCGTTTCTGCGGTACTAATCTTAAGTAACACATAGATGTAGTCAAACTCTCTCTTCTCATCTACCAATCACAGTCTCGTATTTTCCAACTTCTTCGCGTTTTATCCAATGACGTTTGCGAATTGCACTGTACTTTTATTCTCGTTCATTGGACGTTTGTTATGATTTTTCCGGCTTGTTGATAAAATAAATTATTGCTTAATTCTTAAACTTTTACTTAATCATTTAAATTATTTCCCTATAAATGGAATGCTGTTTGCACACATTGGGTACAGATGATCTAAAAATTACAGATAATAAACTAAAAATGTGGGAATCGCTTGTTTCTATGGCTGACTTTCATTTTTACAAATAATTTTAATTAAATGTCTTATTTGTTATTTCACATAATATATTGCCCTATTTTTTGTCTTAAATGCATCATAAGTAGTTTTTAAAATACAGATTTTGAAATATATGGTAAAAAAAGAATCATTGTATATGTAGTTTTCATTTTTTTTAGAATGTACTTTGTAGTTTAGCAATCCAATTTATTTCAAGAAAATATAATCAGTTACTGGAATGAGTATAATTTTGCACATGTTAATCATATATTTAAAGGTTATCATGAATATTTTATCTAAAGTAAAATAAGTGGAATTGATTACAAAGAGTGTCTCGTGAATAATTTTATTAACATGAAATCATACATGTATTTTATTACATAATAAAGACACTGAAATTCAGCGTTTCACAACCTTTTTACTCTTACGGAACCCTTTTGAGAATGTCTAAGTTCCGGGGAACCCCGTCCATGCAACAATATTTTTCTAACTATTTTGTCCTTCTTTTGGAATTTTCGTTGAAAAATTCATTTTAAGTTAAGCTTGTGTGTTATCTCCTTTTCAAACTCTTTCCAAAGGGAGAATTTCTTGAGACCGCAGGATGTTCTAAGGAAAAAACACTATATAACAGAAGTCAAAATTATAGAGGGGATTTCAAGGGTTCTTTCACAGAAAATTTTTCTAAATTTGCCTCTTAAAGTAGAGTTTTAACTCAGTTTGAGGCCCAACAGTTTCTTTTAACCACAGAATTTTTTATAGAAAAAAGTTAAATGCGTCAAAGTTTTAAGGGGGCCTGGGGTTACTCCCGCAGAAAAAGTTTTAAGCATCGCCCCTTTAAACTAGTGTATTATCTCCTTTAAAAACTCCATGGAGAACACCCTAAGGAAACCGCTTCAAGTAAGCGGCAGAGGTTTCAAAAAGGTTTTCAGGAAAAATACCGTATAACAGGCATCAAACTTTTAGAGCGATTTGTGGAACCGCCCTAGAAATCTCTTTTGAAATTTAAACCTCAAAAGCAGTATTTTCACACCTTTGGAGTGGATATTAGTTACAATAGTACAGCATAACAAATTTTTAAAATGTAGTCAATTAAGTTTTCTTTATATATCAATAAAAGAGTGTTAACAAGTAATACAAGTTATTAATTATCGTTTGGAATACAGTCTCCACTCAGCTATTCTTTCGTACACTTTCCGTTTTGACAATTTATCAAAAAACGGTTTGAACAAAGAATATGTTTGCCTGAGTTAGATTTTTTCCCTTTCCTGAATTTGTCTTACTGATCCATATCCATAAATTATTTAGGGTTGCTCTAAAATGTAAACCAGAAAAAAAAGATTTTCCGATCCCTAACGGAACCCCGGTTGAAAAACGCTGCTGTAATTTATATTAACTCTTTTCATCAGTATGTTCTTATCTTGAAATAGTAAAATATGAAGTTAATCTTTCTAAAACATACAATTTCTGGTTATATAAAGTTTTTAGACAGTTTAAAATTGTTTTGGTGTTTCTAATGAGTGATAAATAAACCTAAACAATGTTATTTCATTGATAGCAAAATATTTCCCATTTCAATAATTTTTTAAACCAAATATTTAAAAAAGTATATAAAATAAAATTTTTATTTTTTCAGATGATAGGGGTCATATGTTAAAATAAAAATTCACTATAAAAGGAATCATTTAGAGAGACCTGAAAGATAAATTTTAAAAAGAAATCTATAAAAATGATGTCTTAGAAATCAGGAAAGGAAATGCACAAAATAAGAAAAGCTGCTGAACAGTATTCTCTATACAATGGAAAGATTCTCAAAACAATTAACTCTTAAAAACAAAGATATCAATTTTATTAGTTATGTACAGGAACTTCAACCTTTAGCACTAAACCCTAAAGCTCCCTTTGATAGATTGCTTCTACAGATTTTTACCTGGTGCATGTGGTCAATAACTTTAATCCAGGTAAGTTCAGACCTATCCCTTCTCTGAGATAACTTAATCGACAAACAATTATTTTCAGATATTGGAGCTAAACCAATAGTATGATAACCTTGATTGACAAACCAAATGCCACAATTAGAGTACATCCCTAAAATCATTCTATTTGGCATAAGTTTTACTGAAGCAAGTCTAGCATGCAGTTGTATAGAGTGGACAATATAAAAATTTAATTTTATAGCTAAATCCTTAATGATTTAATATTAATGTCTAAATTTGTTGGATTTTATTTTTAATAAAATAATTTAAAAGTTACTTCTTGTCAACCTTGGAACTAATCATCAAGCACTATAAACATATCCTCTATCACCTTTTTGCAAGTTTTAAAATCTGTTGCATCAACCTATGGCATCAACTTGTTTATTGGAGTTATTACAGTATGGGCACGTAAATTTCTAGTGCATTGTCACAGCTAAAGAAAAGCGATTGAGAGATAACCCCACCCACATAATTATAAAATTCTGTTTTGGAAGCTAAAGTATCCTATAACCCCTCTCAACACCTTTTTATGGCTATGCCATAGCCCTGGTGAAGTACGAATCAAAATGATCATGCCTCAGATGAAATCTTTAAGATTCCACTAAAAATCATCAGAAGTTTCATAACACACAAATTGTTAGTATTTGGGGTCTCTTTATACTGCTTTCTGACCTGACCCTTTCAGAGTTTTACACAAGTTTTGAATTACATAGTAAATTTATTTTCTCTTCACATATTATTGAAATGAAAAATATATAAATGGTAATATTTTGGTGCCACAAGTTTAAAATGAAGTTTTAGTTAGACTCCATATTATCAAGTAGAACATAACTAGAAAATAACAGCTTTTGAATTCATATTTAAAACAGCGTCGATTCTAATTTACAAAGCTTTAAAACATTATAGGCTAAACTAACATTTTCGTCAAAGAATGTTTCACCATTAAATATATTTTTTACTCAATTTCGAATTCAAATTAATGTTTAAAACAAAGATGCATTCTTTATTTTCTCAGTCTCAACTGTTTAGCTCTTTCTTTGTTTACATTTTCACTCACGCCGCGCTAACTTAGAGCTACTGTGGTTGGTCGCTTGGTAGGTAGTCTCTTTGCAAGGGTACAGCTCATTGGTGCGGAGTAATTTCGAATAAAGAAAGAGTTCGATTTAATGTGTTTAATCTTTCAATAATGTGCAAGTTATTCGACCAGAACATTTCATAATATAATCAAATATATAAAAATGAAGTATTGGGAAACTGTTTTGTCTTGCCCTAAAGTAAGTGCAACGAAAAAATTTTTTAAGCTCTTTAAATCCTTACGTCCCACGGTCTAAAATAAGGTTTTTTAAGATGTAAATTCTAACAAAAAAAATGTATAAAAAGAGAGAAGAGAGCTTCAATGTACTATGTATTTACTTGGAAGGGATTGAAAAGCAATTTTGGGCCCCTCCCAATATTAATTTCTATACAGGGTGTCCCATAAATAATGGGTCACACTTCTAGGGGGGATAGTAGACACGTAGACGAGTCCGAATCACATAGGATTTGGGGGTCCCTGACCAAATCCCAGGGAGTTAAAAATGGAGCGACACCCCCAAAAAATTATTGAAAAATTCATTTTGTAGAACTACTATTGGTAAAAATTTAATTATGGTCTCAAAAATTGTGGTTTAATATATGATCTTTAAAATTATCTCAAAAGTCTTCACTTTAAAATTTGTTTTATTATGAAAAAAGTTAAAAAATCACAAAAAAATTTGAAAATTCTGCCAAAACCTCATTTTGTATTTAGATTATCCTTTCTTTTGATTTGATAATCTGAAAGATCATAGTTGAAAACCCCTAAGTCCAAAGTTTCACGCAAATACAATCGATATTAAACGCTTGAGATCCTGTTAAAGTTAGTTTTTTGCGTGCGCAAAGTGGTTTCCTATAGCCGTTTCCAAAACGGCAGTTTGCGGACCCAAAAATCGGACTTAAACCATGCTTTAACAGGCTCTCAAGCATTTAATGTTGATATTTTTTTCATGAAACTTTGGACATAAGGGTTTTCGACTATGATCTTTCAGATTAGGGAACGTACCCATACTACGTGACCCATTACTTAACCCTACAGTGCATACTGATGCCATTTGGCAACACGACATTTTTCCCCATTTCCTACTCGAACTTTCATTTCCAAATGGCAACACCATGCAATAAGTACAATAGATATAACATTTCATTGTATTAGCACTTTAGATCGCCAGTAGATCACAGCAGGGGTTCTATTTTGAGACATTTGTTAGTAGCTAGTGAAACGAAAGTCAAGACACAGAAAACGCCAAAATAAAAGGACCATATAAATTGAAATAAAAAAATTTTTCAGCTTGAACAAAAAATGTTTTGAAAAGATAAGATGTTTTTTTATATTTTTAGAGCATTTGGTTTATTTCACTTCACAATTAATTTCACAAGAGACAAAAATTAATTTCACAAGGACAAAGTTTTTTGCCAATAAAAAGTAGAAAAAAATTAAATTAAATTTTTTTTAGTATTTTTTTACTAATGTACACCATAATAGAAGTCACATAAATGATTTTCAAGTGAATTTAAAAAATCATGCATTGTAGGGTTAATACTTTTGACCCCCCTCCCCCCCTTGTTGACCATCCGTAGTATGCCAAGACCCCCCTCCCCCTCTAGTTTTCACGTAGTAAATCATAAATACAGTTTTCAATCATTTTTTGCAAACAGAAAGTTAAAAAGCTTAATTTGGCTTCATTTGTATAATTTTAATTAATAATTTGGCTAATTTCACTCATTAAATTGGCTTAAATTTGTCGTAATGACTAGAGGAAATTGACTACGTGACAAAACCCTAAGCCCCCCCTCCCCTTAATTTTTTTCATAATAAAACAAATTTTAAAGTGAAGACTTTTGAGGTAATTTTAAAGATCATATTAAACCACAATTTTTGAGACCGTAATTAAATTTTTATCAATAGTAGTTCTTCTACAAATTGAATTTTTCAATAATATTTTTCGGGTGTCACTCCATTTTTAACTCCCTGGGATTTGGTCTGGGACCCCCAAATCCTATGCGATTCTGACTTGTCTAGGTGTCTACTATCCCCCTAGAAGTGTGACCCATTATTTATGGGACACCCTGTATACGCCACTGAAGCCACCCTGGTTCAAATTTGAGTTAAATAACATACCTGATTATAATCCTACATTTCATCTTTTATTTCATATATATCTAGGTCCCTCAAACACTTAGTTCATTTTGAAAATTTGAGTGAATTTAATCATTACTCCCCAGTCCCTTTAACTATACTATATATTCAAAAATTATACTACAGTTCAACTTACTATATTCAAACCTCAACTATTTAAATTAGACACCATAATTATTATTTAAATTAACAAATTGTTAACTTTTCTACTCCAAGAGATGAGAATCGAAATGCTTTTAAACCCAAAACTTCTAGTAGGACTAAATAAACTACATAACTTCAGAAATCATGTGTGAATACCTTTTTAATTTATATTAATAGTATATGTATAAGTAGGTATGTTTCGTGTTTATTCACAAAAATGTAATGATTAGAAAACTTGTCCATTTAACTAACTTTCATGTCCCATGTAATCTCAAGTTAATGAATTAAATTTACTGAAGTTAGTATTTTGTTTCAACCAAAAATCAATTTTTCATTTGACACTTGAAAGCTTACATACTTATCTCTGTAGATAAAATCACTTGTTAAAATTGATATTTTAACCATATTCAGCCAGGTTACCGACTTACCTAGTATTTTGCCTGAAAGCCAATCTATAAAACCTATTTGCAATCATAACTATCGGGGGAATACAGATAACAAGACTTAATTTAACTGAATTTATTGAGAAAGTAAAAATCATACAAATTGCAACAAAGATCGGTGGTTATAAGCTTTGAAGAATGATTTACTCTTGGAAACAAATTTTTACATTTTGAACAAAGTAATTTAAATAAGATTAAGCGGTATCAGCAACTTCCTCCTCCTCAAAGTCACCTTCATCATCAGCCGAAGCTTCTTGATACTGTTGGTACTCAGACACAAGATCATTCATGTTGGACTCTGCTTCAGTGAACTCCATCTCATCCATTCCCTCACCAGTGTACCAATGCAAGAAAGCCTTTCTTCGGAACATAGCTGCAAGAAAAATATCAGTGTTAGTGGTACACAAAATTTATAGCTTAAATAAATTAACTACCTAACAGAAAAACATCTTTGGTTGTGCAATTATGAAAGAAAACTAAACTTTTAATTTTCCCAACTTAAAAATACACATGTTAAATCATTAATACATTCCTTTCATTTTGTTACATGTAGTCATTTTGTCACTTACCAGTAAACTGTTCAGAGATTCGCTTGAAGATTTCTTGAATGGCAGTGCTGTTTCCAATGAAGGTGGCGGACATCTTAAGTCCACGAGGAGGAATGTCGCACACGGCAGTCTTGACATTGTTCGGGATCCATTCCACGAAGTAGCTTGAGTTCTTGTTCTGTACATTGAGCATCTGCTCGTCAACCTCCTTCATGCTCATACGGCCTCTGAAGATGGTAGCCACAGTGAGGTAACGTCCGTGGCGAGGATCGCAGGCGGCCATCATGTTTTTGGCGTCGAACATCTGCTGGGTGAGCTCGGGTACAGTGAGGGCACGGTACAGTTGGCTGTTCCTGGATGTGAGGGGAGCGAAGCCGGGCATGAAGAAGTGGAGACGGGGGAAGGGCACCATGTTGACGGCGAGCTTTCGGAGATCAGCGTTGAGCTGGCCGGGGAACCTGAGGCAGGTGGTAACACCGGACATGGTGACGGACACTAGATGGTTCAGGTCGCCGTAGGTTGGGGTGGTCAGCTTCAGGGTCCTGAAGCAGATGTCGTAGAGGGCTTCGTTGTCGATACAAAAGGTCTCGTCTGTGTTCTCTACAAGCTGGTGGACTGACAGGGTAGCGTTGTAAGGTTCTACAACAGTGTCCGAGACCTAAAATAAAAATTAAGGAATTAAGTATCTAAAAAGTTTATTTTATATTTACTAAAATGCAAGTAGCAAATTATCTTAACAAAATAGATATTTAATCAAAATATGTAGTTCTGATTAATATTTCCCCATATTTTGAGGAATTTTTTTAAAGAAAATTAAAAATTACTGAAACAGCAACCAACAAGGATATGAATTAGTGATTGTGAAAACAATAAGTGTATTTGGTACATACGTACTAAGTCGTTGACGGTAACTCTTAAGTTTAAAACGTAGCCCAAGTCACCAAAAAGTACATTTACCAAATATTAGAAGTCTGACGTCATAAGCCAATGTAGAGTTTTAAGTTATTGCCCGATCCAGTTTCCCAAAAACAAGGCAACCAAATAAACTATGGTTTTTTTGTTTCATTTAAAATAACTTAGTACAAAACTTGAAAATGGGATGAATAGAAAATAAGATCTGCTAAGAAACTATTTTATTTCAATTTTAATGACCAAGAGTCGAGTCCATCCAAATAATTGTTTGATTACATTAATACTTTTATTTCATTTTATAGAATTTCTCTGTGGCTTTGTAAAGTTTAATTTTGAATTTGATTGTTTAATCAATGAAGTAAATTTGTTATTCAGATGTTGGCAGCATCTTGTGTTCCCTTTGGTGATGTTTTCAAACTTAACGGCACAGTCAACAGCTTAGTACGTAAATAGTGTACTTTACAAGAAGGGGTTAGTGTAAAATTCCTGTAAACCTTAAAATTCACAAATTTTTCTACACTTTATCCGACTCTGAATATCAAGCTAATAAATGTCTGAAAATTAAGTTTAAATTATTGAAAATTTAGAAAGATAATGGCAACTAAACAGAGTTAACCTTTAAACTCTTGATCTTACAGAGTTTGCTTTTTATAAAGAACATCTCAATCCTAACATACAAAATCATAAAACCTTAGTATTTTACCTTAGGAGATGGCATAACACTGAAAGTGTTCATGATTCTGTCAGGGTACTCTTCTCTGATCTTGGAAATAAGTAGTGTACCCATTCCAGAGCCAGTACCACCACCCAATGAGTGAGCCAGCTGGAACCCTTGCAGGCAGTCGCAGCTTTCAGATTCTTTCCTCACTACATCTAAAACAGTGTCCACCAACTCTGCTCCTTCTGTGTAGTGACCCTTGGCCCAGTTGTTTCCAGCTCCACTTTGTCCTAAAAAGGTGAAACATTGAATATGAGATTTTGTAGAAATGAACATATCGGTAACAAACCCTATATCTGGCAAGCTCGGGGCAACATCATACCAGATTTCAGGTCCGTTCAGAAAAAAATGCCATTAAGATGCATCAGCTTTCTGAACTTTTATTGATTGCTATTAAGTGCAATTTAATGTTTAAAACCGTCTTAATAAGATTAAATTTCTAGTGGGCAGGTGGTATCGCAGATTAAAAACCCAAAATAAATAAAAACAACCCAACATCTGTTACTAAACACTGACATGTTCCAACCAAGAATTCAAACGACTATTATTCATGTATATGTTACTGTTAACCCATTAAGGACGGTTGGCAACAAAATTTGCCAAGGGACATTTCATTTTTTACTGACTCTAATAGAGGACATTAAAAGTTTAAATGCATGACAACAGCTTCTAAAGAATGTATTTATTCAGATAAAAATAGAAATTTATACCTGCCATGCCGTTTTGGGGGTAAAATCGCTGTTAGAATGAGAGCGTTTCACTACATTTTGGAGATAGCTGGGAGATCATTTGGAAAACGCCAAAATAATCTAATGTTTTGGTTATTTTTATGACTTGTTTCTATTGAAGCATATTCACAAGATCCCATTCTAAATATTATTACCAATTACAGTTGGAAAGGGGGTATTTAAATTGCCAATAGCAAGGGTTTTCTTCTACTGGCAACTTTTGTTGCCAATCGTCTGATGTGTGGTCAAAACTTTTACGAGTTACTCATAAGAAGCTTTTGTAAATTAATTATTTTTAATGCTTTTTTTTGTTCTTATCATATATGAATCGTCTAGTTTCAAAACCAGGTAGATCCATTTTGGCACAGCTTTAGTAAAGAGTCGACGTGGTCGCCAAATGGAAGACAAGTTGGCGCTATATCACGGCCGGTCACCCGTTCTGGCCGTCATGTTTTACCACTACTCAAATGCACTTAAGTGAGTTACGAAATATAATTTTTTGTTCTTATTTTTAAATTAGATAGTTACCGGGGATCGAAATATGTATCTCCCCCATGCAGAGCATGCACCATACCGCATAGCCAGCGGAATATACTGAAATCGTAATAACTTGTTATAGCGTCCTTTTTCTTGGGTTAAAATCTTCATTTGAGTCGTGGTAAAACATGGCGGCCGGAACGGCGACCGGCCGTGATATAGCACCAACTAGTCTTCCATTTGGTGACCGATTCGCGGTTTCCAAATGGTCAACCCTTTTATCAAAGCTGTGTCAAAATGGATCTACCTGGTTTTGAAACTAGACGACTCATATGTAGATCTTATTGATACTTTAGCATGATGAAATGTTTCCATTGGATCATAATTTTAGTGTTTTTTTAATAGATTTTAGATTTTTACCGATTCCTAACAGATTTATTGGTTCAATCACATAATAAATCATTTCTGGATACATTTATTTTCCTTGAAAGGGGTTTCTGGAAATTTACAGTAGTCAAAAAATAAAATAAAATATCACTGGAGTAATTTAACCCATTTTGAATGGGCTAATACCTAGTTTTTATCGAGTTAATGAGTAATATTTAACATTTTCTGGGGGGAATGTGCGAAATCTGGAGCCATAAAGATGAATACTGTAATTATGATGACTTTTTGATAGAGAATGACTAAAAGAACGTAGAATTCCAATAAGAGAAAAGGCTTCGGAAGGCAAAAAAATTATATACATATAACCAAAGGTATCCAAAAAAAATGACAGTTGAGAATATATAAGACTCTAGCAGGTAAAAAAGTCCCTATGTTCCAGACTGGGAGATATAAATAAACCTTTTTTAACCTGGAAGCTAGCTAAAGTACAAAAATCAAAGGGTTCCGACCATTCCGACTTAAAAAAGTACTAGTTCGGCTATTCTTAAAGCCTGAAAATAGGTGAATATCAATATTAGAACTGAACTGGCCCTATTCAGGAGGGGTGAAATACCCTTTCTTGGACCCCCTATTAACAATTTAGTACCCATTCACTTTTATTTATGGATTATTTCTTTAAATTATGTATGAAAACATTTTATTATCAAAATCGTAAACATTCCAATTAGTTTTTTTGACTTTTCATTTGTCAGAGTTTGGACCCCACTAAGGACGGTTGGCAAGAAAAGTTGCCAGTTAAAAAATCATAAAAATTATTTCTTTAAAAATCTGAAAATGGGCATTTCTTACTATATTCGGTCCAAATGAACAAAATATGAAAGAAAAAGTTATTTATTTTCATTATTTTAAAGTCGTCCTTAATGGGTTAATGTTCATAATCTGGTAATGTTCGGAATACCTAGGTAAAGTATGAAATATTTTGTACTTTACCTTAGGTAATTCTCATTTTACCTTAGTTTTTCTGACCATTACCGAATTTCAGACATTAACTGTAACATATACAATTTCTAATAATTATAAAGTCTAAATTTTAAAAATTAAAACCATACCTTCTTGCTATAATTGCTATTTTGATTTGATTTTTAATTCACAATACTGGAAATACCAGTAATTTATTTTTCAAGTATACCAAAAAATTCTAGCAAGAACTTGTATTTCCATTTTTACTTTAGTAGTAAAATGCCCGACCCTGGTTCGGGGAAGCCCCTGCTAGCCATACTTGTATAATATACACGAACGCGCGAACGGCGTTCGCAGAAAATTTCGCCCTCTGCAGAAAATTTTCTGCAGGAAAACTACAAAAAAATTTTTTTTTTCGGAAATTTTTCTGCAGAATTTATTTTTGATATATTTTTCTTATGTTTTTCGCCAAATGCTTCTATCCGCGGAATCGCGATTTTAGAAAGAATCGGAATCGAGAATCGCAACTTCTCCCGTAAGTTCCGTTTTTGCTCGCGGAGTTTACCGTTTCATCCGCGATGCTTTCTAAGATGGTCGCGGACATAAGGTGAAGTTGTCGGCTTCGTATCGCGTTGCTCGCGGAGTTTACCGTTTTATCCGCGATGCTTTCTAAGATGGTCACGGACATAAGGTGAAGTAGTCGGCTTCGTATCGCGTTGTTGTTGCGATGTAGAAAAAACAACTTTTCCGTAGTTAGAAGCCAACAAGTCCGGAAGTAAAAAAAATAGCGATTTTTCGCGAAAGTTCCGTTTTTCTGGCTTATGAGGTTTTCTAAGTTGCAAAATTTTTGAAAGGCTACTTTGAGAAGCAACTTAAGAAAATAATTCAGTTTTTTTAATCGTGTTAGATTATAACATGTATTACATATCTGATATGATTTGAGATTCTAATAATACTTTTAAAAATTCATTTGACTTTTTTCTTCACTTAGCAAAAATTTTATTGGTAAAAAAATTAATTTAAGTTATTTAATTAAATTTAAAGTAATCAATAAATTATCCTTGTATTTAACTGATTTCCTAAATTTGCATCTGATTTTAGTTGCATTTTGGTTATTTTCCTGCAAATGAAGATAACGTGAAATATGTACCTTTCTTTGTTTAAAGATATTTTTATCTAGTCTAGACTATCAATATTAATGACTAGTTAAATGCCAGTTTAAAGTTCTTAAAATCATCCCAAGTATAACCCAGTTAAATTAAAAATTTTCTTGTTAAAATTATTTGTTTTACACATTAAACAAAATTATACATAACTAAGCTCAGATGCTTTTTCCTCTTTTTTCATCTTTAGATAAACTCCCCTGCAATTTGGGTATTTCAGTAATAATGGTTTAGAGAGATTTAAAAATGTGTAAATTCTTGCAGAAAATTTTTTGGAAAAAATTTAAGTTCGCAGAAAGATTTTTATTTTATACAAGTATGCTGCTAGCTCTATAGGGGCAATACATAATGTTTGGGCAAATTTTAATAAGTTCGGGGGAAGGTTACAACTTTTTATAGGTCCGTTTAAATGGCTTAAATAACTAAATTTCGATAAGTTGTTTTGACAGCCGTTCATTATGAAATATCTCCAGGATTCAAGCTTAATAATACTTAACCCACGTTCTGGGTTTTGCAGAATTATTACACATCTTCAGTGGCGTAGCCAGAAAACCATACACTAATTCGTCTATCATTAAAAAATAATTTTAGAATTTTTGTGAAGGTGCCGCCGTTTTTGCTCGTACATTTTTTGTGAAGGTATCTTTTTACGAGTACATATTTTGTGAAGGTATCTTTTTACGAGTACATATTTTGTGAAGGTGCCAATAAATGGTATACCTAGATTGGCCTGCGTTAGTCCCTGAAAAGGGGCCCAATTTTCGGCTGGATTTTTCCCTGAAGGTGAATTAACCACAGCCAAGGTTGGAAAAATTGAAAATAGCTTCCCATTCAATGAACAGAAAAACCATTATACATGCCCAAATTAGTCATTGACAGTCAGTCACTTGAAAACAAGGCAGAAATTCCAGAAAATTATTTTTTACAACCATTGTTCTTAAATAACCAAGTTTAAGAAAATTAAAACTACAGATCTCTAAAATTCTGGGAATATAATCCTTATCGCTCTACACATAAATAGGTAAGCTAGTTTATTTTTTTAGTTAGGATAATTTTTTATCAATTTCCATTGTTTTGGAATTTGGAATCTTGCCAACAATTTCATAAAACCCAGAATGGAGGACTAAGGATTTCAATCAAATCCTACAGCATTGGGCAGAACAGCAGTCTTGACAGAAAAAGTACAGTAGAACTCCAATTATCCGAACTCCAACTATCCGAATCGCCGATTATCCGAATCGATTTCAGAATTAATAAAAAAAATTCCGCCGCGAATTTTGCCGTTTTTAATGTTCTTTTTCGTGTTCTATTTGACATTTCTATGCTCGCTTTGTTCTTTTTTTTGTTCTTATTCATTAGTTATTCAGGGCCAAATGCAGCTACGTTCTGTAACGATTCAATGAACCGTAGAAACGTTCTAGGGAACCGTATTTCGTAAACGTTATGTGAAATTCCTTTTCATTTAATTAATAAACAGCTCTTTTTCTTTAAATATAATTTTTTCCTCCTATTTTTAAACTTGCATACAGCAATTATAGTAAACCCCTTTTTTTCGGAAAAATCCAATTATCCGAATTTTTGATTATCCGAATGGGGTTCGGTCCTAATTGATTCGGATAATTGGAGTTCTACTGTACATTGCACCATCAAATTCAAATGCTTACAGCTATTCCAGACAATCATTGCAAATATCAGAAACATTTGGCATTTATACCCAACAAGGAGAATTTAGAGGGGGCTTGCAAACATCACTTAAAATATACTATTAAGAACAAACACTGTTCATAATTATATAACCCATTATTTGCTAAATACTAATAGCAGATATACCATGGTCAAAATTTTAATAACTATGAATAATTTAAGGATTAACTTCCAAGTCTGGTAGTACTCAGAGCAGCTTTGAGTTTAAATTTCAATTTTCAAAATTGTTACACAGAACTCAGTTAATACAATTTATTAATAAGATAAGATAATACACAATCACTTTAAGTTACTGGTAGTTATTTAAGATTATTTCCCCAATTCAGTCAATTAATCCTACCAACTGAAGAACCAAATATACATTTTTATGTAGTCTAGTCTGACAAGTACATTCTTAACAAGAAAAATTATGGTGACACTCACCGAAAATGAAGTTGTCAGGTCTGAAGAGTTGTCCGAAGGGACCAGATCGGACGGAGTCCATGGTTCCAGGTTCCAAATCCAATAGGATGGCACGAGGAACATATTTTCCACCTGAAATAAACAGAATAAATCCATTCTCATTTTATGAATAGTAACAATTGATGCTAACGAAACTGTCAGAATCCGTAAGCATCACCGATTCCAAAACCGGTTCCCAAAATCCTAAACGCGGTAAATGGACTTTGCATACCTGAGGCTTCATTGTAATATACGTTGATTCGTTCTAATTGTAGATCAGAATCTCCACGATAGGCACCAGTGGGGTCGATACCGTGCTCATCTGAAATAACTTCCCAGAACTAAAACGAAACGAGAACCGTGAATCACTAGGATGAATGCATAACGTTAGGAAATCATAGTCAAACTTAAAAGTTAAAAGATGGTGATTGAAACACGACAATTTAGTTTATAACAAGAAACTATAAAAAGACAACTAGCTGTAGTAGAAATCGAAATTATTTCCAACGCCCAAAAAAAGTGCGCAGCCAAGATGCCGATGACAAGATGGTCGCCATTTCACACGCCGGTTATGCAGCAGACGCGCCCGCAACCACAAATCAATTTACCGGCATTTACAGAAAAATAAAAATAAGCTACTTAAATAAGATGATAGCAATTAATACAGGAAATTGCAATATTGCAAATATCTTGGCAAATTTTAAACACTAATAATAAACTTGGGTCTAGAAAATGGGAAACTATGAGAAATACGACATACAAAGAAAACTACCGAAATTTTCAATTTACCTTAGCACCGATTTGGTTTCCGCACTGACCGGCTTGAACGTGGACGATTTCACGCATCTTTTAATAGTTTCGTATACAAAAGCTAAACTTGGAAGAAATTTCTGCGACTTTTTCCTCTCGTATCCTTTCAAGAAAGAGACGTTGAATATAGGACGCGCCTTAAATCTGAACGACTGTTGAATACGTCACTGTGAGGGCGCCAAACCTTGCAGCCAGCTCAAGAAAGAAGGAAGGTGGTAGCGCCGGTAGCGCCACCTTTAACTTCTTGTTTCGAAAAGATATGCGTAGATTATTTTTTTGATGGTTTTATGCTTTCTTCACTGGAAAATTTAAGATTAAATATTAATTCACGAATAAAAAAGATATATCTTTGCAAAATGTATAATTTAGATAAGAGTTCAATTCTCATTAAGATACACGTTCATAAACGTTTTTATTTTATGCAATTATGCTATTTTAAAAGCAAAAATAAGATCGTTACAATATACTTAGGGCCATTCATTAATTACGTAAGGATGATTTTGGCAATTTTTGACCCCCCCTCCCCCCATGTAAGGGTGCGTAAGATTTTTCAAACCCCTCCCCCCCTATTCTTACGTAAGATTCCATTATGTTTTTCAAAACAATAAAATGTCCGTTTGACATAAATCAAAGATTTTTATTTTTCAACAGATAAGTATTACAAGATATTACTTATTAAGTAATATTCTTGCTGTCAACTACATATTACTATTATATTATTATCTCTTGATTAGAATAATTGGAATTTGTTTATATTAACTAGGAAAATCTTACGTAAGAATTTGTTTGACCCCCCACCCCCCAAGTAAGGTTATGTAGAGATTTTTCCAACCCCCCCTCCCCCTCGGGACCCTTACGTAATTAATGAATGGCCCCTTATTTCATACCCACCTCCCACATCTAGACTTATACCAATTGCCCTATAATTTTTTTCTCGTATAACTTCATCATTAGCCTTATCTTAAAATGTTTAAAATCTTATACAGAATTTTATGATTAACGTTTTAGAAGTGTTTGAGCTAATAGTATTTTTGGATTTGAAAGTTTGAATATATGTTACTCTACATCAAGAAAACGGTTATTAGTTTGATAAAGGATCTAGTTGCGCCCAAATTTTATTCTTTGGATTTAGAGATAAAAATTAGTTTAATTCTCTGAAATTCTATGAGAATGCGTGTGTACTGTGTCCCAATATAGGATTTCGGTTTCATAATAGCATCCGAAATTGTTCAAAAATTTATATTTTAAAAATTTTTAAGAAGTCTATATCGCTTTTGCTGGATTAGCTAGTTGTATTTTCTTTTGGCTACATTAATTTTTATTTTTCAGATATTGAAGAACCTTCTTAGAACCTTTTCTCATTTGAAATCCTGAAATGAGTTCCAAAATTAGTATCTTGAAAAGGCCACGAAAAGGCATCCAATTTTCTTCAAGAATCTAACTTTTGACAGACGGACGGATTCAAAAGTTTCGTCATTATTCCTTGGCTCGGCTTCGATTCCAACGCGTGCGCAGTAGAGATTTTCCTTTCACCGCATGAAGCCGCACCGACAGCTACCCGCTTTGCAAATGGCAAATCACCAAAATCCGCTCGCCCACTGGCTAAAAACCAGACGCAGTGTAGGTGAACGGTGAAACCAAAAGCAAAACAAAAACAAAGAATGAGAACGCGTGACTCTTGACCATTTATGGAATGGTTCACCGCAAACTCTTACCAAAAAACTTTATCGTCCTGCTCCACTCTTGGTGCCCACGTAAATAAAGATGATTCACTCACCTTGATCCTCTGTTCTCCTCAAGATAACATCTGTAGGGTTCATGCAAATTTATGTTTAAATACCGCGATCTTCTCCAACGCAAAAGTAATCAAAACATTCTATGTTTGTAAACAAAACTAAGTTTGCAACTGAATTAGAAAAAAGTTGACTTGAAAGAATAATTAAATTTTTTGTTTCAATTTGAAATATAAAATCTACTAAATCACTCTACAAAATTGAGTTTTATGTATTAAGCATTCATTTAAACATTAAAGAGAAAAAAGACATTCACGAAAGATATTACGTACTATGTTTTCTACATTGAAAGGAAACTGAAAAAATTCCAATTTAAGAAAATTTAAATAACGGGAGCTTGTTATTGATTTAGGACCCTATATTTGAATACAGAACAATCACGAAAAAATAGGACTGAATAATAAAAAAATATTGTACTGTGGTAAAAAGTTGATGGACTTGTTCCCCTTTTTAAACTTAAGAAATTTCAGCTCTGAAAAAATCTAAAAAATCCCCTAAATATTGAAAATTAAATTATAATTCTGCTTAGTTTGCAGCACAAACTGAAAAATAGAAAGGCTGAAAAATAAAATACAAATGAAACTGAGTCATTCAAAGGCAGTTTAATGAATATCAATGGAGTCAAACATTCATTCACTGAATAAAAAAAACATAAAACACTTTAAAAAATTTAAAAAAAAAAACAAGTTTTATATTGGTTAAGTAGTTTACAGAACAAATATTCAGAAAAAATGACAAATTAACTTAAATTTCATATTAATATAAAATACAATTAATGTATTCAATTTTGCCAAATTCAAGGGGCTAGATCTTCCAAGGGGGAAATAAATCCTCTTGAATTATTAGGGGAATATTAGGAGGGGGGTAGTTATTTTTTCCCTGCTTTTTACTTATGTGTAGAGCGAATTTATGATATTTTTGAAAACAATAAATTAACTTTCCATTTTTTGTCTGTATTCCCTTTTCAAAAACTGGTGAAACAAATTTCCTAGAAATTTTATTCCTTAGATGGCTTTTAAAAAAGTGTCTCATACAATGTTTCATACTTTCAAAATTATCCATTCACAGTCCACAACATTTCATATACAGTAGAACCCCGATTATCCGCGAGCGGATGATCCGCGGTGCGGATTATCCGCGAGGGCTAAGAAACATTTTTTTAATGCTGAGAGCAAATTTTAGATGAGATACGAGAGATTTTAGATGTAGAGCAAAGGTTTCTGATGTACTGTACATATTTTAAAAGTTTTGCACATCATGTTTTTTGTTCAATAGAACATAGTTTTTATGCTAAATATTTTTTTCGTGTTTCCACCTCATTTTTAGTATTTTTTCGGGTTATCCGCGATTTTCACTATCCGCGGTACCCTTGCCACCCAATTCCGCGGATAATCGGGGCTCTACTGTAGTATTAAAAAGAGCAACTCAAAAAATAATGTTTTCTTCAGCTAAAGGTTATACTTATGAACAGAAATATCTTCTTTTCATTTTAAATTAAATTCTAAATTTATCATGTGTTCATTTCTAACCGCCTTTAATGTTTTCAGTCTCTTAAGACTATTTCACCTTTTCATTCTACTGTTATAATATTTTTTCAGGCAGGAATTTGTCAACATGCACTTGTTTTAGTCCTTTTATTGATCGTACCTCTTCGGTCTCTATTTATAAAAGGGTGGCAATAGACAGGACAAAACTACTCAACTAATGATTCACTCAGTGTAGAAATCGATGTCGTAGAAGTATGAATAATTTCTAGACTTCGTGCCTGGCAAATGGTGCAATAAAGGAGTTTACGATGCATTCATAAGAGTTTCGGGTGAATCCTCTATTCGGAATAACAAATTCTGCACTAATATATCTTTCATCAGTGCAAGATCATTGTTTTCATAATTTTTCACATATAAAAAATTAATAAGTATGTATGATACTTTTTAAGCTGTATTTAACGGAATTAAGAAAATTTAAGGTTATAGACATCAAACTTAATTTTTTTAAATCAACTACAGCAACATTGTATTATCCCTCTTTATAGACAAAAAACATTCCGATTGATTAATTCATAATACAAGGTTAAGAAAACACTCTTATCTTTTAGTATATCTTTCAATAAAATTTGAAACTGACAAAAAAACTTTATTTCCCCATTTTTCAGACCGACACTTTGATACCCTAACTCAGTGCTTCCCAACGTGGGGCACACGCCCCACCGGGGGGGGCAATATGATTTTCCAAGGGGGCAATGTGAAAATTTTCAACCTAATTGCCCCCCAGGTGGGGCATAGACCTCCAGGTTTTATTTAATTTCCAAGAAGTAGTTTCGAAAAAAAATAGACATGGGGGCATGGAAAATTTAGAAAGGCTTCGGTGGGGCATGGGCCGAAAAAGGTTGGGAAAAACTGCCCTAACTCAAGAGTGGCCAAAACAGGACGCATTTTACGAATAACAGTGACACATCAGTCAGTTAACTAACTTAGTAAATTAGGTCAATTCATTTGAAATTAAATTAAAACTCGTTATCTCTCAGATACAAAAATGTACATGGTGTAAATAAGAAATAAATAAGAGTGCGTACAACAGTTCCAACTGAAGTAATAAAATTGAGTTATTGTGGGGGATGGAAACACAGCTATTATTAATAATCTTGCTTTAGCTTTACAAAAACTAAGCTCTTGTCCCTGTCTTCAAAAAGTCGATGGAATTGTTTCTTTCTGGAGAGTGGCTGACGCCTTTCGGCGGCGCACTGAAGACTCGTCGTCAGTGGAATCGATCGCGAGTTCATTGATCGGGCTTCTTGCTTGATACTCATCGCGATGGATGCTGCTCGGATGATGCTTCACCGCCAGACCAAGGAGGAGCCCAGACGCCATCGTAACGAGTGACCTAACGTCGTGAGATAGTTAGTAGTTACTCACAGATGGGAGATAGTAAGCTCGGTCTTTCTCAAATGGGGTTAAACTTCATTAGAAGAGGGAGAAATTTTCTTAAGATGTGTTGTGAGCAAATTAAACTAGATTTATTTTTTTTTAAATTAGTTGAAACCTCATTTTTGAGATTAAATTCCAAAAAACTCCCTCGGGGGAGGACCCCGAGGTCTTCCTCTCTGACATTCTGTTGTGGAAATCTTGTGTTAGCCACAAAATATAGCTTTGATGCATCAAAATTCTAAAATGACCTTTTAATCTTTTTAGTCTTGCAGTTAGTTATTAATTTATGCGCGGAATCTATGTAAAAAAGAATGTTAAGGGGTGAACCCCCTCTATGACCTATAATAAAGCCTATATGCCCTCAGGCATTGCACGGGGATATGGAAATTTTAGAAGGATTAGGGAGGCATGGCAAGTGGAAAAGATTGAAACACACTGGTTTTGCTTCTTTGGGGGGGAATTGGGAGTGATGATAAAACTGTTTATTCCACAAGGACACTAGATGATCATTTTAGGGTAATCTTCAAAATTTGG
The DNA here is from genome assembly GCA_024610705.1 of Tetragnatha versicolor. NCBI lineage: Eukaryota > Metazoa > Arthropoda > Arachnida > Araneae > Tetragnathidae > Tetragnatha > Tetragnatha versicolor. The sequence goes on from JANDEH010000022.1 coordinate 7,261,481, forward strand.
CCAAGAAAATGTGCTTTTTCATGCTGATATTAGAGTTTCTCTCTTTCCATTCCCTTTCTTTTAATTGCACAGCACACAGTACTGATATTTTCTCTTTCTTTCCATTATTTTTATATTTTTTTTCTAACGCACCCACTATAATATTCTGCGATCTTATTTCCCTCTCTCAAACATTATTTCTCTCTTGTCTCTTGTAAAGCCCTGGATACTCTACCAATAGAGTATCCAGGGCTTTAGTCTCTTGTTCTCCCGGAGTATCTCTCTTATTCTTGAATTATCTCTCTAATTCTCGCCACTCTATTCAATATGTTTACCCTTTTACTGTCTGTCTCTTTCTCTCTGAACTGGATTCAATAATGCATGCGGTATGCGGTACTCTGAAAATATGTTATCACTGTTTACGGTTTGCAACTTCTTATAAGGATCTATGTAAAAAGAAAAAAAAATTATTTTACTCAAATTAAACGGGAATCAACGATATTAAGCTTTACTGTAGTACAAAATTGAAATATAAACTTTTAATAGTATTTTAACTCATTTAATACATTCAGATAGTATTTTAGAAGGATATTTTATATAATTTTAAAAACTTGTCTCTTACCTTGAAATATTACAGAATTGTTACCTAGTTTAGATAGTGTAAACATAAATCCACATAAATATTAATAGATGGGTGAGGTCTCGTTAATACGGCAGTAATATGAATTCACTTTAGGGTCCGTATTAATCGTTTATAATACTCCTTCACATAAAATGTACAACCTTTTTGTTTAAAATATTTACAAAAATGAAAAATCTCACTTTCAATATTTATTAAGGTAGTTATGTGTTTTTTAATGTAACAAAAGCATAAAACAAAATTTTAATCACATTCCTACTGCGTTACCTGAAACCTTTTTTTTTAATCGAACGAAATCTTAAGTATTCAGTAGCGCAATATTTCAATAATTTAGCAGTATGTATGTATGCTTTATTCTTCGGGATGGTCTATTAATTTTTCTATTCTTATCTGAATTCCCTCGCAAAGAAATTCGTAATGGTTGAACGGTCAGCCAGACGGAGGAGTTGCATGAGGTTGTTAGGAGAGTAGATGCGGCGGTGGAGAGTAGCCAAACAAAAAGGTCATCTGCTGGGGAAAATATGTTATGGACAGGAAAAGGCGTGGTTACTTAAAAACGCGTCATTCTGGAATCACCCCTGCAGTTCCGCAGTTTAGTGATTTTTTTGTTCTCCATTCTATTTCCGAAAACGCCAGGCTTTATATGCAGACGGTCAGAAGAGGTTTCTAACAGGCTTCGTAGAAAATATTTAGTTAAAATTTATCCAAAGGTCAAAACAGTTAAGGCATAAATTATGTATGGTAAAGTCAATGGTCTAATATTCTATAGAATAGATATAAAGTGTTAGTTTTGATGCAGTTGTTAAAAAATTGGTTTAGAGAGCATTTCTTCCAATAAAATAATCCATATTAATTTGAAACGAAACGGTCCCGGTTTAGATCATTGGTGAGGATTGTAACTCAAAAAGATAATTTCTGGAAGAAATAAAAGTGTTTACTAATTGTACTGAATATAAATAAAAGTATGTAGTAATTAGTTAACATTATAATGAAAAATCAATTATATTTACTGTTTAGTACACAGAGGGTTTATTAGAGAAATGTGGCTCCTTTACGGAGGATTCCCAAAATATTTTAGATTAAAAATACACCTTTACAAAATTTCCCACTTTAAACACAAATTAATAAGAATTAATTCATTAAACCTTAATTTTTCACCAAGTCATTCTTAAAAATTTTGGCAATATCACAAAAAAGTACTCTGGCCGATAGAACCTGATTTAACGCTAATTTCGAATTTACAAAATTTTGAGAGTGGATTTTCACAAGTTCACAAAAACAGTACCTTTCACAAAAGCCTGGGCAGACAGACCTCTGGCGCAAAAATTATACATTACAGATTCAGTGTATGTAATTCTTCGTTAATATATAAAATAACTTATTTCGAAAAGACGATTTTTCCCCTCAAAGCCAAGTGATAGGTAGCTATGTGATGTAATGGGCAAGAATTTTTTTTATTATTATTTTTATTCGATGGAGGTACCTTATAAAGAGAAACATACGCACATTTTTTAATAACGATTATTATTTATTTTTGAATTTGATTTCAAAGTTTGACTTTATAAAAAAAGGGGCGCGAAAACGCCAAATGTCAAAATATCAATGGTTCAATTGTCTAAACAATTCAGAGCGATTTTTTGGTTTCCACTTTAAAGTAAGACCGAAACAGAACTGACGTCATTCACTCCTTAACAAGTGCAAAGGGATAGTCGATTTTATTTTAAAATATTGAATGAACTGAGTTTTTTGGAAACTTTCACTGTCGATTTTCGAATTTATATCTATTTCCTTAAATGGAAGAATGCATTATTTTTCTGTTTACAAAAAATACTGGTATTTTCCTTAAGAAATCACTAAATATCACTGGAAGACGGAACCAAGCCCTACAGTCAAGCAAGATCCACTTCGCTGACGTCACTTTGTCCAAGGGGCATGCATGCCTTAATAAACTTCTGATCGGATCCGAGGGTATTTGGCGGAGTGGCAAATTGGATGTTCCCGCCCGCATCTTCAATCAGAGGATGGGATTAAATGGACGGGCAACTAGCCGCTGGCCACATGCGGTGATAGGGAAATGTAATGCTTATCAGAGGCCCTAAGATCAAATGCTGTTAGGGAGCGTCCATAAATAACGTGATGAGTTTTCTTTTTTTACAAAATCCCTCCCATCCCCCTTCCTTCCTTTTTGGTGAAAAGTGGCGCATATAGAAATTTATTTCGGGTCGAATATCGTCTACAAAATTAGTTATTATCAGACCCAAAGCTTGATTTCTTGCACCTGAGGAGAAGACCCACAATTATTCCTAAGCCCCCATGCATATTTAATGGGTTCAATGTAGCTTTTTAGATAAGATTTGTATCTAGTCGCATTTAATGTAAAAATGTGTGTAACAGAGTTTCAAATACAAAAGGTTGTTGGCCCCCCAGAAAATATTTGTGAATTCGGCCCTATAAAAACAGGGTTTTAACTCGTTTTGGAAACCTAGTCCGAATTTCAATGGTGGGATCCAGGTTCCTTACTTATACCCTGTTTTTTTAAAATCACGTTATAAAATGGACCAAAAAGTACAAAGTATTTTTTCAAATTCCTTGTAAAACGAAAAACTTGAGAATCATGCATTAGTAACTTAATTTAACAGCTTCTCTTTGCACTCTTTGTGATTCTTATTTTAAAAAGTGAATATAGGTAGTAGTACTTAGAGTATAGTAGCTAATAAATTATTTATATCATGATCCACACGTCTTTTGTTTCATAAAGAGTTAGAAAACATAATTTTTTCTGTTTAGTCTATTTTAAAACATGTTTTTTTAAATTTCATATTCATTCATTTCATATTCCATATTCATTCTGAATATGAGTGCTCTTCAACAAACTTTACAACAAATATTTTAAAACTGCCAGTTAGTCTACAAGTAAATAAAAAGTAAAACAAACAAATATACCAAAGATTATTAAGGTCAGTCAATTAATAAGTGAAGCAAACGGAGTAATATTATCATATGGAATTGCTTTTGTTTTGTGAGCCAATTAAATATTTTCCTGACGGTGGACTGCAGTCCGACGCAGTGACGCTACTTCCAAAATTAGAACATTCATATTTATGAGATGGCGGAAGTGCAAGGTACATTGGCCTGAGAAGCTTGGACCTCTCTCCCCAAACCTGCTGCAATTACTCCAGAGTAATTTGAGAAACAAATATTTTATTAAGTGGCAATTAAATTATTATTAAGTGACCCTTGGAAATTATTCAAAAATGGATTCAATATTTGCGCCTTCATTTTTTTTAACTTCTTTGATTTAAAGGGGGAAATGAGAAGGGTTTTGAGCATGGAAACGGTGACTTTGGATTCTACCTTCAGTCAGAATGTTAAACTTATTAAAAAAGTAACATACAAGACTGTTTTCTTTAAAAGGCATCAGATACTATCTTAAGTTGTGAAGAGAATAGCTTTGATACAATATACTTGGAAACTGGACATGAACAAGGATCACGGTAACATTAAGAAAGTTATTTTTAAAAAGTCCCTTAACTTTATTTAGTGACCCAAGAATACTGGGTTGTATTCATGGAACTTCGCAAACATTTTTAATGTTAATTCCCTCTTTTTTTCTATATTTTTATAATGGGTGTGTTTATATAAGGAGAAACGTTAGTCTCAAAAAGTATAGGATAGAGAAAGGGGTTTGAGAATAAAAAAAAATATAAGATGTAATTATAACCCTATAGATTAATCCATGTATTATCCTCCAGGAAATGTAATTCCCCCCACATTTTCCTTTTGTTAATAAGTGTATTGTTCAACAAATCAGTGATCTTCAAAAATTGAAAGTTCATTCAGATAGATTTACACAAAAGTTTAAGGGGATCAATTTAAGTTTTTAAAAAAGGAATGAAATCAATACGCACCATTTCTGTTTTACAAAATACAGTTATATCAAAGATGATAAAAAGAAAATGACCTTTATTAACTCAAGCTCCCCTAAATTGATTTCAACTTAAAACTGGACTAACGCAGTGATCGAAGGATAATTATACAAAAAATTTAATCAGTTTAAAACACCTGAAAAATTTCGCTCCGATTGTCCCTTCTCCTCAACTAGAGTTTAAGAATTTTGTTTGTACGAGTTGTAAACAATCAAAGTTGTCCTCAAAGCAAATCCTTTTACTATAAATTTTTAAACATGTTACTATGATCCAAAATTTAATCTGTATTACTAATTAATAGCCTACATTTCATAAAAACCAATTGTTTTAATTGAATCGTCAGTTTAAAGAAGGGAATAAGTCCAAAAATGACAAATTGACTTTTTGTGCTCAAAACAAACTCCAAACAAGCTTTGCTCTACACATGGGTGAAAAGAGGGGGGAAATATAATTAACCCCTATGGGGAGATATCGCCCCTTGAAGTTGTGAAATCGATGTCCATTCATTGTATTTTTTAAGTTAATTTGGAATTAAAGTTAATTTGTCTTTCTTTTCATATTCGTTGAGCTGTAAACCAAGTTAAATAAAATGTTATCTTAATTTTTATTTTTTTTTCAAACTTTTTTATGCAGGAAATGTTTGACTGCATTCATATTCACTCGCTCTATTGATACTGCTTTATTAACTCAGTTTCACAATAATTTCAAATTTTATTTGTCTTATTCTTTTTATTTCACCCTTTTGTGGTGTAAACTAAGGAGAAAATAATTTAAATGTGAATTTAAGGGGTTTTTTTAAAGATTTTTTCATCAGAAAAATTTCATAAGGTAGAAGAAGGAAATATGTCCATCAACTTATTTTGATTGTAAAATATTTTTAAATATACTTATATTAGTTTTGATGATTGCTCTGTTTTCTAAATAAGGGTTCTAAACTTCCAGTAAAAATTTGGTGGTTATACAATGAAAATTTCATTACTTATACAATTTTTTTCAATTTTCTCAAAACTTGGTTTTTGGACTTATTCCCTTCTTCCAACCGACGATTCGATTTTATATATCATTTTCCAAAGAAAAATGCTAATGACTGAAATGTTAGAAAATATTGTAAATTCTATACGCAGATTCTATACAAAAGATCAAAGATCATCATCAACCTTTTTTTAAATCATTCGGGAAACAGGTATAAATATAATTTTCATCAGCAAATTGCATTGATTAATATTCTAAACTTCCTTTATCATACAAAATATATGTAAAAACAAAGGAACAGGAAATGGTAACTATTCACAACTGTTCCTTTTGATACTATGTTTGATATGCGGTTACAGTTTCCCTCTAATTGACTGAGAATCATAAACGTTCTCGTGAATGAACAGAGAGTCTGGAGTTAATTACACAAAGCTTTATCATTAGGGCGACGCGATTACTGTAACCGATGCAGTTAATATCATACGAGCAGATAAACATGATGGATAAGGCACTGTATACAATTTATGAGAATTCCATCCAGAATTCGGATGTCATTATATTTATCTTCGACGTTTTGAATTTGAAAACTTTGAAGGAATGTTTAATGATTTTTGAATGACACTTTTCCGTGACCTTTTTACTTGAAATGATGTGTTTCTTCAAAGAAAATTCAGCTTTCGATAATTTCTATTTAAAGAGATGTTCATTATGTCTATGAAGCAAATACAGTATTAAATAAGGCCCTTCCACTAGAAACCCATTTGATTGGTTTGGTTAAAGTTCATAGCAGAATCAAGCAAAAATCCATTTGAATTATCTGCCTATCCTTAACTTAACAATAAATTGATGAAAACTGTCTTTGCAAAATATTCATTGTAAGATGAATAAATAATCTTGCTTTTAAGTACAACTTAAGTAACTTTTTTATATTACTAGGGGACTCTGCCCCCTGCTCGCTATCGCTCACCAACCCCCGGAACTGCTTCGCAGTTCTATTGAGATTGCTTCGCAATCTAGCAAAGCTCGCTTGTTTCTTCTTAACAATCCAGCACAACTTACTCGTCCGCTCAATATAATTATAGTCTTTTAGTATTAAATTTGCCTATATTTCTCCTGCCTATAAATAGCTTATGCAGCATCATTCCCTGCCGAATATCAAAATGAAACTGCTGCTAAAATATTTCTTTTCTAGCTTATCAATAATTTAATCAAATGTTTTCCTTGAAAATAGTCATCAAGTTTGCTCTTAACTATTGTTAATCAATATTTTTTTAAAAAGTTCACCAATAAATCTGTTAAATTTAATATGCTACCTAGTATATCGTCAAAACACGTTTTATCATTCATACTTTTGTTTCAACAGATACTGCTTTTTAACAATACTTTTTAAGCTATTGAAAACAATAAGAGACAAAACCTATATTACACTCAATGCTTACAAACAATTTATTTTTTGTGTGAAATTCTTTATTTAAAAAGTATATCTGTAAGTTTCTGGAAAACTCTTATTCTTTTAAAGATATTTGATTTTGAAAATATTTTGAAGCGAATTTTTAAATTGTGAACGGAATTATTTTCATTATAAAATATGGCGTGGATTGGTCGTTTTGATTGGAGGGATAATACATTGTAAGACAGTTTCTTGCTGTTAACCATGGGCGCAGCCAGGGTTCCACTTAGGGGGGGGCAAGCAGGGTCGTCTTTTTTATGAGAGATGGTCGTAGCCACAGTATTGTTTCGAGAGGGGTTTTTGACCTTTAATGAAATTAATGTGAAAGTTTTGTGGGTAGCGTGGAAACAATGAGGTCTCTTTCATTCATACTATTAATTGGTTAAATGTAGTTTTTCAACACATTTTTGGTAGAATTGGCGTCCAAGAAAAATTTATATAAAAAAGGTTTTTAGTAATAAAGGTTTAAGTTTCAAGGGGGGTCTGGGGATTCTCCCCCAGAAAAATTTTGGAAATTTGACCCTAAGAAAAGGGTTTCAAACACGTAAACCCAAATTTGGACATACATTTTTAGGTAGAATTTCGATTTTAATGAACTTTATACAAAAAAATGTGAATAATAAAGGTTTAAATACTAAAGGGGTGCCTGACTGCCAACCCCCAGAAAATGTTTTGAAATTTGACCCTAAGAACAGGGTTTCAAACAGTTTTTTGGTACACGTCAACCCAAACTGGGACACATTTTTAGGTAGAAGTTTGATTTTATTGAACTTATCAAAAAAAGTGTGAATAATAAAGGTTTGAATACTAAAGGGGGGTCCCTAAAAAACTGTGTTTTAACTTAACTAAGAGTAAATTACTCAGGACTAAGGGGGGGCAGCTGCCCCTCCCTGCCCCCCTGGCTACGCCCATACCGTTAACTGCAACCTTATTCGTAATCCAGAAAAATGGAAATATTTTAGAATTGAGAATTTTTTAGGAATTCTAAAAGCTTATTGCACATCCTCAAAAGAATCCGAACAGTTTGATACCAAAAACTTGTTATACGGATCCGTAATTAAAAAGCCTTTCACTGGAAACCATTCACCAAAACTTTTTTTAGTATAGAGAGATTAACTAGATGTAGAAAAGATAGATCTCTAATTTTATTACTCGATATATATTTTAAACTCTTCTTTTAAAAAATTGCATTGATAAAAAATTGCAAAAAATTATAGCTTATTTTCTCACAAAAAAAGCTAAACCACAGTAAATTGTGGGGTTGCGAGAAACATCAGATAACTAAGAGATAATTACACAAGATTAGTTATCAAATCATGTTTCTCCTCTCAAACATCTAATATAATAAAATTGAATGTGTGTATATATATAATTATATATGTATGTATGGTTGTCTTTTATACAAATCCACAGTTCTCTTCCGATCTGCACCAAACTTGGTATACCAACGTAAAAAAACCCAAGGAAAAACATAGGCTATGTTTCGATAACTTTTAACCTTTTACCTGCCGATGTTCCCAAATGGGAACATCAATTTAAGGAATTTTTTCACCACTCAATTTTTCATGCAGGAATTTCATACTTGGTAGAAAGCAACTCAAAGATATGAAGTTATTTTACATGCAAAAGTTTTTCACGTGCAATTTAATCCTTTTTGTAGAATTTACTTCAAAATTAGAGATTTTTGCCTCTTCGAAAAGTTGCACAAGTTTCAACTTGTAAAAATTTTAAATAAATTTAGTTTCAAATAATTTTGCTGTGTTTAGTTAGCTTAAGTACACATCTTCCAATTTGGCTTGACAGAATAGCTTCATATTCTAATTTTGGAGAGTAATTACCAATACAACGTATATGTTCCCAAATGGGAACATCGGCGTTTGGGGTATAGTATTTGAGGGGATTTTTGTAACATGCAAAAATTCAAGTTATTTCCTATTTTCTTTTAATTTTTTGAATCTTTTTTGTCTCAAAGTATATAAACAGGTTAATAATGATGTTTTAAATTCAAAAATATGTAGTTTTTATTTTTTCACCTGATTTACGGAGAAATAAATTCCAAATCTTTATGGCAGATTCTTACATTTGTATATTTTTCTAACTCCCCAATCGATTAATTTTCACTAATTATCAATAGGGGTTATGCAAAGAGCCTATTTGGAGTGCTTCTGAGGATTTGCGTATATATTTTTGTTCAAGTACTTTTTTTACAAAAAATTTTTAGGAATAAAATTGAAGAATTTTGAAAATAAGGAAAAGTGCGTACATCTAAAAACACTCTTCTAACGTAAGTTGGATGTAAGATATATGTGGTTCAGTTCGGAATCTTCCATGAGAAACACATCTTTAATGAATCAATGGAGATAATTATGATTATCATTTTTGAAAGCTAATTAGATTTGAGTGCAATTAGTGGATTCTATGCTAGATTTTCGTATAGAACCGTAATTAAAACTAATTTTTCTCACAGAAACGTAACTGTTTAGCTTTGAAGAGCATGGGAACACTCTGATGTATATTTTACACCAAAATATTACCCATAGTGCAAGAAAAATTTACGGAAAAGCTTCGCGTACGTAATAAACATGTCTATTTTTTTGTTATGAAAATCTATAAAATGCTACTCAATCGTCCAAGTATGGATAATAAAAGTGAAAAAACCGTCCACAATCATAAAAATGTTCATAATTATTAAGTAGAAACCTATTTCAATCATTTTATTTGAATTAATTGTAAAATATGTGCCTTTTGGAAATCCACCTAAAAACTTCACCCCAAACGCCGATGTTCCCAAATGGGAACATCCTCAAAATCATACTTAGGATTTTTTTCCCGCCAAAAAATGACTAGAATGGTTTTAGTATTGACGAAACAAGTCATTTAAGCCAAAAATCAGAACCTTTAATTCGAAATTTTAATTGCGGCGTTTAAAAGGTTAATGACCCCTTGACCCTCTTTCGACCCTTTTTATGGTCATTTTGCTGAAATACCTTCATTTCTCCTCAAGAATAGATCTGCTTACTCCATTGTTACAAAGAAAATTTAATGCTAAACAACAAGTTTTTAATAGAAACACTAGGCACAAATCTATTAAAAAATTATATTAATATTTTAAAAATATATTTCAATGAAATTTAAAAGTTAAGTATAGTTAAACATATTTTTATTTGACAGATCTAATTTTTATATTTTAAAAGCTTTATGGAATATCATTTTTGTTAAAATAGTCTCCATGGAAACGAGGATGTAAAATCAAAAAGTGATAATATTTTAACTTTTAAGAAAGTTGGTTAACAAACCACAAACTATTAAAACTCCCTTTCAACTAGAAAATATTGATTTTTTTCTTAAATTTCCAAATGGAATAAGCTTTAATTATTGAATAATTTCACCGAAAACGTTAATTCTTAAAGAAATGATTAATCAAGAAATCTGAGAAATTTTAAATAATTTTTAGAATATTTTTTCCATGTTGTAAATGTGGAAATCATTCAAAAGTTATATTGCTTGAGTACTGAAGGAATTTTAGTCCATCCGGGAACACCGGGATAAGAAAAATTACTAGGAACACCGGGATAGGAAAAGTTACCGGGAACACCGGAATAGTATGAAGAAGACGCCTAGGATACCGGGATGATTGGTAAATGCTGATTAAAAATTAGAAATGTATTTGGGAAAACTTAAAAATGAGGCGTTTGCTATCAAAACCAGCTTATTCCATTTTTGGAAATTTAACAGGAGAGACAAACCACTTCTCACGTCCACAGTTCTAAAGCTAAATTTGTTTTTTAAATTTTTAATTGTAGGTATAACCATCATCTAGAATTCGATTAGTTTTTCATTTTCATTCCAGTTGCATTACCTTGGTCGTAATTACACTAATTAAGTTGGAATGAGCTGATTTTGATGCAAAAACACGATTTTTCATGCTTTTTTTCAGTTTTTTTTTCAATTAAGTTGTGTGAAATTGGTTTTTTCCAGTTTACCAGTTAATATTTGTGTCTTTACGAGTTTTAAATAGATGACGTTCACTTAACTTTTTCAAATTATCTGAAATTTCACAGTTGAGATCACAGTTTTCACCCGTTAATCTAATTTTGTGTTGGAATGAGCTGGGTTTGAGCTATATCCCTTCGCCAGGTTATGAAGGACCCTCTAAACTTTCAAAATATGCAAAAAAGTGGATTTCAGAAAAATATGGAATGAGCTGGTTTTGATAGCAAACGTCTCAAATAACAAATTTATACTCTTCACCCGTGCAAGGCCGGGCATATCAGCTAGTATTACAATAAATTTTTGCTTCATTGTTTTTACATCACACTAGATTAGAGATCCCAACTAATTGCAAAACCACGGAAAAAGATTTTATTTTAAGTTTCATACATTTTTACTAGCTGTAAAATGAGCATAATTATAAGTTAATTTAATAAGTCGTTATTTTTTTTACTTAAACGATAGACATTTTAACTGATTTGCCAGTTTCAGTGAAATCGACTATATTTTAATTTAGTTTAACCGTATTTGTTTTGGATTTCATCTCTTATAAGGGGACCAGGACGTTCTCAGCCATGCAAAATATGCTAATTTTACAATATTTCGAGACCCAAAATTATATAGTAAAAGTTATTCAAATAGTATAAAATTGGTTGTGTTAACTAACAGTCTTTTTTCATCCTAAAATGACAAAAATTAATTATATATTAAATATAATTTTTTTAAAATAGGAAGTCGAAAAAGTATATTATCCTACGAGTCTTCCGATGGATGGGGTTAGAAAGGTTAGCCTGTAGAAAATTCTATGTTGTTTTTTACCAAAACAAATAGTTTTCCATGTAGAGAAATGTATATTCAATTTAGTGAACTAATTTTTAAAACATTTTAATGATTATTTTTAAATAAAAAAAATGTTGAACTTAAAATTTTAAAACGCAGCAAAAACAGCAAATTTTTCTCCTATTTTTGCTTAATTAAAAAAATTATTACAACATAAACTGTATAAAATGATATTCACTGAATGCACTGATATAAAACGAATAATTGTACCAAGTTTCATGTAATTTCATTGATTAGAATTTTGTACAGGCTAACCTGAAGTTTAAAAAAACAGGTTTTGAGAAAAATGCAAAAGAAATAAAAATGGAACATTAGTGGTGGTGATTTTTTACATCTTGAACCCCCATTTTCTGGTGGATGTCGGTCATTAAAGTATATGTATTATACATTTTTGGAATCGTCATGAAACCTACTATTTTATCATATAAAAATTAAAAAATCGAATTTTTGAAGGTTTTGGACGTCCTGGTCCCCTTATAAATAAAAATTGCTTTGCGGTAGAGGAATATACAGGGTCACAACTCATAGGATATTTTCATTATATTATACCCATCCCATACATCCTGTCTTTCCAAAACACCTGTCGCGGAGGTAGCTGAAGGCGGAACGCATGACGTCACACTTAAAAAAACAAGAGGCCGAAAAGCTGCTCTCTGTAGGTGTTTGAACTTGTCCTTTGGACTGACTCATCTTCATGGATGAGATTCCCATAACTTTATATAAACTTAAAGCAAGATCGATGATATGAGGGATCATCATGGCTATTATAGTTGGTGTGGGCATTTAGAGGACTTTTAGAGATCAGGTCAAAGGTCTCCATCATAAGTGTTGTCACAGCTCCGTATTTAGGCATGTGCCAAACAGTGCTGTATTTTTGTGGGCAGTATTTTGTGTGCCATATTGATTGCACATTATACAGGGTGTCCCAAAAGATAACTGTCCACCTTCTTTAACTTTTGAACCCCTAGAGATTTAGTAGTCATAAAAGTGGTTGGTGTCTGGGTATAGTAAAGTGAACATGCCCTATCCGATGCGATAACTTTCAACGCCCCATAGAGTCAATTTTATAAGTTATAATTTTCATCTTAAAAACTTTTATAGATTTGCCAATTTATTCAATTACACAGTTGTGGAGTAGCATCAATGTAGTTGGAAAAGATACCTTGTGCATAAAAAAGCCTTGAATAAAACCCTTAAAACGCTCATCATAAGGGGAAAATGAGAAATTTTCATTTATATGACTAAGGTAAATGACTAAAGTGTTCTTAGATCACAAAAACAAATTTTCTCATATTTGCCTTATGAGAAGAGTTTTAAGACGTAGAAACTACGTAAGTTCAACCTAATTAAGCGTGCGTTTTAGGCACAAGGTGACTTTTATTACTAAATCGATGCTGCTCTACAACTTTGTAATTGAATAAATTCACAAATAATATCTAAAAATTTTAAAAATAAAAAAACGCTAGGGGCGTTGAAAGTTGTTGCATCGGATAGGGCATGGTCTCTTTAGACACCAATTTTATGACTATATCTAGACACCAATTTTATGACTATATCTCTAGGGGTTTAAAAGTTAAAGGGAGAGGATAGTTATCTTGGGACACCCCCTGTATAGTGATAATTCTCTTCTCATAGCAAGACAAAGAAATTCATATAACTACATTTAAATATAAGAAAAATTATTCCATGGATTCGTGTTTGTTTTTTAGAAAACATAACTCTTTTAGGCTAATATTAATACCATCAAAAAATTTGACTTTTAATGATAATTAAGACAAAAAGGTTGCTTTTTTCAAAGGGAAGGAAAACTAAAACTTTTAAGTTAGGGAGAGGCAAGAAAACTAAAAATACATGGCGAAAAAGTCTTTAATACGGACCTGGCTACCACTGAAATATAAACCTCCTTGTAAAATGACTCCATTGAAAAGTTTTTAGATCTTCTTACCTTCATCCCAGAAAAACATTAAAAAAGCCCCACTCCACGTGTTGTTCTTTAGAATTTTATCTTTAAATAGACATCAGTTTAACTTAACTTCTGCTAAACAACTATTTTATAAAGAAACTTTCTATATTAGGATGGGAAAAATTTCCCTCCTAGAAATCACTTGAATGTAAAATAATTCTTTTAAAAGCTAAACTTTTTTTGCTCAAATGCTCGTATTTTTGTACACAATTTAGTTTCTATTTCTAAACTACTCAAAACACACTTGAATAATTTTATTTCAATGAAAATACGAATGAAAAACACTTTAATGAAAAATGGTAAAGTACGATTTATACACGATGCCATACATTGAAATTACGCGCTATGTAGTCATAAAAAAGATTTCAAAAATATTTCGATCAGGAACTGATTCACATTTTAAAAATAAATAACATATACAACATAAAAATCACATAAACGCAAAACTAATAAGGCAAAACAATAACATAAGATGATTACAGCACAAATGGTTACATTAAAATAGTTAATAATGATGTATTATGCCAAGTTTAAACCTATAAAACCTTTTCAAAGATTAAGAATAAAATTAGAATTGATTTAAAGAGAATTCCACCCACTAAAAAGTGATATAAAATACAACCATTTCGAACCGTTTGAAGCTTGGGAATATCACATTTCATTACTAGGTTAGAAATGCATTATCAATGGATCAAGGTATTGAAAATGAGTAAATAGGGGTTATTTATATAGAAGCCTTTCCCAGACAAGGTGTTTCCCATTTTTTCTAAAAAAATACTTCGTTTTCTGTATTTAAATATTACTTATTAATTACATCATCAATATTTGGCACCTTAAACTAAGTAACATAGAGGCTGAAACGAAAAAATACTAAAACTTATAAAATTCTTAATGTTATTTTTATATCTTCTTTGTTTAGATAATTTTTATATAATCTTTTTCGATGCTTTAATTTATCTGATGCTCAATCCGAAGGTATATGTGTACGAAATTGAATTTATTTTTTTTGATTATTGATTATAAAACAAGAAATCTATAGTACTCGCATGAAAAGTGCCATTGGAGTTAACTTAATAAGAAAAGAGATGTATAGTATAAAAGGCTGTAGAAAAAGTTGTTTTTATACATTACTTTTGACCTGTGTTGCGAATTTTGACTAATCCCATGCTATTGTGTTGTGTTACAAAAATATGGAAAAATCTATCAACAGAAATGTTTTATAGTGATTACACTGGTTATAACTTGAACAAGAATCAAGTGAAATTTCGTAAACATGTTCCTCTAAAATACAGAAAATGTGTAAAAAAGAACAAATATTAGCAACAAAATACTGAAATTCATCAATTTTCAAACAGAACATTACACAAGTGAACACATTGCTTTCTACTAATTATCACTAGTGAATATTGCTTTCTAAAAATTATCACTAAAGCTAATAAGGCACATACCGGTAATAGGTTCACAACAAGAAACTTCAACAGTTAATTACATATCATTGAATAAAAAAAATAAGTGTTTCACCCTCCCCACTGAATTTGTTCTTTATTTTAACTTTAATTAACACATCATTTTTTATATTTTTAGTATGCTTCTAACTAAGGGTTATATTTTATATAACTTGTATTTCTTTCAAGTAAAGTAATAATAAGGTCACAATAAACTTTAAATAACTAATTACCTGAATTTTTTTCAGATCCTGGTTACCTTAAATTGAATTTACTTTTCGCAGTTGATATTTTGAAGTATTTTTTAAAAGTTAACAAAAAAGCTTTTTGAAAAGCTTGTTGAAATGCTACATTTACAATTCAGTTTTCTACAGATATTCGACTTTAAGAACTATTTTATGTTGTTTCCATTCAAAGTTATTCCTCCTTCATTAAATTTTCGTGCAAAATTAGTGAGACGTTAAATGGACATAATTAACGCTTCTCAGTTACTCTTTAGAACCTTTTAACAATTTTTAAGGATCGAGATATTGTATGCATTACAGTTGATGTGACTCTACTAAACCTCCTTATCCAAATAAACTAAGAAAGAGGTGCAAATAGAAAAACCTTTACCTTAAGTTCACCTAAATTTCGGCCTTATTCACTGCTAGAGAGCAGAGAAATAAACATTCAGCAATAAATAAGCGAGAGTTACAGTCATATTCACAGGAGTTAGTGTTTAAGACTTGGTCAAAGGAAGATTCCTCCAATCAGAGTCCAGCAAGAGAAGCTAATATTTCTTTCTTAGCTGCTGGTTAACAATGACGAAGAGGGCAGTCAATATGACCGTTAATGTGCTTAATATCTTTAAACTGTGAAGTTTTCATACAAAACATTTGCAAATACCCTTCTTCTTAAAGTAAATAGATATTAGCTTACACACATTTGACACATTTCTTGCGAAATTTATAAACAAAAATTCCTTTTAGATTTAGAAATTTATAAAAATGTTTCCGTAAAATACGGGGAGAAAGCTTTTTTTTAATTAATGCACTTGCTAAATGGGTAAAAAAATAAAAATCACAATGAAGGATTTGCTGCAAAAATGCTTGTGGGAATATGTCTCTATACATATTCTCTGAACACCTTGTCAATTATAACAAGTAATAAAGAACTCGAGATACACACACAAATGAAGCAGAAAATGAAACCAACTGTCAATTGCATACTGTCAAATCCAGATTGTCACCACATAGCAATCGGAATTTAACTGAATGCAACAGTACAGTCCACAGTATATATGTTACGGGCAAAGTTATTAATTGGGCATTATTAATAATGCACAGAGTGGAGGCTGGCAAAGTGATTAATTTCATTGATAAATGCCATTGAATTTATCACATTGCCCTCTTCCACTTTGGGCATTATTAATGATGCCCGATTTATCACATTACCCGTAACATACTGTTTTCTGATTTAAGTTGCTGAAAGAGAAAATTTGAGTCAGTGTCTTTGAAGATCCCATTGAATGAACCCAGCAAGGAGGGGTCCAGATTTCCATGAAACTGAGGATTAACTGATACTGTGTCCAATGCAGAATGCCTCCAATCAATATTTCTTTACAGTTACTTTTCGGTAATACCCCGTTCACACTGGTCTTTATTTTTGCCTTTATTTTCGTTAGCACTTTGTTGTCATGGAAACACACTAATCAATTCACTAGTCAATTAATAATCTTTTATGTATTTGTACTTGTATTTTTGGTGATTTTATTCATTAGTTTTAAATTGTATTGAGAAATTAAATTTTTAATTATTTTACAAATCATGCTGTTATTGTTTACACACAGTAAAGTGCTTATTTTCGCCCCTTGCCATTGCAAACGCCGTTTTCAAAAGATGGGGCGATTTTGCCTGTTTCCATGACAACAAAGTGCTAACGAAAATAAAGGCAAAAATTAAGGCCAGTGCGAACGGGGTATAAGGGTTCTTTGAAGACCCTGTCGAATCAAACCAATAATTCGAAATCTCAAGCTCAATGAAACAGAAACTGCACGGCCTGCCAATTCCACAATGTTCAAGCAGATAGCCTCTCCAATTAATGTTTCATTAAATAAGAAATTTCTCAAAATAGGTTTTTTGAAGACCCCCTTTAAAATCAAGCCAGTGTCCAAATCCCAATATGAAACAAACTAAAGAAAACCTGAAACCCCTTTTAAATATGTATGTAGATTCGCTCAAACCAATATTTCACGAAGAGGTTAAATCTCGAAATCGGTTCTTTGAAGGCTCGTAGAATCAAACCTATGTCCAAATCCCAACGAAACAGAAACTGAAAGCACGGCTGGCCAATTACAACACAGCACAATAAAAGTTGCCTTCAATCCACCTCTTATCAAAAGTTCTTTGAAGACCCTGTTGAGTAAAATCGGAAAGTCCAGAATCTTAAGTCCTGTCAAACCAATGCTCATCTCTCCTCTCATTGGTCGACAGAAATCATTTGATATTGTCTGCCTTTCTTCGCTAGGTGGTTGGGAACTGGAAATTCCAAGTTCGAGTAGGGGTGCGAGAAATCAGGGAATCAGGCTCTCTCCCTCAATACCTCCCCCCCGACCCTAAGGAGTGAATGGTCTCGCTTGTTAAGGGGTTACACTAACTGCCTAGGAAGGAAATACAGACAATAATGCTTTTCCATTTAATTGAGAACATGAACCAATCACGGAAGAGATGAGAAACGGCTCAACTAAGACTACAGAAACTTTTGTCTCAACAAGAACCTCAAGTCCTCGACCATAACGAAGAAGAGAAAAAACCGCAACCGTCACTGTCATCAGGGGTAGGCCGATTGGTAGTCGCTGTAGAGGGGGTTTCGGGTGCCCTCTGCCATCTCCGCGGCGAAGGGGGTGTCGAGGGTCTTCGCGTTCTTGCGTCCCCTGGCGGTGGTGCCGCCACTGGAGGTGCCGTCAAGGTCCTTGAACATGGTGAAGACGGTGGAGAGGGAGTCGGCGTAGGAGAGGGGCTTGTGGGGGAAGCCCCCGTAGCGGTGGATGGCGAGCAGCTGGGGGCCGAACACCCCCAGGAGGACAGCGAGGGCGGTGGCGGCAAGGGCAGTGGGGGCGGCGATGTCCCGGCTGGAGGCCGAGGGCAGCAGGAAGCAGGCGACGTCCCACGAGAGCAGGATCAGCAGGCAGGAGAAGGTGGTGGCGATCAGGCTGCGGCTTTCGGCTTGGTTGTAGGGGATCCTAAGGGAAGGGGAATGGGGGTGAGGTGAAGGGATTGCAACTTGACATGAAAATATAATTGTCACGATCTATAAATATTTGGTTTATGTATGGTTTATGCAATAAAAAGTTGATCCCCCAAAACACTTTTTTACAACTACAAGGTTGTTATGAACAATAATGAACATTGATTTTCAAGGGAAAATGTAAACCCAGCGCAAATTGCAGATAGCTCCACCAAAGTTATTACTAAGACATCCAATGGATCAAGTTTGAGGGGAGAGACCTCATGGTAAGTCTCATGAAGATGAGATAGGACCAGTATAAAGGTCCAGCAGGCCCCAGCTAAAAGTGGACGTTACCCTCGATTTTCAAACCATGTAATTTCAATAAACAACAGAAGTATGTGTCCTTCAAAGGCGACAGGCGGTTAACCGGCAGTCAAACATCTAATTGGCTGTCAATGAAGAAAAACTTTTCTATCAATTGAGTTTTGACTCCCGGTTTACCGATGGTTCTTTACAGTAAGAGGCTAACGGCAAATACGGACCTTAATGGCATTATTCACAGCTACTTAACCAGTGGTTAACGAGCAGCTAAAGAGAGAAAAGGTGCTTTTTGCCGATTCCGATTGGTGGAATCCTTCTTTAACCGATGGTTAACCACTGGTTAAGTGGCCGTGAATAATGCCATAAGTCGGTCATTCTCCACTCACCTCCTGGTAGACAAAGCCATGCCGGTGGCCATGATCAGCAGGACGGAGACGTAAATCTGTGACTGCATGATCTCCCATTTGGTGGTGGCGCACTCGAAGGCCTCGGTGGAGAGAGCGGGGGGACGCATCAGCCACCACTGCACCTCCATGGCCACCTGCACCCCCACGATGAAGAGCAGGGTCAGCATCTGGTTGCACCGGTTCACGCTGCCCCCCAGGCCCAGGGTGTTCTGGGCACGCAGGAACATACCTGAGAAGACACGTTTCGTTGATTAGTGAGAGGAACACTACACTGTAAGACTTGGGAAAACTGGGCAGATAGAAGTCCGTTTATTTTTCGAGTGAAGTTTTTGGGAAAATAACAGACGGTAAAATTTTTAAACGTTCCTCAGAAATAACAGTATTAGGAATGTTTCTGAGAAACGTTCCTGTTATTTTCCAGAAATGTTACTTTGAAAAATGGACAGCTATATTGGACTGCTACATTACTTGACTTGGCTGAGAGCTAACAAAGAAAGTAGTTCCCAGCTTGGTGTCTGAATTTTGAGGGAAATGAATAACACCAGAAATTAAGAAATAATTTAAAAATAATATGAGTTAAAAAATTGACTTTCATGTATACATATATAAAGCCTTTTAATCACGATTTGCGTACCGAAACTCCTCCTAGCAACCCAACAGGCTTACTGTTTACTCAGTTTTACCTTCCATGGATTGACGTCATAGGGTCAAGAAACATTGCCGTCTATTATAGCTACCAAGTTTTTTTCAAGAAATGTTCTAGGTATTTCTGAGGAGAGTTTTAAAAATTTACCGTGATGTTCCAGTTATTTTCTAGAAACATGGTTTGATAAAAGACAAATATAGATGCCCAGTTTTTCCAAGGAAGGTTCCAGGATTTTTTTAGAGTACAGTTCGGATGGTGCAAAATGAATTTTATTAATATTATTTGAGTATTGCCAAATTAAAAAAATTAAATTGAATTTCCCATAAAAAATATCAATTAATATGAGGAGTAGCAAAAAGAAAGGTTTGGAGGGAGATTAAATAAAATTTTTTCGTTGGGGATATCGGATAAAAGCTTGAATATAGCCTTGGTCAAAGTACCCTAAAATTTCAGTGTAATACTGCAGTTCATGTTCTTATTTACTGTCTTTAACTTTTTAACTTAAGAACTTAATGGGTTTTTTATATCAAATATGTTCAATCGAATAAGAAACTTTTTATGATGCAAAAAAGTTTCGGTTTCTTATTATATTTACTTTTGACAAAAAGTTCCCATAGCTTCAGTACCTAACAACACAGCATCGCATTTACATATTTTATTCTGTATAAGAATTCTCGTTTCCGTTTATATCTAAATTATTTAAAAACGTTATTTGTATAAAAAATACATTTTTTAATAAATATCGTAATTAAATATCCTTGTGGTTAAAAAAACACTTTAAAGTAGTATTTTATACGTGAAATTTAAGATAAAATTCGCTGAAGTAAGAAAAGCGTGCTTTTTAAGTCGACATTCAAATTCTCCTTAATTAGACTTGCATCATTTCGGGCATCCTCTTTTGTACACTTGAAAGTTTTTTTAAGTTTAATTTCCCTTTATTGAAACATCCCTGAAGGTTATTTTCATGATGTTATAATCACGCTAAAATAAGTTCCTAAAACGCTCCAAATTTGCATATCAAGGACCAAGGAAGAACGAAAAGCACCGGTCTTTTATTGGCCTCAATTATTCTCCGTGTTCCTGATGTTAATAGGGCTTTTGAGAACCCGCCTTCTTTCGTATTAATGGTTCAAGTGCTGCAGTTGATTGAATTGATATCAGGAAGAGAAAGAGTACGGTTTTGTTCTTTTAAGAGCGTTAGTGTTTACAAAAGGTGTGACTAAATAAAGATTTAATAACAAGTGGCGTTATTGAGAAACAGTAAATAGGAAAAAATAAGAAATAACATTACCATATCACTAAAGTTATCGAGTCTCAATGTCAAATAACCTTATTTCCTGAGTACCAATAACTTACTAATGGACACCTTATTATGTCATAGAATTTTTAAATTTATATGGATAACAGTATTTGGATGCCTTCCTTTAAGGAGTTTTTAGTAACACAGATAAGTTATAGTAGTTAAGTTGAAAATTACTACTATCAGGTTAAAACACTCGAAAAGAACCTTTTCCTTTTTCTTGTGTTTAGTTAAAACTTTGGTGACTCGTCTTTCTCCGTATTCACCGGTAACCTAAAAGGCAGTCAAACCCCTGATTGGAGAAAACCCACTTCTCCATCTTTAACTGCCAATCATAACTTTGACTGTCGGGTTGGGTGAATATGGCCGTTAGACAGAGACAGGCAAAGAAAAGAGATCATAGAAGTACGATTTGAAAAGTCATAAAAACTACCCCAGATCTGCCTAAATAATCACAGTCAAAGCAAAAATCTGGGGTTTAACTCTTAGGACCGTGTCCGATTCCAATATGATCCGTTGCGTTACGGCAACCTTGCAAGACATGCATTGGTGCCTTTTGCAACTGTGGACTAAGCATAATGATGTTTGTGTCTCATTTTTTTGTGGCGGGGTCTTTTGGACTTGGAGTTCGCTTTCCTGTTCCAAGGGGATTAGTAAAAACGACAGTAACAAAGAACAGAAAAATCGCAGACACTAAAATACCGACGTCATTTTGAGTTTCTCCTAGCTTTCTTCAGTACCGCAACAGATCAGGATAAGTGGAGGAAACCCTTCTTTTTTTTCAATTATGCCATAAGGTACTACTGAATAGGCAATTATATTAGGCATAGCCTATTGTGACACTGTAATTCGGCGAAACCTATTTAACTGATCACATATAATAATAGAAAAACAGCCCCCCCTCAAACGTCCCTTTAGTCTGTTCTGAATTTACCCATAGTGAGTGTATTCTGTATAGTTACGGAAGTGTTTACAACAATAATATATTTGCTACAGTATTTAATGATTTGTTTACATTATGCGAATACAATATTTGGGAAATCGGTGTTAATTTCGACCAGGGACGTTCCCAAAAGAGTTCCTTTCTCAAAGCCAAGTAAGGAGTTATCTTATCAGGAGATTTGACTTCCCATTCCCGCAGTCGGTTGCAGTATATAACCACCTTAAGATGCACTGAACACATAAAAATGCTAGCTGGCCATTGCCCGAAATAACCATCAATCAACATAACAAAAACCTCTCACACTCACCTTTGAGAAGCAGACTCCCATAGCAGAAAGCCAAGCTCACATTAGGCAACATCCTCTGCAGCCCGCACAGCAAGGGGGAGGGCTTCCACGTGTACAGCGCAGCCGCCACATAGAGGCACAACAGTGCCACCAGCTGCGTGCCAGCCAGGCAGCAGTTGGTCTTCTTGAGGGTGCCTTCGCAAGCCTTCACCATGAGGAAGACGAGGACGTAGAGGGTGGCTAGTATTAGGAATCCGCAGACGCCGAGCATGGAGAGGGCCCAGGGGCGTCCCAGCCACGCGGACACGTGGCGGCTGCTGCTGGCCTCAACCACTCGGACGTCCTCGGAGGGGGAGGAAGGGGGAGAGGGGTGCAGGACGTCGTCCACGCGGCGGTCGCTGCGGGACCCGGGTTCTGCAAGAAACATGGGTTGGGTTCACAGGGAGGTCTATAAGGATTGTACTTTTCACCTGGCAACATTGGGTGACTTGAATCGCCCAAGTAGTCGCCTGACGTCATTTATGACGTTAAAAACAGGTCATATTTTTTCTTTCAAATGACGTCATTTGGGGGGAAATTACGTCATTTATGACATCTTTTTTGAGTCACAAAAATGACGTCAATTATAGTCTGTTCATTTAGAATTGGCGCCTGAAACATGATCAAAAACGCTTAATAACGCCTAATAACGCTCATCACACAACTTCAGTGACCGATTTTTTACAGTATTTTAACTACTTCTGTTTCGGCTGCCTTGTCAGTGCAT
This sequence comes from Tetragnatha versicolor, assembly GCA_024610705.1. NCBI lineage: Eukaryota > Metazoa > Arthropoda > Arachnida > Araneae > Tetragnathidae > Tetragnatha > Tetragnatha versicolor. Next base: position 7,284,565 of record JANDEH010000022.1, read on the forward strand.
AATAAAAATTTTCCGATGATAATTACATAAGTAACTGCTTCTAATGTATTACGTCCCAGCCGCCAATTCTAAATGAACAGAGCATAAACACCACCTTTAGAAGTCCTTTTTACGTCACCTAAAATGACTGAATGGGGGTCTTGCTTTTGTTCCATGACTGACCGCTTGTGGTATTTTCTTTGTTTTCTTACCTCCCATTTTTCTTCGAGCATTTCTTGCCTGCACCACGCGAAGCGGGGTGGAGGAGAGAGGGGACTCAAGTGTTGTAAAACTATAAACCGACCTTATGCGCAGCGTACAAGACAAAGGGAAGGAAGGAGAGAGGGGATGGGTGGTGGTCCAGATTCCAGCTTCCTATGTTTTATCCCCATCACAAAATGAGATAGTTCAAGGGTCGTACCAAATTAACCTTATCCCCTGCAGCACTGATATCAGACACTGCCCTAAGGACAATTTCAGCACAGGGGTTTTAAATGCTTTTACGTACCCCGTATCTATCCTCATTTTGCGGTGGGAAATTATAAAAAAGAAAGCAAGAGGTGGGCTGCGTATAAGTCTTATTTTCTTATGTGTTCCCATCCTAGGACCTTTCATATTATGGAATAGAAGCTTTCCCGTTGAAGATTATCGACTAACCGAACTAACAAAAACGGAAGAGAGCATCGTATAACTTCCGATTGCATGGCGTTATCGAACATGAAACTTTTTTCAGTGATCTAAATTTAGGTGACTTGTAGTTGGAAAACAATTGGAAGTAATTTTATCACATCTTCACCAGTCCAGTTCAATTAACTAATTTAAAGGGTAATTTAAAGCAAATAATTGTCAGATATTAATGAATTGGATGAAAAAAATCAGTCATTATATATGTATATTTTCATTAATATTAACAGCCTTATATTTAGGATGAATACTATAGTCGAGTACTATAGGACTACCAGTACTAGGCTTTAGAAGCACTATGCTAGGAGCTCCTGGGACCCTGGGCTTTTGACATAGTACAATATTGTGACGGTTAGGTCGTTATGGAAATGGATTAGTCCCGTGAATTCGGGGGATGATGGGTAATTCATTAATGTTGAAAAAATAACGTTTAACCAATAGGATGAACACATTGACAAATAAGGAAAAACAAAGGCGTGTTTTCACGAAACTGCTGATTGTTGGCCATAAAGTCATTAAGCCCCGCCTTCAACTCTGGATTTGCTTTGCTAGATGTTAACTATTGACATCTACATTTTTAAAGATTTCCGCATCTCGGTCAGCCTGTAGTAGTATCTAGTAAGCCGTGGTAAAAGCCTCGGTAAGGTATGGATATTGGATACTTTCATTGATCATCATCAATGAGCATTAACAGGGGATAGGTACATAGACTTTCAAACACTTACCAGCTATATAAGCGTCATTTATTTTGGGTTCCTGGTGACTGGTGAGAGAGATGGACCTCATATTCGAGGACGAGTCGCCTCGGCGTTCGTTGGAGTAGGTTGGTCCGCGGACAACGGAGCTCCTGGGACCCTCGTCCTCACGGTTCGTCGTCGAGTTTTTTTCAGAAAGGACCTGGAGATTGGCTTCGTCGTGCAGCGTCAGAACCAGGTCCACGTCTCTATCCAAGTCGCTGGTTAAAACATCGTGAGTGGCTTGGCTAGCCTGAAGAAAAGATAAAAAAGATGTTTATATGATTATCATTCAGTCTTTCAGGAGTAGGTGCATGATTATGATGAAAAATTGTGTACATTGAATAGGTGTGTAAATAATTTATACATAGAATAAACTTACTCATTTCTCAACTTAAAATCCCATGAATTATCTGCCACTCTTACCACAAACTCAATGATTCTGGTGTATATTTGGTTTATTCATTTGCAATGCCCTTTTCAAACTGTTTAATAAGCATTCTGTATTCAACATTTAGAAAGAAAATACATCTGTGTTATTTATTCCACCTCAAGTAGACCCCTTTCTGTTTTTAAAGTTTTTATTTTATCTACCTTGCCATGTATAAATTGGTATTATTTTGTAATCGACTCATTTAGTCCTCAAACCAGCTAAGCATTCAATGCTAAAACTAGGAGCGTAGCTCAGAGGGAGGAATTTTTTTCTTCTAACAATAGGTCAATTTTTATGCCAATTTTTGAACTAATAGGTGATAGGTCAGTTTTTTAACTAATATTTTCTATGCCAAAAAAACCTTGCTTCAGGAGTACTCAAGTGAAATATTAATTCATTCGGACAAGAGTATGAACACGATCATACCATACGTACCTTAGTACCTTTTGTAGTACAAATGTAAAATGTACAGATGTAAAGAGTACCATATGTAATTTTGCAACCTTTTAAAATGGAAATTGTAATTACAATCACCCAGTATTTTAAAACTCAGTTCTAACATATTCTCCCGGCCCTTGAATCCATTTCTAAAAAAGCATAAATCGGAATCTAGGAGGACACAGTATTGCACTCTTCACACCTCCTCAAAGGGAAAGAATCCGTAACAAGCACACCAACCTTATTATCGCTGGTTGTTTGCTCAGCGACCGTGGTCTCCTCCAGTATCTTCCACCCGATATAATCCGCAGTAGGGCTCGCCGTGGTCGTTGGCAGCAAGTCGGCGGCTTCACCGGAGCTGTTAGTGGCGGAGGTGACCTCGGTGGTGGATGCAGGTGTCCCCTCCGCGTCCGATTCCGAAATGGTAGAGTCGGAGCTGGAAGAGGATAGAGGCTCCACGAAGACGAACTCGCTGAATGGCATCAGGACGTCGTGGTCAACGTTCAATCCCGTTTCATCGCTGTAGTAGCCCACCTAAAAAGGCATTGCATTTGGTAAATGATGGGCACAATCAATACACTATAGCAGGGGTTCTCAAACTTTTTAACATCGCGACCCACTTTTGAGAAACAAAATCTAACGCGACCCACCGACTTCAGTTATTTATAATTAACTGAACTGAGATAATTATCTCATGCCCCCTCCCCACAGAATTTTAACTTCTCTGACTGGGGGGTGTTCACCACAGAGTACTAGAACAGAGAGTCCGTCGCCATAGGCGCTAATGGAAATCGAAACGTTGGATGGGTTGGGTGGCGCTGCGATCGCATAACGTCACGAGAGGCGGGACGGAAAAGCCTGATTGGTTGAGAAAAACTTTTTCCTTCTCCTTCGAAATAGAAGATTGCGTGACAGCCAATCACAGGTTTGATCTCTCTGTCAATCATTTATAGTTCCTCGTGGCGCCCTCAAACCCATACAACTTTTGAATATATCGTGTTGGACCCTCTGTTAGGATTTTTCTCTGTGGTGTTCACCAACTATTTAGTTACAAGGGTATGAAATTGTTTAATAGTGGTCTAACAATGATCCCTACAGTAAAAAGGGGGGTTTGGGGGTACTCCCCCAGAGAAAATTTTAAAATTTGACCCTTAAAAACATGGTTTTAACTTGTTTTTTTAGCAATATGGGATAAATTACATCAGTTGCATCATTTCCAAAGAAAATTCTTAAAATTTGCATTGATCCCCCCCGGTGTGGATGGGGAGAAACACTAAATATTTTTTTCAAATTTTATTTGAATAACCGACTAGATTTGCATTATCGGCACACATAGTACGTATTTACATTAATTGCCTTTTCCGTTCCACTCCAAGTAGTTAGTTTTTCCTCAAATTTTTATTCTTTTTACTATAGTATGGTAATTTGATAAATTTCAAAAGTTCAACTAATAGTTTGATAATTCAAAATTCAATAACACCGTTTGTGAAAAATTAAAAATCTTCTCGTGACCCACCAAAAACTGACTGGCGACCCACCAGTGGGTCGCGACCCACAGTTTGAGAAACTCTGCACTATAGGATTCTATAAGTGATTGATCAACTCTCATTTGGTAGATGGGGTCTTCAAAGGTGATTGTTGAAAATAATAGATTGTATCATTTCTAGGTGAAATAGAGTTTTGCAAGTGTTATTCTGTCTGAATTATTTCAAAGATATATTTTTGTAAAGATGAAATAATAGAAAATTAATACAAAGGTACCTATAGTGCGACCGTCACGAGAAAAAACTTTTGGTGGAGTATAATAATATAGTAATTGCTATGGAAACGGGTTATTTCCCTCAATTAAGGGGTGGGTAATTCATAAACTCTGAAAAAACGTTTAGTCCCAAATCTGTAAATATCATTGAGCATCTTTTCAAAGTTTTGTTTGTCAAAGTTTTTCTCGCGGCGGTGCATGAGACTATATATGTATTTTTGTTTTAAAAAGGGGTCTGCTCCAACTCCACTTTTAAAATATACAGACTCGATTTGAAAAAGAAAAACTTGCAAATCTTCTTTGCATTATTTTTTAAAGAATGGGTATAGTTTATAAGGGATAGATTGTAATTATAGTAGTATATTAAGATAATTAGTTAGTTGTGTAGAAATTTTTGAAAATGGGAAAACCCTTATCAATACACAAGAAGGTAAACTATAAAAAAGGTTAGTTTTGAGAAAAAATGCGTTTAAATGCAAGTTAAATCCCACGTTAAGGAGAGGAGTGACATGAAACTTCTAATCTTTTCAATGTCATTTAATTTTGACTTGAATCTCTTTATCATCAACTTCCAGCCCCGTAGTTATTTTATTTACTTTAGTTCAATTTAAATTTAAAATTTCTGGTTGAGGTCCTAAAGTTGATTCCATTTTTTTAAGTAGAATACTGCTCTCAAAACTTTTCGTGTATCATTTGATCTTTAAGTTTTAAAAGCAATTCTCACAATCATAAAAGTTGAAGCAAAACAAAAAATCTACCAAATGAGTCCAACTTTTTGCTTTTAAAATCACCGCATCCGCACCTTTTTTGGGGGTTCCCAGACGAAAAATGTTATTTTCCCTATGTTAACGGCAACCACCCTAATGTGACATAATGTGACGAGGGGGAGGGACTGCAAAGAATCAAAATTGGTGACACGTTTTAAAACTTTTTTATGAGCTGTTTCAATAGTAAAGGAGGATTTTCATTCCTTTATAGCTAGATTTGATTCAACAATTATAGAGTAATAGTTTATCTCACATAACGAAAAAAGTGAATTAAAATTCGAAGGAGGATGCTAAAGTTTGGGTTTTAATTTCAGTTTATGAGTCTCCATATAACTAATTCAAATCCAAATCAATAACAATAAAGAATCATCCGATCGTCGTGGGCTGCATTGGTGGATGTAGTGGGCCACAAGTAGGCGGTAGGTTGAAAGAACTTGTAGAGATATAATTTCGAGGCTACAAATTTAAGCATTGATAATGCATCATAGGCTGATATGAGCATCTGAGAAAAAGATATGATACTAATATTCTAGTTTACAGATTTCGTACTAATCATTCCATCAGCTCAATCTGGATGACCAAAAATACAGATAAGGATGGATAAAAGGAAATTTCTTTGAAATTATACCGACAACAGTAGAATATGCAGAAATAAGTATGAATTAAGTGTACAAGTAATAGGAGTTCGATTAAATGACCTCTTTGACAGTAGATACAATAAATATGTAGTTGCGCATTATTACTAACATAGTTTATAGTCGTCTTATATGAATATTATTTAAAGCTGTTTAGTTTTCTTCAAGAGTTCTGAAAAAATTGTTGGTTTAGATTAGATAGTTTAGTATCTTAACTTAAGCTTTTATTCCTAATACTTTTTTATTCATACTTTTTTCTTCTAGAAATCATTAGGGAAAAATAAAAATATTTTTATTACTGTCATTTTTTCTTGACTAGAAAAATAAATAATTTACCCATCAACTTAAATTCACTTTCACAGAATATTCATTATATAGGATGAATATTTTGTGAGAATCAATGAAATACCCTCCAAAAATGCCCTAATAAAGGACTTATTTAGGAACATCTGTTTCACAGCTGTTTTGAAAAAGAAATGACACAAGTTGTTTCCACAAAATCAAAAGAAACGAAGAGAGAAAAACTTCCCGGCCCACTGCAGCCTACACATTTTAGACGTCATGGGAGTTTGTTATACCTAAACGCTCAGTAGGGTTATTTTGTAAGGTCGTATGAATTGAGTCAAGTGCATAAAAAATGAAGAAACCAGTTCCCCATCCTTGCCCACCCCGTCCCCATTCTGCGCTGCAGCTGCCATCTACTGAAAAGCCTTGGAACTAAATAATTATTCCCTATTGGGTGTAGTGTTGAAAAATAGAGTAATAATACAAAAATATATTTATTTCACAAATTTTTACCCGTTTTTCAATTTTTGGGCAAAATAAATTGCTTCATAAAATTTCTTTAACTGTTAGAGCGAAATATTAATTCAAATTTATACGATTTGGAATAAAATCAACAAAACGGCTTTTTTAATTACGAATACATAGCTATGATGTTAACTTTTGTAAATAAATTTTTAAAATAAATTCCTTCAATCAACAATTTGTACTACTAGATTAAATGAGGAAGTTTCATATTTTTTAAATTTTCGATTTTGGGGTATATTAATACAATATAAGATGTGAAAAATCCAAATCTGCAATACAAATTTTCCTCAAAAATTTATTTACTGAGATATAGAAGAAATAAAAGTTGAGAAAAGTCGTAAACAAATGATGCAATCGCAAACGCTCAAAAATCAAATTTGACGTCACTCGACACTAAACAAAAAGCATTGTTGATGTTTATTCATTATTAAAATAAAAGGTCTTTATGACCTCATGAATCTGGTCTAGTTTCATCAGACCAGATGGGGATTAGTCCCACTTAATAAAAAATATTTAATAATATATTTTCCATAAATATTTGAATTTTAAGGGGAAAAATCTTAAAATATAAGAATGTAATGTTTTAAAATTAATTATTTGATTTTATTTTGGTGTTTTCATAGCTGATTTAACTTTTAAATTAGCAATTATATAGAGCTTTTCTTATTAAAAATATTTAATCCTGAGGTTTTCATATTTAAAATAGTGAGTCAAGCAGATCCACTCTAGTAGAGAAATGGAGAAATAAGCGTTTTTAGCCATAAAATCGTTTATTACTTGTAAATATTCGATTTTCGAACTTGGAAAACTTGGTAGTGATCGTCCTCGCCTCGAGATACGTCTATGTACCGAGTTTTGTCTACGCCGGCTGCATAGTTTAGGAAGAGATGCGAGTTGTAGTCGTTTTGACATGCCGAGTGACATCACAAATCTGAAATCGCTGTTTTTCCCGCCTTTTCCAGAGCGCAAACTTTAAGCCGCAGTAAAAAAATAAATAATGATCAGAATTAAAAAATATCTCGGTTTTAGGGTTTTATCGTAAGGTAGGATCGATTTAAAAAATAAAAAAAAATATGAAACTTCCTCATTGTTTAAATATTCTGTCACCCAGAGCTCCTTCTAATATAAATGAATGTTTTAAAATAGTATGAAAAATTTTTCATTAAATAATTCACAATTTATGTATCCTCTATCACTATAATCTAGTTCCTCAGCACTATTTCATACAAATTTACATAAATTTAATACTTATCTCATTTACAATTATTTAATATTTTCTCATTTTTATTCACAGCTAAAATGTGGCTAAAATAATCGTCTTCCTACTAGATGGCCGCATCACTTTTTTTGATTAGAGGAGTCTCCGATAAACGACACCTCCGATAGTGCTTCCATCTATGAAATAAACTATGTCCAATTTGAAAAGGTCCGGTAAAACAATTTGCTGTTCTGTGCTGTGAAACATGAAAATATTAATCCTTTTAAGCATAATTTTAAGATATGCTTTGATCACAGAATAATATATTTTTGAAATCTGAAGAGTAACTCAACTGAAAATCGTAGGATAAAATTATGTTATAGGTTCTTTTATTAAACTTGGATTTCTAGAGATTTCGTTTTCAAAATATCAAACACTTAATCAACGCAAAATACTTTGAACTTTTTTATATAGCTTTATCGCTAAATTATTTTTTTTTCTCTATCGTAAACCTTGGAGACGTAACCAAGTCTCCAAGTCTTTTATCGTAACCAAGAGAAATTTAGGTATCCAAACATTGCTGTAAATAAAAAGATATAATCAAGATATTTTTTTAAACCAAGTGATGATGAAGATCAAAGGAAGTAAGTGTAAAGGGATGCTCGAGAGTAGATAGAAGATCAAGATCAAAAGGGTTGATGACGAGAAATGCTGAAAACAGAAAGGGAGATAGCTAGCAGCAAAAAGGATGATCAAGATTAAGGTTCAAGACTAAAGAGATGTTGAAGAGAAAAGAAAAAGGGGCGATGATGAGCAGGGCCGCCGATAGGGGGGGGGGGCAAAAGGGGCACTTTCCCCCGGGCCCGGGGATTTTCCAAGTCCTATAGGGGCCCGTAAAGAATCTCCATCTTGGGATACACTACTAAACGTTTTGAAACAAGAATACCCATTCATAGATTTTTCTCCCAACTCAACTACCCTTCTTTTCCTGAGAACGGGCCCCCTCCTCCCTATCTCCAGCGTTTCCAAACTAAGATAATCACCACCATAGTCTAAGCGGTACAACTTGAAACACTGCACTTTTTGATGACGGTATGAAACTTGGTACAATGATTCTAGGGACCTAATAAATGAGTTTTCGATCAGGACCCAAAAAAAATTTCCCTTAGAATTTAAAATTTTAAACTTTTTATAAAATTTAAATTTTTGCTATTTACACGGTGTATATCATACTTTTAATCATGTTTGGTGGTAATTCTATATAATTTGAGGGCGTAGAGTACGATTTTGAGGTCAAAAGTTGTATTGGAGTGAATTTTACTAATTTTTTCTTAAAAATTTAAAATTTTAAAGTTTAATTCTTTTAAAAAATAGTCTTAAAACTTACTGATATTTTTGAACTTTTTACCACATATGAGGGCATAGATCTTTGTTCTAAATCTAAAATTTCTAAGCCTTATCTTTATTTTTAGCTGAGAAACGGGGCTCAGAAGTTTGACGATTTTCAAAATGGCGGCCATATTTGATTTGGCGGTAGGTTAAGTCGTACCACTTGAACCCCTGCAAATATTGATCATGGTTTGAAACTTGGTACAGTCAATCTAGGGACCTAATAAATGAGTTTTCGATCAGGACCCAATAAAAATTTCCCTTAGAATTTAAAATTTTAAACTTTTTAAAAATTTTCAAATTTGGCTCCCTATTTGTGAATTATAATATTTTTAGTAGCGTTTTGTGACGATTCTATACAATTTGATGTCGTAGAATGCGATTTAAATGTCCAAACTGAAGTTAACGGGTTTAAAAATATTTTTTTCTTTAAAAAACCTAATTTATTGGTCTATTATAGCGATACAACTTGAAACGCTGCAAATGTTGATAATGCTTTGGAACTTGGTACGGTCCTTCTAGGGACCTAATAAATGAGTTTTCAATCAGGACCCAATAAAAATATCCCTTAGAATTTAAAATTTTAAACTTTTTAAAAAATTTCAAATTTGGCTCCCATTTGTGAATTCTATTATTTTTAGTAACGTTTTGTGACGATTCAATACAATTTGCGGTCGTAGATTGCGATTTTAATGTCCAAACTGAAGTTAACGGGTTTAAAAATATTTTTTTCCTTAGAAAACCTAATTTTTTGGTCTATTATAGCGATACAACTAGAAACGCTGCAAACATTGATCATGTTTTGAAACTTGGTGCAGTCATTCTAGGGACATAATAAATGAGTGTTCTATGGGGAGACAATAGAAATATCTCTTATAATTTAAAATTTTGAACTTTTAAAAATACTAAATTTTTTGACGTTTTTCTTGTTAAATAACGTATGTATCAATTTTTATCTCAAGTACAGTAGAACCCCGATTATCCGCGAGGGCCAAGAAAAATTTTTTTAATGATGAGAGCAAATTTTAGATGAGATTAGAGAGATTTTAGATGTAGAGCAAAAGTTTCTTCTGTACTGTACATATTTTAAAAGTTTTACATATCGTGTTTTTTGTACAATAGAACATAGTTTTTATGCTGAAATATTTTTTTCGTGTTTTCACTTCATTTTTAGTCCTTTTCGGATTATCCACGATTTTCACTATCCGCGGTACCCTTGCCACCCAATTCCGCGGATAATCGGGGCTCTACTGTATTTAAAATTTTTAGGGAAATTTGGGATATATACAAAAATTTGAGAGGATTCTATTTAGTCTTAGATCGAGTTCATATTATGAAGTTAGTTCTCAAAATTTGGACCATTTTCCTTATATTTGAGGCCCATCATTAATTAACATAAATGTTGGTAAAAAAACAACGTTCAGCAGACTTGGAAATTTCAAGATTAATTGGATGTAAGAACAGGATATTTCAGGAATACTTTTTTAAAAAGTTGTATATTACATAATTTAATTCTTAATTATAATGCATTATTCTAAACTTTTGAAGCATATAAAATTTACTATAGTCGGTTCATTTAGAAAAGGCGCCTGAGAGGACGAAATGTATTACAAGCATGTACTACTGTAATTATCAATGAAAACTTTTCTTGTGCAACGACAAGGCACAGAATTAGAAAAAACAAAACAGTTAAACAGATTTAGTTAAAATAAAAGAATCGGTCACTGAAATTGCGTGATGAGCGTTACTAGGCGTTATTAATCCTGTTTCAGGCGCCTATTCTAATTGAACAGACTATAATAACAAAAAAAACAACCACTGGACTGAAATTTCAAGGAACACAGTAAGTCTCAAATACATAGATAAAACTTCGGAAAAAACATTTCTCTACTGAGGTATTTTTTGTACATGTGCTTGCGCCTCGGATTGTTTTTTTATAAGTTTATTTTCCAAACCTTAAAATTAAATTTCAGTTTGAAAATTATAATCGCATTCTACGACCTTAAATTATACAGAATCGTCAACAAACATAACTAAAAATATTATATTCCTTAAATAAAGAACCCAATTTGAGTTTTAAAAAAGTTTGAAATTTTAAATTCTAAGGGATATTTTGATTGGATCCCGATCGAAAACTCATTTGTTAGGTCTCTAGAATGACTGTACCGAGTTTCAAAGCATGATCAGTATTTGCAGCGTTTTAAGTTGTATCGCTATAATAGACCAAAAAATTTGGTTTTTTAAAGGAAAAAAAATATTTTTAAACCAATTATCTTCAGTATGTACATTGAAATCGCATTCTACGACCTCAAATTGTATAGAATCGTCACAAAACTTTACTAAAAATATTATAATTCACAAATGGGAGCCAAATTTGAAAATTTTTAAAAAGTTTAAAATTTTAAATTCTAAGGGATATTTTTATTGGGTCCTGATCGAAAGCTCATTTATTAGGTCCCTAGAAGGACCGTACCAAGTTTCAAAGCATGATCAATATTTGCAGCGTTTCAAGATGTATCGCAATAATAGCCCAAAAAATTAGGTTTTTTAAGGGAAAAATATTTCAAACCCGTCAACTTCAGATTGGACATAAAAATCGCATTCTACGACATCAAGTTGTATAGAATCGTCACTAAACGTTACTAAAAATAATATAATTCACAAATAGGGAGCCAAATTTGAAAATTTTTGAAAAGTTTAAAATTTTAAATTTTACGGGAAATTTTTATTGGGTCCTGATCGAAAACTCATTTATTAGGTCCCTAGATTGACTGTACCAAGTTTCAAAGCATGATCAATATTTGCAGGGGCTCAAGTGGTACGACTTAACCTACCGCCAAATCAAATATGGCCGCCATTTTGAAAATCGTCAAACTTCTAAGTCCCGTTTCTCGGCTAAAAATAAAGATAAAGCTTAGAAATTTTAGATTTAGAACAACGATCTATGCCCTCATATGTGGTAGAAAGTTCAAAAATATCAGTAAGTTTTAAGACTATGTATTAAAAGAATTAAACTTTAAAATTTTAAATTTCTAAGAAAAAATTAATAAAATTCACTCCAACACAACTTTTGACTTCAAAATCGTACTCCACGCCCTCAAATTGTATAGAATTACCACCAAACATGATTAAAAGTATGATATACACCGTGTAAATAGCAAAAAATGAAATTTTATAAAAAGTTTAAAATTTTAAATTCTAAGGGAAATTTTTTTTGGGTCCTGATCGAAAACTCATTTATTAGGCCCCTAGAATCATTGGACCAAGTTTCATACCGTCATCAAAAAGTGCAGTGTTTCGCCAAAATCCGGGTTGTACCGCTTAGACTACCACTACTACACACACCAGCTGCAACACATTCCAGGAACTGTCACAAGATAAGGTACGAAAAGGCCAGGGCCCGAACCGGACACCCCCCAACCCTATTTGCGGAGAGGTCTTTCGTTAGCCAGAACAAGTACAGGAAATGAGGCCCCCTTTCCTCCCCTTAACCAAATGGAAAATACCACAGAGGACAGTGGAGACAATTTTAGTTTCAAGCCATTTACCCATGCAGACCAGGTGGATGTAGTTGTAGAAAGCGTTAGTTAAACGTGTATTCTGTTTATAAAAAATTTTTTTAAAACCAATTAAGTTTTTTCCCGATTGTTTGAAAGTTACCGTACTTGAAAAAGTTAATAACGTTAGTCTTCTAAGATGACCGTACCGCACGTCTATTTTAGGTGAGTATTCTATTCATTTTTTATATAATAGAAATTTCAGCTATATATCAAATACATTTGAAAGTATTATACATCTTTGTATTTTTCTAGTTGTTTCTGTCTCTTGTTTTACATATGCTGGAGGGTTGCTGTTTGTTTAATTTTCTTTAAAAAAATTGAAGTTTTCGATAATGAAAAGTTTTGTAAACCAAAAAAAAATAGACTTAGAGAACAAGAAAATTTATTCCATTATTAAATGAAAATGAAATATAAGAATAGGTTGAAATAGTATACGGATTTTGCATTTCACTAGTTGTTTTTGTCTCATGTTTTGTATAATGTTGGTGTTGGGGGTTTTAAGGGCATTGCTATTTGCTTAATTTTCTTTTAAAAAAAAATGAAAATTTTCGATGATGAAAAAATTTAAATCATTAAAACAAGAAAATTTATTACAATATTAAATAAAAATAAAATTTAAGAATAAAGGATTTTTAAATTTTGTTTAAAAGTAATGTATATTGTCTGTGTCATTGTAACAGGCTGTCCCAAAATTAAATAATATACTCTTACAAAATTAATAAAAAAAATAAAGGAGATAAAAACATACGGTTTGTTGACTACTCTTAAAGCCTGGGTGTTTTTTATACGAAATTTCATACTCCACAGAGACTTAAAAAATTAAGGGTTTAGGGTTGTTACAATTTAAATGTTTCTTATTCACAAATCTATTAAGCTTAATTTGCCAAATTGCTTTAAAATACGCAAATTTAACTGGAAAGAAGGGTTCAATATAATTTTTATTTGATTCTAGAATTATTTATTATTATTTCAAATTTTAATTACCCTGTTTTTTAAAATAGTAATTTGGGCCATTATTTTTCGATTGAGTTCATGCTTTTCTAGAAACGGCTGAGAACTATGAAGTTTTGGGTTGAAAAAACTTCCAGACTGAAAAAGTAGTTTGCAGAAAAGCGCTTGTTTTTATCTCATTTAGTTAATTTTTTATTAATTTTTGAAATAATTCAGTTAATTTGGGACCCCCCCCCGTATTAATATAATATAACTATATTAGTACAATATTTACAGAAACCGAATATATCGTAGAATCATATTTTTAATGATATTTTTAAAAGGCATGTTCAAACAAAAATTTTACTACGTTTATGAAAATCAATTTAAAATTTATTTCGGAATATGTGATTCCTTTAATCATAACAACATACGAGGGTATGAGAAAATTCCAGCTCTCAAGCGTCGCCTCCAGCCATGAACCGGTTTCGCCCTTGCGTTAGGGCTCATCAGCACGGCATAGGAAGGCAAGGCAAGAGAGCGGAGGGAAAGTACTAGTTTTACACAGACTATAGCCAACTATAACGGAAAAAGTGGTGACCATTGATTAGTCCTCCACTCATCTGCTGGAATGGCTTTGGCATTCCTAGAACAGACGTAAATTTCCGAAAGGCAGGGTATGAAAACGGAGTATTTCACCAGTAACCTCTAGTTTGAGGAATATAGTAATAATATTTATATTCCTCAAACCAGAGGTTACTGGTGAAATACTCCGTTTTCATACGAGGGTATGTTTGAAATATAATTAAAATAACATAATACTTATTAAAACAATTTTTTGTGTTATATCTTGTAAAATAGGAGAGAGAGAATTTTATACAGAAGCAAAATAAAGTTTGTTCTAGAAAATTCAACAGTTTTACTGTGACAGTCAGTGTTGCCGTATTTGAACTCTTAAAGGCTTTAGGAAAGACATTTACACAATTTTTCTTTAGTACTTAATAGACTGCAATTCTTTAATAATTTGTTTGGCTTTAATTATTTTGATAATGTGTGTTCAACATAATTTACCTTAAAATATAGCCGAGAGCTTTACTACGCTCAGTTTTACAGGGTAAAAAAGCACGACAAATTGGGTAAAAACACCAACAATCTATGTGTTTGAGGGTTCCCCCTTGAACCCCGTGCTAGCAGTGGCGGATCTACGGGGGGACTTTCGGGCTGAAGCCCCCCCCCCAAACGTTTAATATTTTACTAAGTATGTCAAAACGCAAAAAATCTATATCCGAAATTCGAATGAGGTGTACCAAAACGAGTTGAAAAAGTGGGGTTTTTGACTTAAATTTCCAAAAATTTTCTGGGGGAGGACCCCCAGACCCCCCTTTTAGTGGTTTGAGTAGGATAATTCACTACCTTTTACGTATTATCATTAACAAGAAAACTCAATTGGATTATGAAAATTCTTAGCCCCCCCAAATCCTGGATCCGCCACTGCGTGCTAGATGGGTCATTTGTTAACTAATTGAGCCATCCATCCTGAGTGTTCTTTAGGATCATAAAACTAGGGGTAGTAAAAATTTAAACTGGATCTAGGTGAGGGGCCTGGACTGGGGGGGGCCCGCTTCTCAACTTTGCCCCCGGGCCCGGCTTGGCTCTCGGCGGCCCTGATGATGAGCAAAGGGATGCTGAAGAGAAAGTGCTAATGATTAAAAAAGGAAGATAGAAGTGTACCGGGATGCTCAAGAATAGAGATAGATCAAGAGCAAAGGGTTGATGAAAATTAAAGAAATGCTGCACAAAAAAGGGAGATAGAGGTTGAATTGGATGTTCAAGTGAATAGAAAGGATCAATAGTAAAGAATCGATAAAGAGAAAAGGCATGCTGAAGAAAAAGATTATAAGAAAAGGGATGATAAAAAGAGCAAAAAAGGTGTTAAAGCAAAGGAAGGTAGAATAATGAAAAGGGATGTTCAAGAGTAGAAAGAGAATCAAGAGTAAGGGATGCTGAAAAAAAGATGAAAGCTCTGAACGGAAAAGGAGATCAAAGTTTAAATAGATGGTCAAGTGTAGAAAGAGGATCTTTAGTAGAGGGATGATGAAGAGAATGGGTGGTATGATAAAGAAAAAAGAATGATGAGAAGGAAAGAGATGTAGAAAGGGAAGGGAAATAGAAGTGTACAGGGATACTCAAGAGTAAAAAGAGAGCATCAAGAGTAACGGATGCTGAAAAAAATGATAAAAAGCAAAGAAATGCTGAACAGAATTGGAGATCAAAGTTTAAAGGGATGCCCAAGTGTAGAGAGAGGATCAAGAGTAGAGGGAGGATAAAGAGCAAAGGCATGGTGAAGAAAAGAAAATTATAAGCAAGGGATGATGAAGAGAAATGAAAGGCGTAAAAACAAAGTAAGATAGAATGAAAAGGGATGCTCAAGTGTAGAGAAAGGATCTAGAGCAGGGGTTTCCAACTGGCGGCCCGCCGGGTCATATTGTGCGGCCCGCGAAGCTCTCTGAAAACCCTCCAAAAAGTAGCTTCAAAACACTTTTTAGCACATTAAAATTCAAATTTATTGCGGGGGAGAACCCCCGACCCCCCATATACCTCTTAGATTATGGACTAGCTTAGATCCTTTTCTATGGTGCAAAAATTTAAAGTTTGAAGTTTCGAAAGGTCGTTTGTAAAATTTGAAATTCCCCCTGAGCGTAGCAAGGGAGTATGAGGGCTTTTATAACCATTATCATGAAGAGGGACAAAATGGAGTATCCAAAAATTAGGTAAAACAATCCTCTAAGGAAAATTTACAAATATTTTCTTGAGGAAGACCTTTTCATTTGTAATATTCAGAATATTAAATATATTCAGTATTCCTACGAGTTGTATAAGAGTAAAAATATTCATATATCCTCTGGAATCGTCCCTCTTTTGCTGGAAAAGTGTCATATTGAAGACTCTCACCCCAAAAAAACTATCATCGTTAAAAAGGAGCCAGATTACTTTGCGGCCCGCCACTTGACATGGGATTTCGATTGCGGCCCGCGAGTACTTAGAAGTTGGAAACCCCTGATCTAGAGTAAATGGATGCTGAAGAGAAGATGATTAGTAAAGGGATGATGAAAAGCAAAGAAATGCTGAACAGAAAAGGAGATCAAATTTTAAAGGGATGCTCAAGTGTAGAAAGAGGATCAAGAGAAGAGGGAGGATGAAGAGCGAAGAAAGGTGTAAAAACAAAGTGAGATAGAATGAAAAGGATGCTCAATAGTAGAGAATGGATCGAGTTAATGGATGTCGAAGAGCAGAGGGGGAATGCTGAAGAAAAGATGATAAGTAAAGGGATGATGAAAAGCAAAGAAATGCGGAATAGAAAACGGAGATAAAAGCTGAATTGAATGCTCAAGTGTAGGAAGAGGATCAAGAGTAAAGGGATGATGAAGAAAATACGTATGATATAGAGAAAAAGGAATGATGGAAAGGAATGGGTTGATGAAAAGCAAAGAAATATGGATGTAGAAAGGAAAGGGATGATGAAAAGCAAAGAAATAGGGATGTAGAAAGGAAAGGGAAACAGAAGTGTAGAGGGAGGCTCAAGAGTAGAGAGAGGATCAACTCACCTCAATGATGTCTCCCTCCTCCGAGAACCCCCTGAGCCCGTATCGCACGGAGGCCAGCTCCCCTTCGTTGGCGAACTTGATCCGCATGTCCTTGAGGCTCTCGGTGCCGGTGCCGAAGGTGTCGTCGAGGGTGGTTGCGGCGCGGGCGACGTACGCGCTCAGGCTGCGCGTCAGGTAGAGCAGGCAGTCGGTGCCGCGGCGGCACGAGCGGCGCTGCACGTTGCGAAGGGCCGCCGCCAGCGTCCACACCGCCTTCACGGTGGAGGAGACGTCCGCCGCCGCGAACGACGTGGACGTGTTGGCGGTGGAGGGTGGGTCGAGGAGGGGTTGCGGAGTGCCTGGAAAGAAATGGAGGGTTATTTGGCTAGGGTTCTAAATATTTCTGAAGGAATCGATTCTGGAATCGAATGCTTAGGATTCGATACCAAGGAATCGATTCCAGCAGGAATCGTACTTAATTTTCTTATTAAATACCGATTATTATTAACAATTTGTTCTCTAATGAATTAGTATTTTGATAATTAATTAATATTTTTCTGCAGGGATCGAACCTTAGGGATCTCGTACTTAATTTTCTAATTAATACAGATAGTTCACAATTTTGTTCCCTAAATAATTAGTATTTTGATAATTAATGAATATTTTGCTGGTTCTTATTGAAATTCATAATAATTACTAATTATTCTTGATTTGTGATTGAAATAGATAAGTTCGACTCTACCTTTTTGATACTGGCTTTAAGGAATCGATATCAGGTTTGAATCGAACCTCAGGAATCGAATCCAAGAATCGAAAGAATCAAACCTCAGGAATCGATTCAAACAATTTTTAGTTACCTCCTATATTTGGCTTCTGATTCATGTTTATATCAGGCTATATTTTAAAGTGTTAGTAGAAGGGAGAGAGAGAAACCGGACGTTAGGAAATTGAAGTACTATTTAAGAGGTAGGGTTATAAATAACGGGTCATTTACAAATTATTATACATAGGTGGCGGAAGGCTGTGGCGTACATAAAAATTTATTTCGGGAGGGGTCCAAATGTCCATTAAAAATATTTAGTCTTTATCACGCCTCAGTTAGATTTTTGCACCGAAGTAGAGGATCTAAAATTATTCCCAAGCGCCCTCCCATGCATGTTTAAAAGGTATAACATTAACCCCATAACATTTGATGAATATAACACAAAAAAATTGTGAGTATCAGTAAAAAAAGGGAGGCCTGGGGCTGGGTACTCTCCCAGAAAGTTGTCGAAATTTGGCACTAAAAATCAGGGTTTTTACTCATTTCGCGAATTTTGGGAAGGGATCAGGGATTCCTCGGCCTTCATTACGTAGTACATCCGTGGAGGAAGGGGTTTCAGAAAGTAAAAATTGAATTACTCTGGAAAAAAGGTAAACGGATTTTTGTACGATGGGCATTGTAATAGAAGAAACAAGGTTGGAACCGACAAATAATAAAATTGGCGATAGCTGTTTCAGGGATACTTTGATCCCCTTCCATAAGAGGATTTAGAAATACAGGTCATATAAGGAAGCAAAGCTCAACCAAGTTAAAGCATTTTTCAAAAGGTAAAGGATGTTTTTAATGCTTACAGGAACAACTTCTGCAGCAACAAGTCTCTAGCTGGACCCTTTCAGGATCCTCCTCTCAAATATGTATCTCCTTCGTCAACGAAGGAAATAGAAAAGAAACACTCTGGGCTCTAGCCCAGAGCATTTCTTCTCCGAAACAGATCTGTTTATAACATTATGCTTTTGTAATTTTTGTAAGTTTAAACCATTTCTCTTTTGCTGTTACTTCGGAGTGTTTGAAGTAATTCCTTTTAGAGAAATACAATTTTATAAAGTAAAATTAATCAATAATAAGATAATGCAAGCCTCTTCTGAATATTTTGTTAATACTACACTATAGGTTTTTTAAATGATATATTTGCTTTTTTTTGTCTTTGGGATTATGGAAAACCTTAAAAAGATAAACTATAACTCTTACTCGTTTCATCTGTAGTATTTGCATTCACGACATCCAAAAATTCCAACAAAAGAGGGTGATATTTGACAGTGTCCTCTCCAAGAAGTTGCTGGAAGTATTCATCAAACTCTGGAATGGTTGTAGTTTCAGGCGACAAAATCAAAACCTTAAATAAAAATAATAATTTATAGGAACGTTTACTCAAATGTAAGAGCTTCGACATTTATTAAAATAAGTAGTCTATAGAGACTATATAAGAACCTGTGAAACGGCTACTGACCTTGGATAGTTTTGCAAGTTGCGTTTTCTGGAATGTCTCGTTCAGCATGGGCGATATGTCCGAAGGTGTCACAATGAGCCATGGAATTTGAGGCAAGTTGCTGTCATCCACCATCCGGAGGAGATTGAGTGCTTCATCAGAGTTCAAGAGAAACACTACTGCTTTCAGCCGAGTCTAAAGTCAAAAATGGAAAATCAAGAGAGGTATTACAACCAAAACCCACAGAAAAATTTTCTGAGTTCGCCTTTGGTGCTAAGTCGGTTTATTGTAGTATTTAAGCTATCTGAAGTTATAAATTGTCCTCCAGCAATGTTCTTTCAGAGACATAGTTTCCATATATCTCCTGCAGCGCAATTATTTAAGATTCCTCCAATTTTTATCATGTATTGCCGAATTTCCATCACTTGTTGCAGTTACGTGAACTTATAATTTGGGGTGAAGCTGTGCTACTAGGGTAGCCAACTAGACGAATAAGCAGGGAAAATCACGAAATTGGGACGTTTGATAAACGTCTTGACGTTACGATCGACAGCTCCATCCCGACAACTCAAATTCCCTTTGCAATCTTCCACCTTCCAAATATTGAGACTTCCTACTTGGAAAGATTCATAAGGACAAATGATATGAATTAGTAATTATTGGGAATTATTAAGAATGGCACACTCTTTATTCGGAATGATATATTCCTTTACAATCAGAGCTGCCGCCAACATCCTACCAAGTAGGATCTGTTAATATGTTGGAAACACAAAAGACTATAGTATGGAGGGAAGTATGGAGGAAGTTTTTCAAAAGGGTGTATATCAATCGTGGCAACAGGACGTCTAACGTCTATCATATGTCACAATTTCAAACTTCCCTGGCCTTATTCGCAGTTGGCCATATCTAAATCCTTTGGAGAAAGTTTTTGAGCATATGCACTAGGGTGGTTTTTTTTAAACGAAAGTTTGAATTTTTTTCGGGGCACCCCCTCAAAAGGTGCCATTTGATACAAAACTAATATTCTGAGAGTAACAGCTCAAAAAAATAATATTTAGACCCCGCCCCCGAGCGTAAAAGTTTCAAAAAAACTCTAAATTTTGCACGTTTTTAGCTATAAAATTCAAACTAATGGTTGTAAAAATTTAAAGTGGGTCTCATTTTGTAGATAATTTATTTAGCTTCAACTTTTATAATTGAAACTTATTTGTGAAGCTTACAGATCATAAGATACGAGGGGTTTCATTAACTCCCCACGCAATATCTATTTTTTAAGAAGTGCCAGGAAATTTCTTTAAATTTATCAGCTACCGTAAAATGGTTCAATAACATATAAATAATAGAGTTAGACAACATAGGTACAAAATTTAATATATTAAAGAGCAAAAAAATTTTTTTCGTACATACCTGTTACTTTTTTTCACAATCGTAAAACAATTCAAATAAAAAATATAAAACATTTTTTCAACTACTTATTAAATGAATAATGTGTAAAAGTTCATAAACAAGCAAAAAAATACAAATTAATATTATTTTTACTTTTTTCTAAAATATAGAAATTTTATTTTCATCGCTTTGACAGTATTTTTCATAAGATCTCCCTATTTTAGAAGTAGTTTTGAGAGCAGTATTCGACACGACCCTTATCTGAAGTTCTTAAATTTAAATTGAACAGATGTAAATAAAATAGTACAAAGTTAGAGTTGATGATAAAGAAGTCAATTCGAAACTAATTATCATTAAAAATATTGAAAGTTTCATTTCTATGCAATAGGAAAAATTCAGAATATCTTCTAAGAAAGGAATCTTGCAAGTGCTTGGTATTTATAAGGCTTGATACATCAAACATCCCTAGGTACCATTGTATCATGCTAGATGTAATGCAAAACTCCAATATTGCGTGAAAAATTTTCCTTTTTAAATACAATTGTATCTAGCCCTTAAAAAAGGTAGCTGTAATCAAAAGTATCTGTGGTATTCTATACTGATATATCAAGGGGGTTGGTAGGGGACCCGCCACCCCCTTCCCCCCAAAATATCAGACTAGGTGTCCAAAACAACCATGCTACATGCTAGATGTAGTACAAAAGCCCTCTGTTGTATGAAAATTCCAGTCAGTATTTCAAATAGTTTTATCAGACCTTTAAAGTAGAATAGAAATATTAAATCTTTTGAAAAAGTTCATTGTAAATGAAAATGAAGTGATGAAACTGTCGCTTTCGTTGCTGAAAAGATAATTAGACACTTAAATTAACTCTCATTATTATTATTCTACTTTCACATAGTCTTCAGCTAGTTTTATAGTTCCTCCTCATAACACAAAAGCATGTTACCTTTAATTTATTTTTAAAGCTTTCTGATAATTCAAAAGTCTCGGGGTTTAAGTACCACAAACTATTAAAAAAATAACAATGCTATTTTTGATATTTCTGCATTTTTTTCGTAACTAACTACAGTTTTTACAAATTTAAGTTCTTGATATGCAACTAATGTTGCATCTAGCTCAGAAAACAAAACTGTAATGAAGGTGTGTAGTAGAATACCACAGATACTTCTGATTACAGCTACCTTTTTTAAGGGCTAGATACAATTGCATTTAAAAAGGAGAATTTTCACGCAATATTGGACTTTTGCATTTCATCTAGCATGATACAATGGTACCTAGGGATGGTTTGATATATCAAGCCTTATAAATACCAAGCACTTGCAAGATTCCTTTCTTTGAAGATATATTGAATTTTTCCTAATGCATAGAAATGAAACTTCCAATATTTTTAATGATGATTAGTATTAAATTGACTTCGTTATCATCAACTCGAACTTAGTAATATTTTATTTACATCAGTTCAATTTAAATTCAAAAACTTCAGATAAGGGTCGTGTCGAATATTGCTCTCAAAACTACTTCTAAAATAGAGGGAGATCTTATGAAAAATACTATCAAAGCGATGAAAATAAAATTTCTATATTTTAGAAAAAAGTAAAAATAATATTAATTTGTATTTTTTTGCTTGTTTATGAACTTTTACACATTATTCATTCAATAAGTAGTAGTTGAAAAATATTTTATATATTTTATTTTAATTGTTTTACGATTGTGAAAAAAAGTAACAGGTATGTACGAAAAAAAATTTTTGCTCTTTAATATATTAAATTTTGCACCTATGTTGTCTAACACTATTATTTATATGTTATTGAACCATTTTACGGTAGCTGATAAATTTAAAGAAATTTCCTGGCACTTCTTAAAAAATAGATATTGCGTGGGGAGTTAATGAAACCTCTCGTATCTTATGATCTGTAAGCTTCACAAATAAGTTTCAATTATAAAAGTTGAAGCTAAATAAATTATCTACAAAATGAGACCCACTTTAAATTTTTACAACCATTAGTTTGGATTTTATAGCTTAAAACGTGCAAAATTTAGAGTTTTTTTGAAACTTTGACGCTCGGGGGCGGGGTCTAAATATTATTTTTTTGAGCTGTAACTCTCAGAATATTAGTTTTATATCAAATGGCACCTTTTGAGGGGGTGCCCCGAAAAAAATTCGAACTTTTGTTTAAAAAAACCACCCTAATATGCACTGAAACCTTTCTATTGGAAATTTCTAGCCACCTAGACTGGTCCTCAGATAACGTCTTTTTAGTGACAGTAGATATTTACTAGTGACTAAATCTCACCTTTCCGTACTCTGAGACGACCTTGAGCGATGCCAAGAAGTCGTCGTCGCTGTGCTCTGATCCGTGGTCCATCTGCAGGGCCTGCATGCCGGACACCTGAGCCTGGCGACGGAAGTCCCCGAAAAGTCCGGTGGGTGCGTCGTCCTCGGCCAACACCGCCACCTCCAGCAGACGAAGCTGCGACAGCACGCTCACGGCCGCCTGTTGTTGAAATCAAAAGAAATCTTATGAGAAAGCTGTATTGGTCACTTTTAACCTTCTTCATGCGTAATGAAACCCAACATTTTCCTTTTCCTATATATGACTAGCAGAAAGAGTAAAACTTCAATGAATAAAACTGCATCCGAAGATATCTAAAAAAATGTGATTTTGAAGCTTTGAAATGTCTTAATTTGTAGCTTTGTGGCAAAAAAAAGTAAATTATCCTTAATTATTTTCAAAAATATCGCAGTTTTTGAAGAGAAAAATGCTTTAAAAATATTAGTGCCCCCCAGAAGTCACACCTGGATCTGCCTACGATGGAGGTCCCCAATTTCCCAATTTTTTTACACCTTATTTTAAAAGAGCACTTCAAAAAATCCTTGACACCAGTGGCTTATATACGTTATTCGATATCATATTAAGGATTTTTAGGCACAGAAATTCGAAACTCAAACATGGAAAGTGAAAAAAAAATTTTTTGGAGAACCGAATATAAGACTCCTGAAGTGGATCACTAGTGTTTTTCCCTAACAACATATGTTAAATTTTTTAATTTCTACGGCTCGTAAATCCTTAAAATGATGTCTTGGTACTGTCATGCTCTTTCAAAATATAAAAAAATTGGAGTCGTCAGAGAAAAAGGTATGAAAACGGCCTAGAGAAAAATGGGGGCGAAGTTTCACTTAAGTCACACTTATATTAGTATGAAAGTGAATTAAACCGAAATAAGACTATGACCTCACTAAGAGTTTAAAAAAACTCAAAAAGATTACCTCCTTTATTCTTCAGATAACACCTCAAGTTAAAAGGGAAAAAATGCTACTTCATTCTCATTTACTAAACTGCACGTGCAAATTCAAATTTACCATTTGTTATTAACTCTATTCTTCCCACAGCCTTAGAAAAGCCTTATCGAAGTTCACATCTGAATGGACAGATGAAAAGATCACAATCAATTCAAATGATTTTCACGGAATAGAAATCTCTTGAGAAACACCCTAGGAAGTGTTATTAAAGTCCAATCGACATTTTTTTAATGAAGTGTATTTTATTTCCCAACTTAAACTTCCCTGAAATTTAAAGGTATTTCAGATAGCTATTCTTTAAACATGAAATCTATTACGATTATCGTGAAACGTTTTGAGATTGAAACTCATTGAGAAATAATGAGAGGAAAGTTTTTTTTTTAAATTAGTCACATGTGAATTAATTTGAATGTCATGGAGTGTGAAACTTTTTTAAAACTTTCTCAGATATTTACAGGGAAAAAATGACCTTGATTCCCTTTATTTCCTATTTGCGTGATTGATTGTCAAACAATTTCCTTTATACTCTATATTTAATTATACAGTGCAACTGAACAACTCTGTAATTCGTAGCTTTGGATCTCCTAATCTCCTTTCGTCCTTTTAAGGATCTTGATCTCCTAAAGTTTTAAATAGTGATGGGCAGGTATCGATACCAAATACTTAAGTACTCGATACCTATAGGTATCGAGTGTATTCAATATTTATAGGAAAATATTGAATTATTTTTCCACCAATCAGAGGCTGTAACCATGGTTTCCTGACCTGACCGCCGGTCAGGTTACCGGTGAATACGGCCGTAAGTAACCATGCACTTATTTTTCGAAATAAAAAATTTTTTAAGAGAAATTTGTACAAAAGCAGTATCTTCACGGAGAACCAGGAATAGTTATTCAAACTTAATACCAAGTGCTGGAGAAGGGTTTGATAATCAAGTGTAAAGCGTCCATACTAAATTAATGCCTAAATTTTAACTTACCCTGGCTAACGCAACGGTACTAGGTGCTGTGCTGAGAAGATGAACCTTGGGTAGCGGAGGGCCAGTTGCAGATATCACAGGGACAGAGAAAGAATTTAACAGCTTCAAAGGTACTTTTAAATGCTCTGTATCACCTTCGGTGATTACAGCTACAACAGGAATAAGAGCATCAGTATGACGAAAAAATGACCAAAAGTGCTATAGTAATATAGTTCAGTTTTTTTTGTAATATAATTATTTTACAACTTCACCAAAAGTTGTCGGAAAGAAGAATTTGACAAAAATTCCACATAAAATAGTACTACGTTACACATTTAACATTGATAAGTAAATTTATAATAAATGGCTTAAGAAAGTAGATGAACGTTTTTATCTCTTACCAAATAAAGGAGGAATTCGTTGTTTTGAGCAATCAGTTGTCTGCACGTGACCGACATGTCCCAAAAGTTGGTACACTTGTCGTTCAGCCACGTCTTCTCTTCCGCAAGTGTCGTATATGTAAACCCCTTTAAAAAGTGGGAGTTCATTTGTAGAGAAAAGAGTAATTTAATGGACATGTAAAATAAAAACATGGTGCAGAAAATTTAAATTTACATGAGAAAACAAAATATGTTACAGGAAAGGAAATTTCATAAAGAAAGACAGATAATACGATTTACTTCTTTGAAAATTTATTATTCGTCTATTGATCACTCTTCATTACCCATGTCCAACTTACCCATTGCCTTTTATCACTATAGAATTTGACTCATATCTCCTGTCTTTTAGTAACAATTCAAATAAATCAAATTCTGCCCACATTTTCCACGAACTACTGGTTTGGAAAGACTGATTGAATTGGATTTGGTGACATATATTTTCCGGTTTGTGGGCTTGACCTCAAGAATCCGCTTATAAACCTTCGTCAAGAAGATAGACACAAATATAATTTTTACTGACACAGAGAAAATACACCCAGGGCGAGGCCGGGAATCGAACCCAGAGACCGGTACAGCGCGCAAGCTGATAGCATATAGTGGGCAGCACGTAACGGCACTAGGCCGGCCGGTCCCCAGAAAAGACATATCTGAAGATGTAAGACACACTCACCAATATTGAGCTCCTGGGGGTCATCCTTCCCGAAGTTGGCCTGGTGCGCGGCCCACACGGCCGCCATGGCCCTCTGGACGGCGTCCGTGCGCAGGGGCCCGCAGCCCCCCTCCTCCGTGCCGTCGCTCTCGTGCAGGGCCGACAGGAAGGCCACGTTCACCTGCCCAGGGTAGATGATGGGCTTCGGGTCCGAGCGCTGGTCGTTACCCACGCACAGCGACGCCAGCAGAAGCGACGCGATGATGCTGGGGATCCACTGCATGGCTGGGAGAGAAGAAGGTGGTTGAGTGTTTTGGGATTGAGAAATAAGAAATTTTCCGATTTTTATATGATATAAGAACCCTTTTACTCATTTACCTAAGTCATAAAAATTAAAATGTCTCTTTTAGCATTATGGGGAGTGCCTTAGGCGGTAAAAACTTAAGAAATTCTACCTATTAGGGGTTCTATTCAAGGCATTCCCCTGGACAATTTGTCTTTTCGTACTAAATTGATCTTGCTCTACAACTTTGTCATTGACCATTTTAGCATACCTCTAAAAGTTTTTTTAAATGAAATTCATAAGGCACAATATTACCGCTACGGGGCTTTAAAGGTTGTCGTATTGGATAGGGCATAGTCACTTTACTGTACCTATACGCCACTTTTACTTAAAGGGGGGACACTTATCTTGGAACACCCTGAATATAGCTTAACTTAACCCTTTGCAGACCTAAACTTCCCGAGATCTCTATTGATTCCTATGGAAAATTTGGGGTGTTTAGGACCTGTTGTGCTCGTTTATAAACGCCGATTTCAGAATACGTTGTCGTCCTCAAATTAAAAACACTTTAGTTGTACACAAAATATGTTGAGGATCTGAATGTGTTCCTAAATTTAGATCAAAACACTACAAGAACACTTTTTATCAGGGTAATTTTTTAGCAAAAAAACATACACATACTATACATATATAGAACACATTTATGGATAGCAACACTTATTAAACTTATATTCAGAACAGTATCACGACCCACGGAATAAGGTATAAAGATAAAGTGTTCAAAAAGCGTTCCCAAATGTGATGTGAGCGTTTTCGGTGTTACCCCATAACGCAAATAATTAGAAAATAAAATCAGACAAAATTCTTTTGAGCCTGAAATGGAATCTCTAAAGATAGAAACATAGCTATCAGAACTATAATAGAATCATTTGATGCTAATTTCAGACATAATGGCTACAAATAGTTTTTGGTGTTACTTATGGATATATTTCAACTTTAAGTTTGCATTATTACGAAAAAAATCATGTAACTAAAATATCGTGTGAGTATTATTTAATACTAGCTGTTATACCCGGCCTTGCACGGGTGGGGTGTATAAATTTATTTTTTAAAATATTTCTTAAAATACATTTATAATTTTGTAAATTAGCAATATTACAAATCATCCCGGTATCCCAGGCGCCTCTTTCCTATCCCAGTGTTCCCGGTAATCTTATCCCGTTGCCCGGTGATCATGGTAATTTTTCTAATCCCGGCTGCGTTCCCGGTAATTTTCCTATCTCAGTGTTTACGGTAATTTTTATATTCCGGTATTCTGGGTGTCTTTATGGTAAATTTCCTATCCCAGTGTTCTCGGTAATTTTTCCTTCCCGATGTTCTCGCTAATTTTCCAATCCCGGTGTTCTTGTCACTTTTTACAATTCCGATGTTTCTGATAATGTTTAATAATATCTTGGTGCCTTTATAAAATAACAAATTTGAAACCGTAGTAAAAAGTCTAGTGAACAAATTAAGAAATTTAAAACCAGTGTTTAAAACTAAAAAAAAAGATCTAGTAAACGAAAAAGTCTAGTGATCTGTGTCTCATTTGAAACAATGTTTTAGTTTTAACTCGTTGTATGACTGGTAAAACAGGTTTTCAAACACGGAAAAATAAGTGAAAAAAAGCAGGAAAAACGGGAAAAAAAGAATGAAGGACTGATTTTCTCTTTATAAATTATAGCCTATGTGTTATTCTGATGTATAAGCTACATTATGGTAAAATTTCATTAAAATCCATTCAGTAGTTTTTGCGTGAAAGAGTAACAAACATCCGGACAAACATTCACAATTATAATAGTAGTAGGATAACCATCACCTTCACCAATCTTAAAAGCTGAGCAAGCATTTGTCTAAACATTTGGATTAAATTTGAAGTTTCTTAACTAACTTACATAGATTGTATTTAAAAGGTTAATGCAGTTTGTGATACACACACTACTAAGCATGCATCCCAAACTATTAAGTATTTCTAAATACTTAAATGTTTCAAAATTACGAAAGATAAAGTTTAATGCTTGAAGTAGAAGCGAACAAATCGAAAATCGCTTCAGGGTTCTTTCCCTCGCATGTGTTCACTTAAAATGTTCTCCAGAATTTCTCGGTTGGCAACACAGGGACCAACGTGCGTCCCGTTCATGTTTCCAGTTCTAATTCGCAAAACGTTTTTAGCATTTTGAAACCATTTTTACAGCAGATGATTTCACTCTGTGATTGCTCGAGCGAGAGACGTTTGCTTTTGAAAGTGGTTCGTTACTTTTTGTGGAAAAATGGTGCACGCGTTAACTTCTGGATTTAAATCATGGTAGAAAATTCAAAGTTTCCCATGACTCCTTATTTTGATAAAAGATGCTGTTTGAAAATGAAACTATCTCTGAATTTCAAAGTTAACCCGGTGGAACTCGCACCTCCCGGGCGAACGTTGAGACTCGCGGGGGTTATGGAATAACCCCAACCTTTTCGCTCTTTTCTACATCGTTAAAATATTTTTTTTAGTCGGAACCATTAAATTTTTATACTTTAAAACATAACTGATCAAGAAAACTTATAATCTGCAATATTTTCTACGCTGAGAAATAATTTTTTGAGTTTGATATTAATTTTTCTTATTACACAATACACACATATGTAACAAACTAACACAAATCATTTCAACGTAAAAATTAATTTAATTACTTCAAAATACTATATAATGAATTTCTTAAAGCTTTCTTTTGGTAAAGACAATTATCACAAATGGTATTAACGTGGGCTTTGCTAAAAAAAAAATTTAAACACAAATTACAGACACAAGTGGTTTTTCTATCCTACTTCCAACATTTTTTCCTAACACTCAAACTAGGGTATTTTTTCTTCTAAAACTTGTTACCTCAATACACTTTCCTAGCTCCTTTCCCATTCAATACAAAAGCAAAGAATGTAAGGGGCGGGATACAGTGGTCTGGTGAATTACAAGTCATAAAACTGTCACGGGGACCAGTATTGAAAGTACCCACACCTGTGTCTTCCTTTTCTTTGTACTAAAATGAAATAGAACCCCCTGAGAATTTCTTTAAATTTGTTTACACATGTTTTGGGCCCTTATCAGTGGGTTGTATAGAAGGCGGAGTACGAAAAAACGGATGTGCAGCACTAACGAAGATACTCGCGGGGGTCATTCCATTACCCCAAAAGCTAACAAAATGCGTCTGGGGGGCGGAAAAATAATCCGAATTCCACGAAACTTCTCAGGCATGTAGATAAGGGTCAGAAACCCAGCTACTGAGAAGTAAAGAATCCCCAGGTGTTTAGTTTTCCGTTAAATGGAATGTTTGTGTGAGCTTGGGGTTATAAAATGACCCCGCGAGTCCCAACGGGTTAAGCAGTGTTGAGAATGTAGATATCTCACTGAAATTAAAATTAGACTAACAGAGCACTGAGCCATATAATTTATTTGAATTATACAAAAAAAATCTGCCTACAATAATAAAATGCATTGCAATGTACTACAATACGATAACACTATTGTAATAAATAACCGAATACTTAGGAAATGGTGCATTAATTTTAAAGTGGAAATTATTAATTAAATGGAACTACTACACTTATAGTCATAACATTTTAATAATATAAATTTTTATTATTCATTAAAAAGAAACTGAGTAACTGAAAAAAAACTGAAAGGTCATTTAGAAGTTTAATTTTATATAAAAACAATATATTTTATTTACATAATTTAACTAAAATAAAGTCTCAATAAAGGAGGACCTTTTCGTTAAAATTTCCACCACGCTCACATTGAAACCATGCCTTTGCACTAAGGACTAATTTTCTTCAATAAAGAACATTAATACAATAATCAAACTAAATCATTCATTTTAAACACGTTTGCATCAACTCTTAACTAATTAATTAATTATTCTGTAAATTTAAAAGCAAATTAACCTAAAACATAACAAAACGGTTCTACGACGATAAATTTATACCATGCCGTTGAAAGCCGCCTTCCATAGCCAATTACTAAATGTTCCTTCTCTCTAAATCCTTCTAACGGCAGAACTCTTACACCCAACAACACGTCTTCAGGATGTCACCTCTGACACAACAACAAACACCGTCTCCCAAAAGCCAATTAGCGCGTTTTTCCACCAATAATGATCCGCATCCATCTGTACTACTAAACAACAACTCTCCATTGCCCCATACCACACATCCCAATCGCTAATGGCTTCGTATAATATATAGGTAATTAAACCACAGTAGGAAGAAGAGGAAGACAAAAGCAATTTGGCAGCAGATAGAAAGGTGAGGTGAGATGTTTTCTTGCAGCGGCCGGGTGAGGAGCGGTCACCGGCTGGCCGCGGGCAGGGAGAGAAAGATTTTTTTTTTCAAATTATTTTTATTCGTTTTTTGTTCTTTTCTTGCGGGATTTCAGGAAGACTCGTGTGAATCGTCTGAAATACTTTAAGTCGCTTTGCTGCTGTGACCTTGCCGTTCACAATGGACCTGAGGTAGTTTCATGAGCCTGTTGGGTATTATATCTGATTGAATTAATGCAATCTTGGAACAGATCGTTATTATGGGCGAGCTGGGGTAAACAGAATGAACTTTAAAGCGGCGAGTTAGGTTGATTGGATGGTGGTTAGAACCTGTTGGGGGAAATGTTATGTGTTAAGACGATGAGATGGCTTTCGTTTGATTTCGGGCCCTTGACCCTTGAGAAGAGCTTAGAATCATATTTTTTTAAGTTCAGTTTAGCAGAAGTTTGAGCTTGTCACTACTTCACAGCATTTAAGATAACCTGATAATTGTAAAGCAATTAGGGTTATAATTGGCAATTTATCTCTAAAGTTAAATTGATGCTTCTGCAAACTTGAATATTCGCGTAATTTTCATTACTCATTTTCATATTTAAGGTTTTTACAATTAAGAACTATTTTACAAAGCGAAACTTTTTGACTGTTTATAAACAATTTTATTTTAAAAACTAAAAATAATTAAATTTTAGGGAAAATAAAGGTAGTTTTATTTCAGTTCACATATAAAACGCTTTTCCCTCCTAATGTAGTTTGAGGAAATTTAAGCAATCCAAATGAAACTGCAATGAGATATATTACTATATTTTTGAAACTAACATTTGTTCAAAGGACCTCACGTTACCCAACAAATCATGCATTATCGTCAAACAAATCGCGGTGTCAGCGAAACCATGCTTCAAAAATTTGCATACATTGTAGAAAATAAGGTGGCGTGTCTATAGTATAAGCTTTAATTATAATTTAATACCAGACTCAGAAATTTGAATCGAAGTTACACTCTTCAAAAAACAGCCTAAAAAGCTTTTACTTCAAACCCATTGTGTTACATTTGAAAATCCAAAAAGTAGCATATTCTTCCATTGTAAACTTAAATGAAATGCTTTCAAATTTTTAACGGAATGAAATACAACTCCTAAAATTCATTCAACTGTTTAATATCTGAAATAACATTTAATCTTACCCCTCATGGAAGGATTTTTTTAACATTTTTAAATAGACTTTAATAGACTAATTTAATAACTTAAAAAATTAGTATAAAAATTAAATAGTAGGATAGATTGTGTAAGCTTATATATATTTTTTGGTATTTCCTTATAATTTATTCCTTTGGGCTATCATCGAAGTTTCTTCATTGAAAAATTTCAGTTTTTGAACTATAAAATACAAAATTAAGGTTACAAAAAAAGTTCGAGGAAGACTGGCTTACGTCAAACAATTTAACTTTTGGTCTTTCCTAGATTTCCTAACAATTTCCATAAAAAACAACTCCCATAAGAAATTTAAAGTTCTTGAATAAATAAAATGCTAGTGGCGTCTTAAGACATTTATATCGGGAAGGGCAAAAATTATTCTTCATCCCCTCCCATGCATATTTAATAGGTCCAATGAAGATTTTCAATACATATTTTGGTAGAATTTGTGTCTTAAGAACTTAATATAAAAAAGTTGTGAGTAATAAAGTTCCAAGTACAAAAGGGGGTTTGGGGATCCTCCACCAGAATATTTTCTGAAATTTTACCAAAATAACTAGGTTTTTAACTTGTTTTGATGCAACAAGTTAAAATTTCGGGAAAGGGCCAAGGTCCCCTTACCCCCCTTTTATATTCTCCTGCAAAATACATTACGTAAACGTATGTTTTAGGAAGGACAGCGTAACAAAAAGACTGAGAAAGACTGGCTTACAAATGTCGTACTAGCAATTTCTTTGAGAGAAAACACAAACAATATATTATCACTATCAATGATATACAACAATAATATACAACAAAAATTTTCCTCTGGCAAGATTTAATTCAACGTCCTTGCATTGATTACGCATAAAATGAGGGTCAAATAGAAGCACCTACAAGAAGCCGGTATAAAAGCCCGGAAACCGGTCCCGTTTATCAAGAGGAACAAAGCAAAGCCCCAAGAGAAGAGCCTCTTTAGCATTCCGATCTCAGAAGGGAATTTTGCATTCCGAAAAACGAACGGGTCAGGAAAGCAGGAAATACAACCTCCAACGGCTACTTCGAATGGAAGGTGTTGTTGCATTGCTATCTCTCTCTGTCTTGGATTCTTTTTCGAGAAGGTTGCAAAAAATATCTCTCTCTTATTGTCTATGGTTTGTGGGAATTGGGATGTGATATCGATAGAGTTAGATTGTTGCGATGGTGAATGTGAGGTTCGGAGGAGGATACGAGGATGTCTTCTGATTGCAAGTGTGTGGGAAAAGGTTGCAGAAATTGTGGAATGTTACTAAGTTAAATTAATATGGAGGTGTTTCTGAAAATTCGAGGTTACTTAAAATGATGCGAGGATAGTTTTTAGAAGAATTTCGTAGGAATAATTTTTGTAAAGTTATGGAGGACTACCTATTTTTGAACTTCTATCTATATAATGTCATGTTAGAAATTTCATGAGGAGAAGCGTCCTAACTGCATGGTCTTCCTCTGTTATGTAGCCAAGAGAATTCAAGAAGATTCCCTGATTTTAGGATTAAATATTGTTATTGAAATTAACCTTTAAAATGTTTCGTGAATCGTTGATGTCAACAGGAAAACAGGAAATAACAGGAAATTTGTTTGGGGTGCTCAAGTTGCTTCAAAATAGCAATTCATCCAAAAATAGACATGACTTTCAAAAATTTTGAGACTTAAGGTTTATGGATTTCCAGCATCAAACACGCCCCCGCAGTGAAAATGCTTTTACAGAGACATTGTGTTGATGGATCTCCAGTATCCAACGCTTTCCTGCCACAAATAGATCAATGCAGTGAAAATGGTTTTACAGATGTTTAAGTATTGGTGCTTCAATCAAGCTACAATGCTATCCATTCATATTTTTGTGATTCAAAGACGTTTGCAAAAACCTGAATTGCTTTAAAATTTGGAAAATTTAGAAAAATTGGAAAACTTTTATTGTGCATGAGCATTTTCCCCGATAGTACCAAAAAAATTTTTGAAATAGGTATTCAAGATCTCATCAAGGGAAATGAAATTCATCCAGCAGTAAGAGAAAGAATTTTGAAAAGGAGTGTTATGTAATAAAATTGAGTAAAATTCTTTTGATTATTGAATGTTTATTTTGATTATTAAAAATTTGATTTGTTTATTAAATACATTTGATTTTTTGAAAGGATAGAGAAAGTGTTCAATTCCAAAACATGCTTATAAGAATAACGAGTTAGAAATGCCTTTGTTTGAGGCATTCGTGGAGATTTTTTAATGGAAAAGAAATGGTCATAAAAAAGATCGTAAACGACGAAGAAAAGCTTTTACATGCTTGAGAAGGTAGATATAACCATGGGAACGAAACATAATGTCAATAAAAATTAATTTTATGGAATCTTTACATAGCTTTTATAAATTATTATTCTTTTAATGTGCATTCAATATTTTTTCCTATTCGTTCAAGTACTCATATATCGCATGTAGTAGAATATGAGTAGGGATTTAGAATAATTATCTAATATTTTAGTAACAATTGAAAATTGTTAAAATTTTATATTAAATTTAAAACAATATGATATCTCACCAAGATTTTTTTAAACTTCATATTTAAAAATTATTTCTCCTGTATTAAATCAAACATTCTTTAACAGGAGATTAGGAGGGCAGTTTATTTCAAACTTCCTTGTGTCACTGAAATGATCCTTAAGGAGATAAATATACAATAAATAAATGTAACAAACTGTTTTCTACAAAGTTTAAAATAGAATTAAATTAAAATGTTTTACATCCCCCTATAAAACTTTATTTTATAACAAAAATTCCTACTTTAATTTTACTACTCAAAATCCAACATAGAGACCTCAGGTAGAGTGGATTTGAAAATTTATGCAGTCGGAATTTGAAAAGATCCTTCAATATACGAGTTCATTGGATGTTCATTTCAAAATGACCTCAATGTAACGGATTTAAACAAATTTTCAGATTAGGTAACGTATCAATAAAAATAAAACGACGAGATTTTACTAGAGAAAATACATCAAACATCCGGGAACATAACACCTTTTTAGATCCAACATAGATCTCAAACATCAACCCCACGATCATGCAGATTCAACCGTACCAAAGAGATTACCCAGGGTCACACATTGTAATCCACGATCATCACAACCCTTTTTAAACCCCAAAACAAAACTATTACTTCATAAACTAGTTTCGTAAACCACGTAAATATCCCTCATGTTTGCGTGGCCCGCCGGTTATGGGTCAGTTTGGCCCCTGACTGGTTTCCGTCATCGGGTCATTGGGCCGAATCTTGGCGTCTCTCATCGAGGGACCCTGGGGCAACCATTGACGAGATGGTACTTAACTTTTGACCCGAGTTCAGTAGGTATTGGAGGAATATATTGGCTTAAGGGCCAACGTAAAGTTTTATTACAGCCAGGCACTGGCTGTAATAAAACAATTACTGCTAGGCGTCCAGCACTTGCGGTTTAAGGGGAGATATCCCGATATCTCCCCCTAAACCGCAAGTGCTGGACGCCTAGCAGTAATCGTTTTATTACAGCCAGTGGAAAAGTCTACGCTGCACCTAAGGGTGTTTGGCATTGCATCGAAGAAATGATGGTTTGTCTGTCGGAAGTGTGGTTTTAAATCTTAAATGCAGAGTTTCGATATTGGATCATTGCATTTATGAGTATAAAGAAAAGGTTGGAGAGGGAAGTTAGAAAGAAATGGGGGTGATAGTAACTGAATATGACTGTTTTTAAAGCAAAGTAGTAAAACTCAGAAATAAAGATTTTATTTGTTTTACCAGAGATCTGTATGTCAAGATTAAAACTTTTCCATACTTAATTTAGGTTTGGCATGAAGTTCTTTACGATACTCTTTGGTTAAAAGTTCTTTCCACGTTTAAAATTTACATATATCATACCTTTGTATACATAAATTGCAATACATACATTTGTCCCTTAAGTTTTCATATTTTTCCTTTTAAATTCATTTGAAAAAATTCTGATTTTTTTAGCTATTAAAATTTTTTTCAATGTTTTAGATGTTCTTAAGGTCTGGGATTTAAGGTTATAAACTACATACTACTGTATAATAATAGTTTTAATAACAGATGAATCATCAACATATATACTTAAAAAAAGAAAATAATATAATCTTAAAAATAATAGGTTTAGAATTTATTTTTATAAAAGCATTTATAATGTGTTTTAAATTTAAAAAATATATAAATTAAACCATTCATTTGGTTCGTATTTCTAAATGAAACCTAATTTTTGTTTAAATTTATGTAAAAAAATTATTAATTGATTGCATAATTTTTTAAAAAGAAGTTCTAGTTCATGCAAAAGATAGAAGGTTGAAATAAGGAGAGCGAGGAACACATGCATTATTAATTTGTACTTCAAAATAAAATAAATCCTGAATCAAAATCACACGAAATTTTAAAATGCAGATATATGTAAACTTAAAAAATATTCCAAAAAAATTACAATTATACATAAAATAAGACGATCTAAAAAAGCAATAAAAGCCTAAACGGAATTGTACGAATTTGCTTGAAAATCTGATATTTTACCACTAATTTTACTGATCTTCACTAATAATTATTTTCAATTTGTTTTGTTTTTAAATAAGTACAGAATGAAATTGTTCTGCTATTTAATCATAACACAATTTCTTTTCGATCAACTCCATGTCTGAAGGTTTTATTTAGAATCAAGCCAGGAGTATCGCATATAAGTAAAGCATTAAGATTAAGAGCGGGAGCGTACTAATTAAAACTTGTGAAACAGGAAATGAATCCTCATGTCCCGACATCGTGTTTTCTGTTCTGTGTTTCATTGTTTTCCGTTTTTAACAGCACCTGATAAACAAGTCTGAATGAATGCAAATGCATGAAATTTCGTGATACAACTTAAAAGAGTAATATAATACATCGAAATGCATCTCACACAATCTTTATAAATTAAATATTTCTAAAAATAAATCCCGCATATCTGGGAAAAGTTTTTTTCCTAGTTTCTCTGTGGTTATTTATGTTTAAACTCGTAAAAATTTAAGGAGATTTGTTTCACGAACCTAAATGAACTTATTAAATAAATGGTGTTTTATAAAATACGATATTAAAATATATCAGTAATTACATATTTAAATATGTTATTAATTTGTTATATCTTATATAATTGGTTGGGATATCTTCAAAAGTTATTTTAGACACTAAAATGTTTTATAAAAATTGCCCACAACCTAAATTATACCTACCTAAGAATTGTCCCCTGAAAAATAATTTTAAAACAGCATGCTACATTTTAGAAAACATTCCAATACGATCCTACTATATTTTTATATTTCAAGCTGATTTTTATATAATTGCCAGTAATAAAAATAAACGACCAAGAATATATATTCCAGTGATTTCTTTTTTTAAAAACTAAATCAACTCCCCTAAACACAGAATACAAAATTATCACTCCACAGATGCACATTTCAACTTTTCAAAGTTTTCGCCTCCATCTTGTTAATAGTATTTACTTTCTCATTTCATGAAAGAGAAGAATGGCATATGAATTTCGAAATCCTTTACTCTCTTTTCCAATTTCGAGCACCAAGCAAATGGAATATTACGGACACTCGAGCGATATACTCAGAGATGGACTTTCCTAAAGATCCTATCACGACTCCCGCATTATGTGCTTCTTACCCCAAATACCTACACAAATTGAACTTTCTCTCGCCTCTTCAATAATGTTTACTTCGAAACTCGTTTGTGGACCAACGAAGCGAGAAAAAATACCGGAACCCCTTCATAAGTTAAACGAATCTAGTTTTTTTTATAAACTAATAAAAAGAGAAAGTAAGTAAGGGAAAGGTAGGCTTGGAGACGCCGCTGAAGATAAGGACCTTAAAAGTAATTGGGCAATAATTGGCATTTGCTAATAACTACCAAAGAAGGAGCTGTGACACGGTTTTTCTCGTTCTTTTGTCCGGTTATGTATCAAAATATACGTTTAAACGAGTAGAGAAGTTAAAGTAAAAATAAGGCTGAGTGCTGACCATTATTTTTTCTTTTAACCACAAGTGTAACTGTGTGGAATTTTAAATGACTGAAAGGTTTCATTATGCCATGTAGAGACATTAGATTCCAGTAAGTAAGATGACTAAAAGTTCCCTTTAAGGAAGACATGTTCTTTACGATAGGAATTATTAATTATAGCTGCTAAAATTTAAGGAATACCCCAGACATAGTTTTGAATTGCTTTTGAAACCTCTTAAATTTCCATCATATTGGTTTCATTCATAATTTTCATCAAGTTTTTATGAAGAGGGATTTTCCAAAAGTCATACACGATATTTTCTTTAATAAATTATTAATATTCATACTTTTACAAATATTGAAATATATATATCTTTTGGAAGTAAAAAAAATCTTAAAAAAGTGCGACTAACTGAAATTTATTTTCTCATTTGAGCCGTTTCCTTCTGTAAACCAGGTGTACTATTTTATAGCTCATTTCTATGAGGAAAACCAATTTTAATACTTAACTGACCTTGATAAAAGTCAGATAGTTTTACAAACAATATGACAGTGTCCTTAAATTTTAATGGTATACGATGGCAAACTCACTAAATAATAATATCGAACCCCCCCAAAAAATTTAGAAAATTACTAAGGAAAAAAACGGACATAACTAACTATTAAAAGTGAAAACAGGCCCTACAAAATTTACAGCAAAAACAAACTCTCTTGGATGAATGCTCTTTACGATAGGAATTAATAATTATAGCTGCTAAAATTTAAGGAATACCCCAGACATAGTTTTGAATTGCTTTTGAAACCTCTTAAATTTTCCTCATATTGGTTTCATTCATAATTTTCATCAAGTTTTTATGAAGAGGGATTTTCCAAAAGTCATACACGATATTTTCTTTAATAAATTATTAATATTCATACTTTTACAAATATTGAAATATATATATCTTTTGGAAGTAAAAAAAATCTTAAAAAAGTGCGACTAACTGAAATTTATTTTCTCATTTGAGCCGTTTCCTTCTGTAAACCAGGTGTACTATTTTATAGCTCATTTCTATGAGGAAAACCAATTTTAATACTTAACTGACCTTGATAAAAGTCAGATAGTTTTACAAACAATATGACAGTGTCCTTAAATTTTAATGGTATACGATGGCAAACTCACTAAATAATAATATCGAACCCCCCCAAAAAATTTAGAAAATTACTAAGGAAAAAAACGGACATAACTAACTATTAAAAGTGAAAACAGGCCCTACAAAATTTACAGCAAAAACAAACTCTCTTGGATGAATGCTCTTTACGATAGGAATTAATAATTATAGCTGCTAAAATTTAAGGAATACCCCAGACATAGTTTTGAATTGCTTTTGAAACCTCTTAAGGGGTCAGTAAGGTCTTAAATCATAGAACTGGTACATGTATGCTCAAATGATCCCTACATTTTCTAAATTGAGGTATTAACACAGTTTTTTGTGAGTGTGAAGTAAAATACATGTACTTTTGGAATAATTCAGCATGTAGTAAAAAAGTTTTTTAAATTTTTATTTATAAATTAAATAAAAACTTAGAATTTTTCATTTTTGTGTGCAGGATTAAGAGCTAAATAACAAAGAAATTTTTAAACAGTTAGTGTTAAATTAATCTTTAGAGTTGCCTTAATAAGTTATACATCATTTTTTGTAAATTTATTGGAGTAAAAAAAATTTACATACATTGAAAAGGAAATTTTTTCAGTTAAAAAAATTAAAGTTTTCTTTTTTATGCCAAAATTTTTTATTTTCTTGCTATAATTTATAAAAAATGATGTATAACTTATAAAGGCAGCTCTATAGATTAATTTAATACTAATTGTTTAAAAATTTCTTTATTATTTAGCTCTTAATCCTGCACACAAAATGGTATTTAATGAAAAATTCTAAGTTTTTATAGAATTTATAAATAAAAATTTTAAAAACTTTTTTACTACATGATGATATATTCCAAAAGTACAAGTATTTTACTTCGCACTCACAAAAAACTGTGTTAATACCTTAACTAGGAAGATGTAGGGATCATTTGAGCATACATGTACTAGTTCTATGATTTAAGACTTAACTGACCCCTTAAATTTTCATCATATTGGTTTCATTCATAATTTTCATCAAGTTTTTATGAAGAGGGATTTTCCAAAAGTCATACACGATATTTTCTTTAATAAATTATTAATATTCATACTTTTACAAATATTGAAATATATATATCTTTTGGAAGTAAAAAAAATCTTAAAAAAGTGCGACTAACTGAAATTTATTTTCTCATTTGAGCCGTTTCCTTCTGTAAACCAGGTGTACTATTTTATAGCTCATTTCTATGAGGAAAACCAATTTTAATACTTAACTGACCTTGATAAAAGTCAGATAGTTTTACAAACAATATGACAGTGTCCTTAAATTTTAATGGTATACGATGGCAAACTCACTAAATAATAATATCGCTCTGAACCCCCCCCCAAAAATTTAGAAAATTACTAAGGAAAAAAACGGACATAACTAACTATTAAAAATGAAAACAGGCCCTACAAAATTTACAGCAAAAACAAACTCTCTTGAATGAATACTCATATAAAACAGAAAAATTAATCCTATAAATTTACATCCTCTTTATAGCATCCTTCTTAAATACTTTGTCAAATACATTTGAAAGAACTATTAAACATCCCCACCTGATCAAATAATTCTCTCCTGTCAGTGTCAATAAATTACACAAAAATGATCCTTTAACAGGATTTCAGCTCTAAATCTTGTTAAAGCATTAGCTTTTACAGGATTACAAACGACCTTTAAGATTATTTTACAGGTAAAAAATATCTTTTGAGATACTTTCATACTCTCTTCTAGCATATTTAAAAGTAACATTTGTGTGACCTCCATTAATTGAGATGCAAAGAATGATACTGGTGTAAGTCCAAATCACGAAATTTGAAAATTACAATGGATACTGTATTTAGTGTGATAGTAGCTTAAGTCCAGAGTTCAACTGTTGGTAGCCCAAAAAATATCGTCTCCATTAAAACAAACAAGCGCAGTCGCAGAAAACCTTCTATAACTTGAAATCTAATAAAGGTAGTACAAAAATATCGGCAATTATAGATTCTTCTGTATTGGCCTCTGTCAAAACGACCCATTTTGAAACATAAGTCAATACCAACGACTTTGCTCAAAAGTTGGTAGTGACATTGATAAATCGGAAAAAGGAAAAATAAGATTAATTTTATTTTTTCAGGTTTACTTCATTAAATAGTGTTATTTAAATTATCTTAACCTTGTTTTAGATAATTAAATAGACCACAACGCACACACATGTCTGACAATATTATAGATATTTGCGATATTGGACAATTTTGTTACAACAAAAGTCCAATGACAACAAAGTTCTTTGACAGTGACTTAAGTCCAAGGGTGGACTTAAGTCACTGTCATTCTGAGAAACTCAACTATATTCGTTCGATCAAAGGAAATCATAGAAAAGGCGGGAAATTAAGCCAACTCAAATTACACGCAACGGTAATAAGTCTCAATCCGATGTAGCAGATGTTTTCGCACTATAACAAGACATGGAATTCAATAAACATTACAAGGAAATGCCAAATGCACAAATAATCCGTGGTAATTCTATAATTAAGTGCTTTGTAAAAAAAAGCGCTGCTTCTTTATGAAGCCTGAAGCCACACGATAGAAAGAAAAGGTTTTTTTTATTTTCATGGTCCTCTCTTTCGTGTATGAGAAACCCCGGTTTATCGAATTAGGAAAAAAAACTTGTCGAATTTCCGATATCCTACCAACTGGAACTTTTAGCATGTTTTTTTTGGTAGAGTCATTCAGCATCAGTTGTGGTTTACTCTTTTATTGAGGAAATTTTCACGAACAAATCACCTTGGTCAAGGCTATTCTCAAAATAGTTAGCTGTTCAATATCAAAGAAAGTTGGATATCAACATTTCGTTATTTTTTTCTATGTAGCGTCAGACACATGGCACATTGACCAGTCAAATTAAAATTATTATTGTTTTAAAGCCTGAAACACACAGAATGTAGTCAGTCAGATCGAGAAGGATCAATGAATTATTCTACTTTAATGCATCTTATAACTGAAAAAAGTTTAAATCATTTTGGAACGTTAATGCTAAAATCAACTTCATAATTTCTTATTTTTAAAAAAATATCAATAAATATTTTTGAGTTACTAACACGTATGTTAAATTTCTATAACAGTTAAATAAATAAAAGCACATTAAAAAGGGTGTACTTAGAAGTTTTGCATTACTTTTAACACTCCTGTCAAATATGTCAAGTTTACGTAATTGCAACTAGAAATGAACCAAAATTGGGCAAATCTTGAACATTTGTTCTACTTGACCTTTAATTTTTCTTGAACGGCTTTCCATCCCAACTGATGAATCCCCTGCACCACAAAGAGAAAAAAAAGTTCCTTTCTTCACTTCCAGAAAAGATCGGTTCCCTGATTCCCCTTCATCTGTGAATCCGCGATAAATGACCACCGAACGGTTCATCGACACCAAAAGTCCGTCACGGTTCCATCGAGGAACTGGTTCCAATGTAATTGAAAAGGGACACATTCTGATGTTTACTTTCTTTCGGCGAGGGGGTGATCCGCCCACGCTTTGGGCTAACAGTTTCTCACGGAGAAGAAAGCGCGCGCCCTCAGAATAGCGGAGTCACGATTTTGGAATATTGAATTCCTCAAAGGTCGAGTCTTATATCGGACCGTCTTAACCTTTAGAAAAACCTTTTCCCAGTCCTACCCGTGAAAATTCCATGTAATTCATTCATTGATGCACAATTCCATAACCAGGGTGAATAGAGGGGTAGTTGTAGTTGACCCCCTCCTCCATACAACAAGGCGCATCCGTTAACAATATTGAGATTTCCTTTTTTTTTCATTTATAAATATGTTAAAATTAATTTTTATATTCCTTGAATGTTATAAAGCTAAATGCAAAAATTTTATAAGGAAATAGTCTATATTTTTCAAAATGAGTAGCAATTACCTGAACCGTACCAATTCCGGAAAGTTAAAAAAAAACTCAAGTGAGGTCTTCTGTTATGGCCACATTCATACCTTTTATCATTCTCAAATGCTATTCTGAACACAGTATTTTTCATACGACGACTTAAACCTGGATCACCAAGCTATTATTGTCCTCTGATGGCTGTTATTTTGTATTTGTCCCTAAGCAATAATTTTAAATGTTCAGGAACATTTTAAATTATTTTTACATAGGACATATAGGACTATATATACTATGAACTTTCTTTTGGGTTGTACAAGGACCTTGGGTTGTGTATATTGCAAGGAGGCCTCTTTAACAAAAAATTTCCCCCTTTCTTATTCATAGTTTTTTGAAATCATTCATTATGATTCAAAAGTATCAAAAAAGTTAATATAATGCATATTTAAATGCTTAATATATTTGGATATTTATGCTGTCCTCTTGCCAAATTACTTATTATTTGTATTTTTTAATATTATTATATTTCTTTGAATTCCCCTGGTCACTTCTTAACATCTTCTCGTATACCCTTAGAATATTTTTTGCACCTTCTTCCAGACTTAAATCGTGTTTACTGAAGCAAAACACCCATATTAATATTCCCCATTAAAATTACTGGTTCATACTTAACAAAATGAGTGTTAGGCTGAAAAAACAAGGTGGAGTTCTTATCACGAAGTGACTCTCGATGACCCTACCCTTTATAAGCCCATATCTTATCCTCACCAAACCTCTATATCCTCTATCTGCAATAAGGCGTTCACCTCATTCATTATGAATTCCTTTTTAAAACAATAAAATCGGGGGAATCTAAATAACCCAAGTCCTGATAACCTGTTTGTGTGTTGCACAGCAGCTTGGCAAAGTGTGATATAAGCAAGGTTTAAGCAGTTACACGTCTAATTCCGATTTTTCATTCCTTAAAAATGCCGCCCGAATTAATCCTCTTATCAATGGTATGAACACACACCCGTTGAACTCAACCGATTAAAAGAATGAATAGGCCTTTTTAGAACACTAACTTAATAGTTTTGTTCCGTTCACGTACGTATATTACAGCAGTAAAAAAGGATGGATAAATAGCAAAAGGGAACACAATTTAATTTTCGGCATTAAAAAGGGATTGCTAAAGGCTGTCTTTAATCTCGTAATGAGACTTATTTCTTAAATATTTTTATCTTTTAATGCAACTTTTACTCTGGCTTACTTTCACAAATACAAGTTAGAAAAATATATTCATAGAAAAATTACCTTTAAGTTAGAAAACACCAGAAAAGCGAAAATAATTTTTTTGGAGTTCTTTAATAGTTCAGATTTTTCAATATTAATTTTGTGTAACATCCAAAAGATAAAAATTATTAATTAAAAATTGTCTCTCTCTCTTAAATATACACATCATCCACAGAGATTCATTCATAAATTCATTGAATTTTTGAAGTTTTTATCTTAGAGCTGTTAATATTCCACCCTCGTTAACCATTTTTTACGAAACATATTTGTTACCAATTACAAAAGCCTCTGAAATCTATTGCGGTTTT
Source organism: Tetragnatha versicolor (assembly GCA_024610705.1). Taxonomy (NCBI): domain Eukaryota; kingdom Metazoa; phylum Arthropoda; class Arachnida; order Araneae; family Tetragnathidae; genus Tetragnatha; species Tetragnatha versicolor. The sequence continues at coordinate 7,328,850 of JANDEH010000022.1, forward strand.
CCTTGAAGAGTTTTTCCTTATGCTTGTTATATTGATAACCTGTACTAGGAAATGTTCAAATTAGATCACCACAACAGCTCACTGTCCAATTCAGTGGCGTAGACAGAGGGGGTGCAACGGGTCTTTTGCACCCCCCAAGCCCAAAACTTTTTTCTTTGTGAAATTAAATATTTCAGAATTTATTTTATTCCCCTATTCCCGAAATCCGGATTAGGTACACCAGAACAATTTAAAAACCAGTTTTTAGGTTCAAATTTTCAAAAATTTTATGGGGGAGGACCCCCAGACCCGTTTGGTACTTGTATCTTCTTACAACTCTAACTTATATTCCCACGGTTCCTGTTACAACTCTATTTTATATTAAGTTTGTCAAAATGTAAAAATTCTACCATAAAACCTGTACCTGAAATTCGGATGAGGCGTACCAAAACGAGTTGAAAAAGTGGGGTTTTTTTACTTAAATTTCCAAAAAATTTCTGGGGGAGGACCCCCAGAACCCCCTTTTAATATGTTGGAGCATGATAATTCACTACCTTTTCCATATTAAGATCATCAATTGGATTATGAAAATTATTAGCCCCCCATAAAAAACCAACTCCAGCTTATATTTATGATTTTAAGTAAATAAAATGTTCTTGTTGACTCATTTCATTTATGAGTGTTGATGATATACTTTGTTGTTAAATGGATTTCTTTGTTTCATAATTAAAATAACCATTAATTTATTTCAATATTAAGTTATTCATTCAGCGAGAAAAAAATTAGTGTAATTCAAAACCTTATTTTTTTTTCATTTCGATATCATCATGCACCCCCCGAAAATAATTTCTGGCTACGCCACTGGTCCAATTAATGGTGTTAGTTGCATTCCTTTTTTTAGAGGGCTCCTACTAAAATAGATAATTAGGAACCCATATGTTTGTCTCTCGTACCTAAAGGCTACCAGGCTACATGGATGTGGCTGATAGCTGATACCACTACGTAAAAAAATTATTAGTTATATTTTGTCAATATATCATCTACACATAAAATAGATTACACAAAATTAACTTATTCCTTTAAAACATATATACGTCTTTTGAAGTATTAAATTTACTAGATATTTTTATTTTCAAGAAATTAAGTTGACCACAGTATAAAATCATAGAGGAGATATAACAGAGAATATAGAAGAGATATGTTATATCTTCTCTATGTATAAAATTATGTTAAGAATTGGAATATCGCTTTGATATTGACGAATGTTATTTTTCTAATCAGTACTTCGATATGTAAATTTTGGAAACAAACCATATAATATAAATGTAATTATTCAACGGCGTCAGCAGAATTTTTCAGACTTGTTTGCTCCCGAAATACTGCGAAAATCTTCGAAGACATTTTCATAAGAGGATCAAAACAACAATCCCCATGGCAACCTGGCAACCAATGGAAAAATTAGGGGACGTGAAAGGGAGGGCATGCACCTGCCCCGTATCGTTGTTCCCATGCGGCGGGGCCAGATGGCAGAAGCCCCCTCCGTTTCCGCTGCATACCGGAAGCCGCCGCACTTTTACTAGGGACACCTTTCGGGGTGGTTGGTGCTCTTCTCAACAATGGAAATTCCTCCTTTCACTGTGCTGCACTTGATGGGGTGTAGGAGGACAGGGTTCCATGGGAATCATCTGTGCCGCTGGCACTGGGGTGAAGGATGGTGGCACTGTGAGAGGATGCAGGAGAATGGTTATGGCACAGTTGTTATGGTGGTATTACATTTATTTCACTTTTTGAGGTGATATTTTCTAACTTGTCGGCTATATGGAATAGAGAATTTATGCTTCTTTTAACCCGTTTTTAAATCCAACTATTTTAGGGCTGATTTCAAGATAGTTAGAAGATTCACTTCCCCCCCATCTAAATAATTACTTATATTTACTTATCCTGGAGTATTCCTCGAACTCCTGGCGGTAGTACTTGAGTACAGAGAATTCTTTAAGTGCCACTAAAGTATACCAACAAAGTATCACTAGAGTACTAGTTCCCCCAGAGTACCCCTGAAAATACAATGAGACAATGTATTCTAACGGTTCTGTTAATTTTTCCTTGAAAAATCTCCGATGTACAAGAAGTCAAGAAGTGGTCCTCAGGTGTCACCAAAAGGTTCTTGAACTCCCAAATGTCCATAAATAAGTTGTGTTAGAACACCACATTTAAAGGTTATTTTTTTTTATCTTAGGGCCTAATATTATACGTACCAATATTTTAACATTTAGTGTTTAAATCCAAATAACTACATTTAACCTTTTATGTACAAGTAAAGGGAGGATCAAAAATACTTTTGAGATCCCATTTTTCTTTGTAAATCTTTTCATCTTAATCCCCCAAACATGGGCGTCATTTAGGGGAGGCTTACACTGGGAGGCTTTTACAGGGGAGGCTTTTCACTGTTATGTGAAAAATAGCTACAAGTGTCCCTTGAAAATTCTGTAACTTCCAACAAGAGCTTTGGGCGCAACTCAAAAGAATATAAAACACTACTTTTGAGAGTTAAATTTTTAAAAAATTTCTGGAGGAAGACCCCAGCCCCCTCTAAAATTATCGGGTCTGTTATTCAGTGTTTTTCCTTTTGAAAACTCTGCCGCTTACATGAAGCTTTTCTTTTTTAGTGCTCCCCAAAGAGTTGGAAAAAGAGATAAAACACTAGGTTAAAGTGGTAATTTCAAAAACATTTCTGGTGGAGGACTCCCAGCCCCCTCTAAAATTTTTACGTCGGTTATGCAGTTTTTCCTTTTAGAAGTCTGCCACTTACGCACAGCTTTTCCCTTTAGGAGCTCCCCAATGAGTTTGAAAAAGAGATAAAACACTAGTTTAAAGGGGAATTTAAAAAAAAATCTATCAGAGTGAGGACCCTTGAAACTTTGGACATTTATTTACAACTGTTTTCCCTGTGGTTTGCAAGAAACTTTTCTCTTGAGCTAAAATACTACTTTAAGAGGCAAATTTTCAATTTGGGGATACCTTAAAAAGTAAGTTGAGGCAACCCTCCCAAAAAAGTCTAGTTACAGACCCTCTTTAAAAATCCTTGCCCCCACAACCAAAAACTGAAATGACGCCCCTGCCCCCAAAGAAGTAAATGACTCCAGGAGATGAACACGAAGCTCAGTAAAATTCTAACGATGTTTATTTAACGGAACAGAATAGAGAATCTAATGCTAAAGCTGGAAAATGAAATTTGTACAGGCTTATGTACAGAAATAATGAGTGAAAGTTACAATTAATGTATTCTTCTTGCTTCTGGCGCTGACTTCGCACATTTCCGCTACACCCCTTTCCCTTACCAAAAAAGTCTAGATATTTGTCCGAACTATCTTATTTATTCAATAGGTGTGTAATAATACAATAAGACCGTAGAAACTAAACACTATACGTCTGTCATTTTATACGGATATCATATTTGAAATTCAAAACTATTTCAGAATTGTTTGTTTAGCTTTATCTGTAAAGCTTCGTGAGAACGCATGACAAGATATCAATTCCATTTGGAGTATATTCTATCTTTGGAAACTTCGAAGAACAAAAAAGATTTTACCAGTGCAGTGTTAGAAGAACAAAGGAAAAGATGAGAGATTCCGACCTAAATATTTAGTTTTTTACTTTCACGATGCTCTTTCTCATCAAAAGAAGATCAACAAAACTTAATATTTATTTTCAAGTTTCAAAGCTATGTGAGATTTAAGAAAAATGTTTTCTAAGTTAACTGTGTAGAAATTGCACTATAACACATTAAAATAAAAACCTCGTCCGAAATTAAAAATGACCCTCATTGCTGTTTTTTCTAATCTCTAATTCATGGTGATTTTAGATCTTTTCTCTTTGTAAAACCAAAACAATACAGTACAATATGTGAGAGGATTATATTATTTAGCAGGGGTTCCCAACCTTTTTGCACCTGCGTATCACTTGACTTTTTGAGAAATTTTGGCGTACCACCAGACCTAAATATTTTAATAAACGTAATATATTTACTCTTCTAAAAGTGTTTAAAGGCTTGTTGAATTAAATTCCTGAGAAAACTTCATATTTAATGGTTAGACATTTGTTTATTTATAACATGCTTATAATAAAGGAGAAATAAAAAGATGAAAATGGTATTAATTTACAGTTTAGTTTATTATACCTGTAGGTCTAAAAACATACAAATAAAAAATTAGTATAAACTCAGCAAAAAATTAATCATCATACAAAATATACTTTTATAGTCTTAAGTGCGAAATTTGTTGTTGTTTGCCTGTGATTAAAATATCAACATTAGGATAAGGAGTAATAGAACTTATCTTCACTCTTAAGTCCTTTTCAATACTTATTCTGCTTCTATGTTTATTTTTTATGTACTACAAGAGTTTAGAAAATTCACTCTTACACAAGTAACTCGTAACAAATGGCATCAAAAATAGCAGAGCTTGCCGGAAGATCAAAGGGTACTCGGTTTTACATCCGATCCAGAAGTTAATTAAAGATTTCTCTTTAAAATAATCTTTCATGGAACTATCTTCTGTAAGATCGATAAAACTTTCTTTTAGTGCTTTGACACCTGAAACGTTCCCGCGTACCACCGGTTGGGAACCCCTGTTATAAAGGATTATAGATTTTGAGGCTATTTTCATAAAAGAAAAAATATTCTTAACTGCTTAAAGTAATGCGAGGGTTCTTCAAGACCTTGTCCATCTTAAAACTTTAATAACCCAATGATGGCTGGGATCTTAGACTTCTATTAACTAGCTCTTTTTTACACCCCCAAATATGTATTGTAACAATATTAGGTTTTTCCATTAAGACTATGACAACTTTTACTTTTAGATTCTCCCTAATAGACATATTATGACAATCCTTACTTTTACTCATTACCTTTGTGATCTTAGTAACAACAACCGTGAAACTCTTCAATATCACATAATCATTACCAATGTTGTTTTTCGTTATTCCCTCCTATAAGATACTACGTTCCCTGTGTAAAAGAAAACATTCAGATATCAAAAACAGTGAAAATTAAAGGAAGTGCACTAAATACATTAAATTAAATGAATTAATGAAATTCAAGCTCATCCCCCAAAAGACTGTGTCACGTGTGAATGGACAATGGACATCTGAGGTAGTTTCCGTGACCTTCAGAGTCTGAAAATCGTCTCTTTGAAGAGTGGAGTAATCACCATTTACCTCCCATTTTAGGGGCTATTATTTTTGCACATTACCTGTCTATTTTCGTTTTTTATGTGTCTCGCTGCATCCTTTGAAGCAATCTATGCATGCCCCTTTGTTGGTTTTGACTACCTACTTAACTTTTTTTCTGAGAAAAGTAGAATGAGGGGACCGATTTTCTCTCATAGGAAGAATATATAGTTGCAGAAGTTGTGACAAAAACTCAGTTTTGACTATCGTGTGAAGTATGGAAATGTATTCACCGCGTAATTCAATGTATTCACCGCGTTTAAAAGCAAAAGAACCAGCTTCTTTGTATTGACTGTAAAATTACACATCCATGAAAATTACGCATCCATGAAAATCAAGACGATAAATTAATTACAAATTTACAAAATACGCACTTCAAAAACTCTATAGAAAAAATATTTCAGAAACCTTTTTATAGTTCCCAAATTAACATATCCAACCTCAGTAGGTGATGCCATGAGCAGAGCTGTTACAGAACGTGAGACTTTAAGTCATAGTCAGCTGAGGGAAACCTCTTGGTTTCCCCAAGTTAACTTGGTTCTCCTTTTATCGATCCCAAAGGGGTGAAAGGCTGACTCTGCAAAGTTACATTTGCAAATTTCTAAGAAAAGATTAATTTGCTTTCTTTCGCTAAAAACCATTCGCATACACTCTTACATAATCACACATCACAAAATGCGCTGTTCTGAAAATTTAAAGCCCGTTTTCAGAAATGGCAGAAACTAAAACGCAATTCAAAGATCCAAGAATGATAGGAAAAGAAACGAACGACTCTAATTTAAAAACTAATCAGAGTCGCAATAAAAAACCGGGAAGAACCGAAGAATATTACTTGCGAGTTTAAGAATCTGCTTAACCAGCTGTCAGGGACTGAGGGCTGATTATAGAGCTTGAGAGGTAATCAAAAGAGAAGATCCGCTAACTGATGAAGGACTGAGGTACACGAATGCATTCTTGTGGTTGTAAAAGGTTGAGAGACCTTGAATATTTTTCAAAGAAAGATTCGAGACCCCGCTTTCGTGGAAGATACTGTGATTGACCGAGAAAAAAATATTCAGAACAAACACTTTGAATAGGTGATTGCTTCTCAAAGAAGCTAAGTTTCTAAAAAAAAGATTGCCTTTAAAAGTAGTGTTTAAATCTGAAAAAATATCCAAACTTGGGGTGTCAATGAGAGTTTTTATAAAGACATCAATGACTTTATGAATAAAACAAATATGATATGATATGATAAAAACAAATTAATTTTGCGAAGATCGTCTTAAAATACAAGTCTGATTCATTCCTGCCCACAAACTATAATAACTTCAATGATAAGTTTAAATCGGTAATTTTTTATTGTTTTGAAACTTTAATTGGAAGAATTATTGTATCACTTTCGTATGTCTAAAATTTAATTTTTGTTTTTCTTAATCTCTATTTTTATAAAACGAAGGGAAAAATTTATCCTGCTGATCCGTAGCTGGGGTAAAAACGTTCAGTCTTTAACATCCTCTGGAACACGGCATAAGCATAACATTTCGAGTAACTTTATTATTGAAGCAAAATAATTGATCATTCGTAATTATTTTTAGTTAACATTTGTTTCCATAAAACTATTCTTTAAGTATATTTTCTCAAGGCAAAGAGTAATGGAGTAATGGCCCTTCCTTATTTTTGGATTATCGGTCATCTTATTAAATTTTTTATTCTTAAAAGTAAAAGGGTAATTTTTGTGGAAATTGTATAATCCATTGTATTTTTGCTTCAGACAGCTTTACTCTCAATGAAAGGAAAATAATTTATGGATTACTGTGAAAATTCTAATTATTACATACAGAAGATAAATTAACTTATTTCCCATTGAAACCATACACTCACACAGGTTCGGTATAAATTTTCGATGAGTTCAATGATGTCATTATTAAAAGCTTGAACATAGTATCGAATATCGATATTATTAATACGATATACAAACTCCAGTAATTATAAAAAAAATATAAGCAAATAATTAACTAATTTCATTAATGTTAGGTCAAACACGTATTTCATTCTTTCGTGTAGGAAAAGGCTTCTTAAAAAGTGGGAGTTACAATTTGGAACCTATCATCCCTCTCAGAAGATAAGACGAATAAATTTGTTAAGAAGCCAGGTGTTCAAATCTCGTTCTTTTAATAACTAAGCAGCTGAAAGTTCCGAAACAGGAGGTTAAGGTCAGAAAACTACTTTACACGCCTCATTCTCTAGTCTGTGAGTAAAATGATGATATTTATAGCTACTAAATGCTACTGAATGTTTAGGAAGAGTTCATTTTTGTTAAAGGAAAATTTAAATTATACGCTTTTATGGATGTAATGGACTTTAATGGACGCTTTTAGGGTCCTTTACCTAGAATGGTAACCTCCCATGTCAAAATCTCAATGATTGGCCCGTAAGAGCTGCCTAAAATATGGGATCCGTTCAAAATCCCAACAATCAGTTGCCCGACAGGTACGTTTGCCCGAGACAATTCTCCCTCCTTCCTTCCTTGTATCGCAATGAATATGAAGATGATGATGTCGGGCAAACGTACCTTTCGGGCAACTGATTGTCGAGATTTCGAACTACTAGACCCTACCATCTACCATAAGAATAATGATATTTAATGAGTAGCTACCACATTTTCTTTAACGCTTCGGGATAGCTTCTCATTCAAATCTTCGTGAATACAACATCACTTACATTTGACTGCTTTAAATATCCGACCAAACTACACTTAAAACAAAAATAAAACTGTCTTTCACTTCCCTTCTCATCACACGTGCCGACAAGGATAAAAAAAACGAATCCCCGCATCAAAAACCTACCCAAGACGAACACGATCGACCAAAATCAACACCTACAAATCCAGAAAAAGATACACTGCCTCGCAAATCCCTCAAAAACTCCCATCTCTTTTTACGTATCCGGATCCTTTTGACCAATACTTTTCCTCTCCGCCTCCCTCCAAGCGTGGTGGACACTTGTCGGCTTCCGAAAGAAAGTGTTGCGTGTCGGCGAGGTAGGGAAGACATCCCCCCTGAAGATTCACTCGAAGGTTATCGACAGACACGCTTCACTCCGGTCGAGCTAAGTCATCTGATATTGTTTCGCTAGCTTAGTCTAATCTGAGGAATTGGTGAGTAATATCGTTGGGTTTTGCCGAAGATATATTGATGAGTAAGACACATTGTGAATCAAGAATAAAGAAATTTAAATCATTATACGCATATCTTCCACGGAAGTTATAATTACTCTCCATTAGGATTCAAGCATCAATCGAGAATGGTTGTGCATAAACTACAGGTTTTAGGAATTTTGACTGCAAGGTTCATAAAGTGTTATCGTGAAATATCCTTATTATTGCAACTGTTGATATAGAAATTTCGTGTTGCTTAGAGAATAAAAGTAGATTGAATTACAAAATCACAAATTTGAGTTCAACATGAATATATCTTTCACTGGTAAATGCGAAAAAAACACTTTGGAAACGCTAAGAATTTGGGAAGCATATTTACAAAGGATCAAATCTGTCTCATTAATTTTATTATTCATAACTCAATAAATAAAATAAAATTCAAAAAATAATAAAAAAAATTCGCCAATGGTTCCCCTGTCTTGAGCTTTTGTAAATATGTATTCGGACACTATTTGAACTCTATGAACATCCGTCTCTTTAGCGAAAAAACGGTTAAAACTTTAAGTTACTTTAAAATTTGTCACGCGGATTACTAAAGAGGAATCTTAAAAAAATAAAAAATTTTAATCTTTTCTGTGTGTCTAGAAAAGACCAGGAAAAATTATGTTCGTAACAGTTTAAGTAGAAGGACGTCTAAAAGGGAGAAAACAACCAAAGAAGACTAAAATGCTTCAAGTAGTTGAAGAATCGTTAATGACTTATTTAAGAGTTAAATTGTCTCTCAACTAACGATTAAGAGCTAATTGGCCCTATTGGTATGGTAAGATGGTATCTCATGTAAATTATAAATTTCTGGAATTTTTTTTACCTAGAACCTTAGTACTTAACTAAATGGGCATAACTAGAATTCTTTGTATACCATGGATATTTTTCTTTTTCCATGTTTCAATGTTGAAACGAAAATATAAATGTCAAAACAAGAAAAAGCAGAGTTTAAAAAATACTTTTTTTTATTATACAGTTCTCAAAGTACTTAACTTTTATTACAGAAAAATTTCTCCGAGAATCATAGTTTCAATTAAAAATTATAAAAAAACTGCAAATACCTTTTTAATATTAAATAGTTAGACACAATAGCGGATCTACGGTGTGGCACGGGGGCACTTGCCCCCCCCCAGAAGGGTAAAAATGTATTGGATAAAATGTCATCTGAAGATGATTTCTATAAGAAAATCGTAATTTTGAAGCTGTTAATTTCTTTAATGTTTAGCTTTATGGCCAAAGAAGTATCCTTCAATATTTTCAAAAACATCGCAGTTTCTGCTGCTGGAGATGCTTTAAAAATCCTGATGGTGCCCCCCAGAAGTCAAACCTGAATCCGCCCCTGGTTATACAAGTATATTCCACAAAAGATTAACAGGAAAATAAGAGTATGAAAATGAACTCATCACCGATAATAATAGAAACTACCAAAGAAAAAACTCAGAAAGCGGTTATAGAATACTTTCAAAAGTTCGTTGGAACACTTCGAACCAAAAATAACCTCGCACCAGTCAAAAACAGAACAAAATAAGCTCCTTTACTATTTAAATACGGAAAATTTCAAACCAGTTTAGAACATTAACTGCAACCACCCACTTCCAAACGACAATGGAACCGAATCACGAAGCAGACAACCCCAAAGGATAACGCCCAAAAAAAGAATCTATCATCCCAGCATTTACTAAATTAAACTTTCTCAACTTGAGTATATCGCTTCTCAACTAGGCCATCCAGTGAAAGGATTCATTAGGTTAATCTTCTTTAGGAATATTAAGTCCGTTGTCGGTCTCTTTGCAGATTCAATTACTGTCCAGATTGAGGAAAATGGCGGAAGATATGCTGTAATGTGCCCGTATTAATTACACCTTTCCATTCATGTCTGGTGAAGCGATCGTGCGACAGATGTGGAATAATTTTTCAATGCCCAATGTGCGCGTGTTTGCTCACGCGGAAAGTGATATTGTTTCTAGACGGGGTGTTTTAAGCCAAGTCCGTGTATTTTTAACTGTTCTAAATTTTTAAATGCGGATTATTTTAAAGTTTTTAACAGCATACCCATTTTAGCATAGCAAAAGTCTTCAATTTCTTTTTAACCCTCTACTGCCCTTAGTAGCAAATATGCTACCAAAAGTTGAGCTTCCATTTTCAGCATAAAGCAGCAATTTTTAGCATATTTTTAAAATATTGTAGCAATAATTGCACCTTCTGGTGCTATAATTTATAAAGTTTATTTTCAGTCCCCAGTTTCAAATCTTTTTTAAATTTTTTGAATTAAAATTAAAAAAAATAAAAAATGACAAATAAGACTGATAAATTATGTTTGGATTTTTATAATTAATCGACCCAGCGTTTCTCTTAGAAACAAAGTCATCTGATCTTATATTACCATCTGAGGATGTAGCAAATATAAAAATGGAAAAAATATCGAAAAAATAAGTAAATACATAGTCTGAATCTTTGTAATTAATATGAAACCAAATTTTTATATCAAAGAAATTAATAATTCACTGAAAGAAAATACTGTTAAAAAGTAATAATAGTTTACGACCTGGTAATAAAATGTCTTCGTATAAGTAACAGCAAATTTTTTGTCCCTCTGAATAACTAAGCAAATAGTTTTTTGTAACATTATCCTTTTTCATGCTCTCTCCTTAAGATCTACACTGACGGGTCTAAAGATACTGATGGAAATTCTGGAAGCAGCGCGGTCATTGAGTTCAACAACCAGACACAAGAATTAAGACATACAAACCCCAGAGGATATTCCGTAATCAATGCGGAACTCAAAGCGATCGAGATGGGTCTAAATTTTTTAGATAAATCCTCACCAAACAAGACGGTCTTTTTTGTGGATTCGTTGGCAGCTCTTCAGGAATTGAAAAAGTGTTTTACAAGCTCGAAATTACTATTAAAAGAAATCGCAATATGCATTGACTCACTCCACAAGGACTCCACATTGACATTCCAATGGATTCCTTCCCATATAGGGTTGAACGGAAATGAGACGGCCGACAAGCTTGCTAAAGCTGCTGCTGTCCCTATTTCAACAACCGACTTTGACCATTTTAAATCTCTTCAAAGGAAGGCATTAAAACAACAAGGTCTCCTTTGTGCGTCTCGCTCTCACCACTGGTATGTGCCCGATGTCCCAGGGATTCACCTTGCCTCTGACCTGAGTCGCCGTGAGTTCTCTTGCCTGTCACGTCTGCGGACTGGTCACACGAGAGCCCTTAAATTTATTGACGGGGAAAAGGTATTTCCAACCTGTACCATCTGCAATATAGATCAGGCTTCGCCAGAGCATCTTCTTCAATGCATGGAGGTTTCAATGGAGGAACTTTTCTCTGCTACCCCTTCACAAAAAATATTGGACTTCCTTAATGTTTTCGACTTATTTGGCATAATCTAAATTCTTGTACTTTTGCTTTTTCTTTTGTCTATGTATTTGTGCTTATGCACTAGGGATAATAAAAAAAAAAATGCTCTCTCCTGAGAAGAATCTCTCAATGGAGCGAAAAGCGGGGAGTTATTTATGTATACATCCCATTTTCTCCTCAGTAATCCGAAAATTTGATCATAAAACCAGATTTCCGTACCTCATTTTTGAGGCTTTTTTTGCCGCGATGTTAGGGGTCAATGAGACTTAGGAAGATATGTTTGAACTTGTTTTGTATGTGTTAGAAATTCACAAGTTTTTTGTTCAGACTAATAGTTACTATTGAAATATAATAGTAACTTGTTCGATTCAAAGACATTAAATAAATTTTTATTTGTGCCTAATAGTTACGCATAATGTATGTCCACCAAATTTTTGAATTTTGAAGTAATTTCCTATCTGTTCCTGAAAGATTAAAAATATTAAGATGATATGATAATCAATTTTTATAAAATCGTTCAATTTAAATAAAATGGTATCCAATTAAATTTTAAGATTAAAAAAGATAAGAAAAACATCATTAAATAAATTCAAGTTTGTAACTGTCTTCTTTTACTATAATATAAGGAGGACTAAGACCCATGCACCAAGATATTATAAAAAAGTATTGAAAATAACTCTGAATGATTCATTAAAATAGGTATTTCCAAAATTTAATGCTAATTAACAAGATATCCAAAAACAACGTTATGAGTGTCAACACTTTCTCAATCTGATGCAATCTTTCACAAGTAATAAGCCTAAGATAGATTAAAGCCATCGATTTAAAATAGCTAAACTAATTAATATTACGTATATACCTTATATACCTTCCGTACCTACCGTATATACCTTCTTAGTATTTTTCTCACTCTTCTTTATACTAAACATACCTTATCCGCAGAAGAAATACCTTTACCTTATCCTAAAGTTATAATTCAATCAAGACGAATAAAAAACAGAACCATTGACTTTAAAAGATTTCCCATCACCCACCAGACAAAACAGTTTTCCGATTTCGCAAACGGTTCGTCTTATTATTTCCCAGCCAATGCCAACCGACGAGTTTTGATGTCTCTGTCCGCACGAATTCCCGATTACTCTCCATTGTGAGTTAGCTGATCTCTTTTCTCTGCATTCCGGAAGATGCTCTGTACCATCCAGCGGATCGTCATAATATCTTCTGTATACATGACCATTGTTGAGAAATACTGCAAATCCGAGGATTTCGCCTCTTTAGCTCCAGTTTGCGTTGTAAAGAAAAGGAAGACGGTTTACACATAGCTTTTAGTGAGGTCTTCCTTTCTTTCGATGGGCTCACGAATTAGAGAAGCCTTTCATAAAAGATTTCTTTTTGGATTTTCATTCTAATCTTGTTTTTTTCCGTTAGGAGAGTGTTTATTGTTTCGGTTTTGTTGAGGGAGGGTTAAAGGTATAACTAGACTAGTTTCACCGTGGAAAGAGATGAGGTGAAAAGGTCAACCAGACTTTAAAAAAATGTTTTGTTTTTTACCGACTACTTTTGAAAAAGAGGTGAGTATTAATTGGTATGATGTTAAATTTAACTAATGTCCAATTTAAAAATTTTATTCACATTTTTCCTCGAACTATTTTCTAAGGGTATGCAATTTTTCATAATTTCCCATCAGTTGTTTACGTTATAAAATTTGGTGATTAAATTTTATTAATGAAAGATGACATCAAAGAGAATAATGCATTAGAGAAGATAGCGGAAACTTCTTAAGGGTGCGTTATTTTAGACGCAAAATATTTTTTATCTTATATTTTTTTTCTAATTTTAACACAATAATGTTTACATAGAAAACCCCATGCCTTTTTACTATAAAATAATTGCTTATTTATGTTTTCAGTTTAAACAGAAAAGTAGAAAGAAGTTAGTTTTTACTGGGATATAGTCACCGTCTATGGTAGTGTTTCCAAACATTTTTCTGTCCACGCCCCACCAAAGCTTTTCGCAATATTCCATGCCCCCCCCATGTAAGATTACACATAAATTTTTACGCTCAAAATTCAGTTTAAAAACTTAATTGGTTGATTTTTAAAAAATGACGGACATGTTTAGAAAGCTAGTTAATGTTCCCAACATAAAATGGTGAACTTAAATTTGTAATGCAAAAAAAATTTTAATCAAATAAATTTTCATAAAATTCAAAAATTTAGTATTAAATAATTACAGTTATTAACAATGTTAATGAAATTCTTGCAGTGTCGTAGTAAGTTTTAAATGACTTAACAAGAATAATTCGGGTAACTGGCGGTTCCACCCCCAGAAAATTTTTGAAATTTGCCTCTTTAAAAATGTTTTAGTTCATTTTGAGACCATTTAGATTACACCCAGAGACCTGCTCATTCTAAGTAACAGAATTTTCAAGGAAAAACAGTACATGGTAAATAAACAACTGGTTATGAGGGGGGTGTTTGGGGGTCTTCCCCTAAAACATTTTGGAATTTTCCCACCTAGAGGGGAGCAATTAGGTTGGAAATTGTCAAATTGCCCCCCGGTGGGGCGTGAGCCCCAATTTTGGAAACACTAATAATTACAGATATTAACACTAATAATTACAAATGAATCGTCAGTTTGAAGAAGGGAATAAGTCCAAAAATCAAGTTTTGAGAAAATCGAAAAAAACTGTATAAGTAAAGGAATTTTCATTGTATAACCGCCAAATTTTTACTGGAAGTTCAGAACCCTATTTAGAAAACAGAGCAATCATCAAAACAAATATAAGTGTATTCAAAAATATTTTACATCCAAAATAAGTTGATGGACTTATTCCCTTCTTCCACCTTATGAAATTTTTCTGATGAAAATATCTTTAAAAACCCTTAAAATCACATTTAAATTATATTTCTCCTTAGTTTACACCACAAAAGGGTGAAATAAAAAGAATAAGACAAATGAAATTCAAAATTATAGTGAAACTGGGTTATTAAAGCAGTATCAATGGAGTGAGTGAATATGAATGGAGTCAAACATTCCCTACATAAAAAAAAGTTTGAAAAACATTAAAATTAAGAGAAAATTTTATTTTAACTTAGTTTACAGCACAAAGAATATGAGGAGAAAGAAAAATTAACTTTGATTCCAAATTAGCTTAAAAAATACAATGAATGGACATCGATTTCACAACTTCAAGGGGCGATATCTTCCTATAGGGGTTAGTTATTGTTCCCCTCTTTTCACCCATGTGTAGAGCAAAGCTTAGAGATTGTCTTGAGCACAAAAAGTCAATTTGTCATTTTTTGGACTTATTCCCTTCTTCAAACTGACGATTCAAATATATTAGATGATATCACAATTATCTTTATATTGACAATATGTTGTAAAGCTGCATAAAACAACTTCAATTTTTTCCATAAAAATTGACTACGACGAATTCCTGCACCATGACCAAAAATCTTCACCCATGACAAAGCTGTCAACAACAGCCTTTTCGCTGTTAAATAAAATGCAATAAAAAATAAAAGAGCTGCATTTGTTTAAATACGGATCTAAACAGGGGTGCGTGAAACAAATGTGCATTTTATACCATTTTGGTTTAGATTCACTAAAGGAAAAAACTACAGTAAACATCTGTTTAAATGCATATGCTTTGTCCACACATGAAACCGATCCTATACATTGCACTAGAACAAACTGTGTGAGTACAGACTTCTTTATACTCTCCAACGTGTATCAAGTGCCCTTGTGACTTTTACTGTTTGGTGAACCTCTGATGCTGTACGTGAACTATATCCTTGAAATGTTTTGTTCTTCGAGCGGCTGGATAAACAGAAAACAAGACGGAAAACTCGGATGCCATGTCGCAAAAACCACACACACCTGGGTGACATTCCGTCAGCCCTCCGCATCTCTTCGGACAGATCAGAGTGACGTCACTGTTTATTATTTTTCTTTTCCACCATGTTGCAATGATAATGGCACGTATTGTGAACTAAATACTAACGCTTGTTGCACGAGAATTTTCGTGAATGAATTGCGGCAAATAACGAATTTAGTATGAAAAATTCATATTAAAAACATAGAAGGTACTATACAGATAGCTGATTGATACAGCTGTTATTCAACAAGACATTATAACCCATTAAGATGTTCAATTTTTAACGTATAGAACTATAGCAATTTAAAGAGAATCATACGTACCTACTTTTTGATAAAAGCAAAGTAATGTAAAATCATTAAGCTATAAATTAAGCAAAAGATTGCAAATGAAAGGTTTCAACAACGCACATATTTCCCTTTTACTTTTGAAATAGCACAAAAACTTTTGATTTCGAAAAAATTAATATCCTCAAAACGTTTGATAATCACTTTTTATCACAAACGTGTTGTTAGTATAGAGTTAAACGGCATCAGTCAAGCAAAGATAAATATTTATTAGTCGGTTATTTAAGATTTTTCTTTATGCAAGTTTAACGCGATAAAAAAACACGTTTTAAGAAAGTTTAAGACAGTAAAGCACCGTTTATACGTTTCTCATTTATACGACTTTATCATTTATACGTCGTTTTCGCGAAGTCCCAATTCATTCCTATTCTTTTTAATACAAAAATTCTTCGTTTATACGACGCGCAATATCGGTTATACGTCGTTTTCGGCTGTCTTAAAATTCGAAAATATCCAGTATCAGTTGTTATTCCGTGGGAAAATTTCCCCAGGAAAGGTTGAAGAGCACTGCATTCCTTGGCCATTGTTGGGGGCATGACCAATGGAGTGGGGGTGAGAAAAAGGGCAGTTCGTTGAACTGATAACGGGATGAACTACACTACAGTTTTATGGCCCTTATCTCTGGTTAGGGGGTCTCCAGCACCCCCTGCAGAGGAGAAGAATTCTTTTGATTGCTAAATGACTCCACAAAGAAAGCGGGACCATAAAACTGCCGTTATATAACCCAATCACTATAAAGGTAGAGTTTCTTTAATTTTTATGTTAAATGTTTTAATATTTTAAAATATTTAATACTATTTTAAAGTTTATTAGTTAATATTTTTCAGTTTATAGACTGTTTTGAAGTAATTTTTTTCTTTAGAAAAACCTAAAATTTAACGTATTTTTGTAAATCTGCATTAGGGGCGTTATAAACCTAATATTAAGGACATTTTCGTTTATACGTTTTTTCATTTATACGTCGATTTACGTCGGTCCCTTGAAAGATGTATAAACGGTGCTTTACTGTATAACTGTTTAAAAATATTGAAATATGATAGAATCCCTTTTCAAATAATTTCTTAAAAAATAATTGGTCCAGGAATTCCAAAGAATGATCCAAACAAACGAGATTTTACTCTACGATTCTGTGTATATTAACCTAATTTACATAATTCTGTACACAAAATACTATAGTACTTTCATTCGGTCAGCTTCCTTTCCAAATCTAGTACTTATAATTTAAATAATATAAAATATTCCTTACTAAACTCTACTAGTCACTAGACTCTAAAAGACCTTCAACAAAACAATCAACAAACCAATCACCGATCTTTATTAGGACGTTTTCTTCACTGATACGACTGTGTCATCCATGATAAAAACCTACACCACATCAGCCGGAAAGAAACCAAAAATTAAGTGGACGCACTCTCATAAAGAACCGCCGTCCATTGTTTCTATGCAAAGAAACAATGGGAGAGGCTCCTTGGAACAACGAAGACATCCGATGGAGCATATTTCGAACTTCAGGTAAATGCTTGCCATCGACCTTTCGTGTCCGGAGCTGACCTTTTTTGTGATCCCGGCTTCAGACTAGGGGTCAAGGGCGATATCGAAGGCGTTAACATTCACTGATGAGACATTTATGTAACCTTTACTTTCCTTGAGAAAGGTGAGCATTTCATTCAGTGGAATTGATATGCGAGGAAGAAAGGATCGGATAGTATTAGTTTCTGTGATTGTGAAGTTCATACTTAGATAGAGTGGGTTTAAGATAACTATAAAATACTTAACACAGGACAGAAGTTAAAAGTTAAGTATTTTTACGCATCAAAGTTTTAATGCAGTTTTTTTAATTGTTTTTAAAAATTATCATATTATTACCTTAAATAAATCAATCAATTTTTTTAAAAATTGTTGTTAAAAATTACTGATAGATTATATCTCACCAAGGCCCATAAGGATTCAGATCCGTTAAGACGTTTGGTTGAATTCACAAAATATTTTTCCCTTTCTTTGTAAAGATACTAATCCGAATTAGAAAGTTTATTTCGTAAAGAACCTTTAATTCAACAACTCTACTTTGAGAAATAGCAGAAAGCGATTTCACATCCAATTTTCATTAGCCAACACTTTTAATGGAATTTCAAACAATTCCAAGATTTTTTTATCGAGAATAATTCTGAATAAGTCTTTGTTGGTTGTGAAACCATCATTGTTTTTGATAACGTAAGCAATAGGTAAATTTTAAAGTAAATACACCAATTTTATAGGATATCAATTTGGAGTAAAATCTTCTTTTCATTCATGTTGCAAGAAAAGATATTTCGAGGGGAGAGGATTTTTCGGATGATAAAGGTAGATGTTGATTTTATTATTTTGGTTGATGAAAAATTAAACATTTTTATTTTATGGTTTGGATACGTCTTTTTGAACCAATACTATGAGTATAACATTTACAAACAGTAAAGATACATTTTATATTTAAAACATGGATTAACTTTAAATTTGCTTAAGATAAAGTTAGAACTACATTCGTAAGTTTCAACAGTTTTCCCCATTGTGTTAAATACCAATTTAAATTATTACTTTCCATGGGTTAAAAACTATTTAACCTCCAAGAATGCATTTTTATCTCTACAATGTCAAATGTTTCAATATAGGATTATTGTTTTCATTATAATTAAAGAGGACATAAAACAGTGGACAATACAGGGACATATTGAAAGTAAGAATAACAAGAAATACATGAGTAAACACCAAACCTTCATAATACCGATTTCTTATAACATAAATCAATATATTTTATTGTCGAGAACCAGCGATCTAGCAAAAAAAGTTATTACAGACTGAAGACAAAAATACCAAAAGCGTTCGATAACACAACCTGAGCAAAACCAAACCACGGTTGACCACCCACCACAAAATCACAGGTGACGAAACGGACTGGTCAAGGTGATCTCGTAAGTGACCATAAAACACTTCATTGTAGGCCACGAAGAGACCATCTTCTCTATTTCTAATTATAATCCTATGAGAGGGAAAATTAGATCAGAGAGATGCTACTTTTACGCTCCATATGCTTTGAAGGCCACTTTTTCACTGGAGATGAGTAAATACAACTAGTGAAACCGATTGGAGAGGAAACACAATGGAGATTGGATTGGAAAGTTACAGGGATTGAATTGGATTTTGATGGCGGTTGTTTAATTACGTGAAGCGAGTGTACTGGGTGACAAATGCTTGGTTAGATTCTTGAAAGTGGCCCAGTTAATCAGTTGTCAAATGTTGACGAGCAATAGCATTTCGCAAACTGTGGGGTTAAATGGAAACTCTTAAATGATAATCTCAATGTTTGTAATCTTAGTGAGCTTTTCCAAGTAAGTTTTTAAGTACTGAGTTGGGAGATATATGTAGTAAATGGACCGTTCCCGTGCTCCTAAATATGTTGGCCGGTATCCTCCAAAAGTACGTGGGTTTTGACCATAAATATATGAAAAACAAGGGTGAGTCTTCTCAAATGTTTTTTAAACCATAGCACTGCCTGGAGTACATTTGTAAAAAATGTGTGTATGGGAAAATTCAGTCATTGAAAATCTATAAAACTACCTTCTTTGACTCTCGTCTATGAATTTTAGTTTTTAAAAAGACGGCTATTTTATAAAATTTACATTAAAACTTTGTTGGACTCTTTTTAATCATTCTTTTAAATCTGTCATTTAAAAATAAAACTTTATTAAAAACCATCAAATTAAGGAACTTACGCAATAAAAATAACGAGAACTACTAAAAATTATTGTTATTTAGAAGTTTTTACCAAAATATAAAATACAAAAAAATCAAGGCTGAATTCAAACTAAATCAATAAGTTACATTTTCATAAATTATCTCCAAAAAATGATAATTATAAACATTAAACAGATTGTTCGAGGTATTCTAGGGAACTCATGTTTTAAAAATAAACTTCAACATCACGATGCCAAAAGTTCATAAGTATAGTACGTGATAAGACGACATCACCTGAAGCGAGGCTAGCAGGTGATCAAATTTACAGGAACCAATTAGTGAAAAAATAAATTCTCGTCGTGTTTTGAGTTGTGTATTTTCCTCGCTTTTTGTGTGAGAATATGTATTTGTTACTCTGGTTATGTGTTTCTATGTATGATACACATCTTTTACTGTGAGAAAAAAGGAATACAGTTTCTAATGCCGAAAATATCAACGTGGTTCAAAAAAAATTAACTTCCTTTATATGACTAAAATTTAAGATCAGCGGTTATGTTGCTTAAGTAATATTTACTATTTCTGGAAGGTAAGCTATATTAAGAAGATAGGAAGTAATAATTGATTATAAAAAATGTTCATGAATCAGAATGGAATTTTAAAACCTAGATAGAGTTAAGTATTAGTTTTTAGAATCTTAATATTGAATAAATATCATAGAGGGTGAATTCAAAATTCTAGGTATACTACAGTGAAAAATTATTCAGAATCAGAAAGGAAATCATGAACGTTTTCCTGAGGAGTAAGAGTACTGAGGAAAGTTGGAAAAAAGTACCTATGAGATCAGGGGTAACGGCTGGGGCTGGAGATAAATTTCCAGGCTCGATATTCATGGTTGGACATATTTTAAAATTAGTAAAAAGTATTTTTTCTTAAATTGTTCATCTTCCCTTTGAATTTTAAGAGACGATTTTTATACAAGAGGAAATTTCGGGTAGTCATATTGGGTTGTCAACAATTAATGTAAAAACGACCTCCTTAAGAACAAAAGTTTTACAAAGGGTTTTTTTTTCGAAATACTTTAAATCACGAAAAAATTACGCTATATTTAGCTGGAGTCTGGGTTTATTTAAAATTCATTTGAGGAAAACATTCCTAATATTATTTTCTTAAAGGTACTCCATTGGTTTAAATAGTGGAGACTTAATTAAAGAAATCAGAACATCACAAACAAGTGTTTTTGACTTTTTTCATTACTCCATTAACCAGTAGCTCATGCGCAGAGGTCTCAAAAGAAGTGATTAATAAGATGGTTCTTTAGAAACACGAGCGCACGGAATAGGTTTTTCTGCAACATAAACATTTTACCTGGGCATCAAAACACCTGTCAAGATAAGTAAGACTGGTTCCAATTTCATTATGATACGAGCATTCAGAAATATGACTTTCCTCGACATTCAAAAGGAAGTTCTTTATTCTAAGTTCGTTTACACCTGATTAAAGTATTCAATGCAGCATGGGTCCTCAACCTTTGTCCAATTGATTTTTTTATCCATTTAAATTCGAGGCTGCTGACCACTTTCGATTCACTTCCAGCTTTGAATATCATTTTCATTGTGCTGCTTAGACAGCAATGAAAGAGGTCATTCGATTATAACTTAAGACTTTTGGGAAAATGAAGTTAATTTATAAACGACATGAACAGGGGCATCCATCTTAGTTTTTAGCAGAATCGAAATTAATAATTGATTTAAACTTACCATTGAACTAAACCTATTAAAAATATTTTTTAACGTATAAAACCACCTGCTGAAGTGAGGAATAAACTCTAGAAAGATTTAAGTTGTTCTCGCCGATTTAAGTTGATTTAGTTTTGAGAAGCTGAAATATATGTGGTACAAATTAAGTGTTAGCAGATTAGTGTTAAAAAGTATAATACACTATTAATGATAATTTCAATTTCCATATTGTAATGTTAGGTACGGTTCACTTTTACGGAATGAACTATTTTTTATTGGTTAAAAAATTATAACTATAAACAGTGATAATTTTAAAGCCTCTGAGAGCGTATTTCACGCATTGAAAATAGGAAATACGCTTTTAAAAACTAGCCAGGCGTATTTTCACGCTTTGAATTTTGGTTTTGCTTAAAAAATGCATGGCACCCCATCGAAATCAAAAAAAAATTTCTACTCAAATTCGTAACATTAAATAAATATTTCATTTAGAATGTTTAATGTAAAATAAATTATTTTATTTATAATTTTTAATATTTTCTACTTATATTAACAGATTTTTCTACTTATAACCCATTTGGGTTTTTTCAAAAAAACCCGGGTTTTTGCCAACCCTGTTCAACAGGGGGGAATATATGGCTGTATATGGTAAATAGTATACGTGTATGATAATTTTTCAGTTTCATGGATAACAAACTTATACTAATTCATCTAAATAATTCATCTAGTTGAATAATCAACTGCTTAATTTCAAAAGCTAAAATTTCTTTTAAAAAACAGGTAAAAGGTTAAGAATCTTTAAAAAATATATAAAATAATAGCCCCAGATGTTTTTTTGTTTGTTTTGTTAACATAACGAGAAACGGAAATTACAAATGCAAGTGGCCCTCATCTTAATGTTCAATCTACAGAATTTCTTGAACTACGTTCTTAACAAAAGCTTATACTTAATAACAATCCTCCCAATGGAAGATAACGAAGAGGAAGGTTTTTAAATATAACTATGGATGTGCTTATTTCATGGTCCTTGGACACAAATATTACAAAATCTGTTCAGTAGAATCCAATTTACCCTACTGTTTAAATGTTCTATTATAAATATTAGAGTCATTAACTCTCACAGGGTTCGTACACACTTTGAGTAAAAAAATTCAAGGATTTTCAAGGACTTTTCCAGGCTACCAGATGAAAAATTCAAGGCTGACCGATATATGGTTTGCAACCATTTTTTAAATAGTACTTCTCTTTCATTTCGTACATTTTTATCTTTTCAAGATTTTAATAATAGCAAATTTTATGCAAGTTCCCAGTTACAAAAGAGGGTTTGAAAGATATAGATTATAAAAATATTTTCAAGTAATTTTTAAATACATGAACTTATTATGAGATTTAATGTCAAAAATAAAAAAACTACCATATGTTCAATAAAA
Organism: Tetragnatha versicolor; assembly: GCA_024610705.1. NCBI lineage: Eukaryota > Metazoa > Arthropoda > Arachnida > Araneae > Tetragnathidae > Tetragnatha > Tetragnatha versicolor. The sequence goes on from JANDEH010000022.1 coordinate 7,351,708, forward strand.
CTTTGAATAATTATCAATAGCCATTCTAATGCATTAAAAAAATGTGGAAATTGCAGATAATGAAAAATTAAAACTATCTGACGAAAACATTTTTAATCCAAGAAGTTGAATTTCAACCCCCCGAAAATTATTTTTATGTAAGATTTTGTTAAGATGACTTTTTTCTAAAAAAAAAAATTAATAATGCTTAAATAATATAATTTGCGTTACAATTTTCATATGACCCTATTATCTACACACCTTGTAATTCTTTGATATTAAAACTCAAAAGTTCAAACTATAAATTTCTATTTGCCTTCTTTCAAAAACAAGAAATTCCTTTCATAAACCTTTTAATTTCCATCTAAATATTGGTAACTTATAAAAGTTACTATAATAAATTAACACTTTCTTCAAAAACAAGCATTTAAAGCCAATCATTTTTATGCAAAGTAAGAAAAATGTGATCGCGAACCGATCGTCAAGTTGTTTTTCCTGCCCTAGTCCCCGCCGTCAAAATGCCAACTTTACAGGCAAATGTCTGGAAACGTATGAAAATTAGAGGTTTTTCATTGAAATACCAGACCGTCAAGGATTTTTAGACTTTAACCATAAGTTGATACCCTGAAATCTTTTCAGCCTTTTAGAAATTAAAATTCAAGGATTTTCCAGGACTTAAGGTATCCGACTGGTCTAAAATCCTCGTTTTTTTTTTCAAAAAATGTGAAAAACATTTTATGATCTATTATTGAAGTCAGTTTCATAAGGTTTCCAAAAATATCTTACTTTTTATTCTAGCTAAATTAGAAAAAGAGTTACATCAATTTTAGTATCCAAAAAGCTATCTCACACTGTGGCCAGAAATATCTTTACACGCGTTTTGTGAGGAATGGTATTTTTGAGCAGTAGGGTTCACGGTAAACGTGATTTCTCCTATACTATTTTAAGTATGATTACAAAACTTTCTGAGTTTGTTGTTCATATTATTATGAATGTTTTGTTCTATTATCTAAGCCAGTTCTTAAATAAAACTTTTTTCCAAGTGGTTTTGCATAAAATATCGGATTTTTTTGGTAAATTTCCATAGAAGGTGGTTTTGAACATCTGTATCCCTGAACCTTGTGTTAATATTTTAATTTCTGTAGTTCACGACTCAGATGTATACATAAACGTCAGTTTCTGCCAAAAAACATGTTTGTATCTTATTTAGAACTTTTATAAACGTGTTTGGCGTAACGTGAAAATTTGCCTTTATTTTCGTACAAATGTCTCAATATTTTGAAAAATTATTTTTAAAAAATTTTGCTTTTTAGTTTTTTTGTAGTTTTGAAGCATATCCTACTACAAAATAACCTTTTAAAATTTATTTAAGGAATATTTTAAAAAAATGTCTCCTAGACCAGTCGGATACCTTAAGTACAAAAATTTGGTTTTTCCAGGACTTTCCAGGCCTTGAAAATTAAATTTGAAATTCCAGGACTTTCAAGGTTTTCAAGGCCCCGTACGAACCCTGCTCTCAGTAAGAATATTGTGTGGTTAAGGTTTCTTAAAAAAATACTTTGCTCTTCATGCTTCTTAAATCAGTTTCAAAAAACTACTTAACAATTTACAGTGTTAAAGAAAAAAATCAACATAAGATTTGTTTTACATTCGTATCTAGCTATGTTACTTAACATTTTTATTGAAAAGAAAAGGATTGTTAAAATTACATATGTTTTTTCCAGTCTCGATTATTTTTAAGGATTTAAGGATCTTTACTTTAAACACCTTACTCGCATTCAAAAAGCCAAATTTATATTTTCAAGAGTAATTTAATAACGAAATTATTTATAATTAAGAATTTGATAATTATTATTTATACAAGAATACTCCTTTGACTATTATTTATTTGTAAAAATATTTATATACCTATGCATCAACAGAAGTAATTAAAAGTAAACGGACAAACCACAAGTATGTGGACTCGTGTAATTTTTTAAAAGAGTTTCTTCAAGTGCTTTTTACGATTACATGTTTATTACGATAACTGCGCGCTAAGAACTCGGTTTCACTCTTGTAGACAATCTTAAAAATATGCATTAAACTAAACTATTACGCCGCAAAATTGATACAATACCCAAATAAATAAGCTGTCTTCGGTTCACAGGTGGCAACTGGGTAACGTTAAAGCTAATTTCGACATAAAGATATTGAAAGTATATTGAAGGATTGAATATTTAAGTATCCGCCATTGCGCAATATCATTATATATAATTTTTTTAATTGAAATTTTTTCTAAATTTATTACTTCAAAATTGAAAGGGATAAAACGTTGAAAAAGTTTTTCATAATATTCATGCATGTTTGAGGAAAGTCAGCAGTCATTTTCTTGGCTTAGTAATCAAACATAATAAATAACATATTGTATTGTGTTGACATATTGCATAAATACAATATGTCTGCATAGCAGTAGTTTCCAAACTTCAGAACATTAATAATATTAACTAATTTGTCTCTAGTATTATAATTTTTTTCATTATAATAAAAAGTAAGGTGTATTATGTAAAAAAAAGATTTTTGAACAATAGAATAGTGTTCTTTGGGGACATCCATAAATTACGTGAGGCGTTTTTTCCAAAATCTGCACCCCCCTCCCCCCTTGGTGAGATTTTGCTGGACCCCCCCTTCCCCCCCCACGTGAGATTTACCTACAACTTTTTAAAAATCAGTATCTTATCTGTGTGTATTCCTTTCTCATACTTAAAAAAAAGAAAATCGTATAATTTCTAACTTAAAAAGTTGACGTGAGATTTTAATCGACCCCCCTCCCCCCTTGGTGAGATTTTTCCAAACAACTCCCCCCCCCTTTTGACCTCACGTAATTTATGGATGTCCCCTTTAGATCCTTTACAGATTATTTTGATATTAAACTATCAGTTATTTATTAAGGTGCAAAATTTTTGAATATTCCTTTGTGTGAAAACAAATTCTTCATCAATAAACCTATAATGAATTTTTTCAGTTTTTGATTGAAAGTTTACATAAAATATTTAATCTCGTGATGGATGAATAACTGAGTCTTGAGAGTTCATGACATTTTCTGGATATAAAGTTTTTCACCTTCCAGCATTACTTCTGATTTGTCAAAGAGGAATTACAGTTCCCAAAATTAAAAAAAACTATCATAAAAATCCGCGCCTTTACACAAAAAAGTAAAAGCTAGTTTCCAAAGTGTAAGAGGCATAAGCAATTGAATAATTTACGAATGGCGTATTTAGGGAGTTGGTCAATGGTCAATGAGATGGTGTGGGTAGTGGTTAAAAAATATTTACGTTTCCGTCTCCAAATTTTTTAGAATCTGTTTTCAAAATGAGTTATTTTTTTGATGATGGTAATAATAACATTTATTGAAAAAATTTAAAAATAGAAATTCTATTTATCGTCTGTTAACAATAATTATTGTTTACTTAAGGTCAGATAATTATTTTCCTAGGGTGTTTTTTTCTCACAAAATGATGAAGACTTTAAGAAAATAAAATTATAATAGCGCAATTCAAATCAACGTATGAAAAATATGAATTAACTCAGGGATGCCGCATATCTTAACAACCCCTCTTGGATTCACCTAAATAATGAGAATATGTTGTGTAATAATTGCCACTACAATGCAACAAACAGAAGATTTCAAGATATTTCACAAAAGAAAAAAACTGAGTGACACCTCATCTGCATGCTAGGGGACGTTTTCGCATATTTCACGGCTCCTTGCCCACCCCACGCGCGGCAGCACTTTCCTTCTCAAACGATAATAATATTTGCAAGCAAACGATTAGTTCTGGAAGGCGGGCTTTTCCGGAGAGCCCATGCAGCAGCAGTTGACACAACAGACGATAAGTAAAAGACTCCCTTTTCACAATATGCGTTCCGAGTGACTAGAGATGCACTGACTGGTTGTTGAATGTAGACACTAGAGACGTTGCCGGAACTCTGGTGTTTCAGTTGAGGAGCGTTTTGCGCAACCAGTGATGCACGATTGGGAGAAAGTGGCGTGTCACCTCCAGGGTAGATGCAAGGGTTGTGAACCCTAAACCCCTTCTTCTTCTTCTATAACAGGGGTTTCCAGCTTACAAGCAGTGCTGAGATTGAGGATGGACGTGTGTCGACAGGGGGGGGATTTATGAAGGATATATCCCCCGAAACTCAGGAAATTTCCTTTTTGACCTTAGAAAACCATTTAAAATACCCCATATCCCCTCCCGAAATATCAACATCCCCCTCCGAATGCATGTAGACGCCGTCCCCCCAAAACGTTTGAAATGTCCTCCAAAATATCTGTAGCGTCCCCCCCGAAATATGGTGTCTTTGGTCCAAAAAATGTAAAAAAATGAAAAGAAGATCCGAGTCCCCCCCCCAAATATTTTGCCTGACCTATATAGTTTAACCGTTTCAGTAGTTTTAATTGTTTTCTACGGTGAAAAAAGATTAAAATTCCAAAGTTTGAGGGATGCCTCAAAACATCTCTGGTGTAGCAAGAGGGACCTAACCATCCTGAGGGATAAAAAGAATGGTTCGTGGTCCTGGAGCACTTGTAAGCAGTGCTGTAGTTAAGTAAGTGGAGGGTTTGTGGCTATGTTTGTGGGTCCCCCATCGGAAAAGTGTTCAAGTCACTTTTAGCGGGGTTTCAGATTCCTCCAAAATCCCTCCATACACAAGAATTTGATATTTCAGAGGGAAAATAAAATAAAAATCATGAGAGCGTCAATAATTAGATAATTCCAAACCATTCGATTATACTGAGACTTACTTGTTTGTTGAATCAATTTAGGATAATAAACGAGATATAGTAAGTGTTCCTAATATCATTTTGATACAATGGAAACGCACTGTTGGTTTGATATTAAAATACCATTTTATCAAATTTCGTATCATAACTTCAGTAGCATGTGTTAAACATTTTGAGGAAACTAATATATCTTTCCTTTTTCTCTGTGACAAGAACGAATATTCTCCAACAACCGTTCCGAGAAAGAGCTCCCAATAATGCAATTACTCTATTTTCTAACTTAATCTCGCAACGAAGTAAAATAGTTAGATTTGCATTTAATTTCTTCAAAGTTACCAGAGCATGAAACACAGTCAAAGTTTACATTTAATGCCTAATTATGATGTATTTCAAAAGAGTGACAGTAAAATTTGTTTTATAAGTTCGCATATTAATTAGGCACACATCAAAAATTTGAGTCAAAATAAATCTTTATATCAATCATCTTCAATTTATAATCAAATATATAACGTCAAATAATTTAAGAACAATATTTTAATATTAGGGAAAAATTCTGTCGATTGAAGTAAAAAGCAGTTGATAAATAAAAAGCAAATAATTAAGAAGGAATTTGTTCTCATATTTATATATTTCTCAATGGTTTCCTGAATTCAACCACCCAATCACTTGGGTTGCATATCAGTTGCAATGAAAAATTATATAATGGGTAGGGTGGCCCAAAAAAACATTATTTTTTCAGGTAGAGTTCTGGGCACCCTCTACTTTTTTTCGAACAGCTAATAGAAGCTCACAGCCAAATTTTCAACTCTGTATTAGAATTAGAAGTCGATGACCAAGAGGAGTGAAAAAATCCTAATTCGAATATTTTTATACAAAACAACTAACATTTGTGTGACATTTTTTGCCTGTTTTAAGTCATATGGACATGGACACCCACAAGCGAGTTAATGAATTTTCCATGAGTGAATCGCTCTTGCTGTATAATTTTAGGGATAGTTTAGGGACTTGCCTAAATTTCAAATATTTTTATTTTTTATACATGATTAAATTTTATTTTCAACTTGATATTAGTATAGGTAGTAATATTCATTTTAAGAGTTTAAAGGCTTTTAATATTTTTTCAAAAAAAATTTTTTTTTAATTTTCATAAAATTTTTTCACTTTTTTTTAAATTTCGAAATAAACTTTTTGGAAATGATGGTCATGATGCACATTAAATCAAAGAAAAAAATTACAAACAAAATGGAACTAATTTCAGGTTTTTAAGTTGTATAGTTCTAGAGTTATTAGCTGTTTAAAAATGCAGGAAAAACAACTTTACAAAAGTTCTTTGGACATTAGAAAATTACTACAACCAAAATATAGGTGATAAAAAAACAAAACCTGGAACATTATATCTATAACGTTAGTAGTTTCTTATTAAAAATCATGAACAAAATGAGAGGGTTTGATCTTTGGTTTTTTAGTTTTTTTGTATAAAAATCTTCGAATTTGGACTTTTTCACTCCTCTTGGTCATCGCTTTCTAATTAAGGTACAGAGCCCAAACTTTGCCTGAATAGTTTTCTCTGTAGGTCTAAAAAATTGAGGGGGTGCCGTGGCAATTTTATAACACTTTATTTTTTCCCATAGAAAAGTGGGCCACCCTAATAATGGGCTATAAGAGTCAAGGTGCGAAATAATTTACATAAATTTGCGAAAGCAGAAAAAACGTAATATTTTAATAAAGGATACAGACACCCTGAGCAAAGCAGATAGAAATAAAACAGCGTTAACCAATCATAGGGTCATTTTCTGGCAATTCAATTTTAAATTTTTTCAACTCAGTAATACTGGTTAAATTTTAGATTGAACATAATAGTAATTAAATTTCTATTCTAAAATAATTTTCAAAAAATATTAAAGTAAATAATAATAATTCAATTAAAGTCATTAAATTTCAATTTCTAGAGCAAAATTCGATTACATGATGCCTGAATGAAATGTAAATACCAAATCCAAGAGGTGGGTTCTCATTATTTGAGATATGATAAAAAATTCTTCTAACAGTATATTCAATAATTTTTAAAAATAATGTTGGGAGGACCCTTAAATCACTTATTGATGGTTAGTCCCCTCAATACTTAAATGCTGAGAACGGCAATGCCCTTACCAGAGAACTAAACATTTAACTCCTTATGGCTTTATTCACTGCCTATTATAGTTATAATTTACAAATAGTGAAAGCAAAGGGATGGATAAAATAAACGCGACAGAAGTTGCTGAAATCCTTCAAATAGTTAAACGAAGTTGTTTTATTGGATTTACTTAAATCAAAATTTGATCTTTTATCACAGTTATTTTATAGTGTTTAATGTTCATTTATATAGTATGGATCTTTAGTACTTTTCATGTAAACTACAGAATTAAGGTAAAGAGGTAAAAAGTAGACTTGGTGTAAGTTGTTGAAATCTTTCAGATAAAGATTCACGACTTTTTTGCATTGGTAAAATTTACTTAAACTAAAATGTATGCATTATTCACAATTATTTAAAGGCATTCATTCATTTAGTATAGATCTCATCTGCTTATTCATCTTAAACTATCAAAATCTGAATAAGGTATGAAGTAGGATACGACTTAATAGTAGAACCTTGGTTGGATAAATATGAATACATAGTGATAGTTTCCAAATTATTAAAATATGTTGAAACTCATAAACGACAAGTCTATCACAACGTTATTTCATACTTTCGTTTATTGCACTAGGGAGCTACCGCCCCCTGCTCGCTATCGTTTACCAACCCCCGTAAACTGCTGACGCAGGACCTTTCACAATTCCCACAAATTCCAACTCGCTGAACTTAATACACTTTATAAAATAATTAAACAATTTACAGAAAAAACGTCAACCAACTTTCCAAAAATACGTCACCAAATCCCCTCCATGTTTAAATCTCCCTTAAAAGTTTGAATATATATTAACTCGAGCTTATCAAAAATTTAAACGGAATGTTTTTTTAAATATTCATCTTAATTATTTTTAATCTATGATTATAAAAATAAATAATTCTAATTGTTTATCAATATTCGGACCAAACAAAAACCATTATTTTAAAGTAACTCGTTAGTATAATTTGCCTAGTGTTTATCATTCATATTTTTTTAAACCCAGACTTGTTAAACAATACCGTTTAAGCAATTGAAAATAATAGTAAACAAAACATCACTCTATGTTTACATTTAATTTCGATAAAATCAGACTAAAAATTATAAATATTGGACAAAAAGTTTGAAATTTTAGTATAAAATGGCGTACATGTAAGTTTTTAGAATATGTTTTTATCAATCTTTTAGTGATATTTCATCAAGAAAGTACTTTTTTAAATGGTGAAATAACATGTTTCATCTTAAAATATAGCGTCCATCGGTCGTTGTGATTGGATACATAATAATTTGATTGATAGTACTTGCTTTGTAACTGCGACCTTATCCGTTATCTAAAAAATTGGAAATATATTTAAAAATTGAGAATTTTTTTGAAAAATTGAAGGGCTTATACTCGGAAATCCGGAAAGAATCCTGACATTTTGATACCATATATGTGTCATTCGGTTCAGTTATTAAAAAGCCTTTCTCTGGAAACCGTTCACCAAAAACTTTTTTTTAGAATAGAGAGATAATATATGTGTTAAAAATTTCACCACTAATTTTTGCGGTTTCGTTTTTTCCTGCAATTTTAAGAATCTTCAAATCGCTCTGAAACCGTAACCTTGTTTTTTAACCACAGTGACATTGAATTAAAAATCTTAAGGAATTATTAATAACTTAGAAATAAAAGAGAAATATATAGATTATATTTTTTAACAATATAAAAAGCTAAAAAGGATTATTTTTAGAAAATATTTCTTTAAGAAAATTTGTTTGTTACAACCTTACGTTAATGGATACTTTTTGCATCAAATGAACCTTGTTTTTGTAAAATGATTGTGTAAAACCAAAGGTTAAAAGTTAGTTTTATAAGAAAAATCAAATCACTCTCTGCATCCAACATTTCGATTTGAGAACAAATTGGATTACACGTGTATTCTGTATAATCATTCACCTTTAACGGGGCAAATATTAATCGATATTTCTTTGGGTTGATGGGTTAACCAAAATGTATCGTATATCCAAAACCGTTTTATAACCAACCATAATAAAGACTTTATTCATTGCTACTTGACCAGCGAATAACCAGTAGATAAATGAAGGTTATATAAGCTTTTCGCTGACTCTTATAGGTCGGATCCATATTTGACTGCTGGTTAACCACTGATCAGTAAATTTAAATCCCAATGCTCGCTTTTTATTCATTAATGCCATTGAATGTATGTTTGTATTTTACTTTGTATTTTCTTTTTTTTTCATTGTAACAACTTTACCCAAATGAAGTGAGGCATTTTTCCCATCAAAAGCAATTAAAATTTACCCAATACTCAATCAAATGCATTTCTTCCATGAAAAAACTTCATAAATCCTTTAAATGTTATCCTTTTAAATGTCAATCAGCTATTTATTTTAAATTTTCTAGTATTCCTACAGAAATTTTCTATGGGATCCATAGTTAATTCTAAGAGCTCACATGATCTACGCAGGCAAAACTACTATCTAGTACCTACCCCACATAAAGAAATATATAAAAAGCATTTCCAATATCTCTCCGTCGTGTTTTTTAATGAATTACCTAGTGAAATTGAAACAGAATCAAATATCCGTCTATATTCAAAAAGCTCTGCCTTTCTTTCATTATTAATTCTACAGAGATATTTCAATCTGTCAGGTAACATAGATACTGTATACTTCAATGTTTAAAAAATAAATATCATCATTGCCCAGTCCCTCCCTTTTTTCTGTTTTAGTTATCCATTCCCCCCCCTTTTTTCTTTCGTAATGATAATTATAACTATGATAATCTATGATCCCATGGAAGAGCTTTTTGGCTCCTTTGGGAAATCACTTACATTCTCCATTTCTTTTTTGTTTTATGATGTTCAATTGTGTGATGCTTCAATATATGTATTTTTGTTATTACTTTCTTTTGTTAATAAAATAATATTTCTAAAAAAAAATCACACTCACCTTAATTACTCAGTGAAATATCCCAAAAAAACTCGAACTAGATAATATCCTTTCCTTGGGAAACAACAACACGCATATAAATTTTCCGATCCTTTACATCCCAATCCTCTTCTGAGGAGAACAATGAAAGAGCAAGAGAAATCCGTCGACCCCCACCGGATGTGGAGGGATGAGAATTATTTTTTTCAGAGGGGCGTCTGTACCAAATCGTCTGCCTCCCTCTTCTTGAACACGAACCTGTTGCGCCGGCACCACATGCGTCTGGAGAACTGATGCAGAAGATCAGATGGACGGATTCCCCGCCATGTGCTTGGCGGCCGGACAGGTGTTGCCAAGGGCGCCAAAAGATCGCCGCGGTCGCACGCCAAGTTGCGTTGAGGATTTCGAGTTGAGTTTCGAGTTGGCGGTTTTATGAAAAAAAAAATAAAAATAATAAGGGAGTTAGTTGATACAGAGCTTTTCCCCGTTAATGTTGATTGATTGGATTGATTTAAAAACTTTATAAGTTCTTTTTGATATTTATAAAATATTTATATAAAAAATAAAATTTAATCTTTTTAGGGTCCTTTCCATATTCAACCTTCTTCAACGTTTAAAGAATTTTGTAATTCCATGTTTTCCTTAGTCTTATAGTTAAAAATTGTTTTTTAAATTTTATTCAAATCCTGATGTGTAAAGGGCAATCAATCATGAGAACACTTTTCTTTAATTTGGCAAAAATTATTTACATTATAAATTGTATTGTCTTAGTAAGATAGTTTTTCAAAAGGATGGAATGTTAGAAAGGAGAGTATTTAAGAAAAGAACCAAAAATCCGCTCAATTTCGAACAGAAGACTGGAATTGCAATCAAACACAGAAATAAATTATAGTCTTAATTAAAGCCGATAAAAATTAATTAAATCCTATTATGAACTCCTATAATGTATATGGTAGGTATCTATTCTCTCATAAAGGTTACTTGCCTGGCCAACAATTATCACAACTTTAATAAAAAGATAAATATTTGCTCTTACTGCTCGTTTTGAAATCAGCCATATTGGATTGATACTTAGTGTATACAGTTTCTACACGGTAGAAACTGTATAATTGTGTTATGAGAAGTTGTTTTGTTGAAGCATTAAAAATGAACGATTGATCATAGCGTTTTAAAATCTTAATGCCACGGGAACGTAACAACTTAAGTGACTTGATAATATTTGAATGATTTAATTGGTGAATGGACAGTACGTTATAGGTTGCATGAGGTGAGGAGCCCTTAAAACCATTTTTAAGGACAACGCCAAGTACTAGTAGATTGATAAGTATAGTAGTAAAGTAAATTTCGATGCCAATGACTGTTTTCATAGAATTCCCGTCTTCCCGAGATTTCTCCAACGAGTTTATGAAGAATCTATAAATCACTACGATTTAAATGTCAAGTTTTAGTGCCCGAATTTCCTCATAGTAATACCCTGACGTAAAATGACATTTTCAATGCAAGAGAACCTTTTTCGCATCAGTTTGTATTTTATCAGCTGCGTGTGTTGCCTTGTTTCCTCCATTCCTGTAAGCAAAAAAAAGTAACAGACCGAAGGTAAAGTGAAATACAGAAGGATCTTTCTTCATTATTGGTTTATTCTTTGAAGAGTTTTTGCAGTTTTTTAATTTCATCATGAATAAACAGGGGGAGTTACTTTTTCTAACTACAGGTAAGATATATTGGAAGCCCCTAAAAATATATTAACTTTTATTCAAATAACTTCATTTTAGAGGTCTAAATACCAGAAATTGCTGTTCTAAATACCAATAAGTGTATTAAAACATGTAAAAAGTATTCAGGTGAGTAAGTTGTTTTTGTCTTACGTTCCGTGCTAAGCCTTACATGGAGCGTAAATCGGAAAATTCAATCAGATTTTTCAAAGACAACTGATTTTTTCTCCATGATATTCATGAAATTATTTTAAGATCTAAACTAAACGGAAACATTGCAAATTCGGAATAGAAAAATTATATTTACACTTCATTAGTACCCCTTTTAAAAGGATTTAGAAATAAGAAAAGAAGAAGAAAAGAAAATTATCCGATAAGAAAATTACCCGAAACGTAATTTTCAAATGTTTTTCTTAAGGATTCAGATTCAACATCGAGTATACAAGATGGCTAGACGTTTCGTTCATACACATTTTCGTTGATTTTCTACAAAACTTTCCTTGCGCTTTGAGGCGACCACACTTGCCATTTAAACAACGTTCAGAGTAGTACAGATTTGAATCATATGACTTTCGGGTTTGGACTCCCTCAGCACCCTCTTCACATGGTTCCTATAACTTAATTGGAGTAATATAGAGATATACAGGGTGTATCTGAAATGGTGCAACAAACTTTCAGGGATGATAGTAATCATCAAGACGAACAAGAATCGGTATAGAAAGGGGGGTCCCAGACCAAATCCCAGGGAGTTAAGAATGGAGCGACACCCCAAAAAAATCATTGAAAAATTCATTTTGTAGAAGAACTACTATTGGTAAAAACTTAATTATGGTCCCAAAAATTGTGGTTTAATATGATCTTTAAAATTACCTCAAAATTCTTCACTTTAAAATTTGTTTTATTATGAAAAAAGTTAAAAAACACAAAAAATGTGAAAACTCTGCCAAAACCTTATTTTGTATTTCGAAATCCTTTCTTTTGATTTGATAATCTGAAAGATCATAGTTGAAAACCCTTAAATACAAAGTTTCACGTAAATACAATCAATATTAAACGCTTGAGATCCTTTTAAAGTTTGTTTTTTGGGTGCGCAAGCAGTTTTTTAGAGCTGTTTCCAGAACAGCTGTTAGCGCACGCAAAAAACAAACTTTAACAGGATCTCAAGCGTTTAATATTGATTGTTCTTACATGAAAATTTGGACTTAAGGGTTTTCAACTTATGACCTTTCAGATTATCAAATCAAAAGAAATGATTTCGAAATACAAAATAAGGTTTTGGCAGAGTTTTCACATTTTTTGTGTTTTTTAACTTTTTTCATAATAAAACAAATTTTAAAGTGAAGAATTTTGAGATAATTTTAAAGATCATATTAAACCACAATTTTTGAGACCAGAATTAAGTTTTTACCAATAGTAGTTCTTCTACAAATTGAATTTTTCAATGATTTTTTGGGGTGTCGCTCCATTTTTAACTCCCTGGGATTTGGTCTGGGACCCCCTTTCTATACCGATTCTTGTTCGTCTTGATGATTACTATCATCCCTGAAAGTTTGTTGCACCATTTCAGATACACCCTGTATAGAGAATGAGATCAGGGAAGTAGAAGAGGGAGAAGGAGAAAGATGGTAAGAGCGAAAGCGAGAAAGAAAATATGGGGAGAAGGTGTGAAGAAAAGGAGATGAAGCGGGAGATAAAGAAAGGACGAAGATGAGAAAAATGAACAAGAAAAGGGGATAAAGCAACCAAATATTAAGGAATTTCAAATTCTTTCCAAAACGCCGTACTTCGCACAGGTAAATCTCGGCAACTCTTCAGTTCAGACTCACTTTCAGCACGACTATCCGCCTCATCGTGACCTCCCCAGGGGCCTCGCATCCATCGAACACCGCATTAACATGGCTGCATATCATTACGCTATGCGTCACTAGTGACAGCTCAAAAAGCACGCGAATCCAGCGTGCGACATTGAGAGAAAAAAAATCATTCCCCATGAGCCGAATTTTTCCCCCGCCCCATAGTCATGACCCAGTGCTGGCATAGCATCTGTAGCGATGTCGACCTTTTGTGACTTCTTTGTCTTGGCGCTGATGCTGGGTCATCCTTCGTAACGAAGGCCCTCGTTAGTCGTGCTTTTGGCCAGTTATCGCAGGTTGAACGGACTGTGAAGGCACGGTGTTCCCCGCTGTGCGTTTTCTGATGAGGAGATGTTAAGTAATTCGGATGATGAAAACATGATATAGGCGGTTGTTGGCTTTCGGTCATTTTAGTAGCTCGTCGTGTGCCTAATGAAATGCATCTCCGTAATCTCGAACGCTAATTTCGGAGGGACGTTAGGCTGCTTCTTCTTTGTATCCCCAATATCTATCTTGCTCTTCTGCGTCTTCCATTCCAATAGATCACTCCATTATCTACGAGTTCTCTTGCTCTTTCGCATCCTCTTCGAGGATATCAAGAACAATATCAGGACAGAGTTGCTACTTTTATTCTAATATGGAATTAGCATATGTTTTTAAATTCCTCAATTAAAAGAGAAAATCACATCACAACCTTGGACGGATTTAGATGGCAGACGCTGGGGGCACACTGGAAACCTTGGGGGGCAAACTATCCTTGATGGATTTGGAATCATGGTTAACCCTTAAAAAGTTAAATTTTCTCAAAATGTTAAAGGGGCTCCTATAAATAGGATATCCCCTAGGACTCCTATAAATCCTCCCCTGATCACAACATACGGAAAAAAGAACTAAACCATTGTTGTTGTTGCCAATCCCCCTTGTATGTTAATGAACCATCATTAGGTTAAACGTTTAAAGGTTTTGCTGAATGAATATTAATACTTCGAGTTTGTAAGAGTTTTTTGATCCAAAAGTTTTATTCCCTTTTTATTAAGAAAATTTAAAATCTCCCCATGCTCCACAGAGTATAACATGGGGCTTACAGAAGTACAAAAGTATTCCTTCTTAACTACCGAAAATAGGAAAGATCTAATGAAATATTCACACATGTAAAAATGCCTCGGCTTCATCCTATCCCTAGCTCCTAAGTTACCTTCATTCTTACCACCCAACTCTCACTTATACGATGAGTCCGGGAAAGTGAGGCAGTGAACCATGCGCCCTGCCCAACCGTGAAATTCTATTCCCATCCTTCTCCAGCAAGAACAGTGACGATGCGACGACGACACTTTATTAACATCAGTCACGAGCCGGTGGTTGAGTTCAGGGTGGCTAGCTCCCTTCGATACGTTACACTTAAAAAGTTTTATTGGATTAAAAGGTGAGCTTCTGAAGACGAATAAGACTCGTACGTGAAGAAAAAGATAGTTTATAATGAACATTGTTTCTAGTCTAGACCAGGGGTTTCCAACTGGCAGCACACAAAAACTTCTGAACTAGTTCGTACCGGTTCGACAGAGGGGGCTCCCGCACACAAAGAATCCCTCCCCCCCCCCAAAAAAAAACTCCCTAGATATGTTAAAACTCAAGAAATTTTGCAGAGTTCTACCCATTTACCTCCTAGGTCAGTGTAGTCCAACCCGCGGCCCGCCTGCTGCATGCGGCCCCCAAATTATGGCACTCGGCCACAAATTGTAATACTTAAAGTAGGAGACAATTTGCTTTTCAGTTTTTATATCAGAAATGCGTTAAAAATCCGTTTTTATGGGTCGAATTTTCAAAACAATTTCAGGGGAGAACCCCTGAACCAACTTGAACTGATAATTAACATTTAAAGTATTAATTTCATGAATTTTACTACAGAGCTACAGTTGAGCTTTTAATTTGTTCATTTATTCTATTGACCAGAATCTTCGTAACCAAATGGATTTTTTAACAAAGCTTCATCTTTAATAACGGACTCGATTGCGAAAGCTTTCGTAATCGAGTCCGATAGAAAAAGAACTTCTCTGATCCTTCTCCTTTGGCTCTACGGGGCGAAAGGGATATTAATCATGACAAAGCAAGACATCGCCTTTACTTAAACTGTGGAAGACAAAAAGTCAGTAATCTTCAGTCAGTAAAGTATTTTAATTTACTAATGCTTCCTTCTTCAGAAGCTACACGCCAGCTATACCTACAGGTGAAGCAGTGTATTATCTAGGATCTATCAACGAATGGGGTTGAAAGCTAAGAGATAGTAATTTTTTTTTACAGTTCCGATGGTAGAGTGGTGTTTCAAATGGACTGTTAAAATTAGTTTTGTACATCTGTAAAAATGCTTGGGAAATATTTTGTGTTTGTAGAAGTAGTGGACTTGAGTGGTCTTCTATGTGTGGCCAATAAACTGGTTCAGGCGGCCGTAACAGATCCCAAATATTTGATGAAACATAATGTGATGGTGATAGAGCTATGATTAATCAGAAAAGAGTTCTCTAAATTTAGCTTGTTTAGATGGAATCAAAAATCTTCTAACTGTTTTTAAAAAGGAGGATTCAAAAGTAATAGTAAATTGTAAAGTTGAAAACAACGAACATTATGTAAAAATTCCATTCATTTTTCGTCAATGTACTACAATTAATTTAATCTGATTTCACACTGCAAAAATAGCATTAAATATTATCTTGCGAGGCGACTTCAGGGGCAAACCTGAAAACCTATAAAGTAGATGATTTTGGATTTCAAGGTTACTACCTTCCTTACCATGCCGTATATAAAGAAGATAGTTCAACAACTAAAGTTCGAGTTGTGTTTAACGCCTCTCAAAAAACCACAAGTGGAATCTCGCTTAACGATCAACTCTTAACCGGCCCCAATATTCAGGAAAATATGTCTGCAATTTTGCTACGATGGCGACTCTTTAAAATTGCTCTTACAGCAGAAATACAAAAGATGTATTTAAAAGTGTTGGTTTCTAAAAATCACACAGATTTTCAGAGAATAGTTTGGAGACCAAGTCCATCTGACCCTCTTAAGGACTACAGATTGCTTAGATTAACCTTTGGAATGGATTGCTCCGCATATCTTGCAATCAGAGTACTCAAGAAGCTTTCACAAGACCAGAAGGACAGATTTCCTATTGGTTCTGACGTCTTGGCTAACGAATTTTACGTCGATAATCTTATGGCCGGAGCAGATGATTTTAGCGAAGCTGAAATGAAGATGACCGAGATCATCAACGTATTGAAGGAAGGATCATTTCTTCTTAAAAAGTGGACAAGTAACGAAAATGACGTACTTGGAGAAATACCAGAAAGTGACAGGGAACCTAACGTTGACAATTCAATTCAATTTAACACCACGATCAAAACTTTAGGTCTACATTGGCAACCTAAAGAAGCTTCATTCTACTTTAAGTTTAAATTCACGATCCAAGTTGACTCCCCAACCAAACGCTCCATACTTTCCGACGTGAGCAAATTGTACGATCCCTTAGGATGGATATCACCAGTAACTATCGTCGGGAAAATCCTCATTCAATCACTTTGGTTGATGGGTCTTGATTGGGATAGTGAAGTTTCAGAAGATTTCAAGAACCGTTGGATACGCTTCGCGTCAACTCTACATGAATTAGAGACTATTAAAATCCCGCGTTGGGTAAACTACCTTAAAGGACATTCAATCGAAATTCATGTCTTTTGTGATAGTTCTTCTCAAGCTTATGCAGCAGCAGTTTACTTAAGTGTACAAAGTGGAGGAACACGTTCTACACACTTGTTAATTTCAAAAACCAGGGTCGCTCCTTGTAAACTAATTTCCATACCCCGTCTTGAGCTTTGCGCTGCAGTTTTAGGTGCTAAACTTACTTTTCAGGTTCTTACAGATTTAAGAATTTCACCAGAAAACGTATATGCCTGGACGGACTCTATACTATAGTTCTTGCCTGGCTGCGAGCTCCACCAAATCGATGGAAGACCTTCGTTGCAAACAGAGTTGCTGAAATCCACGACAAGTTGAAGAATGCTCAATGGAAGTACGTTCCTTCTGCTTCTAATCCTAGTGACTTCAGTACACGCGGCCTGACGATGGTACGATGACGCGGCCTGACGCGGTACGATGCAACCCGCATCGCCCGCGTGGCAGGCGAGCATTCTACCACTGAACCACCGATGCTTCGGAAGGTGGGCTTTCTTTAGATACTTGAAGACTAACCCCTTGAGAAAAGTGTGATCAAAAAGGGTTAGGGAAGGATCAAAGGGTTTCGGAAGTAGCCAGATAATATTAATTTAAAATTCTTAACTTTAGGAAAAATGCAAAATTTTGAGAAGAAAAGAAATGATGTAACTTGTTATAGCAGGGGTTCTCAAACTTTTTAACATCGCGACCCACTTTTGAGAAACAAAATTTAACGCGACCCACCGACTTCAGTTAATTATAATTAACTGAACTGAGATTATTGTCTCATGCCCCCCACATATTTTTAACTTCTCTGAGGGTGTTCACCAACTATTTAGTTACAACAATAAATTATTACATGTGTGTATAAGAAGAGAAATTAACTTTTTTTTAATAACTAGGGAGCTACCGCCCCCTGCTCGCTATCGCTCGCCAACCCCCGTTAACTGCTGACGCAGGGCCTTTCGGATCGCTTCGCAATCCCCACAAAACCCTGCTCACTAAAATTATTTATTTATAAAACATTCGTTATAACAATTAGTAGAAAAAACGGCGCAAGTTTAGAACTGCTGATGGTTGGCGAGTTTTGGCTATTTGGCGCCATATTTAGAAGCCACTTAATTCATTTAACATTAGTTGGGGGTTACTATATATTGATTTTTATCGCTAAAAACTTGGCGCAACAGCAGTTCTAAACTTGCGCCGAAAAAGAAAAAACGTCAACCAACTTTCCAGAAGCACACTCTCTTAAAAGTTAGAATATTTATTGGTTAAATTATCAATAATTTAATCAACACGTTTTCCTTCAAAATATCCATCAAGTCTGCTCGTGCTATTGTTATTCAATATTTACAAAAACGTTCAGCAATGAATCTGTTAAATTTAATATAGTACCTAGTAACTCGTCAAAATATCTAGTGTTTTATCATTCAAGTTTTAGTTTTGAAACAGACTTTTTAAACAATACGATTTAAGCTATTAAAATATTAAGAGACAAAATCTACATTGCACTCAATGTTTACAAACAATTAATTTTGGTGTGTGAAATTCTATACTTGAATAGTAGATCTGTGAGTTTCTGGAAAACTCTTATCAGTCTTTTAAAAATATTTTATTTAGAAAGTACATATTTTGAAGCGCATTTTTAAAGCGTGAAAGGAATTATTTTCATCATTAATGAATAGCGTCGGTTGGTCATTGTGATTGGAGGTATAATAAATTGTACGACAGTTTCTTGCTGTTAACTGCAACCTTATCCGTAATCCAGAAAAATGGAAATATCTTAGAATTGAGAATTTTTTTAGAAATTCTAAAGGCACTTTGCACATCCTCAAAAGAATCCGAACAGTTTGATACCAAAAACATGTTATACGGATCAGTAATTAAAAAGCCTTTCTCTGGAAACCATTTACAAAAACTTTTTTTTAGAATAGAGAGATAATAATAATAATAATAACTTTATTTGACATTCATTATACAAACACAGAAAAGTAAGACAATGTGATTCGCCAAGGGGAAGAGACTTCCCGTACAGGCGAAAAAGAAATTATATGGACAAATGACATATTACAAATTACAACACAAACATAAAACTGTAAAAAAAATAGCTAAATAAAGATGGCAGCAAGCTGGTAAACCATTAACAAAAATATGCTTCATTGAAGTGAAAAATATAAATCCAGGTCGTCCATATTAATTATTAACTCAAATAAATTTCTTTTGAACTCTGAATATTTATTAATGGAGGTTAGATTTAAAGGTAAACTATTGTATAATTTTGGTGCGAGGTAAAAGAAATGCTTACAAAAAATTGATTTAGAAAATTTGGGAATTTGATATGTTGCAACAGCTCTAGTATTATATGGTCTTGCTATGGTGTTAAATAGAGATTTTTATTACGATAAAGATAAAGTATAATACGGAAAAAAGCGTTGTGACGAAGAGGCAATAATTTGAGTAATCTAAAATTATAAGGATATGACTGCTGATTTAAAATTTTGAATATTTTATTTTGAATAGAAATTAAAGGTTGGAGATTGGATTTATATTCTCCACCCCAAACAGTAACACCATAATTTATTAAAGAATAGAACCAAGAGTAAGTTTTTAGAAACGACAAATCAATTTTATTTTTTAGGTGGTAAAAATTAAATAAAATAAAGCGTAATTTTTCCCCCAATTCAGATATATGAGTTTTCCATTTCAAGTTAGAGTCTACGTTAAGTCCAAGATATTTGTAGCTTTGAACACATTCAAGAATATGACATTGGCAGTTGTTTTTAGATTTACATGAGGAAATGTGATACATGAGGAATTTTTTGAAATTTCAAAGTAAATATTTGAATTTGAACGTATGAAATATAGTTTAATCGTGGGCAAACAATGATCCACATAATAAAAAGGGGGGTCTGGGGTTTCTCCCCCAGAGAAAATTTTAAAATTTGACCCTTAAAAACATCGTTTTAACTTGTTTTTCAGCAATATGGGATAAATTGCAGTTGCATCATTTCCTAAGAAAATTCTTAAAATTTGCATTGCTCCCCTCTGGTGTGGATGGGGAGAAACACTGAATATTTTTTGCAAATCTTATTTGAATAACCGACTACATTTGCATTATCAGCGCATGAAAGTGACACACATAAACGTATTTACATTAATTGCCTTTTCCGTTCGACACCAAGTAGTGTGGTTTTCCCTCAAATTTTTATTCTTTTTACTTTATTGTAATGTGATAAATTTCAAATGTTTGATAATTTAAAAGTCAATAACACGTTTGCAAAAATTATAAAAAGATACTTCATATTCAGAAAAATTAAAAATCTTCTCGCGACCCACCAAAAACTGACTGGCGACCCACAGTTTGAGAAACTCTGAGTTATAGAAATAGATTTAGGGAAAGCCCAGATGTCGATAAGTCCCAAGATTAATAGAGTACTACTTTATTAAACTTGGATAAGTCCCAAAATCAAGCCAAGATGCCAAGTTGACTAAAAATAAAGAACATTTTGACATTTTTTTTTTATTTTTTACATTTTGATTTTTAACTCATCGAGTTACCTGCGCCTTCAAAAGCTTAAAACTATAGTAGAAAAACTTTTATCTGCCCGACCCATGCCGCCTTCAGCGGCGTTTTCCTATATCTCTTATATTTGTCCAGTAACTAGGTAGTTTTTTCAGGAAAAATATACAGAAGTTTTTTTTCTCGACGGTTTTATATGTTTTCGAGGGTGCTGATTCCGAATCTGAACTTTAGATACAAAATTTCGAATGGCATTTTGGTGAAAATTCGAAAAAATGCTCAAATTTCACCCCATTTTTTGGTTTTTTTGCTTGTAGAACGGAAAGTATGGGTTTCTCATGAAAATAGTAAATACAAAAAATTAAGATGATAAAACAAGCTACAAAATTGTTAATTACAACTTTTTTATCAGACAAATAGTTCGGCCGCTAGAGCGCGTTGAAAATAGGGCAAAATTTGCGCCTGCGGGTAAAAATCCAGAAAATCGAACTTTCATCTAAAAAATAAAGTATTTTTTTCAATAAGGTGCTTTAAAAACTAGTTTTATAATGTTTCACATGAAATAAACCATCTATTTAGTCTATTAATTAGTATTTAAATGCATTTTCCTCAGCAATTTTAATTAAGAACGCAGTTTCAATAGAAGACAATAGTGTAATAAGGGGTCATCCATAAATTACGTGAGGCGTTTTTTTCCAAAATCTGGACCCCCCCTCCCCCCATGGGTGAGATTTAGTGAGATTTTGATGGACCCCCCTCCCCCCAAGTGAGATTTACCTACAACATTTTAAAAATAATTTGCAGTATCTTATCTGTTTCTCATACTTAAAAAAAGAAAATAGTATAATTTCTAACTTAAAAAGTTGACGTGAGATTTTAATCGACCCCCCCTCCCCCCTTGGTGAGATTTTTCCAAACCCCTCCCCCCCTTTTTGACCCCACGTAATTTATGGATGACCCCTAATAAGTAAGTCGCTTTTGAAGAAAACATACAGAAGTTTTTTTCTCAAAGGTTTTATATGTTTTCGGGGGTTCTGAATCCAAATCTGACCTTTGCATACAAAATTTCTAATGGCATTTTGATGAAAATTCGAAAAAACGCTAAAATTTCACCCCATTTTTTGTTTTTTTGCTTGTAGAACGGAAAGCATGGGTTTCTCGTGAAAATGTTAAGAGTAAAAAATAAAGATGATAAAACAAGCTATAAAATTGTCATTTACAATTATTTTGTCCGACTAATAGTTTGGCCACTAGAGCGCGTTGAAAAAAGGGCAAAATTCGCCCTGGTGGTGGAAAAATCCAGAAAATGACCATTATATTCCTAAAAAAGTCATATTTCGATTTAGATAACTAAGAAAACTACATTTATAATATCTTACATGATATAACCCCATTCCCGAATGGAGAAAACCATTTTGTTCATCACTTTAAAGAATATACTTGGATAATTTTCTGTGACCATGGTTATGCTTAATTTCATCCCTAACAAATGAATTGGATTCACGTTCCTGGGTGTAGAAACTGATAAATAAATGTTATTATTTCACGTGCCAAGAAGTTATTGTGAATTTTGGTATCATTACTAATAATAATGCCAGGAATTTTTATAATCTACAACAGAAAATTATAGTTTTCCAGAAAGAAAAATTATTCATAGATTTTATAAGTTTGTGAGCAGGAGGGGGTAATATAAAATGCAATGAGTGTAGTAGATAAAAAATTAACTTTTAATGCTTAAAAAAAGTTTTCATAGGGAATCGGTGCCTAGGACAAAAAAGAAAATAACAACTGGATTTTTCTTTGCCTAAAAAACCTGCGTTTTTGGGAGGGAATTCCTAAAGAACATTCATTGAATAAATAATATTTGAGATAAATAGTAGGATTATATCATGTAAGAAATTATAAATGCAGTTTTTCTTAGTTATCTAAATCGAAATATTACTTTTTTAGGAATATAATACCCCGTTCGCACTACGCGACTTTAGGGCCCTTTATTTTAAGCTCCGCCCTCTTTCAGCGCCGAACCACCCTTTAGCAGAGCGAAAAGCGTCCCTTCCTAAATTGTGGTTGAAAAGCGCCCCATCCATCTTTCAGGGCCCTTTCAGATACCAAAGATGGCGGCGGCTGTGGATGTGAAAAAGGCGTTTAAAGTATTTTAAGTAAATTTTGAATATTCTTGTTTCTTTTGTCTATGCATTTTGTCAATTGAACACGTATAGTCATATTAATGCTATGACAACGTTTTTTCAAGCATTTTCATATGCCTGCCCCTGGCGCCACCTGTCGCATTCACGTATAAATAATTATACACTTACATTTTCCACTTTTTGGTTTAACAATAAATCAAATCCCCTTTAAAAATGAAGGAAGAAAATTTTTATTCCAGTTAATCTTTAAATTAATAGCAATTATTCTATGTGAATCTTTTGATCTGCAATTACATATTTTTAATTTTTTTGGAAGATGGCAAGGAAACTGTAGGAGACACTTCAGATTTCAGTTCAGATTTGGATTCAGCACCCCCGAAAACATATAAAACCGTTGAGAAAAAAACTTCTGTATGTTTTCTTCAACAAGCGACTTACTTATCATTACACTATTGTCTTGTATTGAAACTGCGTACTTAAGGAAAATTGCTGAGGAAAATGCATTTAAATACTAAATTATAGACTAAATAGATGGTTTATTTCATGTGAAACATTGTAAAACTAGTTTTTAAAGTACCTTATTTGAAAAAATACTTTATTTTTTAGATGAAAGTTCGATTTTCTGGATTTTTACCCGCAGGGGCAAATTTTGCCCTATTTTCAACGCGCTCTAGCGGCCGAACTATTAGTCTGACAAAAAAGTTGTAATTGACAATTTTGTAGCTTGTTTTCTATCATCTTTATTTTTTGTATTTAACATTTTCATGAGAAACACATACTTTCCGTTCTACAAACAAAAAAAACAAAAAATTAAGTGAAATTTCAGGGTTTTTTCGAATTTTCACCAAAATCCATTCGAAATTTTGTATGCAAAGTTCAGATTCGGATTCAGCACCCTCGAAAACATATAAAACCGTCGAGAAAAAAACTTCTGTATTTTTTCCTGAAACACCCTATTTTTGACACCAAGTTACTGGACTATATATTGGGATTTTTATTCTAACTTAGATACTCGCTGGTGGGTCTTCAACTCGAAGAAGATAAGTGTATAGAATCTTGCTTTCATCTACAAAAATAACGCAGCCTTCGGCAGCTATATTGCGTGCAAAATCGAGAAAAGTTTTTTGCAAAATGATTTATACACTAAAGTGAAGACGTTTCTATGATTTCCTAAATCCTAGGGATGTCAGGGAACCATGTAAAGCAGCGGTTCTTAAACTGGGGTCCGCGGACCTCTGGGAGTCCGCAGCGCCTTCCTTGGGGGTCCGCGAGTTACCTAGGAGAACCTAATTGAGTGTTCCCCTAAGAGTTTTAAGATGAGTGGAAACAATAGTTTTAAGAGGCAAATTTCAACCCCCAGTCCCCCCGAAATTTTGACTTCTATTCAATGTGAAATATTTTCCTTGAAATTGATGTGGTATACAAGGAACTGTTTTCTTCAAGTGTAATCAAAAGTGTGTGTGTCAAAATGAGCATAATCATTACTTTTTGAGGCCAATTTTCAAAATTTTTCTAGGAGAGACCCCAGACTTGGGAGTAATTCAGGGGTGTCTATAAGAGGATCCGAAGGGGCTATGCCCCCCCCCCGAAATTTGGACTTAACGTACCAAAACAAGATAAAACCCTGTTTTTTGGGGGTCAAATTTCCGAAAATTTTCTGGGGAAGGACACCTAAGTCCCCTTCAGTACTTGGTACTTTATTATTCAAAAATTCTAAAATAAGTTCATCAAAATCGAAATTCTACCTAAGAATATAGAGGAGAGTGCTGTACCTAAGGACGGTTGAACCTTTCAGCCACCGCATTTTAAAATTCGGGAAAAAATGGAAATTTGAATTTGTGGTTGAATTTGAATGTAAACAGATAATATCTAGTTGCTAACGTGAAATCAGCTCTTTAAAATAATATTTTTTTTATGTAATAAGTTGGCTGTTTTTAGGTGCTCTAAGTTTTTTTAGTGCATCACTACATTAATATTTTTCTTCCCCTTAAATTATACGATAAAATGAGATATAAGGGGCGAATACCCAAGATTTTGACTTTTTGTTTTTGATATTAGAAATTGCCAGACCTCAATTCTTTTATTTTTTATAGATTTTTAGAAGATACACCTGGTGTTGTACTTACGGACACGTTCTTGTGGGTGTCTGTAGCTAATCGGCATTTTTGAATCCGGTTTCATTAAAGTGAATGCATATTAAATTAATTCTAAATGGTTATCTATTTGTCGGTGATTGTTTTCAAGGGATTTTTAGATGAAAAATCAAATATTTTGTGATCTAAACTACCTTTTAAAATTTATGATTTTATTTTGCATTTAATGTAAAATATAGTATAAAATCTTAAGCACCCTATCGATTTTAAGTATGATGATTACAAAAAACTTAAAATTTCCACAGAAGATTTGCGAAAGTTATTATGACCAAATGCTTGCACAACTAAGTGTCGATCGAATTGTTTTTATGGATCAGTGAAGTGATCAGATCCATCAGCATGATTGATGAAACTATTACCTCAAACTTCGATCTGAAAATCCTATGTGATTTATGTATTTTTGGTAAAAGATCAAGACTTTTATCAATCATCTTCGTTTTAATTATCATTTACGATCTAAAACTACATTACTTTAAAAAATCTATTCCCAATTTTAAAAATGCTTGAAATAGTTTATTAAAAGGTAATACACCAGTAAAAATTTTCATTTTAAGCTTTTTCAACTAAAAATTTCTTTTTTAAGGGTGTCCACAGGTACAACTGGGTCTGTCCATAGGGAGAGCACGTTGTTGTACCTATGGACACAAATTTCGTCAAGTTATTAAAATGAATTAAAAATCCAATTTTAAAGATTTTAGCTAATAAAAAATATCCTCCTACTCACAAAGGTTAGTCCGAGAGCTGGCTACATGAGAGTTTAACCGGAAAAACATATTTCTGAAAATTTTATAATAGATTGGGCACTTCTTAATAAACAAAATTCGCTCGGTCAGCCTGCGCAAAGCGGTTGCTTTCGAGGGGTCAGCTCGGGTCAAAATAGCCAAAAATTGCATCGAATTTAACCGGAAAAACGTATACATGATTTTTACGTCATTCGGAAGCTTACGACCCCCTGAACACAGATATGCTGGTCAGCCGGCCGAAAGCGGTTGCTTTCGAGGGGTCAGCTCGGTTCAAAGTTGCAAAAACCCTATTCAAACCTATGTAATCCTTTTTGCGGAAATTTCATTGTTGTGTAAAGCACTATCATTATGCTTAAATTGAGAGTCCAAGATGACGGTGGTGTTTTGAAAGTGGTGGATTTTCCCCTGAAAGGACTTTTTAGGAATTTTGGAATATCGATCAGGACACTATCTTCTACGTTTCCACCAATTTTCAGATTGTTATTTTTAATTTCTACCAACATTTCAACCCAGGAAATAATTTATTCAATAAATAATAATAATTAAATTAAGTTTTTCATTTCGAACTTTTTCACGTTGTCGCTTAAAATTCACATTATTAAGCAATTCAGGACAAAAACGAACTCAATCGGGTTCTTGGTTCAGTCACTATGCTTGAAAACTCAATCCAAGATGGCGGTGGTTTTTCCAAAATGGCGGATTTTCTCCTTCACAGAATTCTTGGGAATTTCAGGATATCAATAAGGACATTATCCTCTACATTTCCACCAATTTTCAGCCTGTTATATTGAATATCCGGGTCAATATGTACTAAGTTGATTGTTTAAATGTGGCGTATCATCTTTATCATCATAAAGTATCATCGTTTCGCACTGCGCGCAAAATATCTCTATAACTATTCTATCAAATTGTCCAAAACTTTTACAGTATCTTCCTTGCATATGTATCTTCAAATTAATGTACGGGTTTGAAATTTTGATCAATGCATTCCAATTTACAAACAATTAAAATCAGGGTTTTTTTCTCAAAATTTGAAAATTTAACTTTGAAAATTTTAATAATGGTGAAATAATTTAAATAAGTTTTTCGTTCTTCGTTAATTTAAAGATAAGTGTCTTTTGAATGTTCAGAAAAAGAAACAGCGGAAAAATATCATTTACTTTTCTTAAAAAGCTGCGCGCAGTAAAAAAAATGGCCTAAAAACTACCAAGTACTTAAAGCGATTTTTCAAACACAAATTATTTTTAAAAAATGTTTTGTTGGATATGTTTTGAATAAGAAAGTATTTTAGAAATAATTTCTCCAAAAATCTCATTGAAAGAAACATTTGCTAAACTAATCAAGTGATTCTCTACAATTTGCAATCAACAGTTTATCTCTAATAGTTTTCTAAATAGTGATTTTAACTCCGCTAGAGGGAGTTCTTATTAAAATAGGACCACTAGAAAAGAAAACATTCCTAAACTAATAAAAGAAACCGCGTCCAAATCAGTTCACTAGAACACACTGAACTAAATATACTGAGACTGGAATGACGGGTTCCGATACGGAAGCATTGACGCCGGCGGTCCGCGGATGAATACAGGAAAGGCGAGGATTTTGAGCGGAAATCTCACTCAAACAGGCAAAGCAAAACAAACGTTCTTCGGTATTGGTAAGTAGTGTTATCGTATGTTTTCATGGTCTTGTTCGTTCGTTTTTTAAATGATTTTAGTCTTTATAGTTGTTTTATTTCTAGATATAAGATGGTGACATCGTGTAGTGCATACAATTGCACAAATAGATACGGAAAACTGCGAGAAAATGGCAGAAATGTATGGATAAGTTCAGTGCCGTGCCAAGGGGGGGGCGAAGGGTGCGGCCGCCCCGGGCGCCAAATGCACTAAGGGGCGCCAAATTCATGTTTGAGAACTAAGTTTTTATGAGTTGTTACTATTAAAATTTTTTCCCGATTTCTTTTTGCCTTCCACTTGAGGCGCAGGAAGCGAATAGAACCATAGAACACGGTCACTCACAAACACAATGCCACGGGGGAGAGACGCCACGGGGGTCGCCTATTTGCTGGTCTCCAGATGAAGCAGGAAGAGCGGCACGCTTTTTGGTTGTAAAACAGATGTGTCCTTTTTCAGTCTTCGGTTGCAATGTTGTTTTAAGACACAGTGGGGGTGACGATTGACATGGCCCAGACCGACTAGGAAGGTTTTGTACTGCCTGGGGCTTACTTCAGAGGGGGTGCTGTTGTGATAACAAACATTTTAGGTTTCTTGACCAAAGAATTCCAGGAAAATCTTGAGTGCTCAGGGATGAAAAGAACGTTCAATTAGTTCCATTGCCACCTGCTTAAAGTAGCTTAAAGGGGTCATAAATAAATCGAAGATAAAGGATTCCCAACGCTTCATGGGCTCTTCATCAGCTATTGGTTCATTTTACGAAGAACCAATCCTGTGTATTTGGGGGTTGGTTTTCATCTCCTTTCATTTAATGTGTTCACGAGACTGCTTCCAAATAAGCTCCGTTTTGCTTCTCAATTCGCAGTGTAGAAGACAGAAGAGTTTAACCTTTAGAGAGTGACTATCCTAAATTTGTTCAAAAATACAAATAGGAACATCGTTTTCTGGTAAGGTCTTATTTGTTTTTCGTATTTTATTGTATCCTAATGATGCAACTGTTTAGTTAAACAATATGTGCTTTCCCTTTCTTATAAATGGAATATTGAGATCAGATGCGCCCATAAGTGTAAAAATTTTTGTGGCCGCGCCGTAAGTGTGACAGCAAACTGAAGCTCATAAAAAATTATCTAAGATCCACGATGGGACAAGAAAGATTGAGCAGCCTATGCTTAATTTCTACTGAGCATGAGCTGGTTAAATCTTTAAACTTGGAAAAAACAATCGATGATTTTGCATCTTTAAAAGCTAGAAAAGTAGTTATGTAAATAATAAAAATGTTGCAAATAAATATCTGTTCATTAAAAGCTTTAGTTTTGCGTTATTTTTTATTTTTGTTTTAAAAGGTTTCTTAGCTGTATAAAATGAAGTAATTTTGTTTTCATTTTTATGGGGTGATCTAAGATCCATTTGTGGACTTTAAATATAAAATTTAGTCATGAAAGTAAAGAGTATAGGAGGAATTTCTCAGGATTTAAATTTTTATTAAAAAATGCTAGTTGAAACACTTTCTCTTTCCCTTTATAGTCATACTTAACCAAATATTTATATTTTCTACACAAATTTATCTTATTTTTATTATTTTAAAATAAAGATAGAGCTACAACCAAAACGGAATTTTTTTTACCATTTTTCCAACTATGAATCTTGCATATGAAAGGAGAAGTTCACCATTTATCGCTGGTTAAGTGGACAATAAGTGTTAAAGTCACGTGAAAACATAGCAAGTAACTCATAAAAAGTTTCTTTTTTATCAAAGTTGTGCTCTTATATATTCCTTCGTTTATTTTATACTTGAAATATTACCATGAAAATATTGAATGAAAATTTTCTTGTATTTCTGTCGCATTTGCTACTTGAAATATTAAATCAGATCTTAAACAACCCTGAAAGTGGGCACCTACATTTCTTAGTTAAATCATCTTATATAGAAAGATGGGGGATCTATTAAAGTGTTTCAAAAAGTCCTGGTGTGTTAAAAATGGAGGGGGGGGGCGCCAATTAGCTACTTTCGCCCCGGGCGCCGTTTTACCACGGCACGGCTCTGGATAAGTTTTTAATGTGTTGTTTTTATATTTACCCTAGAATATTCTAAGATCAACCAAAAGTTGGCTGGGACCTGTAATGTAAATAAATGTTTGGAAAACTACCTTGTTTGCTTTGTTTATTAAAATTTAGATAATGATTTTTGAAGATTTCCTTTTTAAGTACAGGTAAGTTTCAAAATTATTCATACAGTGAATTGTAGTGAAAATAAATATACCAGCTTAGTTTTGTGATAGTATTTAGATCCTTGTTAATTATGCTTTGGAATCAGCTAACTGGCTTAAATACTTAAATTTATTGTGTTAAGATTATACAAATGCTCCATATAAGTTCAATCACGCTTAACACTAGATTTTATCTTAAAATTTTGCTATAAAAGAATGAACTTGTGATATCTAGGAAGTTTTTAGTTGCTTTAAAATGTTGCAATAAAAAAATTATTAAGCAAAATATATTGTTCATTGAAAATCTTGAGTAATATAAACAGATTCAATAAGGGTAGATTTACAGAAATTTTTATTATAATTTAATATGGTAATTAACACATATTTGATTTGTTTGTTTAATTTTCTTTGAACACAGGTAAATTATATGTGTAACAGAAATGTCAAAATAATATTCCTGACAAATTATCTGAGCTTCCAGGATACATTAAGTCCCACCTGAGAACTAGTATGGTAACAAATGAAAATTTAAAAATGCTTGCTTGGTTTTTCCTGCACTTAAATCCTTGTTAAATGTGCCTAGCTAACTGAATTAAACACTTAAAATTGCTTTTTAATCTAAAGCTGATTATTGTACAAGTACTAAAAGTATCCAAACACTCCATCTGAATAGAAATAGTACTTCCCAATAGTTTTAAACAAAAAAAACCCACTTTATTCCGTAAATATTCTTAAAGAAAACGATGTTTCCGTTGTCCGAGCATTGCGAGAATAGGAAAGTAGTTCCTCTTTTGCCTGTTTGCATGTGCACACTCCGGAAAGGGAGTGATGCGGTTTCGGACCGCGCGCTACGCATTCCAGTCAGTATATATAGTTCAGTGCTAGAACATACCAAAAGGGCCAGGCAAAAACATTTATAGCCAACGAATTGATAACCTCCTCCTTTTTGAAGTCGGTAATAAAAAGGGGGGCCTGGTGGTCCTTTCCCAGAGAAAATTTTGAAATTTGACTCTTAAAAACAGGTATAAACTTGTTTTTTAGTAATCTGGGATAAATTGCAGTTACATCATTTCCTAAGAAAATTATTAAAATTTCCATTGCTCCCCCCAGTGTGGATGGAAATCTCTGGTCCAATTAATTTAACTTCAACACTCATGAGACCACATGAAAGGTGTTGGTTGCTTCTAGACAACAGGGCGGTGTCCGCGGAGGTTGGAATCCGCTAAGAAGTGTGGTGTTTTAGTACTTCTTTTTTCACAAAAGAAAGACGGACCGTTTTCAAAAAAGCACAAAATAATTTATTCACAAAAAGTTCTCACCACAAAAACGAAAGCAACCTTTTATACATTAAAAACATCACAATGAGTTGGGTTGAGTGTCTTTTGCTTCAGGAATAACCTGGCTTTGACACAATTGATCCCCAAAAGTGTCCTAGAGTTCTCAGACAACCGATAGCAGTGCCCCCAACTCTAGGTGTGCGCACAAGCAGCGGGACAGTTGGTAATGGTCTTATTAATCATTGATGGTCTAATTCTGGCACAATTTTAACTATAATCCAGGGAATTAAGCTTGCTGCAGGCAAAAATATTGGTTGAAATGGCTCATGACATCAAGGTTAATTATAAATTATTGAATGATAGAAAAAATTACCACATTAATTTAAGATTCAACAGGGTGGCCACAGAAAACTTATTTCAAAATTCCCTGATAATTACAGGTTTTCCCTGATAATCTGGTATGATTCCCCCTGATTTTTTTATAAATATAGTACATTTTATTCTTGAAAATGGGAGAATGGCTGTAAAAATAGTGAAAGCAGGAGACATAGTATAAATAAGATTTATATAAGAATTGAAATCAGATTATAAGACTTTTTTCATATAGTATGGGGGCATCCATAAATTATGTGAGGTGTTTTTTCCAAAATCTGGACCCCCCTCCCCCCTTGGTGAGATTTTGCTGGACCCCCCCTCCCCCACGTGAGATTTACTTACAACCTTTAAAAATAATTTTCTATCCTATTCGTTTGCATTTTGTGCTTCATAGCACCTAAAACTTAAACATTATTAATGATGTGGGGTAAAAGGAGATT